>JAKCOX010000028.1:4390022-4990022 GCA_022605575.1 Laterallus jamaicensis coturniculus
AACACTGGGGGGGCACTGGGAGCACTGGGGGGGCACTGGGAGCACTGGGGGGCACTGGGGGAGCACTGGGGGAGCACTGGGAGCACTGGGAGCACTGGGAACACTGGGGTGGTACTGGGGGCACTGGGAACACTGGGGGCACTGGGGGCACTGGAAACACTGGGAACAATGGGAACACTGGGGGGGGCACTGGGAGGACTGGGGGGGCACTGGGGGAGCACTGGGGGAGCACTGGGAGCACTGGGAGCACTGGGAACACTGGGGGGGCACTGGGAGCACTGGGAGCACTGGGAGCACTGGGAACACTGGGGGAGCACTGGGAGCACTGGGAGCACTGGGAGCACTGGGAGCACTGGGAACACTGGGGGAGCACTGGGAGCACTGGGAGCACTGGGAGCACTGGGAGCACTGGGAGCACTGGGGACACTGGAGGGGCACTGGGAGCACTGGGAGCACTGGGAGCACTGGGAGCACTGGGAGCACTGGGAGCACTGGGAGCACTGGGAGCCGTCCAGCGGCCGGCAGGGAGCGCTGGGGCGCGGCGCGCTGTGTGTCCCCCCGCCCCGCTAGGGGGCGCTGTACAGAGGGTGTGTACCCGCTCGTGGCGCTCCTACCCCTCGTCTCTCTGGCTCCTCCACGGTTGCCTGGTCGTAAAGCGCTCCTCGGGTGTCGCGCTTACGGCCGCGCTTGACGGCGGTCAGCGTCGTGCAAGGCCCGTGAAGGACGGCGGTGGTCGCGGGTCCGTGAGGCGGCGGTATCGTGACAGCGCCCGTGTCGCGACAAGCGCGGAGCCATGCCGTTCTGGGACCTGCAGCAGCAGTTGGGCATCGACGTGGACCGGTGGTTGCTGCGGCAGACCATGCCGCAGCCCTACAAGATTGCCGGGGCCTGCCACGCCTTCGAGCGGGAGTGGGTGGAGTGCGGGCACGGGCTGGGCCAGACCCGCGCCCGCCGCGAGTGCCAGCCCGAGTACGAGGACTTCATGGAGTGCATGCACCGCACCAAGCTGGTGAGCGGCGAGGGGGCGCCGGGGCGCCCGAGGGGGGCTCTGGGGGGGTCCTGGCCAAACTGGGGGATACACACGGCCCTGGGTGGCAGGGCTGGGCTCTAGGGGCACTAGGGGGGGTCCTGGCCAAACTGGGGGGACACACATGGCCCTGGGCTCTGAGGGCACTGGGGGGGTCCTGGCCAAACTAGGGACACACATGGCCCTGGGTGGCAGGGCTGGGCACTGGGGGGGTCCTGGCCAAACGGGGGGACACACACGGCCATGGGTGGCAGGGCTGGGCTCTGGGGGCTCTGGGGGGGTCATGGCCAAACTGGGGGGACACACATGGCCCTGGGTGGCAGGGCTGGGCTCTGGGGGCTCTGGGGGGGTCATGGCCAAACTGGGGGGACACACATGGCCCTGGGTGGCAGGGCTGGGCTCCTGGGGGGTCCTGGCCAAACTGGGGGGGCACACACGGCCCTGGGTGGCAGGGCTGGGCTCTGGGCTCTGAGGGCTCTGGGGGGGTCCTGGCCAAATTGGGGGGATACACACGGCCCTGGGTGGCAGGGCTGGGCTCTGGGGGGTCCTGGCCAAACTGGGGGACACACACGGCCCTGGGTGGCAGGGCTGGGCTCTGGGGGGGTCCTGGCCAAACTGGGGGACACACACGGCCCTGGGTGACAGGGCTGGGCTCTGGGGGGGGGTCCTGGCCAAACTGGGGGACACACACGGCCCTGGGTGGCAGGGCTGGGCTCTAGGAGCACTAGGGGGGGTCCTGGCCAAACTGGGGGACACACATGGCCCTGGGTGGCAGGGCTGGGCTCCTGGGGGGTCCTGGCCAAACTGGGGGGGCACACACGGCCCTGGGCGGCAGGGCTGGGCTCTGGGGGGGTCCTGGCCAAACTGGGGGGACACACACGGCCCTGGGTGGCAGGGCTGGGCTCTGGGGGGGTCCTGGCCAAACTGGGGGGACACACACGGCCCTGGGTGGCAGGGCTGGGCTTTGGGGGGGTCCTGGCCAAACTGGGGGGACACACACGGCCCTGGGTGGCAGGGCTGGGCTCTGGGGGCTCTGGGGGGGTCCTGGCCAAACTGGGGACACACACACAGCCCTGGGTGGCAGGGCTGGGCTCTGGGCTCTGAGGGCTCTGGGGGGGGGTCCTGGCCAAATTGGGGGGATACACACGGCCCTGGGTGGCAGGGCTGGGCTGAGGGTCTGGGGTGCAGGGTCTGGGGGTGCCCAGGGTTTAGGGTGCAAGGTTCAGGGTGCAGGGCCCGTGGTGCTGAGCGCCTGGGGGTGCAGGAACCACGGTGCAGGGTCTTGGGGGCCCAGGTTGTGGAGGGGGGTTGGGGTGGGGAGAACACCTGGGACTGTGCCCCCCCTGCTTTTTGGGGGAGGTTGGAGGGGGTGATGTCCCTGGAGCCATCCGACATCACCTCCCAGCAGGCAGCTTACCCAGCGTGAGTGGGGGCCCTGCAGCAGCCCCTTTCCTGAGGGCTGTTGTGGGAGCAGCAGGGTTCTGGTGTCCTCAGACCCTTCCTCTTCACTGCAGGGCCCTCCTCTTCACCACCAGCAGCGCCAGTCAGTCAGCTGCAGTGATGTTGGGAGAGGAGGATACAGCCTGGCAGGCTGCAGGCTGAGAAACCCACTCTTAGCAGGAGTGAGGTGTGTTGCAGCGCCCCAAAAGCCTTTGGCAGAAGGTGCAACCCCCGTGTGAGGGTGGGAGCAGCTGCCACACACACAACTTTGGGGAGGGGGGGGGGGCTGCCAGGCCCTGCACTAGGAGCCCTGTAGGTGCTTCCCTGACTGCACTGACCCTCTCATTGCCCTTTGCCAGGCCAAGAGGCTGAGAACCATCCTCGAGCAGAGGGACAAGATGATCAAGGAAGGGAAGTACACCCCCCCCGACTACCACAAGGGCAAGGAGGATTCACGGCCCTGATCTGGTCTGGGGGGGGTGGGATGTTGACCCTCAGTCACCTGCAGAGTTGTGGAGTGGAGCTCCTCTGGGAAGAGAACCTGTGGGACAACTGGGTCACGCTGTAGCTGTGGGGTGGGGTGTGTGGGAGCCCTGCCCCTGCTGAAGGGGAGTGACACCCATGGTGGGTGTTGCTGGGGTCAGTAAATCTCTCCTTCACAACCCTGTTTGGCTCTGCCTTGTCTGTTTTTGCCCCCCCCCCCAAGTAAAGCATGGCTTGGGGGTCTCTCTCTGTAAGAGTGCTGCCAGGGGAGGTTTTGAGACACCCTAAAGCACCATGGATGTGCCCTTGAGGAGGTGAAATCCTCCTGGAGCTGGAGGGACCCAGTTCCACAGGCTGTCATGAGTTGTCCCTTTGCACTTTACAGGGATCTCCTGGAGAGAGTCCAGAGAAGGGCTATGAAGATGAGGAAGGGCCTGGAGCATCTATCCTGTGAGGAAAGGCTGAGAGAGCTGGGGCTGTTCAGCCTGGAGAGAAGAAGACTGAGGGGGGACCTAATCAATGTTTATAAATATCTTAAGTATGGGGTGCAGGGGGAATCAGCCAGCCCCTTTTCGTTGGTCAGTGGGGACAGGACAAGGGGCAATGGCTGCAAGTTGGAGCACAGGAAGTTCCACACCAACATGGGGAGGAACTTTTCCCCAGTGAGGGTGAGGGAGCCCTGGGACAGGCTGCCCAGGGGGTGTGGAGTCTCCTTCTCTGGAGAGATTCCAGACCCATCTGGACGCCTATCTGTGCAGTATGAGCTGGGGAGCTGCTTTGGCAGGGGGGTTGGACCCCAGGAGCTCTCGAGGTCCCTTCCAACCCCTACAACTCTGTGATTCTGCACTCACAGCTCATCCCTCCTGCTGACATGTGGGCTGGCCTCCCAGGCACCAGTCACTGCTGGAAATGGGAGGAATAACCTGAAAGAGTTAAAGAAGACAAACCCCCCAACTACCCAAGCTTGTCCTTCAAACCTTCATCTTCATTTCCAGCCAGCACGTGGACTGGGGTGTGCTGGGCTGTTCCCAGCCATTCCAGCTGGTGAAAACCTTGGTAGAACAACTAGATTTGGGAGTTCAGTGGCTGGATTTGGTTCCTCTCCTGCCTTTTCAGTGGGTCAGAGGCAGAGCTGCTCACTGGGGGCTCTGCTTTGAAACCCCAAGAGTCAGCAGGATCCATCGAGCACCGTGGTGGGTGCTGGGTCCTGCTGAGGGCAGCTGGTGGGTGGCCCTGGCACGGCTGGGGTGGTTTGGCCCTGGCAGCAGGACCTGCCTGCACAGCTGGTGTTGCTCCCTTCCCAAGGGAAGCATTTCCCCCTGTCCCCTCCAAACCCAGCCTGGTTTTATAACAGCATTACAGCAGGTGAGTACCTGGAGGTGGAGAGGGGACAGATCTGCTTTAATCCCTGTCTTTAATACCCCTAGTTGGGGGTTTAATGCTTAATCTGTGGTGCAGGTGAAGCCTGTTGGTTCCCTGATCCCTGTGAATCCTGGGATGACAAACACTGTCCCACTGCTCCTGTCCCAGGTGCAGTCTCTGGGTCCTGCCCCACTAACGCCCTTGCCCGTGGATCAGCAGAGCCTGTGCCCCTCTGTGTCTGCCTCTCTGGGGCCAGACCTCCTCTTCCTCTGAATGCCAGTGACTGGGTGGGGGCAGACTGGCTGGTGGGGTGGGGGGGTGGGCCCCTAAAATCCATGGGGGTTGAACATGAGGTATCACTGAGCACCAACTGTGCCAGCACCAAGCCCCTGCTGTGACAGAGTGATGGGGGTTGGAAGGGACCTGGAGAGCTCACCCAGTCCCACCCACCCCTGCCAGAGCAGGATCACCCAGACTAAATCCCACAGGAACACATCCAGGTGGGTTTGAATGACTCCAGAGAAGGAGACTCCACACCCTCTCTGGGCAGCCTGTCCCAGGGCTCCAGCACCCTCACAGGGAAAAAGTTCCTCCTGACATTCCCATGGAACTTCCTCTGCTCCAGCTGCACCCTCTGCCCCTTGTCCTGTCACTGCCACCCCTGGGAAGAGCCTGGCTCCAGCTCCTGCCTCTCACCCTTGACATGTCTATAGACATTGATGAGGTCACCCCTCAGTCTCCTCTTCACCAGGCTAAAGAGGCCCAGCTCCCTCAGCCCATCCTCATCAGGAAGGTGTTCCACTCCTTTAATCACCTTGGTGCCCTGTGCTGGGCTCTTTCAAGGAGTTCTGTGTCCTTCTTGAGCTGAGGGGCCCAGAACTGGACATGATATTCCAGGTGTGGGCTACAAAGATGCTGAAGGGCCTGGAACATCTATCCTGTGAGGAAAGGCTGAGAGAGCTGGGGCTGTTCAGCCTGGAGAGAAGAAGACTCAGGGGGGACCTAATCAATGTTAATCAATATCTGAAGTATGGGGTGCAGGGGGAATCAGCCAGCCCCTTTTCAGTGTCTGTGGGGACAGGACAAGGGGCAATGGCTGCAAATTGGAGCACAGGAAGTTCCACACCAACATGGGGAGGAACTTTTCCCCAGTGAGGGTGAGGGAGCCCTGGGACAGGCTGCCCAGGGGGTGTGGAGTCTCCTTCTCTGGAGAGATTCCAGCCCCATCTGGACACCGACCTGTGCAGTATGAGCTGGGGAGCTGCTTTGGCAGGGGGGTTGGACCCCATGAGCTCTCGAGGTCCCTTCCAACCCCTACAGCTCTGTGATTCTGTGTGGTCTCACCAGGACCAAGCAGTGGGGGAGGAGAACCTCTCTCACTCTATTCACACCCCTCTGAATGCCATCAGCCTTCTTGGCCACAAGGGCATGTTGCTGGTCTTGGTCATCCCGAGGTCCCTTCCCCTTGTGCTGCTCTCCAAGAGATCCACCCCCAACCTCCACCAGTACCTGGGGTGGTTCTTCCCCAGGACTCTGTGTTTGCCCTTGCTGTGTCTCACTGTGTTTCTCCCACCTGACTTGGATGGTGGTGCAGCCCTCAGCTGATCCAGGTCACTGATGGACACACTGAATGGTCCCAGTGTGGCTGGGACCTGAACTGGGAAGGTTTCATTTCTTAAACAACACACCCTAGAAGAAACACTCACCCAGTTTTACTCAGGCTGGGGTCTCACTGGTACCACCCTGGTGGGGTTTGGCTTTTTTGGGATCTCCACTGCTCCTGATAGACCTCATATCCCATGGCTCCCTCCAAACTGCCCTTCCCAAGCGCTGCCAGGAGCTCTTTCCCTTTCCCAAAGCCCAGATGGGTTCCCTCTGCTTGTGATTTCTCACTCCTGCTGCCACCCCAGTGTTTCTCCCTGGCACAAGCAAGGTGTTGGGAGAGGTGAGCATCAACCCCCTCCCAAAAAACCCCAGATCTGAGGAGGCTGCTGGAGCTAGGGAGCTGCTCTCCCTGCATGTAACGAGCTGGTAATCCCTAGGGATTTCCTCTGGAGCTTTCAAATATGAAAAGTGTTTGGCAGTGATTAGTTTTAGTGGAGGAAAACTTGGGTCATGCTCCTGGATTATACAGCGTCACGGCTCGGGCAGCGGGAGAGGGGGGGGGAACAGGGGGAAGGGGAGGGAAAGGGGCAGGATTTCGGGTGAAAAGGCTCAGAGAGGCCCCTGGCATGAGGACTGGGGGGGCTGTGGGTGCTGGGAGGGGCTGTGGGTGCTGTGGGAGGGCTGTGGGCACTGGGGGGGGGGCTGTGAGCGCTATGGGGGATTTGTGAGTGGGCTGTGGGGGTCTGTGGGCGCTATGGGGGGGTCTGTGGGCATTGTGGGGGGCTGTGGGTGCTGGAGGAGGCTGTGGGTGCTGGGAGGGGTTGTGGGTGCTGTGGGGGGTCTGCGGGCACTGGGGGGGCTGTGGGTGCTGTGGGAGGGCTGTGGGCACTGGGGGGGGCTGTGGGCACTGGGGGGGGGCTGTGGGTGCTGTGGGGGGGCTGTGGGCGCTGTGGGGGGGCTGTGGGTGCTGTGGGGGGGCTGTGGGCACTGGGGGGGCTGTGGGTGCTGTGAGTGCTCGGGTGGGCTGTGGAGGGGCTGTGGGTGCTGGGAGGGGCGGTGAGTGCTGTGGGAGGGGCTGTGGGTGCTGGGGGGGCTGTGGGTGCTATGGGGGATCTATGGGGGATCTGTGGGGGCGCTGCGGGGGGGCTGTGGGCATTGTGGGGGGCTGTGGGTGCTGGAGGAGATTGTGGGTGCTGGGAGGGGCTGTGGGCACTGGGGGGGGCTGTGGGCGCTAGGGGGGGCTGTGGGCATTGTGGGGGGGCTGTGGGTGCTGTGAGTGCTCGGGTGGGCTGTGGAGGGGCTGTGGGTGCTGGGAGGGGCGGTGAGTGCTGTGGGAGGGGCTGTGGGTGCTGGGGGGGCTGTGGGTGCTATGGGGGATCTATGGGGGATCTGTGGGGGCGCTGTGGGGGGGCTGTGGGCATTGTGGGGGGCTGTGGGTGCTGGAGGAGATTGTGGGTGCTGGGAGGGGCTGTGGGCACTGGGGGGGGCTGTGGGCGCTGGGGGGGTCTGCGGGTGCTGTGGGCACTGGGGGGGCTGTGGGTGCTCAGGGGGGTCTGGGGGTGCTGTGGGGGCCTGCGGGCGCTGGGGGGGGACTGTGGGTGCTAGGGGGGGCTGTGGGCATTGTGGGGGGGCTGTGGGTGCTGTGAGGGGGCTGTGGACATTGGGGGGGGGCTGTGAGAGCCGGGGGGGCTGTGGGGGAGGCTGTGGGCGTTGGGGAGGGGCTGTGGGCATTGTGGGGGGGTTGTGTGGGGGCTGTGGGAGCTGAGGGGGGGGCTGTGGGAGCCAGGGGGGGCTGTAGGAGGGCTGTGGGCATTGGGGGGGGCTGTGGGAGCCGGGGGGGGGGGCTGTGTGGGGGCTGTGGGCGTTGGGGGGGGGCTGTGGGAGCCGGGGGGGGTCTGTGGGGGGGCTGTGGGCGTTGGGGGGGGGCTGTGTGGGGGCTGTGGGCGTTGGGGGGGGCTGTGGGAGCCGGGGGGGGGGCTGTGTGGGGGCTGTGGGCGTTGGGGGGGGCTGTGGGAGCCGCCGCCGTCAGAACTAATCACCAACAAGCGGAGAATGAGAACGGGGCCGGGGATGGAGATCGACCGGCGCCGCTGGCCGCAGGGTGTTTATCCACAGCAGACAGCTGGCTGGGGGGGGGGTGGGTTTGGGGAGGGGTAGGGCTGTGTCCCTGGATGTGGGGACCAACATCACACCTCCAGAAAGCCGGAGCTGGGACACATCTCCCCACCGACCACAATTCCCACCCACCCCCAGCTTCCAACCAAGGGTGGCAATGTGGGGAGTGGGGCCAGCAGGGCATACAAACAGGAGGGGAATCAGCTTGTTCAAGGGCAGAGACTGGCAGGACAAGGGGGATGGATTAAAGCTGAAGGAGGGAAGGGTTAGATTGGATATTGGGGGGAAGTTCTTTGCAGAGAGAGTGGTAAGGGGCTGGAACAGGCTGCCCAGAGAGGGGGTGGGTGCCCCATCCCTGGGGGTGTTCAAGGCCAGGTTGGATGGGGCCCTGGGCAACCTTGTGTAGCTCCAGGCCTGAGGTTGGTGTCCCTGCCTGTGGCAGGGAGGTTGGAGCTCTGTGACCCTTGGGGTCCCTTCCAACCCTTGCCATTCTATGATTCTATGACATCCAATCTGCCTCACCCCCCCCTGCGCCTGCACCCCCTCCATCACAATCACTCATTACTCCTGCTGCTTAATTACCCATTACCCTCCTGTTCCCCTTTTCCAGGGAGATTTTTTTTTGGGGGGGGAGGGGTTAGGGAATAAAACATGCTCAGCAAACCCCCCTCAGCAGCTCAGCGCTGTCAGGAGCGACTCGTCTCGCAGCGCGGTGTCAGAGGAAATACCAAAGTGGGTCTGAAGGCTCCTGCTCCTGGGTGGCTCCTTAGATCCACCCAAAATCGAATTCTCCAGGTTAACGAGCCCAAAGGGCAGGTGGTGACTGCCAGGGATGGGGAGCAGCACGTCTATTTGTTGTGGTTAAAAGCTCTGGTAGAAATTTCAGCTAATAAGGAAAATAACCAAAGACCTGAGGAAAATGATTGAATTGAGGGTGAGAGAAGGGAAAAAAAACCCACCAAGAAACCAGAGAGCTCTGAGCTCTGGCAGGAGATGGCTGTAGCTGAGGATCTGGCTGAGCGGCAGCGATCGAAAACGGGTCCAACCATCCCAACTGAGTCCCCTGCCCCAGGCACAGGGGGTTTGGAGCATCCTCAGTGTCTGAATGTAGCTCAGCATGGAGCACATGGAGGATCCAAATTTCTGTTTCACCCTTTGCTTTCCTGGTGGGTTCTCAGGGGGGTTGATTTTCTTCTTTGGGCACAGGCTAGGGGGTTTTTTTTGGGGGGGGGGAGCTGGGTAGAAGCCACTTCTGCCACCAGCACTGCATTGAATCATAGAATCATGCAATTGTAGGGTTTGGAAGGGACCTCGAGAGCTCCTGGGGTCCAGACCCCCTGCCAAAGCAGCTCCCCAGCTCATACTGCACAGATAGGTGTCCAGATGGGTCTGGAATATCTCCAGAGAAGGAGACTCCACACCCCCTGGGCAGCCTGTCCCAGGGCTCCCTCACCCTCACTGGGGAAAAGTTCTTCCCCATGTTGGTGTGGAACTTCCTGTGCTCCAACTTGCAGCCATTGCCCCTTGTCCTGTCCCCACAGACACTGAAAAGGGGCTGGCTGATTCCCCCTGCATCCCCTGTGCAGATAATTATAGACTTTAATTAGGTCCCCCCTTAGTCTTCTCTTCTCCAGGCTGAAGAGTCCCAACTTACTCAGCCTTTCCTCATAGGAGAGATGTTCCAGGCCCTTCATCATCTCCGTAGCCCTTCTCTGGACTCTCTCCAGGAGATCCCTGTCCTTTTTATCCCAGGGAGCCCAGCACTGGACACAACACTCCAGGTGGGGCCTGAGCAGGGCAGAGTAGAGGGGGAGGATCCCCTCCTGTGACCTGCTGCCCACACTCCTCCTGATGCCCCCAGGATCCCATTGGCTCTCTTGAGCCGGTGAGGGCTGTGTTCCCATCACTCACTGCCTGCTTTCCCAGTGGATTCTGTACCTCTCCCCAAGCTCCCCCATTCCCAATTTCCAATAGCCTTTAGTCTACCAGGGATGGGAGCTGGGGAGTGGGTGAGCCCCCATGTTGGGAGCCTCCTGCAGCCCTGGATGTGGCGGGAGCCCCCGGAGAGGGGCAATAAACAGCTGGGGCAATTAACAGCTCTTAGGAGATGACTGATTTATCCAAAGTCAAGGGGAAAGGCCGGTTTCCTGGGGGAAGGGGGGGGCTGTCCTGGCTGCTTTGCACCTGTGGCCCAGGAGATGCGTCCCCACGCCCCTGCTGATGCTGAGCAAGACCCCAAGGTCTCGGCACCCTTGGGTGGGGGTCCCCAGGTGCCCGTCAGGGATGGGGGGAGTCCCCACGGTCCTGCTGTACAGCACAATAATGAGGAGATGAAAGGATTTAGGGAGAATCTCCCCTCACTTTCCCCCTCCTTCCTCCTGAGATAACGATTCCCCATCCCCATGGAGGTAACCCAGCTCCGCAGCTGCCGGTGCCACGAGGGATTCCTGGAACCACGTTTTGGGTGAGAAATCCACACAGGCTGGAACAGGCACCGTCCCCCAGCCACCCTCACTCCTCTGTGCTTCCACACAGAGTGACACAGCCGGGTCACCACAAGGGAGGAGAGGTCAGAGCCTGGCTGGTGGCACTGAGCACAGTGTGAGGAAGGGATGTGTCACCCTGCAGCCAGAGCTGGGGCGTGTGGCTCCATGCCCCGAGGGTGAGTGGTGCCTGAGCGTGATGGGAGGGACCAGGGGGATGGGGTGATGTCTTGCCCTGGTGTGTGCTGGAGGCCAGGGAACCATGGCTGGGCTCAGGCTAACCGTCAGCCAGGAGCCTCCACGTGTTGAGAAGAGGTGGCTGAGCTGCCCAACCCGTCCGGGAGCTTTGGGAATGGCAGGAGCAGCGTCTGGCTCTTGGGGCGCTTTCCTCCTCCCAGTGAGTCTGAGGCCACTGGCTCCAGTGAGACGAGCAACCCTCCTGCTCCTCAGCTCTGGGGGTGTTGGGGTCCTACAGCCCCCGCTTGCTGCATTTATCCAGGTATCCCAGGGGACACCCAGCTGCCCGCTCACCACGTGTCAGAGCGGCACTGGGGGAGCAAAGAGAAGCCCATGCTGGGGTGGCAGGGCTCACGCCAGCCCAGGAGGTCACCATTTTCCAGGACACCCTTTATTCTGCCCCAAGTGCCCAAGCTCTGGCCTGGCTGCAGCGGTATCCAGCCTCCCACATCCTGGGGAGCTCCTGACCTCATCACTGGCCAGTGCTTGTGTCTGCAAGTCCTCAGCCACCATGTCTCTGGGCCTGATACATCCCACTGGTGCATCTGCACCCGGACAGGTTTTGGCTGAGTACTCTCCTCCTGTGGATCCATCCCTGGCTCTGACCGGGCAGGGCTGCAGGATGACGCGTGCTCATTCCCAGCCGCATCCCAAATGTCCAAGAGCAGAGTTGTCACCACACCCTGCGCCCTGTCCTCCTCCGCCTCCCACCCCCTCGCAGGAGGCACTGGAGGGAACAGCCGCCGGGAAGCAGGAGGACGCGTTGGGATGAGATCTGAAAACTGGTGGGGGAGAGACGCCCGTGGGGCCGC
This sequence comes from Laterallus jamaicensis coturniculus, assembly GCA_022605575.1. Classification (NCBI taxonomy): domain Eukaryota; kingdom Metazoa; phylum Chordata; class Aves; order Gruiformes; family Rallidae; genus Laterallus; species Laterallus jamaicensis. The sequence continues at coordinate 4,401,587 of JAKCOX010000028.1, forward strand.
CGGCTGCGCCGAGACCCCGGGGGAACTGGGGCGACGGGCTTGGCCCGGCCGCGTGCGACGCCGTGGGAGCAGCCGCGCTGGCCCGGGGCCGTGGCACGGTGCTGCTGCTGCTCGCTGGGTCCCGCCGTCGGTGCGAGGCGGGTGGATGCGCCGTCAGCCGGAGCGGTTTATCCTGCTGCACTCCTGCCGAGCGGCCGGGGCTGTCCTGCAGCTCCGCCATCCCTTCGGGCTGCTGCTGGTGTCCCTGCCTGCGCCGCGGCTGCTGCCGGTGCTGGCCGGGCTGGGATGCTTCGTGGTCCCACAGGTGAGGCCATGGGCAGCATGTGGCGTTGCCGGTGCAGCCTTCCAGCACTTTCCATGCCTGGCCCCTCTCGCATCCCCTCGTGTCCTTCTCCTGTCCCCGCTCCGAGCTCCTGCCTGCGGCCCCAGTCGATGGGTTCTCTGATCACCCTGGGTCCAGAAGGACAGGGGGGTGCTGAGGGGTGCTAAGGGGTGCGGGGACCTGCTGCATGGTTTGGGGGAACCCCTGTGGGTGGGGGGTGGCAGGCATTGGGGTGCCCTGGGCAGCACAGGCTGGTTGTGGGGCGCAGGGTGGGCTGGGGAGGGCCCGGGGGGACGGGATGGGGGTGCCCAGAGGGAGGCTGCCCGGTTGGGCGGGCACGGGAGCCGGTCCCCGGAGCCGTGCGGGGCGGGAGGCGGCGGGGACCCCCCCGCCGCTCCGTGCCGCCCCGGTGGGCAGGGCCGGGCCGGGCCGGGGGAGGCGCCGCGGCGGCGGGAGCGCACGGCGGGGCCGGGAGCGGCCGTACCGGGAGCGCACGAACCGGGCCGGGAGCGGCAGCGGTAGCGGGACCGCACCGAGCAGCCGGGGTGAGGGTGAGCGGGGCTGGGGCTGAGGGCAGGGGGGTGCGCACCGGGCAGGGACCGGGGGGGGGCGGCGGATGGAGCGGGGATGGAGAGGCAGCGGAGCGGGGATGGAGCGGCGGCAGCCGGGGACGGCGATGGGGCCGGGGGGAAGGGAAGGGAAGCGGGGGCAGCAACCGCCGGGGCTGGGCTGGGTCTGCGGACGCCGGGGGATGCGGCCCGGGGGAGGGGCAGGACCCGGCCAACCCCGGGTGTCCCCCCAGAGCCGTGCCCGCACCCCGCCGCCTCCCGCACCTGCTGCACCCCCAGCCCGCCCCGCACACCCGGGCTCTGGTCCCCGCAACCCCCGTCCTTCCCTCTCCCACGGCACCGAGCCCCCTCCCCGCACCCGCAGCCCCCCCCCCCCGCCAGTCTCCCTCCCCCCGCCCAACCCCGCACCCGCGGGTCCCCCAAAACCAGGGCGAGGGCCGAGGCATCCTGGCTGCCGGCAGAGCCGGGGCTCTGGGCCGCGGTTCGGTTCGTGCAGCTTTCCAACAGGGATGGGGATGGGGATGGGGATGGGGATGGGGGGGGGGGCGAATGACTCATGGAATCCTTTTTGCCTTTCTTTCAATGGTTTTTTGGGTCTCTTTGTTCCTGTTTGGCTGATTAAACGATGATAATCAGGAAAGGCTCTGCCGGGCGATGGAGGCGGCTCCTCTGCCGGCGCATCGGCTGCGGGAGTCTCGGTGCCTTTTCCCCGGCCGAGCTAGAGGACACAATGAGAATGATGTGAAATAGCCCTCATGCAAGGGGCTTATTTGCCCCAGCGTGTGTCCACGGCTCAGTCGCTCCCCGTGCGCTATGGAAAGCCCTGCCATTCTCCCCCTACCACAAGGAATCTGATTTTTAAAGCTCAGAGAGGGGAATAGCTGCAGGTACAAAGGGCTGAGCTGATCCCGCGGCTCCTTCTTGTACCCAGCACAAAGAAACCAAACCTGAGAGCTTGTCTTTGCTTTGTGGGAGCGAGATGGTGTTGGGGATGTCAGCGTGAGCTTTGCTGGCAGAAAGGTGGCTGTGCCATCATCCCTGTCCCCGTGAGCCCCAGCTGTCAGAGCAGCATTCAGGAGCTCTGGGATTGACCTGTCCAAGGGGTGTTTGGGCACGGGGTGGGAGGCCAAAGCCGTCTGCGGTGGGACAGACCCTACACCATCACCCCCAACACCCGCTGCGGGGAGGGAGCTGTGGTTGGTGGCCTGGCATCACGCCCTGTTTGCTCCTTCCACAGGCTGCTGCCCGTGGGGACGTCCTGCCCGCCCTCCTGCCCGCGCCCTGGGCCATGTCGTCCTCCGACGAGGAGACCCTCAGTGAGCGGTCGTGCCGGAGCGAGCGGTCGTGCCGGAGCGAGCGGTCCTACCGCAGCGAGCGCTCGGGCAGCCTCTCCCCCTGCCCCCCTGGGGACACCTTGCCCTGGAATTTACCCCTCCACGAGCAGAGGAAGCGGAAGAGCCAGGACTCGGTGCTGGACCCGGCTGAGAGGGCTGTCGTCAGGGTTGCAGGTAAGACAGCGGCCTTGTTGTGTGGTGGGTTTCCCCAGGGATGGGGAGATGGGGCTCCCTGCGCTACCCCTTGTGGTGGCTGAGATGGTCTTGGGAATGGCCCTGTCCCCCAGTACTCCTCAGGGAGCCTGGGGATGGAGGGGATGGGGAGGGAAGGGAGGAATGGACGGATGGATGGATGGATGGATGGATGGATGGATGGATGGATGGATGGATAGGTAGACGGAGGGATAGCTGGAGGGATGGATGGATGGATGGATGGATGGATGGATGGATGGATGGATGGATGGATGGATGGAAGAATGGATGTGGCCTTTGGTGGCTGAGAGCTGGGGTGGCGGTTTGGCTCTTCAATGGCTTTGTGCTGTGTGGGCAGGGCTCGCAGCGGGTTGTTCATCCCCTCAGCACGCTGGGGTTAAGGGATGACCTGGAACCTCCAGTGCTTGGCTTGGGTGACATTAGAGTGTTTAATTAAGGGCTGAATTAAGGGCTCCTTGGTGGAATGGCCCTTGGCCAGACTCCGGAGAGGAATTTGCCTTGGGAGGTTTGTGATTCCCGCCTGGCTGATGGAGCTGGGGCTGCTCCTTCGCCACGGCGGTGCCAATCAGCAGCCCCATTGCTGTGGTCACTGGGACACCCTGGGGTCCCCATGCTGCTGCATCGTGGAGGGGATGCTGCCCCGTGCGTCCCTTCACCTGCATCACCCCACAGTGCCCACCAGCTGCTGTCACAGGCTGGGGGAAGAGAGACTGGGACCAGAGGGGGAAACAAAGGCAGGGATGGACCCACCGTGGCCAATGGCTCCTTCTCCAGGCACCAGTTGATGGGACTGATGGGGACCCCGCTCTGGGACTGCTGGGGGTTGGACAGGGGCGTGCCTCAGGCACTGGAGCTGGGATTTGCTCCTTTGCCCTGGACAAACAGCTGTCGGGGGCTTTGATCTGCTGCTGCTGGGGTCCTGTCCCTTCTCCCTGTGCCCCACAGGCCTTTGATCTGCTCCTGTCAGAGCAAACAGGGATTTGGGATCGTGCTGAGAGGCCCCTGCTGAGCCCTGGCTGGGCTGTTCCCAGCTGCTGCCCCAAAGGAGCCCCAGGTTCATCTCGCTGATGGAGGCGTGAGAGAGGGCAGTGAGCTCCTCAGGTGCCTGCTCTGCCCTGCCAACCCCAGCCAGCCCCCAGCTGACGGGCCAGTTGCCCTAGTTCTGGGCCCCACACCCCACAGGGATTCAGACTGGGAGCACTGGGGAGCAGGCAGACCCCAGCCCCTGAGTGCGTGCAGCACCCGGCACGTGGGGAGATCCCACCAGGGCACCGGGGTAGCAGGGTGCTGGCTGCCTGCCCTGCCTGCACTGCGCGGGCACGGCGCTGCGCCCGGCTCCGGCTGTGCCGGTGCTGCTCGGCGGGTTGTGCCGTCCCAGCTCAGGGCAGGAAGAACCAGTTGTTTCAAATGATGGTTCTTGAAAATGCATCATCTGGGGCTGGGGGAAGCAAATGCACAGGGTGGGGCCAGCCCTGCCCCAAATCCAGCACCGACAGGGCTGCGAGCTGGACGGGGCCCCCATTGGGCCAGCACCAAGCACCCCTTGCTCCCAAACCCATCCCTGCTCATAGACCCGCTCTGCCCCAAATGCTGCTGGGTGCTGAGCACCCCCACACACCCCTGGGGCCATTTCCCTGGCTGTGTTTCTCCTGCTTTGCCCGGGATGCCGAGCGCTTGTCGTGGTAACCGGCTGGATCCAGCCCGTGATTAAAGGCAGGGGGATGTCACAAAATCTGGTCTCATGCAGATTCTCCATTAAAAATAACTCTGGAGGTGCAGTTAGACAGTGCTGAGCCGGGAAGAAAAGAGTTGGGAGACAGTTTGGTGTCACCAGGTTTGAAAATGAGCTGAAATATTGATTCAGATCTTTGCATTATTCAGCGGGACCGTCTGCAGCGCGCCGGCCGCCCCGCGCCTGTCCCTGCCACAGGGTTTTGGGGACCAGGCTGGGATGGGGGCTGGTGGGATATGCTGGCACCTCTTAGGATGCCTGTGGAGTGGGACGGGGCTCAGCTCCCCCGGGGACCCACAGGATGGGGCACTGTGGAGCCAGCCCCATCCCGCACCCGGCAGTGGATGTGGCAGAGGTGGCGTAGAGGGGTTGTCAGCTCAGTGTTTTCGGGGTGATGTGTGGATCTGGGCCACCATTCCTCCTCACTGCCCATGGGGTCTGGCAGTCTCTGTGTCCCTCTGTCCTCAGACCCATGGAAGGGGGAGGATGCGGCCATGCCCAAAGAGGTGATGGTGCTGCAGTGTGGGGCGCTGGGACCCTCTGCCCCCCCTCCCTGGGCTGTCTGTGCCTGCACCTTTGGTCCCTCCATCGCTACGCTGGGTCTCCTGGCAGCCCCTTAGATGTCCCCTGCTTTGCTGGCATCTCCCTACAAGGCTCTGGCACTGAGCTGGCAGGAGGGAAGAGGGACATTGGGGGTGGTCAGAGTCCGGCACTTGGCCTTGCATCACTCCAGACGCTTGGCAGGGGGAGAGGGAGGGAGCTGCTTTGGGAAGAAAAGGCTTTTTCATCCCAAACCTGTTTGGGCTTGATCCTGGTGGGGGGCATGGTCTGCTCTGGGGGTGCTGGAGGGTGCTGGGGGGGTGAGTGGTGAAGAGAGGCAGCGGGCAGGGGTGATGGGAGAGGCGTCACGGGGGCTTTCCAAGGGCTGTGCGTCCTCGGTTTGGAAAAGCTCCTGGAGTCCTTTGTCACTGGAGCGTCACCCAGCCACTGGCAGCCGCCGCGGCGGGGAGGAAGAGGGGGGGGATGCTGCGCCTTGTCCCCGGGGACGTGGGAACAAACCGCCTCATTCTCCGCTGCCTTGGGAGCAGCAAAGCCGCTTGCAGAGTCTGGGCGGGAATGGAGCCGCTCTCCCCATGGCCCAGCAGGACCGGCCATCCCCCCTTTCCCCCTGCGATGCGGGTTTCGGGTGGGGTGGATGTTGCACCTCACCTTTGTGGGGGCTGTGTGGGCAGGTGCAGCCCCCGAGGCCGTGTGCTGTGAGATGCTCTGAGGCACGAGGATGGCGGCCTGCCCCAGCACCCTGGCACAAAGGCAGCCCGGGCCTACCACGAGGCCGCCGCGCCGGCACCATAGCCCGGATTTAAACCCTCTCCCCTATGGATGCTCTGGTGGGGATGCAGCCAGGCCCCGGCGCTTGGTGTGCCGTTAATTACTTTTCCTAATTAAGGCACCACGGTGAAGGGGAGATGCCTCTGAAGCCAGGGAGGGGGGAGGGTTTGTGTAACCCCCACCCCGGAGCGGGGGCTGTGGGAGGAGGATGAGGATGATGGTGGCTGCTGCTGGTGGCCCCTGGTTTGTTCCCCAGGGGAATGTGGGGTGCAGCCTCCCCGGGGTGTCGCCGGGAAGTGTGTGGGGGCCCCTGGGTGAGGTGGGGGGGATGCAGACACAGGGTGTCTGCACGGAGCGGGATGGGGCTTTTCTCGTTGCCATGGTTACCCAGCTGGCGGAGCCGGGCCCTCCGGTTGCCATGGGAACGGCGCAGCCGGGGTGAAAAAGCAGCATCTTGAGTTGGCCAAAAAAGGCCGGGATTTGCCCCGGGGGGAGGGCGGGGGGGGGGGGGCAGGGTTTAGGGTCGTGGCGAGGGCGTGCCCTGTGGGCTGAGGTATTTGAGGGGGACTAGGGTGTCCCTGGCCTGGGGTCAGCCACCCTGGTGCCCCCTAGAAGGGGATACAGGAGGTCTGGCTCTGCGTTGCTTCTGGGTGGGTCAGGGGGTTTGGCCCTGCGCCCCAGCCCTGTAACCCCACGGGGTTTGCCCCTGGCCCTTCTGTGCCCCTTAGTGGGGTCCCCCAAAGCCCCCCAGAGGGGATGCATCCCCCCATTCCCCTCTGCCCCCCCAAACGACCCGCCTCTCTCTGTGCATCCCCCAAGACCCCTTCCCATCCCGACGGGAGGCTGCGGGGACGGGAGCTGTGGCACCCAGCGGCAGCGGGGACAGACACCCCCCTGCCCCCCCGGTCTGCGATGCCCCGGGGACAACCCCCCGCCGAACTCAGCCTGAAATAAACGATCCCGTGGTGGGGGAGGGCGGGGGGGTGGTTGGGCTGGGGCTAATGGTGTCTGGCAGCCCCTGGGGGTCCCTGGCTGCCGCTGGGGAGCTCTGGCAGGTCAGGGGGGGCCGGTGCCGCCGACCGGTGCCCCCCCCCGGGGGTCCCAGCAAACCGGCCCCTCCTCCGGGCTGCTCCGCGCCGCCGCCAGAGGGCGCCGCCGGGGCGGAGGGGGGCGTGGTCAGGGCGAAGGGGGCGGGGCAAAAAAGAAGGGCGGAGCCATTGCAGAGGAGGAGTCAGTGAGGGGGCGTGCTCGGTGAGGGGGCGTGGCTAGAGAAAGAGGCGGGGCCAATGAGGGGGCGTGCCTTGAGGGGCGTGTCGGGCGGCGGGCGGCGGCGCGGCCGGAAGCGGCCCAGGCACAGACCGGCCCTGGCCGCCGCGCCGGCAGCTGCAGCGAGCCCGCCGGCACAAAGGCCGCCATGGCCGGGTACGTGCCGGGGCTGCTCCCGGCCAACCGCAGCCAGGAGAAGGAGTTCGTCCAGGCCTACGAGGACGTGCTGGAGCGCTACAAAGGTACCGCGGCCGGCGGGGCCTGGGGCGCGGCGGGGCCTGTGGAGCGCGGCGGGGCGGCCCTGCGGGGACCCGGCCGGCGCTGTCCCTGTGCCCGCGGCCGGGGCGCTCCGGTGTCCGCACCCGCGGGGTCCCTGCGCGCCCCGCTTGGGCGGGGCGGTTGGGCTGAGCGTCCCCTGGGCAGCTCGGAGCCCCGGTGCGGGCGTCCCGGGTGTCCCCGGGGTGCGTGTCCCCGCGTGGGGTGCCGGCTGGCCCCTGGGCGGGGGGCCCGGCTCTCTGGGTGTCCCTGCGTCCCAGCTGCCTGGGGCGCGGAGGGGTGAGAGGTCCCCCTGTCCCCCTGCGCGGGGTCTCTGGGATCCCTGTGCGTGGGGGTACCTGGTGTCCCCCTGCGTGGGGGCTTGGGGTACTGGGGTCCCCCTACACGGGGGTCCCAGGGCTCCCTGCGCCCCCTTTGCATGGTCTCTTGGGTCCCTGTGTCCCCAGGCTTGGAGGTCTCTGGGGTCCCTGTGTCCCCAGGCTTGGAGGTCTCTGGGGTCCCTGTGTCCCCAGGCTTGGGGGTCTCTGGGGTCCCTGTGTCCCCATGCTTGGGGGTCTCTGGGGTCCCTGTGTCCCCATGCTTGGGGGTCTCTGGGGTCCCTGTGTCCCCATGCTTGGGGGTCTCTGGGGTCCCTGTGTCCCCAGGCTTGGAGGTCTCTGGGGTCCCTGTGTCCCCATGTGTGGGATCCCTGGGGTCCCCCTGCATGAGGGTCCTGCCATCCCAACACCCCCCTCACTGCTCTGAGCACCACAACATCCATCCTCCCTCCACCCTTACCCCAGGCTGCTGTAAGGTATGCAGGGACCCATCACCCCCCATCCCTTCTCCGGCGTCCCCGCTGTTCCCGTAGCCCCCCACAGTGACAGGCTCCCTCTCCCTCAGCCCTGGCAGGGCTGAGGGGCCACCGTGCTCCTCCAGCCACCGTGCCGGCAGCCGTGCAGGTGTCGGTACCGGCAGTGAGTGTGCAGTTTTGATGTCACTGGCTCATCTCCGGGAGTTCTGTGCATTTCCAGTCCTCTTCTTCTTATTATTATTATTTCTTTCCCTCCTTGCTGCAGAGCCAGACTTGTCCTGGAGCCCAGATTTCAGCCCCACAGGGCTCTGAGCACTGGGTTGTATAAGTTTAGCAGCCAAGTCTCTTTAAAATGCGGATGGCCGAGTCGAGAGGAGCCAGGAGCTCACAGCGCCTGTTTCCTTTTCCTTTCTGCCTGCAGAGAAAAGGGAATAATGGATTCCCTGGCTCCCTGATTCAAGGGGGGTGCCACTCAAACCTCTCCGAGGTGGGAGAACCACGCACCCTTGCTCTGCTTTCACATGGAGCAGGGGGATAAAAGCTTCTTTGGGTGCCTTGGAAAAGAGCTGGATGAACGTGACTTGGGCTCGTCTGAGTACTTGACAAAGTTTTATTAATAAAAAAAAAAAAGGTTCTTTGATGTAGCTGGGTTCAGTGTGGAGATGTGGAGGGGACGGCGTGGCGGGTGCCAGGGGTTGGCATGGAAAGACCTGTCGTTTGCATTGGGTTTGCTCCGTTCCCAAAATGAAAATGAAATTACAGTGCCTGCCCGTGCCGGTTCAGCTGGAGCGCTGCTGGCCAGCTGGGCTGGGTTGGGCTATCCCCACCCCTTCCCCTTTGCCCACCCTGTGCACTGCCTGGCTGCACCTTCGTTCAGCTGCGGGTTCCCCTTGGAAGGACAGCTTAATTTCTACCCCAGGCTGGGGTAGAAAGCCAGTAGTTGCTTGGAAATACCCTGCTGAGTGTTGTTTGATCTCGTTTGTAGTGCCAAAGCAGGGAGGAAGCAGTGTTTATAGTGTGTAAAAGTCTTCTCTTTGCTTTGACCCAGCATCCCACCCTTCCCTGGACATCCCACCCCCCCATAAGGGCTGGGTGGGAGCCTCCAGTTTGGGTCCTTGGGCTCCGAGTGGGTGGATGTGTCGTCTCTTCCCCTCTCTCCCCCACTGCAGATCCTGTAAACAGGTTGTGTTTGTTTCTTTCCTGTCCGGAACGAGTTTTCCTATGGATTGTCCCCTCCCCCTCTTAATCCTGCAAAAAACCAGGGAGTTTTCATGTAAAGGCGACTGCTGAGGCCTGAGCTGTGTGGGACACCCCTAGGGTGGGGGGCTGAGCTTGTGCTGGTCACCCCATATCTCCTGTATCCGGAACCCGATGCTGCTGGCACCGGCTTGTGCTGTCAGAGGGGCACAGAGGATGCTGAAGCCAGGATCACAGATGCCTCCTTGCATCTCTGTTCAATAGCTCCGCTCTGTATCTCACAGAAAACAGCTTAAACCCCACACCCCCCCCGCTCCCCAGCCCCCAGTTTGAGCAGGCCTGATGGGAAGGTGATGGGCAGCATGGGAAGGGGCCTGGCACTGGTGCAGCGAGCTGTGAATCCTGCCGTTCTCTGCCGAGCAGGGGTTAATCATCAGGCACATCCATCCCCGTGTGATTTGTTTCTTGATTAAAAACACCCACCGTGGGGGTGCCGGGGAGGTGTGCCGCAGCGCTGCGGTGCCGGTGCGCTGCCGGGTGTGCTGGGGTAGGAGGGTTTGCATCAGCGCCGGGAGCTGGCGTGGGTGCTGCGGGGGCACCTGGTGATGGGGGGGTGCTGCCAGTGGACACGGTGCTGTGTCCTGGTCCTGAGGGGGTTGGGTGGGCAAGGAGATGGGAGAGGGGCTCAAGGCTGGGGGGGGGGTGTGGATTTTTGGGGGTGGGAAGGTGTGTAGGCTCTGGTTGGAGCGTGGCAAAGCTTGCCCTGATTGCAGCTTCCTTTGGCTGCTGGCATCCTTGAGGGGCATGGTACCCTCTGGATTGTGCTGCCCCAAGCAGCACCCAGACCTGCACCAGTCCATCCCAGTTGAAAACCAGTGAGGCGGTTTCCCAGGGAGGCACAACGCAGAGCAGCTTCCAGGCCGGCTTGCCTCATCGCTGGATTGTGGTGCCATGGCACATGCCAGGACGTGCAGTGCTGCTGCCAAAGATGATGGCTGCGGCATGGGAGGTGATGGCAGAGCTTCTGGGGGTGGCTGCTGCAGGTCAGAGGGGTCTGGGCAGGAAGGAAAGCCCCTTGCTGCATCCTCTTGCAGGTGCGTGGCATGTGGAACGGGGCTTGGTGTCCAAGCACTGCCCTCCATCCCTCCTACAGTGCTCTGGAGGATGCTGGCCCTCGCTGTGCCCTCAGGAAGCAGGATCCAGCGCCTGGCTCCATGCTGCAGCAGTCCCCAGGGTCGCAGGCAGCACTGCCAGGCTCTGCTGGGCGCACTGGTCACGCTTCCCCCGGTCATTCAGAGCACTGTAAACATTAACTAATCAATCTTGGCCAGATCCTCAACCCTTCTCGCCATCGCGGGGAGGGGGGGACAGCAGAGCCTGGGGCTGTGGGGGCAGAGCAGCCCTTTCCCACCCCCCCACATCATGGTGCCGGGCACGCAGCCTGGGGTGCCATGGGATGGCTTGTCACCTTGTCTGCTTGACCCGAGGTGACAACCTTCCCTAGGGACCGGAGGAGAGCCCAAAGTGGGCAGAAGAGGTGTGGGATGCATGTAAAGGTGAACCAGATGGTCCCCCTGCTCATGGGGCCTTGCCTGTCCTTGAAGAAACTCTTCATTTAATCCCCATCTCTTGTCTTCTGCTGTGTGAGGTCCAACTGGAGGTGTCTGGACCCCTGCGCTGGGGTCTTGGGGCTTGAAGACCCCTCACCATGGGTGCTGGCTCGCTGTGGCTGAGCAGCTACGCTTCCCGCCACGGGGCTGCTGCTGCTGGGATCTCATCCCACAAATATCCACGTGGTTCCTGGGTGATGCCGAAGCGCCTGCGAGAGTGCTGACGGGACCGGCGGTTCCTCGCCGGGGGCAGGAAGCCCTTCTTCCTCTTCATCACCCGGGAAGATGGGTGGCTGCTGTTGGAGTGGAGAGTCCCTGGCTCGAGCTAGCGGGGAGGGGGGGGAACTGGGCTGGGAGCCAGGGGGCTTTCCACCTCGGAATGAATGGATCATGCTGATTTTTTTTTTTGGGATGCACATAAGAGTCGCTGGCTTCCCTGGTATGAGTAGGACACGGGCAATGAAACAGAGATGGAGAGAGGCTTGAGAAGGCAGCAGGAGCCTTGGGCTGCCCACCGGCATGGCCAGACCCAGTGCTGGAGGCAGAGCTGCAGCACTGGCCGATGCTTCCTGGCTTGTGTTTGTTTTGACCCACAGGGAAATATGAAGGGTGGTGGATCTCCAGGTGAGAGGATCCACCCTGCCACGCCTGGACGGCTTTCCGCTGCCTTCCCCATGCAGTCATCGCCCTCCCAAGCACCCAAAGGTTTCCCCCCACCCCACCCTGGGCCAGGCTTGCCTCTCTGAGAGGCGCGTGCCTCCCTCCCAGCATCCCCGCTCACAAAATCAGAGGAAGTGATTGCTGTCAGCATCCCAGCACCCCACTACCAGACTAGGATGGGGCTGAGCCCTGCTCACAGGGCTCTCCGGTGCTTCTCCTGGTCTGGAGAGAAGAACCCACCCTGAGGTTGGGGTGATGGGTGCACCTGCAAGGTGGCAGCACCTCTCTGGCACAGGCACCGGGATATGGCGTGACTCCCGATGGTGCCGTGCTGGAAAGCTTTGATCTCGTGGCAGTGGCCGGCTGGCCACTGAGCGTTTGGAAAGGGTTCATGCTGTTCCCTCTCTCCCTTCTTTCCCAGTGCGACCTGCACGTGCTCCTGTCGGAGGCTTTTCCTTCCCCCACTCATGCTTTTGGGGTGGGACTGGAGTCTTTTGACCTCCGTCTGCTGGTTTCTGGCCAAGCTCCTTCCCAGGCTCGTCTAGCTCCTGTCAGCTAAGTTTAGACTGCTCTGGATGTACAGTGGCTAATGCCAGAGGCACGAAACCTCCCAGATGGAAGGAGGAAAAAAAAAAAGAAAGAGGTTTTATTTAAATTTAAATGAAGTATCTTATCACCTTGGTATTCAAACAAGCTTTAAGTTCCTTTCTGGGCACCTCAGCCAGATCAAGCCTGGCTGTGGAAGCAGTTTCTCCCATCTCTGCGTGGGCTTCCACTGCCCTGGAGCTCAGGCTGGCTGTGAAGAAGCTGCTCTGAGCTGGGCTGCCCTGATCAAGGTGTTTTTTGCCTCATCTCTCTTGTGTGGAGGAGCTCGGAGCCCTTCCTGGGGCTGTGGGCTTGGCTTGGATGGTTCCTGTGTCAAGCAGTGTTTGGCTGTTGAATGAGAGCTGGGCTTGTTCAGCCTGGAGAAGAGAAGGCTGTTGAGGGGGCCTCATTGCAGCCTGCCAGTCCCTGAAGGGAGCAGAGACACAGGAGGGGAATCAGCTTGTTCAAAGGGCAGATAATGGTAGGAAAAGGGGAAAAGGAGTAAAGCTAAAGGAGGGAAGGTTTAGATTAGATATTAGGGGGAAGTTCTTTACAGAGAGAGTGGTGAGGGGCTGGAACAGGCTGCCCAGAGAGGGGGTGGGTGCCCCGTGTCTGGGGGTGTTCAAGGCCAGGTTGGATGGGGCCCTGGGCAACCTTGTGTAGCTCCAGGCCTGAGGTTGGTGTCCCTGCCTGTGGCAGGGGGGTTGGAGCTTTATGATCCTTGGGGTCCCTTCCAACCCAGACCATTCTATCATTCTGTGATTCTATGGATGGAGCATGAAGACTGGGACGATGTGGGGCAGCAAGGAGGATGAGCTGGGCAGTGTTGGGAAGGGATGCCTTGCATGTGGCCCCTCAGGGAGCTCTGGTTCTGGAAAGCTGCTGTCGGACGGTGCTTCCACACTGCTGAGTCGAGGCAGCCATCCTGGGTAGGCACTGGGGAGCGGAGCCAGCACTCGGGGCGACCACTCGGTGTCGGGCGCTGCAGCAGCCCCGGTGTGACAGGGTGACCGGGGCGGTGTCGGTTTGAATCTGTCGGAGCACAGGAACATTCTCATTAAGGTTCCCCGGGGATGGGTTCCTGTGAGCAGCCTCTGATGTGTGCCTGGCTGCCATGGGGAGCGTGGGCAGGGCTGGCTGCTGCCCACTGTGGACTCTGTTCACTCCGGAGGGGTGATGATGCTGATGATGCTTCCTTGGGGCTGTGCTCCTTGGGCTGGGGCTGCTCTCCCTCAGCACAAATCCAGCCCTCCCATGCTCCTCGCTGGGGCTCAGCTGTACCCAGGGCGTTGCTGCCTTGGGAAGCTGCTCCAGGTTGGATCCTGGCAAAGTTTTCCTGGCCAGATGAGGCAATTGCTGCCTGCGGGGTGAGGCGGTGCAGCGGTGGGTGCGATGGCATGCGTGGGATGGGGACAGCAGCCCCCCTGCTCCTTCCCATGTGTGGCACTGTGATGGGAGCCCAGATTTTTCAGGCTGGTGGTGTCTGCCACCCACTGCATGTCCCCCTACCCAGTGCTGCAGCACCAGCCTTCGTGAGGCTGTGGGCAGGACCTACAAGCTGGCTCCTCTCCGCACCCAGACTGGTTGCTCGTGCCTCTCCCAGCCCGTCGCAGTCCCTGGGTGGGGTGGGAACCGGTGGAGCCGCTGGTGGGTGGGTGGTGGTGGGAGAGCAGGGGGTGGAAGCAGGGTGCTGGTGTCCCCAGCATGGGGACGAGAGTGGCTTCCCTGTGGGTTCTGCTTGCTGCCTGCAGCACGGTCCCGATCCCAAGCAGCCAGGCTGGCAGCATCCCTGCTGGATGCTCACCTTGAGCTCCCCCTTCTCCTTCCAGATTTAACATCTTGGTGCTGCTCATGTCTTGGGGGGGCTGAGCCCACTGCTGGGGTTTGGGGGTGTTCAAACAGGCTCCAGTGTGGAGCTGGGAACCGCTGGGAAGGTTCCCCCACAAGGCAGAGCACAGAAGATGCTTGTGTTAAGCTGGGAAGTTTCATCTCCAAGCTCCTGTCTTGGGGGATTTTTTGTGTCTGGATGGATCCCACCCGGCTTGGAGGCTGGGAGGGGGATCCTCCAGCACACGTGGTGGGGGCTGGGTGATCAGATTTGGTGTTTGGCTGGTTGTGGACGTGGTAAACTGAGTCCTGGGATGTGATCCAAGATGTGCACCCTGCCTCAGGGTCGGATAAGCCCAGCGATTCCTGGGAGGGGGGAAGTGGGGAGGGCTGTTGAGCAACTCTGGGTGAGAAGTGGGATGCTGATCCCAGTGGGATGGGTGGGTGGAGTGGGCTCTGCTGGTGCTGGTGGGAGCCTGGAGCCTGTGGTACCGGCAGCGGAGAGCCGAGTGTCCCTGCCAGGAGCATCCTGTGTCCTGTGAGCCATGGGTCCTGTGCTGCCCAAACCAGTGAGTTCAGGGCAGGCGGTCGGGTGCCCTGAGGGTGCACTCAGGTTTGTTGTGGTTTCCCTGTGCGTGACATGCTGCATTTCCATTTCTTCATTTCCTCTTGAACCTTCTTTCCCTCCGGTGAGTTCCAGCCAGCCAGCATGGACCACGGGGCCGGTGCTGTGCCCGTGCTGCTCGCAGCGGCTCCCTGCTCTCCCCTGCTCAGTCTCAAGGAATCACAGACTCACTGAACCACAGGGGTTGGAAGGGATCTCCAGAGATCATCAGGTCCAACCCCCTGCCAAAGCAGGGTCCCTAGAACAGGTCACACAGGTCAATGTCCAGATGGGTCTGTACTCTCTCCAGAGAAGGAGACTCCACAGCCCCCTGGGCAGCCTGTCCCTGGGCTCCCTCACCCTCACTGGGAAGAAGTTCTCCCACATTTTGGTGTGGAACTCCCTGTGCTCCAACTTGAGGCCATCACCCCTTGTCCTGTCCCCACAGACACTGAGAAGAGGCTGGCCATGTCCCCTTGTGTCCCACACTTCAGATATTGATAACCATTGATCAGATCTCCTCTCAGGCTTCTTTTCTCCAGACTGAACAGCCCCAGCTCACTCAGCCTTTCCTCACAGGGGAGATGCTCCAGTCCTTAATCTTTGTAGCCTCCTCTGGACTCTCTCCAGGAGATCCCTAGCTTTTTTTATACCAGGGACCCCAGAACTGGACACAATAAAGGAAGCTTTGCCAGCCTCCCACGGTCAATAGTGGTTGTGTTTGACACCTCTACAGTACCTCACGAGTCTCCTCCTCTCCCTGTCCTGCTCCCAGACCCTGCATGGCTGTGGAGTTGAACCCCTGCTTCAGGCCTGGGGGATGGTTATGAGTTGTGGCGAGTGGGGGTGTAACTTCAGTCTCAGGTTTTTATTCCTGGCTCTTCAGGCTTGGGGTGCCCTTTCCCAAGTGCTTTTGCCAGCAGCTTATTTTTCCCTGCAGGAAACTGTATACAAGGGCTCCCGTGGCAGGAAGATTCGTGTTGACCTTGGGCAGTTTTGCTACAAGAGCTGTCCTGGTAAAACTATCCATGCAGAGTGGGGCAGGGCTGGCTCTGCAGCCCCACGGTCCGGCACGGCGCAGGGTGCTGGCACCCGCCCCGCAGCTAATTAGCATGAATTAACAGCCCCCACGCCATGTCCCTGGTTTGAGCATCGTTGGTTTGATAGCTGATGGCTCTGAGTGATGCTGGGGACAGCTGGTGTGGCTGTGGCCATCGTTATGTCCTCTCTGGGCAGTGTTGGTGCAGCCAGGTTGATGTGGCTCCCCTGAAATGAACCCATCCAGCACCCCATGTTGCTCCCACCGCTGTTGTGGGTCACACAGCTGTAACCCCAGCTCTGCCAACGTCTTTGGCACAGCGTAAACGGCCTCTACACTGGTGATGGTGGGGAAAGGTGGTGTGGTCCCCTGCCACCCCCTTGACATCGGGGAGCAACCCCCCCTCTTTGGGGCACTGCCCTGGGGCGAGCGTGGTGGGGGCAGCCGTGGTGCTGGAGGTCTTATTGCAGGCAGCTCCAGACGCTGCACGTGGAGATATTTCATCCTGGCCGGCTGTTTGGGATGCTTCTCGTTCTTGCTGTGGAGGGCAGTTGCCAGGCTGGGAGATGCTGGGATTCCTCAGTCGGCTGGGTGCGTGGTGGCCGTCACGGGGAGCTTCCTCCTCCCCCCCACCCCCAACCCCTCCCCAGTTCTTCCCCAGCCCTGTCGTGATGATCCAGCCAGCTGGAGCGATCCTCCCAGCGCTGGGAATTCCTGGCGTTCCCCATGGGTGATGGGAGCCGGGATGCTTCTGCATGGAGTCTGGAGGCTTCGGGTGTGCTTTGCCTGAACCCCCCCTTCCGGGGTGGGAGCCCCCTTCTCCCCATCACTGAGGGGATTTGGGAGGCCCAGTGGGTGTCAGGCTGCCTTCTGCACCATTGACCTGCTTCAGTGTTGGATAGTGGGTTAGGAGGGAGGCATGAACCCCCTGCTCAAGTGTGGGGTCCCCTTATCACTTTGGAACTGCAGAGCCATGGTGGGTGCTGGAGGGGAGTCAGTGCTCAGTTGGGGTGCTGGGGAGGGGCAGGCACTACCAGGACAGCCATGTCTCTGTAACTTCGGAGCAGCTACCTGCTTGCCATGACCATCCTGGTGGTGCCTGGCTGGAAAGGGGAGGATGGAGATAAATCCAGTGGGGACGTTGACACTGCTCCTGAGCTCCGCTCTCTGTGCCTGTGTGAGGCCGGCTGCTGGAGGTGGGGGAAGGAGATGGAGCCCCCTGTGCCCTCTCCATGGGCCGTTCCTTGCTTTCTCCTCACAGCCCCTTTGTCAGCAAGAATCAGGGTGGTTTTTTTTCCCTTTTTTTTTTTTCCTTTAGAGGAAAATTCCATTGTGCTATTTTTAGTGGTGACAACTTGGCTTCTCACAACAGCTTCTCTCTGCTCTGGGCTCTGCCGGGAGGCGCGGGGGGATGTCTGCAGGAGCAGCCTCACGATGTCAGGGTGGCAGCCGGCCTTTGGGGTATGGGTAGGTGATATGATGGCTTCCACCACCAGCTCTGGCACTGCCCCTCAGCCCTCAGCAGTGACCACCATGTGCCTGCTCCCTGGGGTAACCGCGCTCCTGTCCTGGCTGCTGTGGACCCGCATGTTGCCCAGGGTTTGGGCAGCTCCTTTTGATGGCAGTGGGTCCTCTGGGTACCACCTCTGTCTCTCTGAGCTTGGTGGGGAGGCTGCAGGGTGGGGGCACCTCTACACCAGCCCACATTTCCCCCTTGGAGCTCCCAGAGCAATTTTGGCTCCCTAGTGCGGGGATGGACAGCTGGAGGGGCACAGGCAGCAACTGGCCTGCGGGATTTGCTCCCTTCCCAAAGGAAGGCGATACCCCCATGCGCGTCAGTATTGGAGAGGTGTGTGTCTGTCTGTCTGTCAGCATAGTTGCTGAGCTCTATGCCCCCCCTTGGGCTTCAGTGAGCTTCAGTGAGCAAACTAGTTTTATTAATGTTGCTGTTGATGACGTGTGTTGCTGTGGCATGCTGCTCACTTTTGGGGACGGGCAGATCAGCTCCACGCGGTGAAGGAGCTGGAGGGGGTTCATGTGCTGGTGTCTGTGGGCAAGGAGAATCTCCTCATCCCACCAAGGAGCTGCTGTGTCTGGTTTTGGGGAGGGGGATGGAGATGATTTGGCTCTCGCAGCACATCCTTTGCTCCAAGCCCAAACACCATGTGGGTGTGCCAGGATGGCTCTGCTGGGAGGAGCCGGCTGTGCCGAAGCCCAGGCGGGCAGATCCTGCATGGTGTGGTGGGTCTTGCTCAATCTGTTGGGATCTTTCTGGAGAGGCAGTGGGGTGGTACTGGGAGAGTGTGACCTGCCTCTGTGACAAGAGCGTTTCGACACTGCTGCTGGTCCTGGTTCTCACTCGATTTGAAGGAAATCCTGCGACATGCCTGGTGGACGCCAGTCCTGCTGAAGGGCAGTGATGAACAGGGTGGATGCTCCCATCACTTTCCCCAGCACGTTAGGCTGGTTCCTGCTGCTGAAAACCCCTTTAAAACCAGTAAATTGTCTTTTTGGCCCTGTAAGCATCACTCTGTCTGTGCAGGGCAAGCACGTGGCTGACAAAGGGGCAAGAGCAGGAGGGATCTGCCCCCCTCCTGCTCCTGGGCCTCACGTGGCCTTTTTTGCCAACACTTCTTAGCACTTTTTGGTGGCTTTTCCCATGCTGGTTGGCTTTTCCCATGGGGATGGATGAGGACCCCCCCCCCCGCCCTGCGCACACCCTATATTTTCCCTGGCTGCTGCCCGCCAGTCTCAAAGCCAGTTGAGTTTCTTCTCTTTTTCCCTTCCCAATTCCTTTGAACATGCTCCTTGCTGGAAATATCCCTGGGACATACAATCCCTGAAGCCTGCAGTGCGGTGGGGGGAGAGGTAAAGGGATGCCGGGAGCGCTGATGGTGAGGGGCACTTGCTGTTTGCAGAAAAGGGGGGTGGCCTCGGCTGTGGGAGGCTTTAACGAGCTTCAAATAAGAAGAGGCGAGGGCTGTGCCGCAGCTGGGCTCACAGGCGGTCAAAGGGTGACGCCGGCGAGGCCCGTGAGCCGGTGACGGGAGCTGGGGATTGCAGGCACCTCGATGTCACCCTGCTGAAGATTTCGTCTAGAAAATGAACTTGGAGAAGTACAAGAAGTTCCTGGATGGACTCGGCACCCTGAAAGGTATTTCTCACCCTCAGTGACGTGGATGTGCAGTGAGGAGAGGGGCTGAGCTGCTCCGGCGTCGTTGCCTTTGAGCGCTCCGGCAGAGCCTGACCATCTGCCATCCATCGCCCATCGAGGCGGATCGAGCATCCCCTGGGGATGGGGATGGTGAGGAGTCGCCAGCTTCCCGTGGAGGCGGCCGGGAGGGGTGGTGCTCTCCGTGGCTCCGCTTCATTTCCCTCCTTTGTCTTTTAGTTTGGATTTCAAGCGCTGTGCCTGGGCACAAAGCAGCGCTGGGGCAGCAGCTACCCCAGCACTGTACGTAACGTGGGGGAATCCACTCAGCAAATAATCACTGGAAAAGAAATTGAGCTCAAAATCCGGCTAAGGGGAAGGGAGCCAGTCACTGCTCCCCTCACCATGGGTGTGGGGGGGTTATCTGGCTTCTCTGACTGTGCCGTTGCCTCTGTGGGTCCCACCATCTGTGGCACCCGGGTGCAAATCAATGGGGTTTTTTTTTCCCCCTGCTGCGGCTTCTTTCCAAACCTCTTTCCCAATGCTCGATGTTCTGCCCTCTCCCTCCTCGCGGGCTGTCCCCGGAGAGCTGCCCGCGACACCCGATAGACATCCGATCGTGCTGGGCCAGCCCTGGCAGGTGGCTGGAGGCCGGCGGCTGTTGTCCGCACAGCCGCAGGCAGCGAGCCCGGGCTGCGGGTGCAGCGGGGCAGCAGCTCGGTTTACCTGGCACTCTGGCTATGGCGGGAGGGAACGCTTCCCTCGCTCTTCCCTCTTCTTCCTTGCCTGTTTTCCCCCCTTTCCCTGCTGTCAAAGGTGGGTTATTTCTTCCAGGCCTCCCAGCCACCCTCACTCTGCTGTAGAGAGCTGTGAGGAATCACCTCCTCGAAGGAAGGTGGAGAAGGAAGCCGGAGGTGCCTGAGATGCCGTTGCCTGTCACCTAACAAGGCTTTTATTGACCCTCCCCTCTTCCCTGCGCTGCCTCACTGTGGCTGGGCTTTATACCCCACTGATCTTGGTGTATAACAAAGGTGAATCCATCCAGTGTTTAATTTAGCAGGAAGCCAAGGGAGTTGGTCACGGGTGTGCTGGCAGCCTCCTCCACCCTCCGGTGCTGCTGCTGGGGCTGACACAAAGGGTTAATCCCACAGCTCCGTGGCTGACAGCTGCCCTGAGTTATCGTGTCCAGGAGTAACATAATTCACTTTCTTATGCTGGCGTGGTGTCTGTCATGAATTTTTCCTGAGCCTTGCTGCAGCTGGCACTGGGAATCACTGTAAAAGGAGCCCCTGGTCACTGTGTGTGCTGAGGGTGGTGGCTGGCTCTGTCCTGCAGCCGTGCTTGTCCCCACTGGTTTCAGCTCCTCAGCAGCCAGAACTTGGGTAGGCACTGGGCTTGGTTACCACTGACCCCCTCCATGTCTTTTGGAACCGATGAGGGGAGCACTCATGGAAGGCGGGGGGGTTTGGCTGGCCTCTCCAGCTGCAGCTCCTGAAACCCTCCTCAAGCCCTCAGGAGCGAGGTGCGAGGCGCTGTGCTGACGTTACCGATAGCATTTACAAGGTGACTGCTCACGGGAGCCGATCTGGCAGCCGGCCCTTCTCCGGGTGCTGCCTGGAGCCTGCTGGGAGCGCTGGCTGCTGCTGCCAGCTCCTGCATCCCGGCGCTCCCGGCACATTCCCCACTCTCGTGAGCCAACACTGAAACGCGGGCGGCGAATCCCGAAAAAGCCGAATGGGTGGTTTTGGGTCTGTTTTGCTGCCTGTAGCCTGAGTGATGCCGACTCGCTGGCTGTCACCAGCCGCCTTTACCACAGCCCTTGGCAGCTTTCATTCGGAAAGCGGCGCAGGACGGGAGATGGAGGAAACCGTGTTGTGGGCAGGGGATGCTCGTGGGAGGCGAGACGGCTCGTGCGGTGCTTCCCTGTGGCATTGGAGTGCCGAAGGGGTGCCCGCCTTTGCAGCTGGCTGTGGTTAGCTCTGCCGTGCCACGTCCCCAGCTGTTGTGGTTGGGCATTTGCCGTGTGTAGCTAGCCATGGCTCTCCAGCGCTGAAAGCCATCCCAACCAGCCTGCCCTTGAGCTGCAGGGCTGGACAAAGCTGGAGGAAAGGAAGGTTTTATTGCTGGAGAGGTTGTTTTTCCCTGCCTCCTTGTCTGCCCACCGCCCCCCCCCCCCCCCTTCTCCCCATCTCTATTCATCTCCTCAGGGAGGAGGAGGCAGCAGCGGATATTGGAGCTGGGAGTATTTCATATGTAAATGCCCGTGTGTGTAAGTCCAGGCCCCTGACCCCCGGCACAGTGCCAGCATCCATTGCCAGTGCCAGCATCCATCAGCCCCCATGGCTCCCGGTGAGGGGCTTGGAGAGCATCCCGGTCCCTGGGATGGAGCTGGGAAGCTTCACCGGATCTGTGTTGGGGACAAAGGGTGCTGCTCCAACACGGATCTTATCCCCCCAGCTGCTGCCCTGGTGGGTTTCAGGGTCACCCAGCCTTTCCACACCGTCTCCATCTCAGGTTTCCCGGGGCAGCGGCTGTCATGGCCCTGAGGTGACGAGAGGCTTGGGCTCGGCTCAGGAAACCCATTTGCTTACAAATTTATTGCTGGGTTAATTTTACCAGCGTGAGGACGGCTGGCTTAGCTTTCTGGGAAGTTTGTTGTTTACTTGGCAGCCCGATAAAATCCAGCATCTTCTCAGCCTTCTCCTGTGCGCGCCGGCTAATCTACCAGCTTCATCTGACCTTGTCACTGCCGTGTCTTTTCCCCAGGGGGGGACTGGGCTCAGATTTTCCCCATGGCCAAGCAGCTCTGAGTGGGTCCGTGCGTGGTCCCTCCGCTTCTGCAGCGCTTGTGTGCCTGGCTCTGTGGGGTTTCTGATCTTGGAGCAGAGGGGCTTTGATGCGATGATGTGCTGGGCAGCGGGGGGATCGGAGCAGGAGGCAGGAACAGCATCCTGCCCTGGCCTGTGCAGTGAGGCTGGTGCTGTGGTTCGTCCCCCTGCATTGCCGACGCCGTTTGCTTTCGTGCTGTCATGTGATGGCTTCCCCCAAGGAGCAGCTGGGACTGCCCAAGGTGGCCGGGAGTGATAAGAGATCCAGAGCCGCCATCTGCCCTGGCTGCGGTGGGCGGGGGCCCCAGTGGGTTTCGGTTCTCCCAGTTTGTGGCTCTCCTGGCTCTGCTTCCCCATGCATGGGGAGGAGGAGGTGGCTGGTTGCTCCCGGGAAAGGGTTGGGCACCTCTCCTCCGGCTCAGCCACCCTATGAGCAGTCCCCTGGGGAACACAGCCAGATGGGGGCTCACGGGCTGTACCCTGATGGTCCCCAGTGATTTACACCTCTCCCACCACAGCCTCACGGTGCCAGAGATGGATTTTGCTCTGGATCCACTAGAGCTCTCTGAGGGCTTGGGCCAGGCTGGTGGGCTCCAGCAGAACTGGTGCTGGAACAGAGTGGGTGAAGAAGTGTTTGCGACTGGATTATTTCATTTGTATTTTGATGGGGATTAAGTTTCTCTGTGGGAGGGAGGGTCTCTAGGGAACAGAGGTTTCGGGCTGCTGCCTTCCCCTGTTTGGTTTGGTCCTTTAAATCCCAAATTCCTCACCACTGCTGCATGCCAAGGCTGGTCCGGCCAGGAGCCGGCAGCAGCAGCTGGGATGAAGCATCGCCTCTGAGCGCGGTGCAGCCATGAGCAGAGCCCGGCTGTGATCCCCACGAGCTCTCACACTCTGGGCAAGGGAGCACGGAAAGACGATGGGTGCATCTGAATGCTGGGCAGGCACCAGGTGCCGTGTGTGGGGACCTTGGGGTACTCTTCTCCTCCCAGCCCCGGCTTCCTCGAGGTGTGGGGACCCACATTTTTGGGGGCTCACTGACAGAGCAGCCTGCTGTCCGTTCTCCCACATGGTGCTAACTGGGTTCAGCGCTGCTTTTTGGTGTCTAATGTGATGCAGGACGACTGTGTGCTCATGTCTCTTTGAAACAGGGCCATCATGCAGCTCCTGCCCTGAGCAGGCCGGGGGTACAGGTCGACCAGCCCCACCACTTACATATTTGCAGTGTGGTGAGGCTGCCCAAACCCTGGGCTACTTTGTGGGGGGGGCTGAAGGTGGCAGAAAAAGGGGGAACACGGCTTCCTTGGCAGCTCGTGTGGCACGGTGGGCTGTGCTCCCATTGTCTCTTCTCCTGCTGCTTGGTGTCACTGTGTGCAGGGAGTGAGGGATGTGGAGCTGGGGGTGTCAGTAAGGCTGTACCTGGACCCCTGTGTGTTGGGAGAGGCTGCTTGGAGCCTGTGTGAACCGAGCTGCCCCCGCTGCCGTAATGTTTTCCTATTTCCCCCGCTGCCAAGCAGCCCTGGGTTGGCGGTGGAATAACAACCCCTCCGCCGAGACACCGGCCCTTTTGTTAGCCTGTAGAAAGGGAGTTTTGATGCTGGCAATCCCTCCACTACCCCCTCCCTTCCCTGCTACCCGGCTTTCCTGCTCCTTAAGCTGCTGCTGTGGGAAGTGCAAAGCTTGGCCTTGAGCAGCTCAGGATGATCCCACTGCTGCAGCTCCCACCCAGCTCCCCGGCATCCTCCTGGGGCTCAGCCGTACGGGGGTCTATGGAGTCTGACCCCTCAGAGGCGCTGGGTCATCTTTTGGGGGACTTTTTCAGATTTGGGGTGTTTGCTGGTGCTGGGCCCCTGTGCAGGCAGCAGGAACGAGCGCAGGATGTGGCCAGGGCTTGGGTTGCTCTCCAGCACAGGGCTCAGCTGCTCCCCTTTGCTGGGGCTTCCATCAGATTTTGGTTGGGGGGGTGCTTGCTGAGGTGGTTTGGATTTCCGTGGTTTTCTCTCCGCTGAGGTGTCTGCGGGACGTGCTGGGAATTACAGCTGGGTGTTTACCCAGCCATGGAGACAGAGGCTCTGTGGAGGTGTGCAGCACGGTCCCCGTGGCCGGAGGGGCAGGGAGGGACCCGGAGATGGCATCGCCTTCCTCCTCCCCCGGCTTGGGAAAGGTGCCACCTCGTCGTGTCAGCACAGGCCCCTGGGAAAGTGCACAGACCTGTGTGTCCTCTTGCACGTGGGTGTGCAAGGTAGCCTTCCTCTGCACCCAGAGCTGGGATGGTGCCTCTTGCTCCCTCCCAAAATGCAGCAGTATTTTCTATCAGGAGACTTCTGCTGCCCGTGTCCCTGCCATCCTCCAGCTTTACCACCTCCTTCTTGCTCAGCGGCTCCGTGGGCACTGCGAGCTGCCCTTGCTGCTGGCTGCCTGCCACCCAACATGCAGCTTTTATCTGTGCCCCAGTACCCATCCGCAGCTGGTCCCTGTCCCCTGCTCCCTCCTTCCCTCTCCTTGCAGGGTGATGCCACCGAATCGATGCCAGCTCAAGTGGTGTTCATCGCTTTCCCGGAGCCTGGGGTGCTTGGCCACGAGTTTCATGGCATCATTGAATGAGCAAGCGTGGTATGGCGCCCTGCCGGCGTCCTCGGAGGGGTGACAAACCAGGGGAGGCTTCTGAGAAGTGGGAAGGGATGAAATAATGCTTGAACTGCTGCGTCAGCAAAACCCCCACGGCCTCAGCAGTCATCTGGGGAGGCTGCCGGGCGGGTGGATTGTTACAGGTTTTTAACACTGGGGAACAAGGGGTGAGATCACCCTCACTACCTCTTCTGTGGGATACGCTTTGTTTCCTGCTGAGAGGGAGGGTTAAAAATCCAGGGCAGCGTTGGAGAGGGTCGTGGGTGGCATCGCCTACACATAGTTCAGCAAAGCCCCCATGCTGGGGGGGGGCTCGGCTCGCTGTGGGGGGATACAAGGAGGGACGAGCACCCTGCCTGTGCTGGGGGTGGCAGGGCCGGCAGTGTTGACTGCTGTGGACACCCTAGGAAAGATGCTTGCTCTGGGGCACCAAAACATAAACCCTACCAAGAAAAGGAGGCTGGAGCTCCACGCTGGGAGCACTGCCTGCTCGCCTTCCGCAGAGCAAGCCCAGCACCCCATGGGTACTGCATGGGGAGGTGCTCTCCTTAGGGGTCACTTCAGCGGTCTCAGGTGGCTTCCATCCATCACATCCAAGTCAGTCCCCTCTCATGGCTCCAGTTTGGATGCCACATTCCTGCAGACCCTGTAACTGCTGCTGTGCTGGTGGGTTTTCCCCTCTAGCCTGGGAGCAGAAGTCGGTGCTGAGCTGCGCTGCTGGGGAATGATTAAGCTGCGAGCAGGTGGCAGTTCCAGCACGGCTGTTTGCTTTGCAGAATGAAAACTGCTAGGAATGATATTTACTTCCAGCCTTACCCCCAACCATCTTATCTCTGCCCCCTGCCTCCATCTCCCAGCATGGAGGTGAACCCATTGGGTCCTGCCCTGCATACCCCCCACCATCCTGAAGCAGAGAGACGGCTCTGCCATGGGATGGGAAGTTGGTGGGTTTTTTTAAGACTCAATTCTTATTTTAGTGCTCAGACGTCTGCTAGAAAGGGGAACATCTCTCTCTTATCATCAATGCTTCCTTCCTCTGGTTCCTCAGAGCTCAGATTCTACTGCTGGTGGTGGTGGTGTGTCTTGGGCTCCCCCTGTGCAGCCCCCTTCCCTTTCCCCCTCCTTTGCTGCATCCAGCCGACCTTTGGCAGTGTGGGCAGCTCCTCTGCTGAGAGATCTCCAGTTAAATATTCACTTGTGCTGCCCTCGAGGTGCAGGTACTGGTTGGGGGTGGGGGGATTGTTACACAGCAGCCCCTGGGCTGGATGGAGTGGACCCAGTTGTTATGGATAAGCCCAGCTTGAGTTGCCTCGGGGAGTGATAATGGGGTGCTGGGAGCCTCTGCCCTCGTATAGACCCTTCTCCTGGGCCAAAACCCCTCTTTGAACCAAAAAGGGTGCTGAGGAGGTTGTTTTTTTCCAGCACCACGAAGAATGCTGCTGCCTGAGGGGTGAGCGGGGGGTTGTAGCCTCAATTTTATTGTCTTAGACCTTTTGTGGGCCTGGAGTTCAGCGGCGACGCTGAGGGGCTGGTACAGGATCTCCTAGGTTTGTTCCCCATCTCTCCTGGCAGGGCCACGGCCGCTTCGGCATGATGAAAGCCAGAAGGAAATGTTTTAATGCAGGGAATGTGCCTTCGCTGCCAGGAGCCGGAGGCGTGCGGGCAAGGCCCCGGCGTCGGGGCCCGCCGGATGGTGAGGGGATTGGCGGCTCTGCCCGCACACGTACGGGCAGGTGATTCACAGGCAGGAGAAGAGGTTTGGCTGTTGGGTTTAGGTTTGGGGTTTTTTTTTCTTCTTCTTGTTGTTTTAGCTGAAGCAGAGGAGCTCGTCCTGCGGGGATGTGCTGGGCAGTGCTGGGAGCAGCGACCTGCCTCGTCCCACCTCGTCGTTAATAGCCCAGATCATAAGAAACGTCATCTTTGTTCTTGCTTTCCTTTCCCATGGCTCCTGGCGCCACGGGCAGGGTGGAGTGAGCCCCCGCGCCCCGCCAGGGTCCTGCCTGTGCTTGCCGGAGTGAGGGGGTGCGCCGGCACGTGCGGATGTGCTCGGCAGCCAGGGATGCGCCTTGCTGAGCTGTCTGTCTGTCTGTCCGCTGTGTTTGCCGGCAGTAGCAAGGAAGGTGTGATGACGTGTGTTTAGCCAAGCAGGGGGAAAAGTTATGGGTTGGAGGGGGGTGAAAATGGGACCCTGGGTGAGCACCTATGTGGGGTGCCCACTCAGTCACCCAGCTCGGGGCGTGGAGGCTTTGCTTGAGCACTGTGCCCCTCACCCAATCCCTGCAGAGGTTAGAGCCAAGCTGGGCTCCTCACCCCACTCTGGAGCGGGACCTGCCTCTGCAGCCATGCTGGGGAGCAGCAGGCGATGTGTGGCTGCGATTTACTGGGGGCATCCCTGCTCCAGAACCTGGAGCGTCCTTCCCTTCCTTGGCAGCTCTCCGCTGCTGCTGTAGGTGACCGCGATTTGCCCTTCAACCTTCCAGAGGGGAGGAAAAAACAACAGAACGGGAAAAGGATCTCAGAGGAAGCACGACAGGAAGTCCGGGCCCTGTACTGCAGTCACGAGTTCGTGTGTGCTCAGCACCGCTGCTGGATGGGCTCTTTTCACTGTCACGGGGAAGAGGGTGTCCCTTGCCAGCTGTGGGGTGACCCCACTGCTTGTTGGGTGTAGAGGAACCCCCTCTGCGACTGCGCTGGATCCCCTGATGTGCCTACGGCCGCTTCCACATCCTGCAGGGCCTGCTACAGGCAGTATGGGGTGTGTGTTTGGGGACGGGGATGCACAGACCTTTGGTGGGCTTGGCAAGGGATGGGGAAAACAGCCACGGACCCCCAATAGCCGTGGACCCCCGTTGGCCATGGCCATGGGTGCAGGCGGAATCCTGGAAGATGCTTCACCCAGGGATGATGCTGCCAGGTTCCAGCTCTGGCTCTGGCCACCCTCCTCAGCACCATCCCTTCAAGGAAGGAAGGGTTAGATTGGATAGTAGGGGGAAGTTTTTTACAGAAAAAGTGGTGAAGTCCTGGAACAGGCTGCCCAGAGAGGGGGTGGATGCCCCATCCCTGGGGGTGTTCAAGGCCAGGTTGGATGGGGCCCTGGGCAACCTTGTGTAGCTCCAGGCCTGAGGTTGGTGTCCCTGCCTGTGGCAGGGGGTTGGAGCTCTCTGACCCTTGGGGTCCCTTCCAACCCAGACCAGTCTGTGATTCTGTGATCCCTCCCCAGCACCATCCGGTGACGCCAACTCTGCGTTTCCACAGTGCCACCTGGCTGTCACCTCCCTGGGGCTGGGACACGTGTCCCTGCCTGGAGCCCGCGGGGCCTCAGCTGCCTCCCAGGAGGCCACAGCACCCTGGGGACAGAGCAGCGTCCCCGTGGCATCACCCACCCTGGTGCTGGGGTGCCTCCCTCCCCGAGTGGGGCTGGGTGACGTTGGTGGTGCCCAGCTCCTGTGCGCTGCTGCCCGGCAGCTTCCCCAGTCATATAAGGAGATGCCGGAGCCGGCAGCGTGGCGGGGCCGTGTCGGCTGAGCATTACTCACTGTTGAGGCACATGGCAGAGGGAGGGGGGGGGTTGGCCCCACGAAATGCTTGGCCTTAGCCAGGGGTGACTCAGCTTTGGGCGAGAGGCATGGCTGGAGCAAAGGGGGGGCCGGGGCAGCCTGCATCCCCAGAGCTGTCCCGTGGGGTACCCCAAAGCCCAGGCAGGATGCTTGGAGGAAGAGGGGGCAGCAGTGGGGGTAACGTTGGTTTGGATGGTTGGGGTGATGGATGGTTGGGGTGATGTGTGTGAAAGGGGGGGTGGGGCCCTGTGAGGTGGGGCTCCTCCCCCCTCCATGAGAGGGTACAGCCTCGCCCCTCCATCCATGTCCTCTCCTCCCCCCCCTTTCCTTTCTGGGCCTGGGTGACGGTTGAAGCTGAAGAAGCTGCTTTGAGAGGAGCTAACCCTGCTGTTTCGGGTGCACGGGGTGGTTTCAGGGCAGGGGGGTGGCCTCAGGCTGCTTCCCCCACCCCCACTGAGCAGAGAGTGCTGCTGAAAGCATCTGGGGCTGGATGGCCCCAAGAGCTCCCACGGGTCACCCCAAAACCTGCTGTTGGCTTCCTACCCCCCAGATCTGCTGCTGCCAGCTGGGCCACAGCCACTATCGGCTTCCTGTGGCAGTGAGAGCGTGCCGGAAGGATGGCGGGGGGGTGACATTAAACTGAGGGGGTTGGAGTGGGGCATCACTGGCATTTCAGGGGTGCAGGGAAAGGATGTATTTGATGTGTATAGAAACAGGCATCATTTATATATCTAAAAATAAATATTTCTGTGTGGCTATATATATATTTAGATAGATTTACATTATTTTAGTATATATAATTATTTATTTATCTTTTTGAAGTGTTTCTCCTGCCTGAAGGCTTGTTAAAGGCATGTGTTTTATCCTTCCCCCCCTCTGCATGCAGCACCCAGGAGCCACGCAGCACCCATGGGTGCAGCTGGGATAAGGGAACAGGGAGATTTGGTTCCAGTTTCCCAGCACTTTTTCCACTGGCATGTCCCAGCAGCAGCAGCACCTGCCTTACAGGTCACAAACTGCCCTGCTCGGGTCAAACCACGGGGCCATTTATGGTGGCCTCGTGCCTGCCAGAGGGTCATTCTTCCCAGCAGCGCTTCCCGGGCCTTAACACAAAGTGGGATTGCTTTAGCTGAAAACTATGCTGGGATATTTTTCATCCAGGCAGGACTGAAGCTCTGGAAAACATATTGCAACAGCGCCGAGCGCCGGGGTAACCGCGTGTTTTCCACCGCCTGCCGCAGCGTTACGGGGCAGCGGGTGCTGTGAGACCCTGTGGAGAAGCCTTTGGGTCCATTGTGTTTTACTTGAGCTGTTTTTCTTGGTGGGCCTGGTTAACTCGTGGCTGCTGGGGTTGGAAATGCAGTCTGAATCTCTGCTTGAATCTGGTTGACGCCCCAGACGCTGTGTAGTTTCACCACCTCATGCTGCGGAGCCGGTGCTGCCAGATAGCGGTCAGGTCGGTGCTGGGTGGTGTTTAGCTGAGGCTCTCAGCTCTCTCTCTCTGTGTAAAGAGCTGAGGTTTCACAGGTCTACGATGTGCTGGCCTCACCTTACCTGCACGTCCCTTTTGCTGAGCCCTGGCAGCAGAACACACTGCTCTTGTCTGAGTCCTGGGAAGGGAAAGGTGAAAAATGGAATGTTTCAGTCTGTACAACTTGGTATCTAAGAGCGTTTCTTCCCCCAGCCTGGCATGTGATGGGCTCAGGAAGCACACCAGGCTTTGCCAGGAGCCTCTCTGCCTGGTTTGCTTGTGGTTTCGAAGGCCAACGGTCCGAGGGATATAACAGTCATGCTGTGGCAGGGCTTCCTGCTCTCACTTTGCCTGCTGCCAGAAGCGGTTCTGAACAGAAGTGAAACCACCTAGCACGGTGCTGACGGTTAATAAACGGGAGAGTCTTGCAGCAGGTGGAGTGATGCTGGGGGTGAGTGGGGCAGCTGGCTGCAGGAAGGGCTGGGAGGTAGATGAACCTTTGCCTTTTGAGGTGGAGCATCCCTTGCGTTGGAGCATCCTTTGTGGGCGCTTCCCCATGGGCTCTGGGGGTGTCCTGACAGCTACATATTTATCTCTGGGCATCCAGGAATGATGATGAGGGAAATACTCGTGGCGTACCCGCCTCCCAGAAGCCCAAACTGGGCTGCCTGCGCTTTTGCCCTTGCTGCTGGGCTGAGGGTTTGCTCTGGGCAGGCAGGTTGCTGGGTCCAGCCTGGGGTACCAAGCCCCAGCAGGCAGCTGTCTGCTGTCACTCGAGTGCCCACTGCCAGCATCTCACAGCCGCTCCCCTCTCGGTGCTGCCTGCCCTCCATGTGGCAGCCTCTGGGCAGGGGCTGCTGGCTGTCACCTGTGGTTGGGGGTGTGTGTGTGAGATTTTGTGCAGGTCCCAAGCCCCCTGTTACAAGCAGGGTGTTGTGGTGATGCTGGCGCAGCAGCTGCTCTTGCCGGTCTCCCCATTGCCACGGCCACCGCAGCGGGGCTGGGAATGGAAATCAAGGAGATGACGTCTCTACCCCCGGCACGGGGTGGGAGGGGGGGAGAGATGAAGTTTGGCTGAGCGAATGCTGAGGAAAGATGTTTGAGCCGGCCTGACGCTCGCTTTCTCCCTCTACCCGCCCCCTCCACAAGCTCCCAAATCTCCCTGGCCTGGCTGTCCCTGAGCCCTGCCAGCTCTGGGACGTCCCAGGGGCACAGCCAGCTGGAGGCAGAGGCACAGGCAGGAAGTTTCAGAAGTTTCTGCTAGTGACGGCTTGGCCCCCTCTGCCCCCCTGCCTCGTCCCCTCGCCGTCCCGGCGATGCCGGGCTCCAGCAGCGGCAGCTTCGGGAGGAAGAAATTTGGAGCTGGGCTCAGGATAACGGGCCGAGAATAGGAGACGATGCCTCTTTCAGAGAGCTCCTATCTGCCGCCTGCTGCCTTTGTCCTGAGCCACGTCCTGGGCATCGCGGGTGTCCTGTACTGGAGGAGCCGGAGCAGAGAAGGTAGGGCGGGGGGAGAGGCAGTAAGATGGCCGGCGTGCAGCCTGCCAGGGTCACGGCTTGTTTTGCCTCACAGAGCAGTGGGACAAGCCGACTGGGGAGGAGAATGTGGCGGGGGGGGATGCTCCTGGTTTCCCTGGCCCTGTGAGGTGGTGGGAGGGGGGGTGGGGGTTGTGGTTTGGAGGGGGGAACAGAGGTTTTGGTGTCTAAATTTGGTCTCGCCACCCGTTCCCAGCACACGTGCGGTTGGGAGCGGCTGGGATGGGGGATGTCTCGCTGGGGATGAGGCTGCTTTTTGTCTCGGCACAAGCCCGTGACATGTGCTTGGTGTTTTGCCTCCTGGTTCCTGCCCCAGCGCAGGCGAGTGTCCCTCCCACTTCTCGCCGTGTCTCAGTTAGCCCCCGACACCAGAAGTGGCAAGACATGGCTCTAGGAGCTCCTCCCGGCTCTGGCACGGCCTCGATGAGCAGCTGGGGCTGACCCTGCCTCAGTTTCCCAAAATAGGGCTTGCGCATGACCGCTGCTGAGGAAGGCGAGGATTTGTTACAGGGATGTGCGATAGCTCCGGCCCTGGACAAGGACTCAGCACCTCCTTCTCCGTCCCAACCTCTGTCTCCTGGGATTTGTTTGTTTTCATTCCTCCCTCTCCTTTGTCCATCAGGGCTTGTTCTCGCCTCTGCCTCTGCGTGGGCCCCTTTCTGTCTGCCCGTGACGGATTCCCCCTTTTTCCTTCCCGTTTTCCCAGCCCAGGAGCGAGACTGCAGGACCCGGGCAGCGCACAGGGACTTTTCCCCAGATACTGCTTTGGGATACGCTTCCTCCTTCCTCCCTAAAAACTAGCAGGAGAGGGCTAAAGAGCCCGAGTTGCACAACTCCACAGGACCGTGCCCTGTTCCCCACTCCACCCAGCCTTGCTGCAATTCCTCCTGCTGCCCAGTCATCCCCTGTCCATTTAATTAACCTCAGAGTCGGGGACAGTGTTGTGCAGTGACATGCTGGGTCCCATCTATGGACCTCCTGGCTGCTTCCCAGCTCTGTACCCCCATACCGTGCCACCCCACTGCTTCACCCTGCAGATATCCATCCCTTTTGGTAAAAATCCAGGTGGGAGCATTGCAAGCACCAAGTCTGTTCAGTATTTATTCCCCTCTGTCACTCTTTCCTGGTAAAGGTCAGGTCCTCCCCACCCCACGGATGCAGCATCCTGGAGGATGAGGGTCATCTTGGCTGCAGGTCTTGTTGCCCTGTGATGCTAGCCCAGGTTTCCTTGGCATCGCCGCTCTCTTCAGGTGTCTCCCTCATTACATATCCGGGTGCTGGATGGTTTTCCACCACAGGTATCTCTTGTGCATTCTTCCAGGCTGAATCAGGCGCTGTCTCCTCTCCCCCTTTTGAAAGGATCTGTAAATCCTGCCCGGTCGGCTCTGTTGTCATGATGGATTATGTCAGCCCACGGAGTTGGCAGCCGGCGCGTTTGAAATCCCTTGTGCTCCTGAGCCAGCCAGGTTTTTCTGCATATCCCCCATATTAAAAGTACCATGAAGCACCCCAAAACCCCAACCAACACCCCGTTCCCCTTCCCTGCATGCCCCAAAGGAGTTCAAAGCACGAGCGATGGGTTTCGACGCTCTCAACATTTGTTTCTAGATATTTATAGGGAGCAACCCCCCCCCCCCCCCCATCCTTTGCCCTTTCACCCCATGGCTGCTCAATGCTTTCATGCTGAGCGTGGGCTCTGAGTTGTCCTCTAGATTTCAGCAAGCACATCCAGTGTGGTGCCCCGCCTGACATCTCCTGTGTGCCCTCAGCTTTAACCAACAGGAGCAGAAAACTTGGGAGCCACTTCCAGGCTTTATCCCAGCAGGAGAGGCTGAAAGAGCTGGTGTGGGACACTGAAATCCTAGGCTCCTTCGTGGTGATGGCAAAGGGCTGTCTCAGGGGAGCACTGGAGAGCCTGGACCCCAGTCCCAACCCCTCTGTCCTGGCCAGGCACCCTCCATCCCATCCTGCCTGGGGCTGGGACAGGGCTCTCGCAGCCTGAGGCAGGAGGAGGTGAGCGGTGATGGAGTCTGACAGCAATGGTGAAGGAGGGATCCAGGCAGCTCCTGGCTGGGCATGTTGGGAGCTGCTGCAGACAGGCAGGCTGCCAGGGCAGAGGCTGCTGTGGGCAAACTGTGGAAGGGAGGGGGTAAAATATCTGTGCACGGTGGTCTGTGGCACCAGGTGCCTGCAGGAGCCCTCCCAGTGATGATGGGTCTGGCAGGATGGTGAGTGGGAGTTTTTCTTCCCATACTCAGCTGATGCTCCTGAGTCTGGGGTGCTGGAAGCCAGCTACAGGCCAGTTTTTCCCAGTTACCTCTGACCAGCTGGATTCACTTGGGGGTCTGACAACAGTGGGAAAATTCTCAAAACCTGCCTTCCCCTCCCACAGCTGCCTCTGCTTCTTGGTCCTTGCTGCTTCTGGTCCCTCTGGGGGGGCCTCGTACTGTCGTGGGGAGAGTGGACGGTGCCTTTGGGATGCTGATTTCTTGGGATGCAATGAATGCACTGTGGTGTGTGCTATGGGAAGAGAGGAGGTGGGAATTAAACAGCATACGTGGTCCTGTGGAGGTTTAGGGCTGGAATGCAGGCAGTCAGGATACAGGCAACTGGGATGCGGGTGGCTGGGATGCGGGTGGCTGAAGCCCGCTCCTCACTTGCACCGAGGCAGGTCTTGGCACTCCTGGGTCATCCCGCTGTGGTCCCTGCAGCCTGAGCTGTGGCTCAGCTGGGCTCAGACTGGGTTTTATTGCCTGGTTCGTCCCCGTTTTTATCTCCACAAGTCTCACCTGTCTTGAAAACAGCAACACAAAACTACTTTGTGGTGCAGCTCTGAAAGCATCGCTGGTGCTGGGACCACTGGGTGGGCACGTTTGGTTAGGGAGTGTGGTTTTCACTGGCGCCGCTGGCAGAGGGGTCTCTGTTCTCTGGTGATGTTCCCCATGTCCCTGTCACCAACCTTTGCTCTGTGTCCTGCGTTCGGGGCACCCGGGCTATGCAGCCAGCCTCTCCCATTCCCGCTGGCTTGTCCTCTGAGCTGAGCAGATTTCCTTTGGTTGCTGTAACCTCCTGTCTGGCTGTCGCCTCTGCTCCCTGTCCCTGTCCGGTGACAAGACGGTTGTGGGTGGCTGGGGCCAGCACACCCCTGCTAGACAGGGGAGAGCACAGTGTGGCGGGGAGGGGGAGTTGCAACAAGTTGCTTATCAGGGTGACTCTGGAAAAGATTAGCCAGGGAGAGATAAGCTTGCAGTGCCTTAATATCGTTAGTAAGCAGTAACTGCATTATTATTAGCTCCGACGATAGCGGCTGTGGGGTTGGGGGGGTGTAATCTGGTTAGAGCCCAGGAACCACCCAAAGGTGGGGAGACAGGACAAAAAGAAGGCAGTAGGAATCCTGTTTCAGCGGGAGATGGGAAGAGGGGGTGTAGGGAGGCCTGCTGACACCCCTCAGCTCTGGCGACGGGGCTGCCCGGCTGCAGGTGTTTGGTGTGGGACTCGGTGACGTGCCTCTGTTCCCCCGTGCTCCCTGTGATGCTCCTCTCGGGCAGCAGCCTGGCTCCTCTCATCATCCCGGCTGGATCGGCAGGGCTCCCACTGGCTGGAGGTCTGCAGAGGGGTTATATTTAGCCGAAAAGGAAGAGAGAAGTGATAAGGAGGCCCCCGTTATCTCCCAACGTGCCGAGAGGGGCTACGGCCGGGTCCTGACTTGGGCTCTTCAGAGCTGGGAAATGAATTGGGCAGGAGCTGCGGGCAGGCAGGCGGGAGTGGGGAGAACAGCCTGGCATTGTCCCTCCCGTCCCTGGTGCAATTAACTGGAAAACAAGACGAGGAAAAACAAGCCAAGAGCCTGCTGGTGGGGCAGTGCCCAGCTCCTGCGGGGCGAGCCCGCGGCCATACCCACAGCCCGATGGTTTTCTGCTGCCGGGAGCCACGCCGTGCTCCGTACTGCCTTTTGGGAGCTTGCTGGAGGGAGAAGCTCTTCCTATTCCTCGCCAGGAGCTCTCTGAGCAGCTCTGCCTGCCATCGGGACTGCGGGACGGTGAGGATTTTGGTGGCACAGAGCTGCCGTGCTGGTGGTGCCCTCGGCTGGGGGTGCCCGCGGAAGCATGGGCGAAGCGGGCGCTGACGTTGGGGTGGGTCCGTTGCGATGCTGAGGAGGAGGAACAGACGGTGCCCTTGCCTGTGGGTTTAGGAAATAGTGTGGGAGGAGCTGCGGCCGAAAAGTCACCCACCCATTCCCGCTGGGACCAAGGTCAACGAGAGGGTGGTGCCTCTGGAAGACCCTTCCCCGGGAGCCGGGAGGCAGCTGCCGCTGTGCTGGGACCCAGCACTCCCTGTCCCAGGCTCTGGCGATGGAGAGGTGGCATCTTTCCGGGGAGGAGAGGCGGCTCAGCGCCTGCCTGGTGTGTCGGATGTGCTGCATCGGTTAGTACCCACTGCCCCCCGGTTTGCCGCGTGGTGCTGTGCCACGACTGGGGTGGCTCAAGCTTTATCCACCCTGGGGCTGGAAGGGGACCTGGCACCGTGGCTCGGGGAGGGGGGTGGGTACAGATATAGGAAAAGTCCCCCAAAACACGTGGGGCTGACGTGGCTTCCTCTGTCTATTGCGGGCAATGGCTGGCAGTGCCAGGCGGCAGCACTGGGGGCTCAGTCCAGGGAAGCTGTGCCGAGCCCAGGGCCTGGCAGTGTGGGGAGTGAGGGTGGTTGTAGTTCAGCCAGCAGGTAGTTTTGGCACGTGGTTCAGCTTGCGGTGAGGCACAGGGAGCTTCACCGGAGACATGCCACGTGTTTTACCATGGTGCTTTTGGCTGGGGAAAGCCAGGGGTGGATGGGGAAGGGGAGGGATGGTAGATAGCGCTTTCACATCTGCATGGGTTAGGATGTTTTCCTGAGCCCACAAGGGTCCCCTGGACAGTGCAGGGACCCACCCCCCACCTTGGCAAAGCATATGTGGGGCCATGTGGGCAGGACCTGCAGCATGGCTGGGGAGCTCGGGCTGAGAGATACTGGGGTTTTTTTTCCCCTTTCCTTGATTTTTGTCTTAAAACCAAAGCCAAGGGATTGCTTCTGCCTGGCAGACTGTGGCATCCAAGGGCTGACTTGGGGCAGCGGGGTTTATCCTTTCCTGCTCTGTCCCAGGGGTCCACATGGCCGAATGGGGCAGCACTGGGGACTGCAGGGTTGCATGCTGTGGGTCGGGACAGCCGCACTCTGTTTCCTCCAAGACGGTGATGTTAAAACCTGGTGGTCCCATTTGGCACAGGACTGGTTGCCGGTGTTGCCCTGCGCCCTCCTCACTGCCTAGGCCTGGGAGAAGGCTTAGTGGGACCCCGCCGTGTCCCATGGGACCCTCCAGCACTGTGACCCCCCTCCTTTTGCCTTGTTCACCTTTTGCTTTTCACACAACGATAGTTTTTGTGCTGAGAACAGGCAGGGCAAAGCCTCCTGGCAGCTTCTCCATCCCACCCTACTGCTCGGCATCACCACAAATCTCCCATCCCATCACCCCGTAGGGAGCCAGTGGGTGCTCCTGCTGCTCCCTAGGGACAGGACTCCCATTGTCACCTTTTCCACTGGCATTTAGGGCTCCCAGTGCCCGGCCAGCGCTCCCTTGGCTGAGCTGTGGGACAGAAATAACCCTTAAATCCCGACAATCCAATGAACCAAAAATACGGCGGCGGAATAAGCTGCTAATTGCAGGCGCTGCCGGTGCCTGTCAGAGGCCTGTTATGGGACATCTGGGGGGGTTATATAATGTGTTAAACCTCCCAGGAGTGGGGAGCATCCCCCTAAAGCTGGTGGGGGGCTTAGCCAAACCCCACCTCCCTCCCTGGGGGGGATGAGAGGTGCGTGTCACTCCCCCTGGGATGCATTTTAGGGCTTCACTTACTGCTGCTGGCTGCAGCTGTACCCACCCCAACCATCCAGGCTGCTTTTATTCAAACAACATTGTGTGTGTCCCCAAAAAATAACATAGTCCATGTGTTTTCTTGGCTGTGTGGCTGCTCCTACCCCCTGCCCAGCCGGGACGCCGGAGCCACGTGAACGGCTCCCGTCCTGCGCTAACCCGTGAATAAGCAGCCTCTGTTCCCATGGTGCAGGATCCATCCAGCAGCCCTGGCACCAGCAGGATCCCTCTTGTCTCTTCCCCTCATTTCAACGTTGTCGTTTGAGTTTCTGCATGAGAACCGCTGACTGAGCGCTGCCTTTGTCTTCTTCCCACAGATGAACGGGACAGAGTCCAAAAGAAAACCTTCACTAAATGGGTCAATAAACACTTGATGAAGGTAAGAATCGGGTATTTTTATTATAAAGGTGGTTCAACAACCATCTGTCTGTCCGTTCAGGCTCAGGACTGGTGGATAAATGCCTTTATTTTTTAATTGGGTTTTTTCTGGGGGGTTGGGGAGTTCTGAGTCTCTTTTGGGTGTTCGTGCGTCCCTCAGAGCAGGGATTGTGCCAGTGCCTTTGGAGGGCACTGTAACATCACTCAGCCCTTCTTATTGCACCTGACCACGTGGTCCTTGCTTTTCTGCAAGGTTTGGGGGTGAAGGGGGGGTGGTCCAGGGGTGAGGCTGCTCCCCCTTTGCACACACACCTCCCTTTGCTAGGGCAAATGAGCTTTATTTTTGTCTTTGGAGGTTTGCTTCTGTGTGGAGAGGAGCCCCAAAGTGTGCAAAGGGAGATGCTTGCACCCCTAGTGCACCCACAGGATTAACTGGGGGTGGGGGGGGAGCACCAGCACAGGGTGCCTGGAGAAGCTGGGGCTGCCCCTGGCTCCCTGGCAGGGTTCAAGGCCAGGTTGGATGGGGCTTGGGACACCCTGGGCTGGGTGGGTGTTGTCACTGCCCATGGTGTGGGTGGCACTTAGGGGCCTGAGGTCCCTTTCCACCCAAACCAGTCAGGGGTTCAGTGACTTCAGGAATTTTAAAAGCATGTGGCTTGGAGGGAGCCATCTGCTTGTTGGGGAGGGCTCAGGAGGCGAGCAGATCTCTGAGGCTCTTCCTGCTCCCTGGCTCTCCGCAGGTGCGCAAGCACATCAACGACCTCTACGAAGACCTGCGGGACGGCCACAACCTCATCTCCCTCCTGGAGGTGCTGTCAGGGGTGAAGCTGGTAAGTCCCCAGGGCTGGGGAGTGATGCTGCTGCCCGCCCCAAACCTTCCTTCCCTCTCCATCCCCCCCCCTGCTCCCCTCCCCATCATTTCTCACGCCATAGTTTTGTTTTCCAACGTGTCTCGTTCATTCTTTTATTCTCATAATTGAGTTTTATTGTCAACTCCCTTATTTTCTGTAGCTTCACTCAGAGCTGTGACCCCCAGGCTGGGCTCTCAGGTACCACCACAGCGTGTGACTACTTTTTATCAGGGCCAACCTGCCTTCACCTTCTGGGTTTGGCTCCACATTTGAATTCCCAGATGATTGTCTGTCTGTCTGTATGCCTGGCAGCCGAGCTCTGAGCTCCTGCCCCATGTGCTCAGCCTCTGTGCTGGCTGGGTTCATAGCTGTCAGCAGCGTGCAAACCCCTTGCTGAGCATCGTAGAGTCCCCGTATCCCTTCTCCTCCTCCTCAGACTGACACATTCACTCAGCTCAGGGAAGATCCCAGTTGCTGCAACAGCGTAGCACAGCGGGAATTATTTTAAGTTTTCCCCTAAAATAGGATGTGGGAAAAGAGCTCCTAACTCCTCCTGTTCCCCTCCAGAGATGCCAAATCGGTTTTCGTGGGGGCTGAAAAACTGAATCGAGCTACTCATGATCCAGACAGCTTCCTTCACTTTGACTTTCAAAGCCAGAGAGGGGGGGAAATTCTATCCTGGAGAGATTCTATGGCACAGAGATCCCGGAGCACACTGGGGATCCAGCCATTTCTGTCCCCACTCTTTTGTTTTGCCCTTTTCCTGGGTGTTGCATTTTGGTTTCCATTCTGTCTCCCTGTCGTGTCACCCTCCCGTCGCCTCTGTCCCCTCCCCTCCTCGATAGCCAATAGAGCCGCCAATTCAGAGGAGCCTTCGCCTGGTGAGAGCGCCGGCCTGGTGCCGTGCAAGCAGCGAAGAGCGTGAGGAGGAAGATGATGATGATGAAGAAGTAGGTTGAGTCTGCCCTGGCCGCAGCATATGGCCGGGTGGACACTGGGATGCCGGCAGATAGTCCAGTGCAGCCCAGCATCGCTGGGGGCTTCCACCTTCCCCTCTCCTCAGTTTTAGCTGGGGTCTTTGGTCAGACCCACCCAGGGTGGTCACCCTGAGCTGGAAGAGTGGAGATGCACCCAGAGCCACGGTCCATGTTACTGGGCTGTGTCTGTGTTAACTGGATTATCTGAGCGTGCATTGCAGTGTCGGCCTGTGGTCAGGGCACGCCACCCACCTGGTGTGACAGCATGTGTCCTTGTCCCCCCCACGGGGTGGGAGGGGGCAAGGACAGGCCCCACACACTGCTCCCAGCCAGGCTTCTGCCAGCTTGGCCCTTGGGAGTTGCTGCTGTGATGGCTGCTCACCTCTCACTGCATGGACAGGCTCTGCGCACAGGCACCTTTTTGGGGGGGTTGGTGCCACTGTAGTGTCAGGGGCATGACCAGTGACCCCCTGCATGTGAGTGGAGGTGGGAGTGAGCACAGCCCAGCCCCAGCTGAGGGGCTACCTAAGAGGATGCAGCCCCCAGAGCCTTGCTCAGGTGCAGGAGGTTGCGTGTTTTGCAGCCCCCTGCTCTAGGGGCACGGTGCCACCTCCCACCCGGAGCGGCACAGCAGGAGCTGGGGTTGGAGCATTGTCACCTTCCAGGCTCTGGTTGCCTGCAGCCCTGGGGATGTTCCCCTTGCAGGGATGTCTCTTTCCCTGCCAGCCTGGGGAAGGAAGGTGTCTCAGGGGACTCAGGGCATCCTGGCAGTTCAGAGCATCCTGGGCACACCTTGGATTGAGGCTGAGATGGGGGTTTGGCCATCGAGCATCCCCCTCCTGATTCAAAGCAAACCCAGAGTGCCCTTCCCCTGACTGTGGCTGGGCTGCTGCCTGTACCTTGGGAAATCCCTCTCCTGCAGCCAGGAAATGTCATCCCTGTCCTCTTTGAGGGTTCAGAGTTGGTACATGGAGCAGCAGTCCCTGCCCACACACAGGACAAGCTGAGCCCGGGCTGCAGAGGCCGATGCGGAGGTCAGGGTTTCTCTGTTGTCAGTGGGGACCTGTGGCGGGTCCCCCACGTCCTGCTGCAGAGCAGACCTGCTCTGCTTCCTCCTGGATGGGTCGGACTCTGTCCCCGCTTGGGTAGATCTTTGCTGAGCCCTCTTCCCATGGGATGGGTGAGATCCTGCCCTGGGATCCCAAGGCTGAGCCCATCCTGCCGCCAGCTGCACAGTGCCAGGCTCAGAGCCTAGGTGCAGCACCCCCAGGGTCTCATGGCACTCAAGAGGGGGTTGAGATTTTAGGGTCTTCCCACCTCCATGCCTGTTTCACCCTCTTTCATCATGATGGTGCATAGGGGTGACTTCATTTGCCTCCAGAGCAGGAAGACAGAGCCGGGAGTGCAAAGTGCACAGGGGTCACGCTCAGCACGCTGAGTATGGGGGGCAGCCACAGGCGGCTCCCAGGGGCATGCAGAGGGTGGGGGGCTGTGCATGCAGGGGGGCTGCTGACCCAGCCCAATGAGCATGCCCTGAAGCTGCCTCCTCTCTCCTGCAGCCACGTGAGAAGGGACGGATGCGTTTCCACCGGCTGCAGAACGTGCAAATCGCCCTGGATTTCCTCAAGCAGCGACAGGTAAGGGCTGATTTTGGCCTCTCTGGAAGCAGAGCTTGGGGGTTTGTGGTTCTTTCTCCTGGCTGGGGTTCAGGAAGGGTGTCAAGAAGCAGAATCAGCCTGTTCTGGGGTGCACCAGTCCCTGGGGTGCTGGCTCTGAGGGGACTTTCCCCGTAGGCGTTGGGTGCGCTCAGGTCCACCCACACGGCACAAAATCGAGTATCAAAATGAGAGACCAGGCTCCAGTTCTGGGAAAAGCTTTGCAAATGTCACAGACAGTCACTTCTGCACCCCAAAAGCCTCGCCCCCAGCTTCCTGGCAGACCCCAGCAGCATGGATGGGTGACTGAGGCATGTCCGTGCCACCCCAGTGGCTTTAGGGCTGCTGGAGCAGCCTGGCTCCTGCTCAGCCCTGTGCACCCATGGCCTCCGTGCTGGCACAGCCGGGTGCCTCAGTGCCACAGCACCCCTTGGGACAGCACCGACTCAGCACCGACTCACCCTCCTTTGCCTTTCGGAGGGCAGGCTCCCTGCACCAAGCTTTGGGGAGGTGCTGCTGGCCCCACTGCGCCTGTGCAGCTGGCAGGGACCCAGCATCACCGTACCCCAGGGCAGATCCCGGAGCAGCCGGATGCATCCCAAGACTTGTTGGCTCTGCAGGTGAAACCCCTGCAGCCCCGGGGC
The DNA here is from genome assembly GCA_022605575.1 of Laterallus jamaicensis coturniculus. Classification (NCBI taxonomy): domain Eukaryota; kingdom Metazoa; phylum Chordata; class Aves; order Gruiformes; family Rallidae; genus Laterallus; species Laterallus jamaicensis. The sequence goes on from JAKCOX010000028.1 coordinate 4,442,527, forward strand.
CTGGTGTCCTGTTCCGCCTGTTCGGTCAGGTCTCCATGTCCTGATACTCCTCAGATACCCCAGAGATGATGATAAATGGTACCAGTTCATGCTGAAGCAGAGATTTTTCTCTCTCTCTCTGCTGGCCTGAGGGCACTGAATAAATTTGAGCACATGCTCCACTCTGGGGAGTAGGGTGAGCTGCTTCCTGGCCCCCCTGCTCCTCCCCAGCCCTTGATAGAGACATTTTGCTGGCGGCTCTTGGGAGCTTGTTTCTCTGCTTGGGTGAAGCAGCTTTTCCCTTTGAAGCATGATCTTCTGGTGACGGTGGCCTTGCTGGGACTCCTTACCCCATATGCTCCTGCTAGTGAGGGTGGGACCTTGTGGAGCGTTGGGTAGCAGGGACATCCCCATGGGGAGCTTGCCAGGGTGGGGGGGGAAGAGAAGAGTATGTGGCAGCTCCTGGGAAGGCTGCTGCAGTTTTGATTCGGAGCAGCAGCGAGGCAGCATCGCTCTGGTTTGCATTCTGGAGCTGGAATAAAGCTGTTATGGGCTGGGTGTGTGCTAGAAGTGTGAACAGCCCTTCCAGGGTCTTGCTGGCCTCTTCATGAAGCATCTTCCTGAGTGCTTGGGGTGATGCCTCTCCTTGATGGGGAGCCTTGATGCTGGCGCTTCTCTTTCAGGTGAAGCTGGTGAACATTCGCAACGATGACATTACAGATGGCAACCCCAAACTCACCCTGGGGCTCATATGGACCATCATCCTCCACTTCCAGGTAGGTCAGGAGAGTTTTGTGCTGAAATACCCGGGGTGAGCGGTGGGAGCGTGTTGTCTCCGCAGGGTGCTGGCATCCCTGTGTTTCAGGGTGATGCCAGCACGCAGGTCGATTGGAGTGTCATGGAGACAGGTGCTGGAGAACAGCAACACCCTTTTCTCATCATTTACCAAATGAAATCGTTACCAGTGGGTTGTGCGTGGCAGCATCCCTCTTGGCACCAGTGGTGGTCGGTGTTGGCTCAGCTGAAGTCTCTGGAGGAGCAGAGAAAGTCCCTTGAGGCCGCAGGGGGCTGGGCTGAGCTCATGGGCCGTTACCCCAAGGCACTCCTGGTCCTTTGGGTGGTTGGTGCAGCCACAGGATCTCTCCTTGAGATGGAAAACGTCAGCTCCGCGGTTTGGGTCAGGGATGGGAGATGCTCTGTGACCTGGGGAATGCTTAGGATGGTCTCCAGCAATCTTGTGCTATAAATGACCTCGCAAAGCAGGGCCTTGGGTCTTTAATAGTCTTGGATGAGTCTGGTTGTAGCTTTGATGGCCTCAGGGGGACACACATGGCCCCTGATGCCACCCATGTGTTGGCGCGTGGGGCTCGCTCGGTGGTGCTGCTGCCAGCAGCTCGTTAGCGATGTGGCGTTAGCTCTGAGGCTGACTCCATCACAGGGCTGAGTCCTTGGGAGCTGCTGTGTCCCGGCTCCCTGCCATATCCCCACTGGCATCTTCCAGCAGAGCCTGGCGCTGGCCTGGGGACCTTGTAGAGGGTGCTGCTCATTTTTGGAGCATGAGCAGGGAGCACCCCAGGGAGCTGCCATCTCAGCTGGGTGGGGGGACACCCTGCATGTGCCCCGTGCTGGCGTGGCCAGGCTGGCCCCCTGTGCAGTCAAGCCCCTCCTGGCTGGTGTTCTCGGGAAGAGGCTTTTTGGGGGGGATAAATTGAGTGTCAGGCTGCTGACGAGGCACTCTGATGGTGTTTTGGCTTTTGGGAAGCAGACGGGGTCGAGCAGGGTTTGGATGCTGATGAGTCACCGTTGTCATGTCTCCTGGGGGGTGCACTGGCTGATGACATCCTGTCCTGGTTGTTGTCCAGGGGCGGCCCTGCCCTGGAGCATCTGCTGCTCAGGCACTGGAGAGGGGATGGCAGATTCCAGGCAGGAGCTGGTGGTCCCCTCTGCACCCAGCTGGGGGGTGACAGGGCGGGTGATGGTGCCCCCAGGGCTTTGGGCCGGTGCTGCCGAGCCTGCGCATCCTTTCCCTGCCTGTGCTAACGGGATTTTTTCTGGGCTTGTAGCTCTATTGTGAACCTCTTAATCTCCCTGTGCCGCTTCCCCGGGGGGCAGGCGGCTGGGAGAGCCCCGGGGAGGGCATCAGGGTGGGCCAGCACCCCCCGCTCCCCCTCTTTCTGTCTCATCCCCGCTTTTGGCATGTGTCATCCTTCCGTGCTGCCTCCGAGGATGCGGGATGCTGTGTCCTCCCCGACCCCAGCCCTCAGTGGCGTTTGGAGTCGCAGCTGCAGAACGCGGGGCTGGACTGGGTCTGGGATGGCAATGCTGGCGTAGCTGGGACCCTGCAGCCGCACCTCTCTGCAGCCATGCCGGCTCCCCAGGGCACCTCTGTGCTCCGGGGCAGGTGAGCCCATCAGGAGGGTGGGCACAACCCGGGCTCTCGGGGCTCTCAGCATTAAGAATTAAGGAGTAAACCTCCGGAATCGGGGAGAAACACCCCTGCGGGAGCCGGCGGCAGCTCTGCATGCATGCCAACAGGGATGGGGATGCAGAGCCGCTCTGACTCCTCCCTGCTTTTTTTTTATCCCTCCCCCATTTCCCACCCCTTCTTTTATGCTACCTTTACCAACCTTCCCTGGGTTTTGTGTTTTCTAGATCCCCCCCTCCCCAACCAGCCGCTCCCCCCCCTCCCTGCTCTGCTGCCTGATTCCTGCTCCCTGTTTGTATTGGCAAGGGCCGTGCTCCAATTACCTCATATTTGGAGAGAAGGACGCCGCAGCCAATCCCCGCTCCCTCTGCTTTTAGGTCAAGTGATTTCTGAACTGCAGTGAGATGCTTTGAATTTGTCTTCTCGCGGCGCCCAGGCTGTAAGATGGCTGTCTGGAGCGGCGGCGGCAGCGGCAGGGCTGGCGGGAGGGAGCGACGGCGAGAGGCTGTCCGCGGCACGGTGTACGGCGTGTGTTTGATCCGATGAAGCCCGGCTCGGGATTTATTTGGGAGCTGGTGACTCGCTTAGCTGGGTTACTGCCGGGGAGGAGATGGGGAATTCTCTGGGCTGCGTTAAAGAGCAGAAAGAAAAAGCCGTGGGGAAGGCACCCCTGTCTCCTAAAAAAAGGGTCCGCTTTAAACGGAGGCGGAAGGGCAAGAGGAGAGCGATGCTGGAGGCAGCCCCATCGGAGGAGACCCCGGTGCCGGCGGTGGTTGAGGACGAGGAGGCTCCCAGGTCGAAGGCAACCCCTCAGCAGCAGGGAGGAGAGGAAGCTGCCGGGAGCTGGCGTCGTGGAGGGGTCCCCAGCCCAGCGTCCCAGCACCCTGGGCTCATTGTGCAGGTGAAGGAGCGGTATCAGGGGGAGGTGCAGAAAGCTCGCCTGGTGCTGGAGCCGTGGCGGTCGGGTGCGGCACGGACATCCCTGGAGGAAGGCACCACCGTCATCGCCCGCTTGCTGGAGAACCCGGCTGAGAAGGACTGTGAGAAGGCAGTGAGCCGGCTGGTCGAGCTGCAGAGGAACAGTGTGGGCAACCGCCGGGCTGTGCTGCTGCCCCTGCGTGAGGGGACCGATGGCCTTGCAGGGGGGGTCCTGTCCCCAGCGAGCACCGTGTCCAGCCAGGAGCCAGTGAAGCGCCGGGAGCCGGAGCCTGGCAGCGCCCTGGATGCCTGGGGGAGAGGAGGCAGTACCAATCCCAGCTCCAGTGCTGTGTGGACCTGCTCTTCCGCAGCAGAGCCGGGCACTGTTTCGGAGCTGTCTACGCCATCCCCAATGGTGGATCAGCTGGAAAACCCTGGCATGGGGAGAACCTCAGGGTTACCATCACCTCGGGCTGGGGAGGGAGATGGACACACACTGCCGGCCTCCCGCAGCCCATCTTCCTTTAGCGGGCGCAGCGGCGGTGCGGCCCGGAGCTCCTCGGGGTACGGCAGTGACCCGGCACGCCGGCCAGCCAGGGGTGTTGGAGCTGGTGGGACCATGGTGTCTCCCTCTGAAGGCGGCTGCAGGCTCGTTGCGGAGCGCCAGGCTCTGAGAGGGAGCTTGGGGACAGCCAGAGGAATGGTCAGTGTCTGTGCGTACCTTCACACCCTTTTTGGAGTGGGCTGGGGGGACCTGGCTTGGTGGACCCCAGATCCTGCGGGGCCTTGGAGACGGTCATCTTGGTGAGGTGCAATTTTGTGCTGAGTGCAAGTGGGTGAACTCCGGTGCAGGAAGCTCCTGAAGCCTTTTCCCTGTGAGCATCTTGTCCAGGAAAGCACCTCTGGGCACCAACAGTCATGTCCTTTGCTCCTGGCACAGGCGGCCAGGGCGCAGCTCTCACCGGAGCCCGTGGGTGCGGCTAGCGGTCGCAGGGGCTGCCAGTGCTGTTGTCACTGGTGGCATGCCCACCCTCGGGGCTGCAGGGTCAGGTACAAGTTTGGGGGGTCCCCATTGCACTGCCTGCCCTCAGCTCCCTGGGGTGGGGTAACATGGAGGCACAGGGCGTCTGTCTGCTCTGTGGGGGGCTCCATGAGGAAGAGGAGGGGCTGATGCTGTGTTTGGCTTTGGAGCTTGTAGCAGGTCTGGAGTCGCTCTTTGTGGATGCCAGGGTGGGCTGAAGGCACCTTTGGGCTTGGCCAAGCTCTGCCCACCCCAGCACAAGCACATGGTTGATGGGGCAGGGCTATGGCCCCCCAATACCTTTCCTGGGTCAGGACTGGTGTCACAGTCGCCGTCTGTCCTTCAGCGTCCTGCCACTGGTTGCTCGGTGTGCGAGGTTGGTGTTGGAAGGGTTTGGCCCTGGGTCCTGCGAGTTTCTGCTCCATCTTCCTGCCGGTGCCTCCCTAAATCTTTGTCCTGAAGGAAGGAGGGTGGAGCCGGCACTGCATCCTGCACCTCCGTACACGCTGCTCGGGGAGGGTCTTCTGCAAGGATGCCCATGGGGAAAGGGTCCGGCAGTCGGAGCACCCCGGTGCTGTGTGATGATTAAAAATAAAGGAATTATCTGAGCTGGGTGCTGTAAGGAGCTCTGCAACGGTCAGTGGCCTGGGGGAGCCCAGGTGCGGTGTCACCGGTGGGTGGGCTTGCAGAAGGCTTCATCCCACTCTCATTAAGTACTGCTTGGTGATCAGTAGAGGGGTGCTAGGCAGGCAGAGGTCTGTGGGTCCTTCCCTACAGGTGGGGAAGGTCCCATCCTGCTGCTTACCCATCCTCTCACCCCATCTGGGCTCTGCCGCTGCCTCCCGGCAGGCATCCCTACGGAAAGCTGGCCCTCGGAGCAGGAGGAGTTAACGGCAGCGCCGGGGATGTGGCAGCCGCTGACAAAGAGTTTTGTGTGTGATGAGCGTACCAGGCTGGGGAGAGGGAGGTGAGCTGCAGCATACCAATTACACCGCTGCTCTGCTCGCAGTGCTGTGCCTCAGCATCCTCCCCGCCGGCGGCACGGCACAGCACAGCACGGTGTGGCTCTAATCCCACAAGTCCATCCATTCCATGCCTCCTGCCTGCAAAGGGATCTCTGCAGTGGGGATCTCAATGCCAACACCTAAGTGGGTGTATTTTGGGGGGGTGGTGGAATAGCGTGGCTGGGTGTTTTGGGGGATGAAGGGGCTTTTGGAGGGATGGTGGGTGGGGCTGGGTCCTGGCACCCCTTCTCTCTGCAGTACCAGGAGGAGGAACCCAGCAGAGCAAACAGCTCTTGCTGCCTCCCTTTCCCCAGGCACCCCGGAAAATAAGTAAGGCTCGCATGGTCCCCTTTGTCTGCCCCTTAATTAAGGGGCGGTAATTGTACTAATTGGGGAGCTGGTGAGGAAGGGGGGGGATGGGTGAGGAAGAAGCTGTGCCAATCAGAAATGTGCTGGCATGTGGAGACACGTGTGTCGCGTCACGTGCATGTCTGGGATTCGCAGCCAGTGCCGTGCGGCTGGCTGAGAGGGATCGGTGGCTCCTGGGCTCTTTTACTGGGGAAGTGGGTCATGGCACCCCTGCCACCAGCACTCCTTCACCAGGCACAGCGAGGGGACACTTGGCAGGACAAGGGGGCTGGAGTGAAGCTGACGGAGGGAAGGGTTAGATGAGGTATTAGGGGGAAGTTCTTTACAGAGAGAGAGTGGTGAGGGGCTGGAACAGGCTGCCCAGAGAGGGGGTGGGTGCCCCGTGTCTGGGGGTGCTCAAGGCCAGGTTGGATGGGGCCCTGGGCAACCTTGTGTAGCTCCAGGCCTGAAGGTTGGTGGCCCTGCCTGTGGCAGGGGTTGGAGCTCTGTGATCCTTGGGGTCCCTTCCAACCCAGACCAGTCTGTGATTCTGTGACACGATGACTGCCTCCACATCCTTCCCTTTTTCCCCCGGGATGGAGCTGCCAGGGTGGAGGGGAGACCTCTGCCCCATGCGTCTTCTCACACAGCCCGTTTCCTGCTCCTGACGTTGGTTTTGTGGGGTTTATTTCCATTTGCAATGGGATGCTCCAAGTGAAGCAGCTCTGGTGAGAGATGGTGCCACCAGTTCCCCCCTCCTCGTTGCTCCCCAGACATGGGTGCTGCTGCTGTGGGGGTGGCTGCTCCCACATGAGCTCTGGGCATCCGAGGGTGCTGGGGCTCCTCATGCTGTGTGGAAGCACACAGCAGAGCAGGGGGTACAGGAGGGTGCCCGTTAGCCCTGGCAGCACAGCATGTTGGGGTGGAAAGAGCCCATCTGGGCCTCTGAGACAGGTCTCACCATGGTGTTGTGTCCCTGCAAGCGGCATCCCGAGCCCCAGCTGGGGGAAGCGGCACTGGTGTGAGGTGCTGGGGCGTGCCACGGGCTGCTCTCTGGAGCACTCAGAACATGGGGGCATTAGCTGCTCCCCAGAGCAGTGCCGGGGTGGAGGAGGGTGGTGGGAAGATGCCAGGGTGCAGCAGTGGCAGCCCCTGTGCCGCTGGGCTGAGTGGGGCTGCATGCGTGGCCAAGCACCACCTCGTGCCCCAGTAAAATGATCCATGGGAAACATCTACATCTCCCTCACCGGCCTGGATCTCTGGTCTGTCCAAACTGTGCCACACCACGATGGGTCCGATGGTCCGGTCCCAGGCTTTGGGGTCCAGAAATTTCCTCCTGCCCTTCCTGGCAGCTGCCAGGTCTCAGTCAGGTTCCCAGAAACTGGACATTACCGGTGCTCATCCCTCCTCCTGCATCAGCCCGTGTCCCTGCTGCTTCCTTACAGATCTCTGACATCTACATCAGTGGGGAATCCGGGGATATGTCTGCCAAGGAGAAGCTGCTTCTGTGGACACAGAAGGTGACAGCTGGTTACATCGGGGTGAAGTGCACCAACTTCTCGTCGTGCTGGAGCGATGGGAAGATGTTCAATGCACTCATCCACAGATACAGGTAGGCAAGAAGGAGCAGTGAGGTGGGGAAGAGTATGGTTTGGGTGGGAGGAAGGGCTGGGGATGTCCCAGGGGTCCTTGCCCACGCCTGTGGTCGGTGCTCAGAGGTGTAGGTGAGGTTTTCTTCTGCCATGTAGCTGGGAGGTGGCTACTTGGAAAGAGCAGGAATTGCGTCAGACTACAAGAAAAAACATCTGAGGCTGGAGAGGGAGGCAAAAGCAAAGCTTTAAACTGCGCAGTGCGGGAGTGCAGCCATGTGCTGGGTCATGGCTGCCTGCTCTGCTCCCCATGGAGAGCAGTGCTTCCATCCCAGCTCCATCCAAGGCTCTCAGAGCTCTCCCCAGTAGCAATTAAACCTCCCGTGGTTCCTTGAGGGACATCGCAGCCCCACACACCTTCTGCCTGCTCAGCGTAGGCAGAGCTGAGGCCAGCAAGACGGCTTCTGCCCCGGCTGCTGGGGCGAGGGGAGTCAACATGGCTTTGAGCCCCAGAAGCCCAGGAGAAAGCAGCTCCTGGTAGCTGGGAGATGCTGGGGGGGAGCTGCTGTCTCGTGCTGCTCAGTGCTGGGAGGAGCAGGCAGGAGATGGGGTGCATAGCGGGCAGCAGACATAGCTGCAATGGTGAGTGTGCAGGGGCTGGGATTTTCCTGGCTCTGCTGTGCTGCCGTGATCTTTTGTTGGTGTTTTCTCCTGGCACGGGGCTGGCAGCACCCACACCTCCTGCTTTCCCTTGGCTCTGCCCACATCCTCCAGAGAGGTGCAACCATCCCGCTTTGGGGCTGTCCCTTTCCTGGGAGGGCTGGCAGTGCGGAGCAGGTGCTGGAGAGGGCAGGTCCCCAAGGAGCACAGGAGGTTTTCCTTCACAGTTTGAACATCCGCTTCCCAGAGGGGATGAGCTGGGGAGGTGCTGCAACCCAGGTCCCTTCAGAGAGCCACCAGCCTGGGACAGGGGCTCAGACGAGCCCTTGGGAGCCTCCTGGGGCAGTGGTGCCCATCTGGGATTCTCTGCCTTTGCCAAAGTCATGACTGTGGTGTGTGTCTTGCAGGCCAGATCTGGTGGACATGGAGAGGGTGCAGATCCAGAGTAACCGGGAGAACCTGGAACAGGCCTTTGAGATCGCCGAGCGGCTGGGGGTCACGCGGCTGCTGGATGCTGAAGGTGAGCAGCTGGGGGAGAGGTGGGTGGTGTGGGGAGATGCTGCCCCTCCACCTGCTCCCGTTCCTCACTGCCTTTCTGCTTCCCCCTTGCCAGACGTGGACGTCCCCTCTCCGGATGAGAAATCCGTGATAACTTACGTGTCTTCAATCTACGATGCCTTTCCCAAAGTCCCCGAGGGAGGAGAAGGGATCAGCGCTATCGTAAGCATGGCTCGGGGTTGGGAGGCTGGGCAGCAGCTTGGGAGGCAGCTGGATGCTGTGGGAAGGGGTTGTGGAGGTTGCACATCCACTGCAGCAGATGATTGATGGGTGGCAGAGGCTGGGGGGCAGGGATGGGCTTCCTGGTTAGTGTGTCTGCCCTGAGAACTGCTGTGTGCCTGAATGGCCACAGCACTCTGCAGGTAATGCTGCAGATTTTGGGCTTATGAGAAAGCTGAGCTGGCTTCCAGGGAGCAGCTTGTGAGGAGGATCCTCTTTCTCCTCCCTGTACCTGGGATGATATCCCTGTGGGGAGGCACAGCTGGTCCACCCCTCAGCTCCCTCCGCGCTCTGCTTGGAGCTGGGCTAGTCAGCTGGGCTGGGCTCTGCCTCTCCCTCCTTGGAGACCTGCTCACCAGTAGTGCTCAGCAAGGATGCTCTCACCCCGCAGGAGGTGGATTCAAGGTGGCTGGAGTACCAGAGCCGTGTGGAGTCCCTCATCTCGTGGATCAAGCAGCACACGATACTCATGTCAGATAAATCCTTCCCCCACAACCCTGTAGAGCTAAAGGTAGGTCCTGGATGAGATCACTCTGCAGCATCCCCTGTCCAAGAGCTGTGGGTGGGTGTTCCCCAGGCTGGTTTCTGATGAGGCTTTTTCATCCCAGGCACTTTATAACCAATACATACACTTCAAAGAAACAGAAATCCCAGTGAAAGAGCAGGAAAAAGGAAGGATAGAGGAGCTCTACAAACTGTTAGAGGTGAGCATCATCATGGCTTTTAAGTGGGGAGTGGTTGTGCTTTTAGCAAGGCTGAAAGTGTGCTTGGTTCAGGTTTATTTTGGAAAGGAGAAGTGGAAATAACCCTCAGGGTAAATGACGTAGCGAGCAGCTTGCTGCTGGAGCAAAGGCAGAGCTGCTGTTGCCTCACAGCCCTGCTTTCTTTGCCATAATTCCTCTCTTAAGGAGGTAGGGAATGCCATTCTGTTACGTTTTCCTCAGGTATGGATCGAATTTGGACGCATCAAATTGCCCCAGGGGTACCACCCCAATGACGTGGAAGAGGAGTGGGGCAAACTCATCATAGAGATGCTGGAGCGGGAGAAGCTGCTGCGGCCGGCGGTGGAGAGGTCAGTGTCCTCCATGGGGGTCCCTGGGCTGGGGAGGGGTGTCCCAAAGTCTTTTACTCATCCTCCTGCCCTCTTCTCACCTCAGGCTGGAGTTGCTGCTACAAATTGCTAACAAAATCCAGAACGGTGCTCTGAGCTGTGAGGAAAAACTCACCCTGGCGAAGAACACGCTGCAAGCTGTGAGTGGGAGGGGATTTCTTCCCCTTCCTAATTTCTCTTTGCCTGCTGCTTCTTTTAGACCCATCGCTGCCCATCTCTTCTGTGGGGGGGAGTAGTGGGCTCTCTTGGACAGCTTTCCTTTCTCTTCTCACCTTGAGCCCATCCTGGAGGGGCTCCAGTGGGGGGATTCCTGGGGATTGAGGCAGAAGGACTCCTGGGGATGGGGGCACAGCACTGTGGGGCTGCAGCGAGTGAGGCTGGGCAGCTGGCATGGAGGAGGACAGTGGCTCTGGGAAAGCTCGTTGTGTAACGAGGCTTAAAACCCACAAATTGGGGTTAAAGATGGGCAGGAAAGAGCCCACTGCAGGCTGTAGCTACCCAGGTGGGGAGAAGAAAGGAGATGCAAGTTGAGGTGACCGTCCATGGGACCAACCATGGGAGCCCATCTGTCAGGAGAAGCTTTCAGTTCATCTGCAGGAGCTTTGCTCAAGGGGATGTGCTGGGTGTGGGATGAGCAGTGAGCTCATGTTCCTCTGCTCAGGTCAAGCTTGAGGATTAAAAGGTCCTTTCAGGCTGAAAGTCAGTGCTGGGCTGGCAGCCCCTTTTTGCTGCCAAAGGGACCCAGTTCTCAGTCTCCTCTCTCGGTGCAGGATGCTGCTCACCTGGAGTCGGGGCAGCCGGTGCAGTACGAATCCGACGTGGTCGTGTATCTGCAGGAGTGTGAGGGGCTCATCCGCCAGCTGCAGGTGGATGTGCAGATCCTTCGGGATGAGAACTATTACCAGCTCGAGGAGCTGGTGTTCAGGTGAGAGTGGCTGCGTCTGAGGAGGTGTGTGGATGGAGAAGGGTGCTCAGGGGCTGATGCACGGGGCACCTAATTCTTCGCTGAAAGGGTTGTCTGGCATTGAACAGGCTGCCCAGGGAGGCAGTTGGGTCACTGCCCCTGGGTGTGTTTAACAGATGGGTGGATGAGGTGCTCAGGGATGTGGGCTAGTAGAGGATGGATACAATTGAACTTGATGATCTCAAAGGTCTTTTCCAACCTTGTGATACTGTGATTCTTCTTACCCATCCTTTGCTGGCTCCTTCAGGATCATGCGGCTGCAGGACGAGCTGGTGACGCTGAGGCTGGAATGCACTAACCTGTACAGGAAAGGCCACTTCTCCACCCTGGAGCTGGTGCCTCCTTCCATGCTGAGCACTACGCACTTGAAAAGCGAGTCCCTGACAAAAGGGCTGCACACCTCTGCCTCCTGGTTCAGGAAGCCCATGACCAGGACAGAACTGGTGGCCATCTCCTCCTCCGAAGATGAAGGCAGTCTCCGGTTCGTATACGAGCTGCTGGCCTGGGTGGAGGAAATGCAGGTGAGTGCTGGGTCTATGGGACACGTTACCTGCCTCTGCTCACACTGATGTGGGCAGGTTGGAAGCTGGTCTGGGCTTTTTCCTGCTTTTATCTCCAAATAATTGCTTTGATGGTTCAGAGTTTCTGGAGAACACCAGCACTTTTGGGTTTTCTGTCTTGGTCCTGCTGTTCAGTGGGTGTGGGAAAGACCCTTTCAAAGCTGGAAGCAGATCTATACTGATCCTGTCAGTCCTGTGGTCTTCTGTGGTCTTAGGAAGCTTTTGTTGTCCTGGAAATCATTCAGTGTTGGAGCTGTAGGACCCTGTCCCAGAACTGGTGTGGTGGTTTTTCTACTCTTGAGTGACCTGGGAGGTTTTCCTGCCCTCCTGTCCTTTTGAGATGTGCTCCTGCAGATGAGGAGTGCTGACTTGGACCTCCCGGCCTGTTTCAGATGAGACTGGAGCGGGCAGAGTGGGGGAGCGACCTGCCAAGTGTGGAAACCCAACTGGAAACCCAGCGGCATGTCCACACCAGCGTGGAGGACCTGGGTGCCAGCGTAAAGGAGGCCAGGATGTACGAGGTATGGTGCCACGGGCCGGGTGACGCAGTGTGTGGGAAGGTGGGGACATCGGTGTCAACTCTTGGATGAAGTTAGAGATACTTTTTGAGGACAGAGCTTCTGAATTAAAGCCAAGCTGGTGCAAGAGGCCGCTGCCTTGAGCCATCCTCTGTGCCTCCTCTTGCTCCCACAAAGCTGAGGAGAAGGCTTTGGAGATGGGGTCTCAAAGTGATGCTGTCCTGGGTCAGGTAACAGGGACGTTTTTTTGTCCTTCAGGGTAAAATGTCCCAAAATTTCCGTGCCAGCTACACAGAGACACTTGGCAAGCTGGAGACGCAGTACTGCAAGCTGATGGTGAGTGGGCTTGGAGTGGGCTTCTAGCGCTGCCTGGGGAGCATGAGCATCCCTGCCCCCCCCCCCCCCCGCCCCGAGCATCCCTGGCCCCTCCCCGAGCATCTCTGCCCCCCCACCTCCTGCATCCCTGGCCCCAGGCATCCCTGCTCCAGACCTGGGAAGGGGAGGCAAGAAACCAGTTGCCTTCAGAGCAGGGAAGAGGAATCTCACTTTGTTGTGTTCAGGAAACCTCGAGCTTCCGGCTGAGGCATCTCCAGAGCTTACATGGGTTTGTGTCTCGGGCCACCGCTGAGCTGATTTGGCTGAATGAGAAGGAGGAGGAGGAACTGGCCTACGACTGGAGTGACAACAACCCCAACATTGCAGCCAAGAGAAACTACTTCTTGGTGAGTGGCCCTGGGACAGGGCTGCTGGGATGGGCACGGTGTTGGTTGCGCTGCTGCTGCTGTGGGACCTTTGACTGCTGAGAGACTTGGAATCCCCAGAGGTTTGATGCTCCCTAACCAAGTCACTGAGCTTGTAGTTCATGAGTGCAGCTGATGAAAGAGCTCTCCCTAAAGCAGAATGTGTGAAAAAAGGGTCTGCTCAATCAAGTTTCAGGAGATGTCCTGATGGCAATCAGCTGCTGGGGACCCTGAGACCTGCTCCCCTGCTGCATGTTGTGTCAGTCGGACACGTGCTCCGAGCACAGGCTGCTGCCCACAGCAGAGAGTCAGACTTGTGTCCTTCCCGCAGGAGCTGACGACAGAGCTGGAAGAGAAGCAGGATGTCTTCCGCTCCCTCCAAGACACTGCTGAGCTGCTGTCCCTGGAGAACCACCCAGCCAAGCAAACCGTAGAGGTGAGTGAGCCCCAAAAATCAGCCAGTGGCAAATCTCCCCCAGGATTGGGAGAGCTGCTGCCCCCATGGCAGCATGTCCTCACAGGCAGCCAGGGCTGATGAAGTGGTTCGTGGTGGCAGAAGAACCTCAGTGCAGTGACAGAGCTGTTTGAGTCTGGGAAGTGCTGTGAGAAGCTTGAGGCTGTTCCCAAATATTCCCTGCCTCAAACCAAGGCACTGATCCTCTGTAGGGACCAGGAGCCTTTCCCTGCACTGAGGTGATGCAGGAATGCCCTCAGCTGGCATGGAGTCAGCCACGCTTGCGGGACAACCGTGGTGGTGAAGCAAAGGGCTTATGGGGACACATTCACCCTGAAGTTCCTCTCTGGGGTGGTAGAAAATAAACCTATACCTGTAACAACCCCCGGCACAGCCAGTCTGGGGTATCCCGACTCCTGGCTGTGCCCAAACCCTCCTGGGTGCAGCAGCTCCCAGAGGAGCTGCAGTTGGTGTTCATCGCACCGCGTCCTCCCTGGCTGCGAATTGCTCATGGTTCACTCTTGCTGTGTATGTTCCTCAGGCTTACAGTGCTGCTGTGCAGACCCAGTGGCAGTGGATCCAGCAGCTCTGCCTCTGCGTGGAACAGCACGTGAAGGAGAACGCTGCCTATTTCCAGGTACTTGGGAAAGGGCAGCTGGGATTCCCTTGGGCTGCAATCCGCTGTGTCCTGTTGCGTCAGCTTCATACACTGCCATTCCCTTTTGGGGGAGAGGGAGGGGGAGGGATTTGTGGTGCTCATGGGGTTGCTTTCCCCTGAACCATCTCTTTCTCCTTTCATCCCTCTCTGGGATGTCTCACTAGGGTGAAAAGGGATCAGCTTCTCTGTAGTTCTGCCATCCCTGGGGGATGCTCGCTGCCTGGCAGCCCCAAGGGAACGGTGGGGTACTCCCACACCTGTAGCTCTGTGGACTCCTCCGAGTTTCCATCACCCTCTTCTTTGCCTTTGCAGTTCTTCAGTGATGCCCGGGAGTCAGAGACCTACCTGCGCAACCTGCAGGACTCCATCAAAAGGAAGTATTCTTGTGACCATAACACGAGCCTGACGCGGCTGGAGGACCTGCTGCAGGACTCCATGGTGGGTTCTCTCACATCCCCAAAGTGGGCTCGTTTCAATCCCGCAGCAACGCGGTTTCATGTGTAACGTGGTTGCTTTCCCCATCTGGGGCAATGTTCTGCTTTCTGTTGGAGCTCCTGCACATTGCTGGACATGGGTGTGGGCTGTGTGGGTGTAACGCTGCTCATGGTTAGCTGGATCTGGGTTGTTCCAGGGTTGGTGATGGTTAGAGGCACTCACCAGCATCCTTCTGTGTCCTTGTGGCGAGGTGCAGGTGGTGTGTGCTGTCTGTGCATGCTCGTAGCTTGAGATGTGGTAAAGTGAAATGGCTGAGCTGGTTACTGCCCACCAGTTCCCACCAGTGCCACCATGCCATCCTGGTCTGCATGGAGCTGGTCATGTTTCCAGTCGTGTTCTGCTGGAGGAGACGTCAGGGAGAACCCATAGGATGCTCCTGTTCCTGCTCCCAAGCTGGTGTTTGCTCGGAGCGTGGTGGGACACAGAGAAACATGCTCTTTGTATCCAGAGCAGATCTGCTGTTAATCCCTCGTGCTGAGCCGGGTGGGGGGAGCTGGGGCAGCCCGGCGGGGGCTCGGCAGCGCTGATCTCTGATCACACGGCCTGGCTTAGCTGCAGCGGAGCCCAGGGCAGGTGGTGGGCAATGCTGCTGTGATCTCATCTGAATGGGCCTGGAAAAGCCCAGCCTAGGAAGAAAACCCAAGGAGCAGAGCATCAGAGGTGCCTGAAACCAGGGCTGGGGGAGGATGTGGGCTGGGGGTCTGCTGCTGAGCCTCTGGTGGAAGTGGAAGGAAGAGACATTTGAGAGTTGAGGCAGGTGGCTGCTTTGGCTTTGCTTTTAGGGCACACTACCAGTTTCCATCCCAATGAAGATGGGTGTGTGTGGAGGGGCTTCAGCTGGGCTAGAGCTCACTGTCTTTCTCTCCTGGAGCCTGGGAGGTCCCATCCCCTGTTGCGGTCCTCTTGGACTGTCCTCCAGTGCTACCAGGACACAGAGCAGCCGGTCTGGGGTCCCTATTTACAAGCCCTGCAATGACAGGGGCCGGGCTGAAGCCGTCTGGGGTGGGAGAGGCTCAGCCTGAGAGCTGCCACAACCTCAGGCCAGGGGCAGCTGCCTTGAGCTCAGCTATATTATTCTTCCTTACCTGATAAGTTAAAGTTGTATTTCTTCCAATCATGCTCCCTGGGACAGGCACAGGTAGTTTCTTTAATCATTTATTCTTTTCTTTTCATTTTTCTTTTGGGTTTGTTTTTTCTTTTCTAAACCATTCAATTCTCCTCGGCCGTCGTTAGCGCACTAACCAACCCGAGAGCCCCAGCACGCATGAGGGAGAGCCTTTCTCTGGGATCCTAGTGGAATTTTTACAGCCAGAACAGGCTGAGCTGCTGCTAATCCACAAGCTGTCAGTGTCGTGATCCGCACACGTCTCCGTCAGTGCCGGAGCTGTTTCAGGGGAGCTTTGTCACCAGTTCCCTGGGTGGTCCTGTCATCAAACATCACAAGGACTTCCTGCAACTGGCAAATTTCTGCCCCATCCCAGAGACCTGTGCGATCACTCCACCACTAGCTCCTTCTCCTGAGATGTTTTATGTCATCCTACTCCCATTCCAGCCATTGGTTTAAACACACCATCACCCTTTGCTTTAGAAGAGGGAGCATGCTTCTGTTGTCTCCTCCAGACAGCTACCCGTCCCTGGCTCTGGGCTGGAGCTTGTTCTGCTCTTGGCCACTTGCACCCCCTGGGACATCAGTTTTGGTGTGTGATGTGTTGTCTTTTTTCCCCTTCTGAGACACGGTGTTTTCATGTCCGAGCAGCAAACGAGCCAGAGGTGTGCATGTGGCTTTGCAGGGAGTGTGAGTGGAGAGGTCCCACCGCTGACCTGACATCAGATCTCCTTTCCATCCCATCTCTCCTGACCCTTCTTCCCTTACCGTTAGGGCAGCAGGATCCTCCTGACATGTTTGCTCAACCCTTGAGATCCCAGCGTAGCTCTTGCAGGCCAGCGTTGGGGTCGGGGAGGGAGGGGTGCCAAGGTGCCTGGGACAGATCTCTTCTCCCTTGCCTTGAGCAACCCTTCCTTCATCCTTCTGTCTGCCAGGATGAGAAGGAGCAGCTCATCCAGTCGAAGAGTTCTGTCGCCAGCCTGGTGGGACGATCCAAAACCATTGTTCAGCTCCGGCCCAGGAACCCAGAGCATCTCGTGAAGAGCACGATCCCCATCAAGGCTGTGTGTGACTATCGGCAGATCGAGGTGAGAGCTGGAAGGGCTTTGGAAGGGGGGAGGCAGGGGAGCAACCAAGGGATGGTTTGGGATGAGCTCTGTGGTGGCTGGCAATGGCAAGCAGGAAAGGGGTGGGAAGACAAGAGGAGGGAAGTAGCATGGCTGTTTCTTCTGGAGCAGCTTTCCAGATTTATTCTGGGCAGGAACTGAACTCCTTTTCCCCAAGGAAGATGGGCATCACCAGCCTCAGCCAGATAAAGATGGGAGTGGAAGCCAGCTCCATTTAATTACCTTGCCCCTTCCTCTCTGGGTGTGAATGTGTTGCACCACTTGGCTCTATCCCAGGCTTTTTCTTGATTTAAAAAAAAATAAAATATATATGTTTATGGGGGGTGTCTTGGGCCCAAGAGGGGTGCTGGCAGCACAGGCAGGGGTGTGCAGCCCCGCTGCTGGTTTCTGACGGGCCAGTGGTGTCGGTGCCGCCCCAGATCACCATCTGCAGGAACGATGAGTGTGTGCTGGAGGACAATTCCCAGAGGACCAAGTGGAAGGTGATCAGCCCCACAGGGAACGAGGCCATGGTGCCATCTGTCTGCTTCTTGATCCCCCCACCCAACAAAGAGGCCATTGAGATGGCCAACAGGTAACTTGGTGGTTCTCAGCTGTGGGCGAGTCCCAGAGGTGCAGCGATGAGGAGATGGGGAGGGGGTTGGTGGCATGGGAGGGGACAGCTGTGGGGTGGGAGTGGGAAGGGAACTGGGTTGGAGGAACAGGAGTGGGTGGTGCAGCAGATTTGGGGCGAGGGAAGGGGTCTCTCAGGGGTTTGCAGGCTCCATTGCAGCAACATCTGCGTTAGCTTGTGGAAGAGAAGATGGAGATTTGGGTGGAGGGGTCTCTGGCACTGAACAGCAGGAACATCACTCACTGCAGGCTGCCAGTCTGGGCTTGCTGCCTTGGTGGTGGATTGACTGGTCTGGGGCTGAGTGTGCTGGGAAGGTGCAACACTGATGGACTTGCTCCTTCCTTCTCTTCGCAGGGTGGAACAGCTGTACCAGAAAGTCATGGCACTATGGCACCAGCTCCACATGAACACAAAGAGCCTCATCTCCTGGAACTACCTGCGGAAGGACATAGCCCTGGTGCAGAGCTTCAGTATGGAGAAGGTACGGTGGGAAGTTCTCTGCGGTCCTGGCGTTGTGCTGATCACTGTCCAGGCTTCTTTTTGGGGCTGAGGAGGACAGGGAGTGTTCAAGGGAAGACCAGAGACTGCAAGGTTGGAAAAGCCAGGGGTGTCTGCACCTCAAACAGTAGGGAAACCTGAGTGTGGGGGTTCTGTGCAGTCCGACTCTTCCCGGTACATAGAGCACCAGGAGTTTGCTGCTGAGCTGCAATAAGCACCTGTGGACTTCATGTTTCATCAGGGCTGAGTAGGGGGGAGCTTGTCTTCTCTGCTCTAACGAGGAAATACTCAAACAAAGGTGATGGAGCTGGGGAAGGTGGCTTTGGGTGGTTGGGGGCTTTGGGTGTCCAGGGAGGGTGGCTTTGGGCGGCGTGCAGGGAGCTGTTCGTGGTGGTTAGATGTGCTGCTTTTCCACCCACAGCTCAGATCCTTGGCGCAAGGGGAGTGCCAGCAAGCTGTGAAGAGCCTCCAAGCACACTACGAGGACTTCCTGCAGGACAGCCGGGACTCCGAGCTCTTCTCCGTGTCGGACCGGCTGCGCCTGGAGGAGGAAGTGGAGTCTTCCAAGGAACACATCCGGCAGCTGCTGGAGTCCATGGAGAACGGTGAGCTTCAAAGGGCTGATGGATTAACCAGGAGCTGTGGGGACTCATAAACGAAGGATTTATGGGATGGCTTCATTTTCTTTTTCCTCTTTTCTGAGCTTGCTGGTTGATGGGGTGAGCAGCTGCTCCCTTTATTTCTCCATCCATTCAAGTGTTTGGCCTTTGTCCAGCAGCGTTTCTGCAGAGAGGGGTTGGCTCTGCAGCTTCAGTTTAACCACTGAGTCCTCTTACCCTAATACCACTGGAGATGGGGTTAGTCTTTGGGATGGATTCTGTGCAGGGAGCTCTTCCTGCACTTCAGCTTAGGATGCTATACATGAGTCCTCCTAAGACCAAGGACCAGGACTCCTCAGCTGCCTCTGAGCATGATGATTTGATTAACTTGCTTTCCATCTGAGCAGAGACCCCAGCGCCTCTGTGCCAGCATGCTGCTGAGCTTGGCTCCAGGGCTCTCAGCAGGTCAGATACTGGCCAGAGTTGTTTGAGCTGCTGTTTCAGCTTGTCTGTCACTTGCAGAGGACAAGGATGAGACCGTGGCCAGGACGTATCTCTCGGAGCTGAAGAATATCCGCCTGCGGCTGGAGGAGTGTGAGCAGAGGCTAGTGAGCCGAATCCAGTCCCCGAGCAGCGCCCGGGCAGACAGCGATGCTATCCAGGAAAACACCATCCGCATCGCAGAGCAGGAGGTTGGTCCTGCTGGGAACAGGAGGGGAGAGACGGGTGGTGGCTGCTGAAAAGCTTTGAGCTTTCCCAGGGTGAAGGTGTGGGTGGTGGGTGCATGGCTGGGTGGGGTCTGAGAGGATCTTGCTGCACAGAAAGTAGCAGGAAACCTCCCCGGGTGGGCTCCCTGCTTCAGTTCATACCCTGCTCCTTTCCTGAGGGCAGTCCTGCTCTTTCTACTCCTGCTTGGGCTCTCCTTCAATGTTCCTCCCCTCCTCTGGCAGCGCATGCAGGAGGATCTGCAGCGGCTGCAGTCAGAGCTGCGCTTTGTTTCTGAGAGATGCTACAGCTTCCTTGACAAGGCGCCCACGGGGTCCAGCACCCCCAGCCTGCGTTCTGAACTGGACTTGGTGGTGAACAAGATGGACCAGATGCACGGGCTGTCTACAATCTACCTGGACAAGTGAGTCAGGATGTGCCTTTCTTCCCAAATGCCTTTTTGTATCCACCCGATTCAGCCAAAGGCCTTTGTGGTGGCCCTGAGCTCTGTCCCTCTGGAGAGGATCTTCCCAAAACTGTGGATGTCATTGTGCTGCCTCTGTTTGATCTGCCAGGTTGAAGACAGTGGATGTTATTATCCGTAACACCCAGGGAGCTGAGTCTCTGGTCAAAGGCTACGAGGTTAAGCTGAGCCAAGAAGAAGCGGTGCCCGCCGACCTGGCAGCAATTCAGTCTCACAGAACAGCCTTACAGGTTGGTGGTGGTCCCTTCCCACAGTGGGCAGGTAGAAACTGGCCAAGGCTCTGGTGTTTTTGAAGCAGGGATCATCCCTTTATCTGCTGAATTTGAACCGTACCCCATTTCTCTCACCTCATTATAGCTCTGTGGGAGGATTTTGTGCTGCTTGTGTGCTCCCTTATATTGGTCCGAACAGGTGAAGGAGCTGCTGTGGCTTGTGCCCTCTCACGTAGGGCATGTGCTGACACATGTGAGCACCTTGGCAGCTCCATGTCCTGCTGTAGGACAGGGTCTGAACCCATCTGCCTTGCTGCAATCTGGGAACATGGTCTTCTCTGTTTGGTACCTCCCATAATCAGCCAGTTTGTTGCAGGTTAAGGAGAAGGGGAGGATAAACAGCTTCTCAGGCTTCTCCACTCTGGCCTAGAAGGCATCTCTGACTTCATGTGCCTTCTGCTTTCCTGGGCCTTGAACCAGTGTTTTCTCTTGCTGGTTTTGCAGCAATGGCTTGGAGAAGTGAAGGACAAGAGCTCCATCTTCTCCACGTTGGAGGGGGAGATGGTGAAGGCGAAGGCGGTGGGCGAGCAGCTCTACCGGCTGAGACAGGAGCGCAGCATCGACCTGGAGCGCTATCAGGAGAAGGGAAGCCAGCTGTGGGATCGCTGGCAGCGAGTCTGTGCCCAGGTTGAGACCCGGTGAGAAACCTCCCGCCTCCTTTGGCAGATTCACTTTCATGCTTCAGCTGAGAGCATGGATCAGGCTCGTTAGCAGCAGTATTTTTCCACATGGGATTCCCACTGGTGACCAGGACAATCCCTATAGCCTATGGTGGCATTTCGCCCTCTTCTTAACTCGTCTTGGTTCTTCTCTCAGCCATGCGGAGCTGGAGAGCATCCAGGAGGTGCTGAGTGACTACCGGCAGTGCCACAGCGCCCTGATCCATTGGATTGAGGAGATCACAGTCCAGCAGGAGCTGATGAAGCCTGGGCAGGCAGAGGACAGCCGGGTGCTGTCGGAGCAGCTGAGCCAGCAAACGGTGAGGCAGGATCTTGTCTCAGTAGGGCGGTCGGTGCCGTGACCGTGTCCTTGCTTTTCTTTTATTAAATCTTTCCATTTGTGAGCTTGAAAATAGGGAATGTGGTGGGGAAGAGGTTTCAGGCTGGAGCTGGGTGTCTGGGAAGCAGAGAAACTCTGCCTAGCTTGAGGCAGAGATGAAGCCTTACATAAAGAATTGAAGAGTATAAAGACTTTACCCAAAGACAGGACGGGGGGGGGTTGGGATGAGGACTGAAATTCAGCCCATTGCCTGCAGCCACAATCCTAACAACTATTATTTTTTTTGCTTTGAATTTTCTTGAAGGCTTTGGCTGCAGAAATTGAGAAGAATCAAGCCAAACTGGACCAGTGTCAGAAATTCTCCCAGCAGTACTCAGCTGCTGTCAAGGTACAGGCTCCCTTCTGCTCCTAGATAAGGTTGGCTGGGCAGAAACGGCCGCAGCATGATTGGCATCTCACCTGCTCTGTGTCTCTCCACCCCTGGTTGTGCTTGCAGGACTATGAGTTGCAGCTCATGACATACAGGGCGTTTGTCGAATCGCACCAGAAGTCTCCCATGAAGCGCCGACGCATGCTCTCCTCCTCAGATGCCATCACACAGGAGGTAGGAGCACACCCACCCACCCTTGTGAGGGAGATACTGTACAGGGAGGGGGGGATTCCACCTCACAGCTTCTGTGAAACAGGCTCCTTTCTGCCCCACTCTCTTGTTTCCACCCTCGCTGTTTTTTCTAGTAGCTGGAGAGGATGGCTTAGTGCTCTAAGCACCAGGTGTGAAATAACCAGATTCCTGGGAATCCTGGAGTTAAATCCAGGGGGTCAGCTTGGGCATTCAGCCTGCTGAGATAAATAGCCAGACTGCCACACAGTGTTGCTGGTTGCTGGTCTTTGGGAGGAGAGTTTTAGGGACCCAGGGTCCTGTCTGCTCTGTATTGATGCACTCAGTTCCATCGCTGACTTGGCTGGCCTTGTGTGGTGTCAGGAGTTGGACTCGATGATCCTTATAGGTCACTTTCAACTCAGGAGATCCTGTGATAGTGAAGGTCCTGCTTAGCCATCTCCATGTGAGCAGAGAATCAGCCCCAGCACCCATGATCAGAGTCCCCCCTCTTCACTCCAGTGTTGTGCTGCATTCCGTGTGTGGCCACAGCCCCATTGGACTCGCTGTGTTTCATCGGTGCCGTATGGGCTCTGCGAGAGGCCTGGGGGTTTCCTGAGCCAGAGATGGTTCATCCCTGTCATTTCCTGTAAAATGCAGCACCCCACATCCACCGGTTGGGACTGATGAGCCTCGTTTGTTCCCTCTCTCCCCTCACAGTTCATGGATTTGCGGACGCGTTACACAGCTCTGGTGACATTAACCACACAGCACGTGAAGTACATCAGCGATGCTCTGCGGCGGCTGGAGGAGGAGGAGGTAAGGGTGATGTATGGAGCAGAACTCTGTTCCAAGCATGCAGGCTGATTTCCCAGCACCCTCAAGGATTGCTGCTCCATGTTCAGGTTACATCCCGGGGCGCTGCTCCCGAGAGCCTCTCTGCCTTTGGAAATCCAGGGTCCCTTTGACATGGTTATCTTCTCCCCCACCTCCCCACCTCTGTTTGCAGAAAGTAGTGGAGGAAGAGAAGCAGGAGCATGTGGACAAGGTGAAGGAGCTCTTGGGCTGGGCCCTGGGCTTGAAGCAGAGCACACAAGGCAGGATGCCTGCTGCCGGGAGCAGAGAGCTGTGTGATATCAAGAAATCTATCTCAGAGCAGCAGGTGAACTGGGGACCACTGCTGGGCAGGGTCTTTACCTTCTGCTCTTTCTCCACAGCTGAATTAAGCTTCTTTCTTTTTTCCTTTTTCTCTTTTGGACAGGCTCTGAATGAGGAGCTGGCTGCGAAGAAGGAGCAGGTCTCAGAGGCCATCAAAACTTCACAAATCTTCCTGGCAAAACACAGCCACAAGTGAGTGTGACCTGAGGTCCAGGGTGGAACAGGGATGGGCAGGGAGAGCTGCAGGGTGGGAGCAGAGCTACCTTAGAGCCCCCAGGCTTGTGTCCCCGGGGCTCAGTGCCCCACTCCCACTGCAAAACTCTGGCAAGCTCTGTGAAAGTTGTCTTTTCCTCACCTGTGAGAAGAGCTGTGGAACGTGCAACCCCTATATCCCACTGGGACAATATTAAACCCCTTTAGTGGCGACCCAACCCCTCCGATTTGGGGATTTGCTGGTTCCAATGCTCTGCCAAGCACAGTTGCCCTTGTGGTTTTAGCTGTGCCAGGCAAGGAGTTTGGCAGTGGGAAGAGGGGAGTCGGGGTGGGTTGGGCCTTTCCCTTCACTGGAAGAACGTGTTAATTCTGAGGGGAGCTGGTCCATGCAGTTTCCCTGAGAGATTTCCCCTTCCCCATACAGGCTTTCCCACCCGGAGAAGGAACAGATTGCTGCCCAGGTCGGTGCTCTGAAGGAGACCTACCAGGCACTCTGCAGCGACTCCACGGAGCAGCTCCAGCAGCTCCAGAGCCAGCTGGCTCAGGAGACAGAACACAAGGTACTGGTCCCAGCTCGGTCCCATGGCTGCACGGGCACAGGGTCTGGAAAAGGTTTTCCTTGGTTGTGTGTCTTGCGGGCACCGGGTGCTCGCAACCCGTTGACTTTCTTACTTGCACGTGGTTGCCCTCCCTTCTCTTCTGTCCATGTGTCACCCAAAGCTTCCAGGCTGGGGTGGAGGCCGAGCAGGAGCTGTTTACCTGCTGCCTTCCAGGCCGTCCTTCACCATGCTTTTCATCAGAGCTCTGCCCTGTGCACGGGGGTTGGCTTGTTGGTGCTCAGTGGGCAAGGACATAGATGGACTTTGGTCCTGGAAGCTGTCCCCTCAGCAAACCTCTGAGGAACACCCTCTGAGCACTTTAACCACAGAGAGAGCTCTGTCTCATGGGAGACACGAGAAGGCAGGCAGGTTTCTGCAGAAAGCTGTTGTGTCTGTGTGGCCTTGTGTATCTCAGGGCTTCTCGGCTGTGGTTGGGTAAAGTCACTCTTCCCAGCGGAGACAACAACTCCATCCAGGTCTTTAGCTGGCCTGGGAGATCTTCACAGCTCATAGCTGGACCCTCTCCCTGCTCACATGCACCTGTCAGTCCCCATCCTTGTTCTGTTGGGTTGGGAGGGCTGGAAGTGCATCCTTATTGCCTGTTACGAGCTGTCTCCGGTCATTCACAGATACATGTGTGCGTGTTATATCCGTGTATATACATGTGTCGATGGATATATTTGTGTGTGTGCTTGCTGGCTCCCTGTACTCTGAAGCAACAGCCCGCTCAGCTCTGGACACAGGTTGTGGCTGTTGGGTCCGTGAGTGAAGCCCTGTTTGAGCTGCTCACAGGAAGAAGGCGCCGGGGCTGCTGCTTTCAAATCTGCCCATCCAGCTTTCACCTAAACACCTATTTCTCTCCAAATCAGACTTTATACCACATCCTGAGTGGCTTGGTGCAGTAAATGCTCTCTCCTTCAAGCCCATTAGCCCTTGTGCTGGCAGCACCGAGCTTAACGAGGAGCAGACTCATTAATTGCCACTAAGGCATCATGGCTTTAATGTTGCTGCTGCTGCCAGGAGAGCAGCCTGCCTATGGAAAGGAGGCTTTTTCCTTTCCCTTTTCCTCCTGCCTAGGTAGGAAAATAACTTTACAGCCCTTTTTCAGGGTTGTTTTCATGCAGCATGAGCGTGCTTTGAGCTTGAACAGTTTTCACTCACTCTCTCTACAAAGCCCAGGAAACAAGAGGAGAGACAGCAGTTGGGGCTTCAGCTCCCCATCTAGAGATGGTCCCTTGTGCGGTGCAGTTGCTTCACTGTAGAGGGAGCACGAGGAACTCTTTTTAACATTTGCTTGCTGGAAACATCCAACTGTCAAAGAGAAATTAGAAAAGACCAAAAAAAAACCAACCACCCAGAAGCCGAGCAGAACGCGCTAAATTGAGCATGATGTGTCCCTGTACAGTTTGTGTTCCATGTCAACTGTTTTTAAGATTAACTGACATCCTTGCTTACAAGTTTAACTAACCCTCTGGGATTTAAACAAACAAAAACCCACAAAGCCAAAGAGGACGACCTGTGTGTGGGGTTCTTTTTGCAAACAAAACAGTCGCATGCTGGACGCTAACACCCAAGCTTTACACTGTGTGTGATACGGCTGAGCTGCTCCATAAGGCTCTGTCTTTAACTGCTCAAGGCACACCCTGCAACTCGGGTAAGTAAAAGCCTTTTACACCTCCCCTTCTCCTTCCCATCTCCTTTTTCCTTTCTCTTTTTATCCCTCCCCTCCTCTTCTCTGTCTCTCCACGGCTTGTTCATCTCCAAACGCGCATGCGGGAGTCTGGCGGTGATGGGGAAGACAGTAGGTTTTCCCAGCATCTTCATCCTCTCCCTCTTCACCTCCATCTCCAAAGCAGAAGGCTTTGGTGAGGAGGGGAGGATGGCTCTGCAAACCAGCCTGGTGGAGGCTGCATCCTCTGCAGTGCTGCAGCCATGCTGCATTGTGGTACAAAGCACCCCCAGCCACCAGTGTCAGGGATGCAAGAGGAGTTAATTCCACAGCCCCAATTCCCTCCTCCCCATCCCCACAAAAATCTTCTGGTGCTTGCACCAACCTGGTACCTGACCAGTGGGATTGGGAGAAACCCAAACCTCCAGAGAGCTGTTGCTCTTTGTCATCTTGATTCGTACCCTCCCTTTCAGCCAGAGAAACACCCCCCCCCAGAAACACCAGAATGGATTGTCCTTCCCAGTTTATCACTGTTTCCATATTGGGACCTTCCAGTTTCTCGCATTTCCTCCCCTCTTGTCCCGTACCACGGCTACTGGGAGGTGCTGGCACTGGGCAGAGTGGGTGTTGGTGGTGGTGCTGGGGGAGCTGCCCTGCATGCAGTGCTCCTGTACTGATGCATGGCCAGTCTGCTGGCTGCAGAGCTGCTCCATGGCACGGGGCTCTGTGGTGCCCCTCAGCCATCCCAAGATCTGCTTGGGACATTCAGGTTTTAGAGCATGGCAGGAGTGATGGGAGAAATTCCTGGATACCCTGGACATCTCTCTGGGGTTGGTTTTTTCTCCACAAAAAGTGGATTTTGTAGGATTTGTGGTGTCTTTACTCTTTACAACTGGAGTTGGTAAATGGTTTTGGTGTGCTTTGTCAGTCTCCTTCTCTCTGTTTCTCCATGGAGCATTAGGAGCACTCCTGGGTTTTGCTGCTTGCTGCTTCGCTGCATTACTGTTGGTGGATCTCAGTGCTGCCCTGGGTGATGGACTAGATGAGCATTAGAACTTGCTGGCAGTGTGCAAGCTAGCAGATGCACCACTGGGTGCTGTGGTGCCTTGGGAGTTGCATTTCAGACACTTTGGGACTCACTTTCTGGTCTGTTTAGGGGTTTTTTTATACTATTTTTTTTTTAAAAAAAACCCAACCAAACATGAGACCTCCCTGGAACTCTCACAGTCTGAGTGCTGGAAGTCCTCAATTTTGGTCTAATTCTTTTCCTTCTCTTTCTGTTCCAGGGCAGCGAAGCAGTGGCAGGAGTGATCGACCTGGGCACAGTAGAAATATTCCCTGTCTCTGTTGCCATGCAGAGAGGTCTTATAGATCAGGACACCGGCCTCACGCTCTTGGAGGCCCAGGTTATCACATCTGACTTAGTTGTTCCAGAGACCAACGAGCAGCTTTCCTTGGAGGAAGGTCTGGCAAGAAACATCATTGATCTCAGGACGTTCCAGATGCTTCAGGAGTTGAAGGATGCTCTCCAGCAGGTGGAGGAAGTCAGGTGTGAAGGGAGGCAGCTCCTCCCTGTCGTTGCTGCGATAGAAGAAGGGAGGATCAGTGAGACCGTTGGGCTAAAGATTCTTGAAGCTGAGCTCGTCACTGGAGGCTTGAAAGTCCATCAGGGCAGAATCAGCATGGAGACAGCGGTGCAAGAAGGGCTCCTTACCCCCCAGCTTCATTCCAGACTTCTGTCTCACCTGGAGGGTGGCAGAGATTTGATTGACCCCAACACTGCTGAGAAGATCGGTCTGTCCAAACTCATGGACCGGTGCATCATCCACCAGGAGACTGGGCTGAGGCTGCTCCCAGTCAAGCAGCTGGCTGGTGGGATGGTGAGCTTGAAATCAGGCAGAGAAGTCAGCATCTTCCATGCTGTCCAGGAAGGGCTGATAGACAGGCAGGTAACAGTCAGGTTGCTGGAAGCCCACCTCTTTGCTGGTGGCATTGTTGACCCCAGGACAGGGCATAGGCTGACTGTGGATGAGGCTGTGAGACATAATTTGATTGATCAGGATTTGGCATGCACACTTCTCATCCGTCAGCTTCAGACTGGTGGCATCATTGATACTACCACAGGAGAGAGACTGACAATTGATGAAGCTGTAAGGAAAGAGTTGGTAGCACCAGGAATTGCATTGGTGGTCCTGGAATCCCTGTGGTCCTTCATGGGGCTCCTGTGGCCAGAGACAGGGGAGATCATCCCAGTTGCAGATGCTTTAGAGCAAGGAATGCTGTCTACAGAGATGGTTTGCAAGATTCTCGACAAGAGACAACTCATCAAGGCTGTCTTCATACCAGAAACCACTGAGGTGTTGTCCTGGAAGAAAGCAGTTGAACATGGCATCTTGGAGAAGGATGTGGTGAAGCAGCTGAAGTCAACAGTCATACCTGATGTCATGGCCAGCGTGCAGCTTGCTGGCTCTCCAAGTAGAAGCAGGCATGGCCAGAGCTCTGCTGGGAGGAGCCCCACAGGTCACAAAGAGCAAAGTGACCCTCTGCTAAGGAGTGATGATGAAAAGCTGATGTTCCACTTAATGACCCACAGCTACATCAACATCCATGACGGCCAGAAGCTGCTCTTAGTAGATGGAGAGTTGAACAATCTCACAAAAGCTCTCATCCAAACCCAGGAGAATGGATCCTATGCACACAGGGTGGAGGGGAGTGAAGGCTTTGAGGAAATGAAGGCAAATGCAGCTCTTGAAAGAGAGCCTTGCAATGGCTTGGCTTTGCAGCACCTTGAGTTTCGACCTGCGCCTTCAAAAGAGCAAAGTGAAAAGGTCCTGCCACCCAGAACTGCCTTGGAGAACGGGGAGGTGGTGATGGGATCTGAAAGCCTCCTGTTGGAGGATGCAGAAGATGTCCTGCTCGTGGAGGAGCAAGAGCAGATCTATACCAAACAGGCCACCATCAAAAGTGAAAGTGATGCTGAATTTGGAAGGGAGCAAGTAACTTCTACAAGCAAGGACAGACATCAGGTACAATTATCGATGCCAGGACCTCTCAATGACCTTGATAGTGGACTCAGAGAAGCAGAGGAAGTTATGACTGAGGCAGAAGAAGACTCCCAGCCTACTGCAGTAGATGGAATGGAAAGTATTGAAGACCAGAAGAGGGCATTGGAAAGTAGGACAGTTGTGGAAAGTGAAACCTGCATATCGATGGATGTTTCAGAGAGTAGAGATAGACTGGAAGTCATGGCAGAGAGGTCTCAGGGTGTGGAGGAACCTGAACTAGAGGCAGAAGATGTTAGAGAGATTCATTTGCTGAATGAGGAAACAACTGAGAATGGCATGCTGGGAGGAGAAGACATTGTGCTCCCTAAAACTGGAGAGGCAGAGCAAGCAGAGAGGCAAAGTGAAAGCACCAAGAGTGAATTAGAAGTGGCACAGGGAGAAGAAGTATTACATGATGAGAGCGTTGATGAGACATCCCTGCCAGGCCCTGCAGAGCAGGAAGCAGAGGACACTCTGGAAATGCTCTTAACACAGCTCCAAAGTGGTGGCATCATCCATGAGCAGACAGGCAAGACTCTTCTTCTAAATGAAGCAGTAGCCTGTGGAGTGGTGCCCAGCCACACAGCCGTGAAGCTAATGGAGAGGATGAAGATGTTCAGTGGCTTCTTTGACTCACATACATGTGAATCATTAACCACTGAAGACGTAATTGAAGAGGGCCTGATGGATGAGAAGCTTCTCCAGAAGGTGCTTGCATCTGACAAAGCTATAAGTGGAGTTCTTGACCCAGGCAATAACTTTGTCTACTCTATCAAGGATGCTGCTGCCGTTGGCCTTCTGGATAAGGAGACAGCACTGAGGATCTTGGAAGGGCAAGTGGTGACTGGAGGAATTGTTGACTTGAAACGTGGCAAAAAAATATCAGTCACCTTGGCTTCAAAGCTAGGCCTCATAGAGCCAACGAGTCAGAAAGAGCTGCTCAGGCTGGAGAAGGCTTCCAAAGGGAAAGGCACCGATGAGGTGACCAGGCAGAAGCTCATTAGCTTACAGGCAGAGACCACAGGAATTGTGGATCCCAAAACCAAGCAGCCTTTGACTGTTGCTCAGTCTGTTGAAAAAGGGCTCCTGGAAAAGGAAAAAGCTTTTCAGCTCTTGACCAAGCAGATTGGTGATGGAGGAATCATCCATCACGTGTCAGGAATGAGGCTGTCAGCAAGGGACGCGATGAAACATGGTTTGATCGATCAAGATTTATGTAATGAACTCATGAAAGCTGAAAGCGTGTGCCTGCAGGGCTACATCCATCCAGTGACACAGGAGAAACTGTCCTTGTCCCAAGCAGTATCCTTAGGGCTCCTCAGTCCAGAATTCCAGAGGAAAGTAGAAGAAATCCAGGCTGGCAGTGGAAGCATTGTTGATCCTGCTTCTGAGCAGAGAATGTCACTCTGTCGAGCTGCACGGGAGGGCTTGGTGCCCGAGCAGGTGGTGGAGAAAGTTCTGTCATCTTCAGAAATGCAAGAAGGAATTGTAGATCCTGAGAGCTGCCTGATTGTTCCCTACTCAGAGTTTGTGAAGAAGTGCAAAATTGACATTGAATCTGGCCAGAGGTATCTGGAGGTCCATCCCTTCAGAGCCATCAGGGATGAGGTGACAGGGAGCAAGCTGACATACGCCGAGGCGGTGAGGCTGGGGAAGGTGGACCTTCTGCCCACTCTGAGGTTGCTGCAGGCTCAGGCAGACACTGGTGGGGTCGTGGAGGGTACTGTCAGCAAGAGGTTATCCCTGAGGGCTGCAGTGGAGCGAGGGCTGCTGGATGAGGACATGGCCAAACTTATCGCCACCAATCAGATGAGGACGGGGGGAATCGTTGGTGATAGTGGTGGGGAAAGGTTGAGTTTAAAGGAAGCTGTTGAAAAGAAACTGATTAGTCAAAAATTAGCTGCTGCTCTTCAGGAGGCCGAAATATCCAATGGCAAACATGGTTCTGAGGTCTGCAAAGCAGATAGACCCCACCTTTTCCAGGAGAAAAAGGAAATAGCAAATGAGGAAAACATCATCATCTCTACCAGTGCTGCTAAGTCTGATGGTGCTGAGTACAAAGCTGGAGCTGAGCACAAAGCTGATGCTGAAGCCATGAGCTATGACGTGGCTGGAGGTCCAGCTGCTGGTGCTGAGGGATCCCCAATGAGACCAACAGAAGGGAAACCAAAATCTCTAGAAACTTCTGAGGATGGTGTAACTCATCGTCCCCAAGAAGGGGCTGGACTGGTTCAGGAGCACCCCTCAGAGACGGTGGTGGTACAGGCTGTGGGAAAAGGGACAGTGAAGAGCAGCTTCCAGGTGAGAGCAGCTTGGGGGGAGGTGAGGAGAGACGGTGTAGATGGAGGGACAGAGAAGGTGGAGGGACGGGAGGAAGAACAGTTGTTGATGGACATGGAGGTGCTGCACAGGGCGGAGGATGGTGAGGAGAGAAGGAGGATGAGAGGGTTTGTAAGTGCAGAGGGAGTTGTAGTAGGTGGAGAAGGTGTGGTGGTGACTTCTGAGCAAGGAGTGAGCAGCCTGGACCAGGTAACACCAGCAGCCCCAAGGGACTCTGTTACTGTGGGCCAAGGGAAGGGTCAGATGGGTCCTACAGAGTCTGCAGAACCCCCCAAGGTTTGCATCCCTGGGAAGCCTGGGGGAGATGAGCTTGCAGGTAAGAAAACTGTCAGGCACATTGAAGAAGAAGCCCTAAGACTGGGTGCAGAAGGTTTTGTTGAGCAAGAAAAACCAAGGGAAACTGAGCTAAAACCTACCCGAAGACAGAGAAGCAAGAAGAAGAAAGCAAAGCAGACTGGTATCCCAGGAGACACCACTCAGCTGGAGACATCTGCTGCAGAAAAGCAGTCCCTTCCTTTTCCAATTTCCAAAGGAATTCCAGGGGAGGAGGAGGGGGAAGACTTCATCTCAAGTGCACCAGAACCAAAACATGAAACCACCACGATTACTGCTGGGTTGGCAAGAGACACAGCTGAGAGAAAGCATGTGGAGAGCAAGAGGGATGAAACGGAGAAGGAACCAGTTTCTGAGAAGGATCAAGAAGGCCTCACTGGGGGTCCCACATTCCCCATCCCAATGGGACAGGGGAAAGCTCCAGATGTGATGCAAGGTGGGATCAGAGATCACCATGATTCCTTGGTGGCATTCAGCCTGGAGGAGAGGGTCATGCAGGAAGACACCACAGTGGAAACCACCGGTGACGTGCCCAGTGCCACCTCTGCAGCAAGCGAACTGCCTGGTGAACTGATCATCAGAGAGGAACCCCAAGAAGTTCAGGAAACCTCTGCAGTCCTTGAGCTTGGAGAAGACACACGGCAAGAACAAACAGTGGAGAGCAGCCCAGGCCAAGGAGATGCCCCTGTTCCCTCAAAATCCCAAGGAGAAACCCCTCAGGAGAGGACCAGGCAGCCGGGTCCTGGTGATCGGGGCTTGCTCTTACCTGTGATAGTGGAGGGGGAGCTGCTGGAAACCTCGACCCAATCCTCCAGGCCAGCCCAGGTAAATTGATGCTTTTTTTCCTACTTCCCCTTTTTTGGGAGGTTGTTTTTCCCCTTTCACTTTATTTTTCACAAGCTATTTGTACGTGTCCCATGTTAAATCCAGTCCTCAGGTGGAACACGAGGAGCGGGCTTTGGAGCCCCATGTTAGTCCATCAGTTTGGCAGAGGACCTGGTTGATGTATGACCAGGGATACTCAAGACTGAGTAGTGGCTTCGTTTTGCTTGAGCTTTACTTAGAACCAAGTGACAAGCAGGACACTGGCACCGTGACCCCAGAGTTCTCCTGCCATTCCTAAGCTTCTGTTGGAAATAGAGCCCTGTTTTCTTTCCCCATAGTAAATCCTGATATAAAGCTGGTGATGGGAAGTCCCCGGCCTGGGCTGGTGTTAACTGATCCCTTCTCTGATGCAGAGAATCACCTGTGGTGCTCTGCTTGTTTTTCTGGCTAAACCCAAGGCTTTGCTTCACTCCTTGATTCTGTAGGTTGCGTTCAGCAAGAAGAGGTGCCTGGAGCACGATGAGAAGCTGGTGTCCTACCTCTCCATGGTCCGAAACATCGAGATGAGAATCAAACGGGTGCAACCAGCAGAGCAGAATCTGGCAGCGCTGCACGACCTGCTGCAGCAGGCAGAGGTGAGCCAGGCTTGGTAGGACAGAGCTCGCCCAGGCTTGGTAGGGCAGAGGTGAGCCAGGCTGGGCAGGATACAGCTCACCCAGGCTTGGCAAGACAGAGGTGAGACAGGCTTGGCAGGACAGAGCTCACCCCTCTTTTTGCTGGCTTTGTACACTTCCTCCCTCCTTCTGGGAGCCAGTTCAGGGGGGCTCAGCTCAGGTTTAACAGGCCTTTGTATGCAAACCCCATCCCTGGCACTGCCTCTGGCTCACCTCCTCCTCAGCCAGCTACAGAAGCTCAGCTGAAATTAATTTTACAGCCTGGAGAAAGACAAGCAAGTGCTAGCAGCTGAGCAGGGCTGGAGGGTGGTGATACATCTTGGAGGAGATAGACACAGCGTTGAGAGCTGGGTCTCCGAAACCTTCCCTCAGTTTTGGCAGTGGGAAGATGAAGTCACCCTATCTTAGACATAACGATGCTGTCTTGCCTCAGGCCCTGGATGCTGAGCTGCAGCAGCTGAGCTTCCCAGTGAGTCAGGAGTTGGATGCCGTGGAGTGGATTGTGGCCAACCCCCCAGAAGAAGTCCCCAAGCAGTTACTGAACTGCTTGGAGAAGGATGCCAAGAACCTCCAGAAGTCTCTGAGCTCTGCGAGTGATGTCCTGCAGTCCCGGCTGCAAAACCTCCGTGGGGCAGCAGAAACCAAAAAGGTAGAACCAGCAACAGTCCCCGCTGCCCACTGCCCTCCTCACATCCCGACTCCCCTTCCCTGGACCTCTCTGCTCCTCCTTTAAATGATGCATTTCTGGTTTTAAGGCAAACATCCTGGCACATCATGAGAATCTCCAGGGTAAACTCCAGGAGCTGCTGAGCTGGGTCTCAGGCACTGCAGAGGCGCTGGATGGCAGCGATTACCACTGTGCGAGCGATGCCGACAGCTTGAGTCGCTGCCTGCAGCACTACAAGGTAACCATGGCAATGCCCCTAATCCTTCTGGCTGATGAAGTTGCTGTCCTCTTCGCGGAGGAGAAGCTTTTAATCCTGCTTCCCTCCTGGAATCTACCAAGGGTTTGCCCTTACCCCATGTTCCAGGAGTAACAGTAGCATGTTTTCCCCAAAGCCATTTGTTTCTGTAGTACATGAACACTCTGCTTTGGCTGTTTGGGGACCGTGCTCCCATGCAGGCGTGTGCTGAGTACCAGGGAGGGATTCCCACTGGGTGCTTGAGGGACAGAGCTGCTTCCTCTGTGGGGGCTCTCCAAGAGCCCCCTCCATCACACCCACCCTGGTCTCCAGCATCTGTACGAGGTGCTGAGGTTCCTCTCTACGTTTATTCACCTTGCAGCGATAACTTCATGCTGTAGTCAGTCCAGCATCTCCTGTACACTGGTAACACCTTGGCCTTCAAGTCAGGGGTTCGAAGGCTTTGAGAGCCAGGGGGTGTCAGGTGGAGTCACTGTGGGCTGGGCAGGGCTCCTGGCAGACCAAGGGCAGCCCGAGCCACCTCCAGTGAGGTGCTGGAGGTCCAGTGCAGGGGAGCTGTGCAAAGTTGCTGCAGTGAGATGCTGTCCCTTCGATGCTGAGTGAGCTTTTGGGAACGTTCTGGGATTCCTGGAACGTACTGGTGTGCTGACAAAGCACTTTTTTGGGGGTGCACATCCCCACGTGTCCCATCTGCGGGAAAGCACTGGCTGGAGAATCGTTGGGCGTGACAGGTCCTTCCTCTCCCACTCAGGAGCTGAAAGAGCCCCTCGCTGACACCAAGTCTCAGCTGGACACCACTGCCTTGGACATTCAGATCCTCATCTCAGAGCACGCCCAGGACTTGACCCCTCAGCAGAGCAGGCAGCTGCTGAGGCTGCTCCATGAGCTGCAGAAGGCTTTCCGAGACCTGTCGGAGCGCGTGGCCACGCGGGTGGAGGTCCTGCAGGTCTGTCTCCAGCAAGCGGAGCAGACGGATCAGGTGAAGGTTGTGAGACATCTGCTCCCTGGCCACAGTTTGCTCGCTGAGCCCTGCCCAGCCACAAGAACATGTGCTGAAACACATCCTACTTGGGATTTCATGTGCATGCCACTCACAGTTTATGACTTCTCATTGCACATCATGAGCTTCCTCTAAAGCCTTTCTCCTTCCTGCCACGTAACTCCCAGGCGGAAAGTCGCTTTCCTCCCAAAAGACGGAGCCCAGCTGAGGTCTGGGGGAGCCAAGGTCTTGGGGAGCACAGCCAGGCAGTTCTCTGATAAGACATCAAGCTGCTTTATGCTAGGTGGAACAAACCCCAATCTCTGTAACCCCACCAGAACATCCCTCTGCAGAGATGCCTGGCAGCTCTCCGCGCTTGTACCACCACACAGCCGGGCGTCACTGTCCCAGAGGTATCCCAAGGCAGCTGCAAAAGCAAATCCTTGGGTCTCTGCTGCCCATCACTGCATGGATCCTCTTATTCAGGACACGATTAATGTAGTTTTTCTTAACAGTTGCTCTCTGTACCTCTTGCCTGTCCTCTCTGGAGTGTGTGTGTGTGTATATTAACCGGTTTGCTTTGCTTTTTCAGATTGAGTGTGCGCCCATCCTAACCCAAGAAGAACTCGCTTTGCAGCTGAAGAGCTCTTAAGAAGGCTCTTTCAATTTGCTTCTGTTGTTTATCTTATGACCGGGAGACACCCAGCGCACAGTGGTTTTTTGCACCCAAGTTTGTACATCACCTTGCTGAAACGCCCGGTGAAATGCCAAAACCGGTCTATGTCCCCTGTGGGGAAGGGGGACACAAACGTTGCAGGGGGCTTTCAGGTCACATCATGCTCAATTGCTCAAACAGGCGCTTCTGTGTTGTGCTCTGGCAGCAAAACAGAGGAGCTGGATCAGCTATGGAAAGGTTTTTCTCTCTTCCCGGGCTTCCTCTCCACCCCCAGGATCAAATCCAGCTGCTTTAGGCTGTGTGGAGCTCCGCAGTGGTGCTACCTCACCTCGTTGTGTCCTCTCCCCAGATGAGTTTCTGCTGCACTTAGAAGGTTGAATAGAAAAGGCATGGAAACTCTGGGGTGAGCTCTCCCAAGTGGGGAGCGCAGGACCTGGAGTGTAGCTCCACGTGGGGCTGGATGGGTTTCTCAGAGAGCAGATCGAGAGAAACCCGCTCAGACGGTGCCAGATGTGCTGGGAACACTTCCCTCTCAGTGAGGACTTGGCACTTCAGCTCCGTTCCCACAGCCCATGAGCCTGAGAGGGAGAGGGAGCCTGTGGAGACCTGCAAAAGCCATTCTCTGTGCTGCATCCTCATCTTCAGGAGATGCTCCAGCTGTAACCTCTTGCCTTGCTTTTCAGTGATGTGCGTGACCAGCGGTGTGACGCTGGTACTAACTGGTCCCTCTCCCCTTCCCTCTGCCCACAGACACTGCAGGAGCAGCAGGCAGCCCGGACACAGAGCCTGGCTGAGCTGAGCCGATGGCTGTGCCAGGCAGAGGGCACGCTGGCAGAGCAGCAGCGAGCAGCCAGCAAAGGGGACCTGTCCACCTTGCAGCAGAGACAAAGCGATGTTAAGGTTGGTGCTTTAAAAAAAGAGGAAAATAAAGAAGAAAAGGAGTGAGGGGGATGTGTTTTGGGAGGCAGAGGGACTCGGTGCCGTCACGGCAGCATGCGGAGCCTTACGGCACCCTTCTCTCTAGGAGCTGCAGAGGAACATGCACACCCGAGCTGCCTCCTTCACCAGCGTCCTGAAAAGCACAGAGGAGTTCTTGGAGGAGAACAAGGCAAAGATGGAACCTGGGGAGCTGGCAGCCCTGCAAGAGAAGCTCCAGCATGCCAAGGAGCAGTACCGGTCCTTACAGGAGAGGACGGAGACGGCCCAGAAGGAGCTGGAGAGCGCAGTGACTGCTGCTGTGCAGCAGGAGACTGAAAAGGTGACTTGAAGGGATCAGTTAGCGCCTGGCTGCTGCTGAGGGAGACAGTGAGGGCTGGCTGATGCAGTCAGATCAATGTGAGGCCTGGCAGCCGTCTGGGTGATGTGAAGCAATTTGCCCATCCTTCCTGTCTGTGTGGTGCCTCTTCCCAGGTATCTCTCTTGGGAAACACTTTGGGAGTTGCAGCCACGAATGAGCTGGAGCAAAAGGCACCTTGCTCTGCATTTGGGCCACCCTCTACCAGGAGCACAAGCCCGCGGTGGCCATGCCTGTGCACATGGAGTCACAGCCCTTCAGGGTGGGGGACCCTGGGCTGCTTTGGGGTTAGAAATGCAGCGTTAATAGAGAGGCTTGAGTTTATTGAGCCCCTCTCAGAGAGCCACAAAGCGTTTCTGGAGGTCTGCAAGTATCTCAGATGTTGATGTTTGCAGTGGCTGGAAAAGCATTCAGGGATTGATTTTTTTCCCCATGCAGCCTTTGGCTGAACACGCACAAACCAAGGTCATGCTTATTGGGAGCCTTTGTGCTTTCAGGTGAAAGCTGCCAAAGAGCTGGAGGAGAACAGCAACAAGATCGAGTCCCTTTTGAACTGGGTGGCATCGCTGGAGCAGAAGGGAGGGCTCCTGGAGTACAGACTGCACCCCATCGAGCAGGCACCAGGGCTGCGAGAGGGGACAGGCACTCAGGATGTCCCTGACAGCCACGTCATGGGAGCGGGCAGCGCTGCTGAGAGCCTGGACGAGCAGTACGAGAGGCTGAAGGTCAGGACCAACACCTTGTCCCCCTCAAAGCTTTTCCACCCAAGGCTCCAGCTGTCGATGCAGCTGGGAGCGGGAGGGGGGATGTTAGGTGGGTCTGGCCCCCAAAATGTGTTCAGGGTGATTTTTCCATCTGGGAGACTGAGGAATCCTGATGTAGGGAGGATAGGTGCACAGTATTGGGAGGGTGGGCACATCATTGTGCATTCAATGTAATTAATTCATGTTGATCACCTTCTTGGCTAGAGAAGGGAAGGTGGTTGCTCCAGCCTTGGGCTGTTCCCCCACCTTGGTGTGCAGGAGAGTGCAGAGGCTCAGTCGCACCTGGCCTTGCTGCACCCACTGGGTGCTGGTGGGCAGATACCCTCAGCCTCAAGCATCACCTCTGCTCACCCGCATCTTTCAGGCCCAGCACCAGGAGCTGCTGTCCCAGCAGCAGGACGTCATCCTGGCCACACAATCAGCACAAGCTTTCCTGGACAAGCACGGCCAGAGCCTGGCTGGGGAAGACCGGGACCAGCTCCAGGGTCGTCTGGCAGAGCTGAAGGACCAGTACTCAGCTTCCCTCTCACAGTCAGAGACGCGGCTGAAGCAAGTGCAGGTCCTGCGGGACGAGCTGCACAAGTTCCTGCGGGATCACGGGGAGTTGGAGGCTTGGCTGAAGCAAGCAGAGCAGGATCTGGAGGGGATGTACAAGGGTGGCAGCGACCCCACAGCCCTCCGGCAGCTGCTCCTGCGCCAGGGGAGCTTCTCAGAAGATGTGATCTCCCACAAAGGCGACCTGCGGTTCGTTACCATGTCTGGGCAGAAGGTGCTGGATGCAGAGGGAGCTGCTGGGGACGCTGGGTCCCAGCCGCTGACTGGGAGCGTGGTGAGGAGCAAGCTGGAGGATGCGACACAGCG
Organism: Laterallus jamaicensis coturniculus; assembly: GCA_022605575.1. Lineage (NCBI taxonomy): Eukaryota > Metazoa > Chordata > Aves > Gruiformes > Rallidae > Laterallus > Laterallus jamaicensis. Next base: position 4,480,100 of record JAKCOX010000028.1, read on the forward strand.
ATACACCGCGTTGCACTCCAAGGTATGGGAAGGGCTTTGGGAGGCTGGGAGTTGAACCCTGGGCTCTCTTCTCCTTCTGTGCCTGTCAGATGAGCAGGGATGTTTCTCTCGAGGTTGGCTGGACTTCAAACATGTTTGTAGGACAAAGATTGTCATCTTTAGGGCTTGGGCAGGAGTAACACCCCCATCTTGGTGTTGATCACCATGTTGCCTCCTGTAACTCCTTTAACACGTATGCCAAGATGGGGTTTCTGTATTGTTTTTCCTTTCTTGATGATATCCATGTGCTCCAGCGGTGCCCAGGTTTCTGGGTGCATCCTCCCATTAACGTCTCATTGCTCCTTTGTAGTGCACCAAGCTGGGCTCCCACCTGAACACCTTGCTGGATCACTACCAGCAGTTCCAGGACACAGCCGAGTCTCTTGGGACGTGGCTGCAGGAGAGCGAAGCTGCTGTTGGGAACCTGCTCTCAGAGACAGTCTCTTCAGATCCAGCTGTTCTGCAGAAGCAGCTCGCCAGCGCTAAGGTACAGAGGGTCTCTGGGTTCTCTCCTGGGGGGTGTTGGAGCCCATATGGGAATTTGGCTGCTGCTTTTAAGCCAGCAGCAGGAAAGAGTCTGAAGTGGAGTCTCTCAGGGCTCAGTACTGGGACCAGTACTATTTCATATATTCATTGATGACCTGGATGAGGGAATAGAGTGTCCAGTCAGCAAGTTTGCTGATGGCACAAATCTGGGAGAGGTGGCTGCTGCACCAGTGTCTGGCATCCAGGGAAGAACAACCCCAGGTACCAGTATATGATGGGAAGCAGCATAGGTGAGAGGGACCTGGGGGTCCTGCGGGGCAGCAGGATGACCATGACCAGCAATGTATTCTCATGGCTAAAAAGGCTGATGGCATCCTGGGGGGTACTAGAAGGGAGGTGGTTAGTAGGTCAAGAGAGGTCCTTCTCCCCCTCTGCTCTGCCTTGGTGAGACTGCATCTGGAATATCATGTCCAGTTCTGGGCCCCTCAGCTCAAGAAGGACACAGAACTCCTTGAAAGAGCCCAGCACAGGGCACCAAGGTGATTAAAGGAGTGGAACACCTTCCTCATGAGGATGGGCTGAGGGAGCTGGGCCTCTTTAGCCTGGTGAAGAGGAGACTGAGGGGTGACCTCATCAATGTCTATAGACATGTAAAGGGTGAGAGTCAGGAGGCTGGAGCCAGGCTCTTCCCGGGGCTGGCAGCGACAGGACAAAGGGTAGTGGGTGTGAGCTGGAGCAGAGGAAGTTCCATGGGAATGTCAGGAGGAACTTTTTCCCTGTGAGGGTGCTGGAGCCCTGGCCAGGCTGCCCAGAGAGGGTGTGGAGTCTCCTTCTCTGGAGTCATTCAAGCCCACCTGGATGTGTTCCTGTGGGATTTAGTCTGGGTGATCCTGCTCTGGCAGGGGGTGGGACTGGGTGAACTTTTGAGATCCCTTCCAACTCCTGATGCTCTGGGATTCTGTGACTGTGAATCCGTTCACAGTTTTTCTGCTGTGTGCAAAGATGCATCCGTGGAACCAGACACTTCTGAGAAGGGCTCAGAGTATGGACACGGGGCTGCAGGCACCCACTGCCCCAGGGGACATCCCAGCAGGAATGTGGGGGGGATGCTCTTCCCATGAGGATGGCTGGCTGGGTCTCTTGTGTGTGACTCACCTGTGACTTTTCCCTGTCTCATGTCAAAGCAGCAGCTGCAGGGAGACCTCGCTGAGCACCAGGTACCAGTGGAGAAGCTCCAAAAAGCGGCTCGGTCTCTGCTGGAGATACAAGGGCAACCCGCCCCAGACCACAGGCACATCCAGGAAACAACAGGTACAGAGAGCAGCAGCCACCCATGGTAGCAGGGATGGTTGGGGGAACATGAAAACCAACCAAGGAGGGAAGAAAGATGAATGCTCTTGCTTTTGAGGGAAGGTGGGGCAAAGGCAGCATGTCTTCAGGGTTTGTGTTGGCACATGAGGAGGGCTGCCATCCATCTGGGCTGTTCGTTGGGATCCTTGTCTCGCTGCTGAGGTTGGGGATGGGAATTTGCCATCAGTGAGAAGCTGGCAGGAGCCACGTGTGGTCCTTGCGAGTGAGAAGCTCTTTGCCACTGACTCTCCTTTCCGCTGAACTCCACAGACACCATCGTGAGCCGCTTCCAGAGCCTCTCCCAGCAGATGGCTGAGCGCTCGGACCTGCTCCAGAAGTCCATTGCCCAGTCCCAGAGTGTCCAGGAGAGCCTGGAGAGCCTTCTCCAGTCGGTGACTGAGATGGAGAAGAGCCTGGAGGGAGAGCAGCCAGCCACGCTGTCCTCTGCATCTATCCAGGACTCGCTGGCCACGAGCACGGTAAGGCTGGACCCCTGCACCTATCTGTGGGTGGGTGCTGGGACCCTGCTTCAGAAAGCACGGGGAGCCCTAAACAGCAGTGTGAGTGGAGTCTTTGTGTAATTTCTTTACAACAGGACACAAACCTGTTGTATGTCTCTCACTCCTGCTGACAAGGAGGGCTTAGATAGAGGGGAGCAGGGAAAGGCAGCGAAGGCTGGGGAGAGGAGAAGGGAAAGGGAAGCCAGGGTAGAAGACTATTTGTGCCCACCTGCTCTTCCCTAAGGGTAGCCAGCTCACTCTTGCTCCTAAAACAGCATCCTTTGCGTGTGCTTGTTGCAGAAGCTGAAGCAGGACATCGCCAGGCAGAAGAGCTGCTTGGAAGCCACCCGTGAGATGGTGACAAGGTTCATGGAGGCAGCGGACAGCCCCACGGCTTCCGCCTTGCAGGGCAAGCTGGCAGAGGCGACGGAGCATTTCGGCAGGCTGTGCCAGCGGCAGCGGGAGAGGGAGGACATGCTCAAGGGTCTCCTCCCAAAAGTTGAGCAGTATGAGCAGCTCTCAGAGAAGCTGCAGCAGTTCACAGAGAGCAGAACGCGGATGTTGGCATCTGGGAACCAGCCAGACCGGGACATTGCTCACTTCTCCCAGCACATCCAGGTGAGATGCAGGGGGAGAAGCCTCCACCCGTTGTTGGGTTGCTAGGGCAAGGCAGTGATTTCTTCCCAGGCAAAGCCCCTGGTTCGCTCCTGGGCTGGCAGGACCCGCAGGACCGGTGCTGGCTCTTTGCCTGGGGAAGGGAGCACATCAGTAGAGGCTGAGGCTGTTTTCCAGCAGTTGGAGAGTGGAATGGCATTTCCCTGGAGCCAGGCTGGTTTTCAGAAGGGACTTCTAGCCAGGCTGTTGGAGGCCAGTCCAATTATAGCAAGGTTTTAGCAATTAAAGACTCCAGGGGGTTAATGCAGCGAAAGGTCCAAGTGCTGACAGTAAATGCAGCGCAGGATGTGACAAAGCCCTCAGAGATGCCGTGGATCTTGATGACCACAGCCTCAGAAATGCTCGAGCTCAGTGTAAAACCAGACACTTGTGCTGTGGGGGAGTTGATTTGACTTGGTCTGGTGTGTTCCCCCTTCCCCCAAGCCATTCACCACATGGCCTTATGCCAGCACTGGGGAAGGTGGGACATGTACCCACCAGCTGCTTGAAGTATGTGCTGAGCTGGAGCTGGAGCAGCAGGTGGGATGAGAGGGACTAGGCCGTGCCCACCCATTCGGTGCTGGTGCAGTTCACGCTGCTGCCCGCAGAGGGTCTCTCCAGCCAGGATGTGGGTCGGTCTGGTTGGTGTCCTCTGCCCAAGCCTGCTGGTGAAGGCACCGGCACCATCACCCTTTGCTCTTGGCAGGAGCTGAATTCGGAGATGAAGCAGCACCAGGAGGACCTGGCGGTCCTGGAACACCTGGCTACGGAGCTGAGTTCCTGCGGCTTCACCCCTGGTGCCTCCCAGCAGCAGGAGAAGCTGCAGAGCCTGAAGAAAGACTTCCTGCAGCTGCAGAAGGTGGCAAAGGAGAGGTGAGTCCCAGGGACCCAGCCAACCCTGCGGGGAGGTGAGTTTGGGGGGTGGCAGCATGGTCAGAGCAGGACCCTGGGGAGATCTGCTTTCCATGGAGGGGGCACAAGTAAACTCTTCCTGCCTCCCTCCTCCCACACCAGGAGACGTCAGGCAGCTCGCTCCAGCTGACGCTTTAAAAAAAGCCTTGGCTGGGGGCGTTGTGAAATATTCCTGGTGCTGCAGGAGCCGGCGGGCGTGCGTGGGGGCTGCCATGGCTCTGTCCCACAGCATCTTGCTGGAGGGGAGCAGGGTGCTGGTGGGGGAGCAGGAGCCAGCCCAGGGTGTGCTCTCCTTGGAGGGGGTGACAGCAGAGAGTCCCCGAAAGCGGGGGTAAAGGGGAGGGCTAGCAGCAGCTTGAGCTCGATTGGTCACGGCGGCGTGAGCAGGGTCAGAGCCGCAGCTCGCCTGTGTCCCTGGGCGTGGTGACACCTCCCCAACTGGGTCTGCAGCCCCCCCCTGGTGAATACAGGTAAGGTGATGGGGATGAGAAGCTGAATCCCATCATAACTCCCAGTAATTCAACATCACTCAGAGAACTGCCTCTGGCCAGGCCCACAGAGGGACTTGTGGCTCCCAGCTCGGGGGCTGCCTGGTTCCTCTGGGACAGGTTGAATCGATGAGCCAGGGAGGATGGGCAGCACAGCCTGCCCACCCCCGCGCTTGCAGCTGGCTAGGATGAGATGCATGAATGAGCCCTGTCATCCCAAAGGCTTCCTTCCCTCCTCCCCACACAAAGAGCCCGGTGCAAAGTCGGCACGCGGTGGCCGTGGTGGTCCCGTGGTGATGCCGGAGCAACCCCAAAAGTGCCACTGGCTGCAGCTTGAGGGGGCCCAGCAGCAGCGAGGGGCTGGCTGCAGCACACATCCCACTTTGGCTGGCACTTGTGAGCGTTGTTCCTAAGCAACATCTTAGGATAATGATAAAAAGAAGGGATTCTGGAGACACAACTGGGCTGCATTCAGGCGGGGGTAATTGGAAGGCAAAGCACAAGCTCTGACTCTCTGAAACCTTTTCACTCACAGAGAAAAGGATGCCTCGTCCTGCCAGGAGCAACTGGACGAGTTTCGGAAGCTGGTCGGAGCCCTGAGGAAGTGGTTGAGGGAGAGTGAAGGCAAAATGCCATCTGCTGAGACCTCCCTGGGCACCCAGGAGCTGCACAGGCGCAGGCAGCAGATCCAGGTGGGCAGGAGCTGGAACCAGACTGGGAATGTTGGCAGCTGGTGTAGAAATGCCAGAATGTGACATAAAATCCTGGGAAGCAAAGTCCTAGAAGGTGGTTTAGGGTGTTGGGAATCCTGAGCTCCCCTGTGCAGCCCCACATGTGTGCAGCCAGTGGTCCCTGGCTGGTAGGAGTGGGAAGGTTCTCCTGGGCACTGGCCGTTTCCCTCCCTCCCTCGGGATTTGGGAGCAAGAGACCTGACCACACATGGTTTTCACCAAGTGTTTCCCCTTGCTAGACAGGGAAGGCAGCTTCCCCCGCTCCTCCCCAGCACCAGGATGCTTTAACGTCAAGATAACACCCAAGGTTTGACTCGGAGGCAGAGCAGCGTCTGCTGAGTCACCCACGGCACCCGCCGGGCTCTGCCGAAAGCTGCGGGGTCCGGACTCGTGTGAGGCTGGGTTTTGTCAAGAGGAGGAGGAGGGAGATCCCCGAAACAGTAGGAGGGAGAAGAAGGTTTCCTGTGAAAGACCTGCTAGTTAGGAAAGAGCTTTCTGCTCTTAGGTTTCCCCCCATGAAAATAAACATGAAGCTACCCGCCTCCCCGCTGCGGGCTGCGTGCCATGTGCCTGTGCTACCCTTTCCCAGTTCCACTGGTGCTGATACCATCCTAGTGAGTGCCCACAGAGGTGATAGGTGAGAAAGGAGGGTTGTAGTAGGGGCACGTGCAGCCTCTCACCCCGGCTTCTGCTTTTGAGCAGGACCTCCTGGAGGAGTGGAAGGGGCGTGGGGCTCAGGTGGAGGAGATTGGCCGCAGAGGGACCCTCCTGGAAAACCTCATCGTGGAGATTACAGCCCCTGATGCCCCGGCCAAGGCAGGTGAGTCGCAGCCCAGCTCTCCTGAGGATGCCTCCTTCCTTGGCACTCTCCTTGTTCTTGCTGAGTTTGCTCTGAGCCCTCCCTGAGCAAAAAAATGGGGCAGTTTCCCCCCTTTTAACACATTTCAGAGGTCTGAGTGTTGTGACGCTCGGCCAAGTTGCCATTGCTTGTTGCATTAACGCATCAGCGAGCTCCTGGAGCCACCAGCTTGGCTTCACATTGCTGGACCGTAGCGAGCGCTGGCTCGCCCTCCGTCTGTAATGATCCCGGCACGGGGACACATGATGCTGCTCAGATGGAGCTTGGGTGCTTCAAGCTGCAGTAGCGCAGGGGGTCCGGGCTCCCAGCACCATGGGGAGCATGTGGAGGTGGCTCCTACTTCTCTTGGTGATGTGCCTCTGGACTGGAGTGTTTTAATAAAACTTCAGCATTGGGGTTTCATGTCTGGATGAAGCTTCAGACCGCACTGCTCAGGCATGATTTACTCATCTTTTTGGCTTGAAGTCTGCGAAGCAATGAGATTATGTCTGGTTTGTTTGGAAACCAACTGAAAGATACCTTCCAGCTCGGGAGAACAAGTTCCCAGCCTCTCATCCATGATGGGCATTTATGGGAATTTACAGCCTAGATTTGTTTCTTGGGGTTAACACAGTGAGCAGGTCAGTGGGGAACCCCCAGGAGAAATGGGGAGAGGCTTGTTGTGGGTGACTGAAGCTGCAGCCCTTTATCTGTGGCAGCTTTAAAACTATGTGGTTAGAAAGAGATTTACCCAATTAACGCTTCTATTTAACCCCCCCTGCCCCTCCTTGGCTGTGAACATAACGTAGCTGCAATATCTGGTGTCTGGGGAGGGGACACAGACGTGTCCTGCCTGGACCCTCTTGGCAAAGAGTCTGCACCAAGGCGGGTTTAAATAGCTCCATCCCATGTGGAACAGAGAGTACGGAGGAGTAAATCTCTGCAGGGGAGTTATCTCCTGGGGGAAGGCGTGCAGCAGTCTTGCTTGATATCAGAATCCACAAAATTTGGCTCAGGGAAGCAGCTTTCCAGGCCTGGAGAGATGGTTCCTGGGATTATGACCCACCCTGGTGATGCTGGGGGAGGTGCCCAGCTCTTCTGCTTCTGGTCTGGAGAGGCAGAAGCAGCCCCAGGAAAGTGAGGAGAAGGGTGTTGGGGGGGAAAAATAAGTGGGTTCCAAACCCAGCTAATGCCAATCGCTCGACGCTGAGACGGTGGGTTTATCAGCTCCAGGCAAGTGGACCAGTGGCTGGTGTGGTCTGTGTCATGGAGGGGCTGTTCATCGCTTGCTGTCTGCATTCCTAATGCATCTGTCTTGTCCCTCTGTCTGTCCCCATCCCCTCTGCTCAGGTGCTGCGCTGCCCACACCGGGAGGGTCGGTAGGCAGCGTGAATGGATACCACACGTGCAAAGGTGAGCTCGCTGTCACCGCTGTGCTGGCACGTGCGTGCCGAGGCTGCTTCACCATCTCCCTGTCTGGTTTTGTCTGTGCATTTCCATCCTGAGAATATAAACCACAGTGTGACACCGTCAGCATCCCAGCATAGGTGCAATGAGCCTGCAAATAGGCTCATAGGTCCTCGGTAGCCAGAACCACAGGACAGGCAGGAGGTGATGGAGGACGTAGGTCAGGATGAAGGACAGTGAGGGGCAGTTTTGGGGAGCGACAGCACCCTGCCACCCACCCCATCAGGTGGTGATAAAAGCTGATAAATGGGAGAGATCGTTTTCAGGCACTTAATTAAATTTATTGGTTCTAAGGGATTAGGGTGGCATCCAACCCTTCAGTTTGATGAGCTGTTTTAATTACTACCCTATACCTGCTGTTAGCTCACCGGTTCAACGAGATCATAGGTGCGTGAAGACGGCTTTGTGTTTGGGTGTCTGATTATTTAATTGATGATTTATCAGGGGTGACATTGTGAAAGGGGGGCTCGGCTCACGTCAGTCTCATGAACCATCAGCATGTGTAGATGGTGCAGCTGGAAAGGCCGCTCTGACACGAGAGGGAGGACAACCTGACATCGTTCTGCAGACAGACGGATGGCCATGGGGTCTTTTGTCCTCCTGCTCAGCCAGTTGTGGCTGCCCAGGGTTAGATTAGTACTGGATGGTCCAGCTTAAGATGACCGATATGGTCAGTGGTCGTCATCTCAGGCTGCTTTTTTTGGAACCAGATCTGACTGAGATCCAGTGCGATGTGTCAGATGTGACCCAGCAGTACCAGGCCCTCGGCACAGCGCTGCAGGAACGCCAGCAGCAGCTTTCAGCTATGCTGGAGAAGATGGAGGAAGTGCAAGAGGAGGCAAGTTCCATGTTGAAGTGGCTGGAGTCAAAGGAACAAACGTTGTTGGAGCTGGACGCCTCCTCCTCGCCCACCAAGACGGAGACAATGAGAGCTCAGGCTGAGCACAACAAGGTAACTTCTCACCTGGGGCAGAAAACGGGGGTCTGAGTATCTCCTCCCAAAGGTGGACCAGGAGGATTGGCCCATGAGGGTCTGTCCCAGTTAATGGGCTTCCCTGTGCTCGGAGCCACGGGTGGGTTCGTGGAGCGGGAGCCCACGCGCTGGGTTTGGTGTCTTTGCTTTCAGACCTGGTGGTTCCAAGTATTTGGCTCAGGGAAAAGGACCTTATCTCATAGCCCCTGTTTCTGTCACTCCCAGCTTCTCCTGGAAAGCAATTCCCAGCCTTCCCCTGCTCCTGGAGCCAAATTAGCTCATGGTATTGCTAATCAAACAACAGGATTTCATTAAAGAGCAGAGACAGAAACTGTCGGAGTCCAGCTTGTAGCTGCTGCCTCCTGATGTCATTCTCCTCCATGGTTTCATTCTTCTCCATGATTTCATTCTTCTGCCCCATGTCTCAAGGAACTCGAATGTTTATTTTCCAGGCGTTTCTGGCTGAATTGGAGCAGAATGCTGGGAAGATCCAGGGGGTAAAGGAAGCTCTTTCCGGCTTGCTGGAGAAATACCCGGATTCCCCAGAAGCAGCAAACTGGAAGAAGATGCAGGAAGACCTGAGTAAGTGCCTGAAGCACTTGGGGTGAGCCTTCTGTCTGGAAACATCACGTTAGGAGAGGTTGGGGATCGGCGGGGCGATTCCGAAGTCACGGCAGAGCGGAGTCGCTTCTAATTAAAATCCATTAAAAGGCGACCTTCTCTGCGAGCTGTCTGGTGTATGAGGTGTTCCTGAGACAAGGAGCTGTCCTGATTAATGACATCTCAGTGGTGGATGTGTATTTTAAAGGCTGCCTCTTCCTTCAGCGACTTGGTTTTATTCAAAAAAAAGGCATTATACAAAAAGTATTAACGATACAGGTTGATTATTGTGATGAAAAGCTTCACCTCTTGATAGGAAATGCTTGTCAGTAGTAAGGCTATCCTAGTTAATTAAATGTTGACTAAACGAGACCGTGTGTTTAAAAAAGAAGCCCAGAGATTCTCTTCTTTGAAATAGCAGGACCGAGTTTACGGAGTTCTCCATCCAGGAGATCTGAATGTGCTGTGTGAGGACTGGGGCACATGAAAGTATCCTCATTTATCGAGCCAGGGATGTGAGATGGCTCACCCAAGGTCAGACCAACTCATGGCAGTAGTGGCTAGAGCGCAGAAATCCTGCTTGCAAGGTTTTGGGTTGGGGTTTTTGTTTTCTCCTCTGAGCTTCAAAGACCACGTAGCCTTTAGAAACGGGCACTGGCTTATTAGATGGAGAGTGAATAGAGCCACAGTAGTTCTCTTGGAATGCTGAGGAGGTTTCCCATCGGGGAAGGGCAGAAAAACCTTCTCACCAGAGCAGTGGGGTGACCAGGAGTGTGACCACCACCAACACCACCCGTGCTTCAGATTGCAGGTGGGAAAGAGCCAGCCAAGCCACGGCCGAGCGGCAGCAGAAGCTGGAGGAGTCGGCGAACCAGCTGGCCAGCTTCCAGGCTGCCGAAGCCCAGCTGCGGCCCTGGCTCCTGGAGAAGGAGCTGATGATGAGTGTGCTGGGACCCCTCTCCATCGACCCCAACATGCTGAACGCGCAGAAGCAGCAGGTCCAGGTGAGCTGGGAGCTGCAGATGCATCTTCCACGGTGGGGTCAGGGCAAGGATGGGAGGGGAGCGTGTCTTGTCTCATCTCACCTGGCGTGGGAGGTGGCATGTGAGTTGTTTTGTGAGCGCTCTGCCATGCAGTGAGTGTTGGGAGACATCACGGCTCCTCTTCCAAGTCATACAATGTGTTGGGTTGGAAGGGACCTTCAAAGCCCATCTTATCCCTTCCCCTGCAGTGAACAGGGACATCTTCACTAGATCAGGTCGCTCAGAGACCCATCAAGCCTGACCTTTAATGTCTCCAAGGATGGGGCCTCCACCACCTCTCTGAGCACCCTGTGCCTGGGCAACTGCTCAACCAGGCAGCTCAGAGCATCCACCACCCTCCTAGCGATGCCCTCCTCACCCTGCCCAAACTATTGCGAATCGGAAGGGGTGCGGTGCTCGAGCTCCTTTCCCGCACTGCATTGACTCATCAGTGAATCACTTGGCCCCTCTTGGAGCATGAAATTGCTTTAAACAAGACCTGTGCTGATGTTCTGCAGGACTTGCCAGTGCTGCCCCTCCACCTGGCAGCAGGCCCTTCCCGTACCTTCTGACGTGTCTGCCACCATCCACTCTGTAAAAGAAAATGCCCCAGTTCACTTAATTAAGTTCCCTTCTGGTTTAGCTGGTTTGTGTTATGTTGCACAGCAGTAGGACAAATAAGAGAGCTGGAGTCACAGACCCCTCCCAGCTTTCTAAGTTGGAAGGTCACAATGAATCGCTGTCCCACCCCAGGGCTCGTTCCTACAGATCCTCTGGGCTGGATGAAGCCCCTAAGGTCTGGTTTGTTTTGACTGTGTGTACTCAGAGCTGTCAGTTTAATGCAAACATCTTCATGTTATTTCTGTTCCAGTTTATGCTGAAGGAATTTGAAGCTCGTAGACAACAGCATGAGCAGCTCAACCAGGCAGCTCAGAGCATCTTGACTGGCCCCGGAGATGTTTCTCCATCCACCGACGAGGTGCGGGAAGAGCTCCAAGGGGTCAATGAGAAATGGTCTGAGCTAACAGAGCGCCTCAACTCCCGCTCCAACCAAATTGACCAAGCCATAGTGAAAAGCACCCAGTACCAAGAGCTCCTCCAGGGCCTCTCTGAGAAGGTGAAAGCGGTTGGGCAGCGCCTGAGCAGCCAGCCTGCCATCAGCACGCAGCCTGACGCTGTGAAACAGCAGCTGGAGGAAACCAGTGAGATCCGCTCTGACCTGGAGCAGCTAGAAGAGGAGATTGCAGAGGCTCAGACCCTCTGTGATGACCTCTCTGTCCTGATTGGGGAGCAGTATCTCAAAGATGAGTTGAGGAAACGTCTGGAGACGGTGGCGCTTCCTCTCAAAGGGCTGGAAGACCTAGCAGGTGAGACATAGAAGTTGGGATGTTGAACTCCACTCCTGGTTCTTGCCAAAGGGCTCTCCCACCACAGGGTTTCTGAGAATAATGGGGAAGCATCCCTGACCAGGTTTTTTAGGGTGCTTCCTGGATGCTGTATGTAGGACCAAGCACAGGAGACTTGACACCCCAGGCATACCTGAGCCTGGAGGGTGAGCAGGCATAGACTCATAGGATGCATTGGGTTGGAAGGGACCTTCAAAGCCCATCTTATCCCAGCCCCTGCAGTGAACAGGGACATCTTCACCAGATCAGGTGGCTCAGAGCCTCATCAAGCCTGACCTTGAATGTCTCCAGGAATGGGACTTCCACCACCTCTCAGGGCATCCTGTGCCAGCGATCCACCACCCTTCAGAGTGAAGAACTTCTTCCTAATGTCTAATATAAACCTACCCTGCTCTAGTTTAAAACCGTCGCCTCTCATCCTATCGCTCCATGCCCTTGGGAATGGTTCTTCCCCAGCTTTCCTGTAGGTCCCCTTCAAGTACATTCAGTCCCGCTGACGTGGTTCTTGGACAAGCCCACCTGGCTTGCAGAGCAGCGTGGCATGTGCTGTGCTTGGGGGGAAATATTTAAAAAAAGAGGTTCCTGAATTCAGAGAAGACCCAGCAGCCCCACTCTGATTTTGGGATGCCTCCTCTAGCTTCTAAGAGGTCACATTTAGGGACTGGTCAGGAGAGCTGTGCCTACCGCGTTACCGATGCCTGTTGCTACTTAGGAAATTCATGAATCAGCGAGCGAGAAGGCTGGTGATGCAATGGAGACCTCCTTCCTGTTAATCAAAACACAGTTGGTGCATCTGAGATGATTTTAAATAATTGCACTTTGCTTATTTGATTTGGGCTTAATTGTGGCGTTCTAATCTGGTTTCCATTCCAGGCGACCGGATGAACCGACTGCAGACGGCGCTTGCAAGCTCCCAGCAGTTCCAGCATATGTTTGATGAACTCAGGACCTGGCTAGATGACAAACTGTGCCAGCAAGCTCAGAGCCAACCTATTTCTGCTAAACTGGAGAGGCTACAGAGCCAAATTCAGGAACAAGAAGAGTTCCAGAAGAGCCTCAACCAACACAGTGGCTCCTACGAGATGATTGTCGCTGAGGGAGAAGCTTTGCTGCTTTCGGTCCAGCCTGGGGAGGAGAAGACCACTCTGCAAAACCAGTTGGTCAGCCTCAAAACCCACTGGGAAGAGCTCAGCAAGCAGGCTGCTGACAGACACTCGAAGCTCAAGGACTGTTTGCAGAAAGCTCAGAAGTACCAACGGCACACGGAGGACCTCCTGCCTTGGGTGGAGGACTGCAAGGCAAGGATGTCAGAGCTGGAAGTAACTCTGGACCCGGTGCAGCTGGAAGCGACTCTGCTGAGATCAAAGGCTATGCTGAGTGATGTGGAGAAGCGCCGCTCCTTGCTGGAGATGCTGAACAGCGCTGCTGACATCCTGATTGACGCTTCTCAAACTGACGAGGATGACATTCGGGATGAGAAGGCTGGCATCAATCAGAAGATGGATGCCATCACAGAAGAGCTGCAAGCCAAGACTGGCTCCGTTGAAGAAATGTCACAGAGACTCAAGGAGTTTCAAGAGAGCTTCAAGAACATCGAGAAGAAGGTGGAAGGGGCAAAACACCAGCTGGAGATCTACGATGCTCTAGGGCCACAAGCCTGCAGCAACAAGAATCTGGAGAAGCTCAGGGCACAGCAGGAGGTACTGCAAGCCCTAGAACCACAAGTGGATTACCTGAAAAACTTCACACAAGGTCTAGTGGAAGATGCCCCAGATGGGTCTGACTGTTCCCAACTCTTAAGCCAAGCTGAAGTGGCTCAGCAGGACTTCAATGCTGTGAAGCAGAAGGTAAACGACTGCTGTACGCTGATGGAAAACAAGCTTGAAGGGATTGGCCAGTTCAGTAATCGGGTGAGGGAGATGTTCTCTCAGCTGGCGGATCTTGATGATGAGCTAGACAGCATGGGCCCCATCGGAAGAGACTCTGACAGCCTTCAGTCCCAAGCAGAGGACGTTCGCACCTTCGTGGGCAAGCTCCACAGGCTGAAATCTGACATTGAAGCTTCAGAAAGCGAATGCAAGAAGATGCTGGAGGATGAAGGGAGCCCAGATTTGTTAGGACTCAAACGTGAGTTGGAGACCCTGAACAAACAGTGTGGCAAGCTGACAGAGAGAGGCAGGAACCGTCAGGAGCAGGTTGAAACCACGCTGTCTCGTGTCGAGGACTTCTACAGCAGGCTGAAGGAGCTGACCCACATGACAGCCGCGGCAGAGGAGAACGAGGCCTTGCAGTGGGTGGTGGGAACAGAGGTGGAGACCATCAACCAGCAGCTGGCAGACTTCAAGGTAAGTCTTTATGCTATAACGTTTCTTAAGTGGTATTCGGTGTGTTTGAAGGTCTGTCTAGTGTTGTGGTCCTCTGTGCAGGACATCTGGTGTTCAAGCTGTCGCAGCTTGGTTGGTCAGTGGTTTTGGTGTAGTCAACTGTGTTTGCTCTGGAGAAGATAAGGTCAACTGCTGGACTTGGTAGTGAAATGGTGCGGAAAGATTTTGTGATTGGAAGGAGGAAAACCTTTTCCCTGCTCTCCTTGGGATGTGCAGTTGGGGTGCCAGAACAGGGCGTGCTGAGGCAGTTAGCATTTAGGATTTTGGAGGGAAGGAGGGATGGGTTTGAACCCATCTAAACTGTCAGTTAGTGTCATCCAAGAGCCTTGTCCAAATCACCTCATCCTACCTGACCCACCATTCCCACTTGTCATTCACTTCATCCAGGACATCAATGCATCGATTTGGGGGTTCACAGATACAAATAAAACCACAGAGAGATGAAGTGTGGGATGAGGGACTAAATAATTCCCATAGGGAATAAAACCCAAGCTGAGGTTTGCTGTAGTTCCTCATGTTCCCAGCAAAGACCTGGGAGAGACCCCTGAGGCTTTGCATGAACCACTGCCGGAGGTTGGATTCCTTCCCCTTTATCTGTAGGGTGTCAGGGCGTCGGGTCGTGCTGTTACGCCACATTAATTATCTTAATGCCACTTAGAAATTCTCTCGCTGGGAAACTTCTATTAGCAATGTGCTGAGGAGCTGCTGATTGGGTTGATTTACATCTGGCTGCTCGTTTCCTGGTGCTAACGGGGGCTGGGAGGGGGAGGCATTTTTTACAGCCATTTACTTTTCATCTCACGGTTAATTGATCCTGGTTCCACCACTTAATAGCTCTGGGAAACCTTCACCTGGACAAGGTGTTTTGGGGATTGGTTACCCCAAATAAAAGAGTTTGGAGGTGTTAATGGGGCAAACCCCAACTCGCTGGCTCTTGTGTTGGGGTGTCTTCTGCACTGAGCTTCTGTTGTTTGGAAGGATTTAAGTCCTTAAAGATCTCCCACGGTTGCTTGGAACAAATATATCCAAAGAGGAGTTTCTAGTCCTTAAAAACCAGGGGAACTGTCCTTGAAAAGGGATTATTCCCAGCTGAGCAAGTCGTTAGAAGTGATGCCATCAGTGTGCAGATGGCTTGGTTGGCTGGGCTGGTGAGCAGAGCTGATGGGCACGGCTCAACCCATCGTGGTCTGTGTCTTGGTGACCTTGAGGATGGCTCTTGAAGACAACTGTGGCCTGGGCTGCGTGAGCCAAAGGTGTTTTGGGAGGTGGTGAGTCCTTACCCAGAGTCCTGCCTGGGTCACATCGTGCTGATGGGTTGTTGTCCTTGGGAAGGTGAAGGTTGTGGAGGTGTTGGTGGGGCTTCACTGGGTAACGGCCGGGAATAAACCGGGGAGGAAGCAAGAAGGGGGGGATGGAGCGATGGTGGTTGTGTAGCATGGTTCCTTCTGCACCCAGTGCATCCTGAGAGTGGTTGTTTTGCACGAAAAGCCTCGTGCAAAGCATGTTTGCTGTGCACTTCTCTACAGGGCAAACACAGGCCCAGGTACCAATATGCACGTGGAATGGGCAGGAGCCACCTGTCTGCTGTACGTGCAGGAGGGAGAGGGGAGGAAAGGTCTGGCTGGGGCTGGAGAGGGAGGTGGGGAGCATGGGGAGGGGAGGGGGGGCTTTTCTTGGTTCTGCCCAGCTTTTATTTCTCAGTGCCTCAGACAATACCACAACTGTCTCCCTCCTTGGATGGCAGACAGGATGTGTGCGCGGCGTATCCGGGGGGAACGGACCAGCAGCAGCTCCCTGGGGCGACGTGGGGACGCTGCAGCTGAGCGTGAGGAGGAGGAGGAGGATGGGGTGGATGGGGCTCTCCAGGAGCGGTCGCGGTCCGTCTGTCCAGAAGGCTCCAATGCAGGCAGATATTATGTCTTAAGGCATTAATTTTAATGAACATCTGTGTAAATGAGATGCAAATTAGGCATGGCCCCAGGGCTCCAGGCGAGTTGCCAATGCAGCCTTGACAAAGGTGGGCACTTCTGGGCTCATTGTGTCCACATTTTAATAAAGAAGATATATTGAAGGCTCTGATGGAGGCCCTGAACAGATGACTTGGGAAGCAGCTAATAACTCAAAGCTTCCCATGGACTTTTCTTTTCCTGATGGCAAACACCCCTCAAACTTGCCCCAGGGGGCCACAAACTACAACAAACCCTGAACTTTGGGAGAACGGCCACCCCTGCGTTTCCTGTCCCCCCCACCCCAGCCCCTTTCCCGGGTCATGGAGGGACTTATCCCTGCGACTGGAGGGATGAGCCCTCTCCTGCTGCATGTGCTTCTCCCAGATGGGTTTCTGGGAGGTGGGAGGCTGGGAAGCAGCTGCTGGCTCTTGCTTGGGGCAGGGGGAAGCTTTGTTTGCAGGAGGTGTTTCAGTTCAGCCAGGGGGGTATGACAGTGGGGATGGCTGCGCCGAGGCTCTGAGCCCACGCTGGTTCCCATGGGCAGCTGGGACAGTGATGCTGGGTGGACCTGGCCTTCAGGGCCTGGGGGAAGGTTTGGTGGGGACCGGCTCTGAGCACCGTGTCAAGAGAAGGTTCTAAGAAACCATCTGGAAGAGACTTCAAGTCCTTTCAGCCCCTGGTTTGTGGGAGATCTGCGTGGCTGAAACACGTTTCCATGGCTCATAGCCTGCAGACCGCTTCAGGTACTGCACAGAAGGAGCAGGGGGGGCTTGGCAATGCTGAGCTGTCAGACCCAAGGAGCTTCCCCCATTAACTCCTGGTCCCCAGTGTGAGTCTAACCTAAGCTGTGACCATTTTTCCATCGCTGCCTCTCTGGAAAGCCCCCGTTCCTGTATAAAAGTTGGGCTAACCTTCCTGTGCTGTGTCTCCACGAGCATCACACCGCTGAGTCGGGCTGCTTCAGCTCAAGGACAAGCGACAGCCCCCGGCAAGAGCTCCTTGCCGGAGCTTTCAGGCTGGGGCATTTCTTCCCCCGCTCCCTGCTGTCAGCTCAGGTTTCTCAAAGCTTACTCTAATATTAAATTTTAATGACTGGAGTCAAATGAGCAACAGGCGAAATGTTACTCAACAGAACAGCTCTGTTGATTCAGTTTAGCAAACAGCAGGATTCCCCAGGGAAGCAATTCCCTGGGCATGGATGAGAGGCAAAAGGTCAGGCCAAGGCTTTGGTGGGGGGTTCTCCATCACCATGCTTCTCAGCATCACTGACTGCTGACTAGAAGACCCCAGGTTTACAACCTTCCCTCCTGAAAGACAGGGCTGGTAATGTGGTTCTTCAGGCAGAGCTTGATGTCACTCAGTCGAGGGGCTGATCCTTCTCTGTGCACCCCAACAGCAGAGGCAAGGGTTTGCCTTGTGCCAGGAAGCCCCAGGTGTGGGTTCAGCCAGAAGCATTCATTGGCTGCAGCTGTGGAGAGCTGGAGGTGCCCGATCTGGGTGGGTTTGGGAAGGCACCAACCCTGGCGCGTGGCTTATCCCCCTGGTTTAGGCATGCTCAAGGCTGTGTTTTTTATCTTCCTATATACAGGGATTTTGAGCTTGGGTTTGAAAGCCTGGCTGGGGCTGAGTGCCAGCAGATGGGAGCTGGGACCCTCTTTGAGTCCCCATGTTGATTTTGGAGAAACTCATTCCATTGCCACATCCCATGTAGGGAGCAGAGCGTAACGCTCAGCACGGGGCAGAGGTGCTAGCAGAGAGTTTGAGGCTCACTGCAGTCCAGAGCGATGCTCGGCAGCGGAGGGATGCCCTTACCTCCCCAGCTGTATCCTGCCGGCGTGGTTGTGGTTTTCTGGGGATGCCTTCATCCCTGTGACGAAGACAAGGGCAGGAACGGGGCAGCCTACTCAGCACCCAGGAGAGATTTTGGCAAAACTCTGGAGAACTTGACCCAAGGGGAGATAAAAACCCTTAAATGACACAACCAAACGGTCGCTGTCACCTCCTGTCTGGCACAGGTGAAGGTGACACCTCCCTGTGTGGCTGGACCTCCAGCAACTTGCTGTGCCCCTGCCAGCGCCCCGCCGGCAGCCCCCACCATCACCGCAGCTGTGCTTGGCCCCACGTCTGCTGGCGGTGTTGGGGCACGGTGGAGGAATGCTGGCGAGCCGGGACCTGCCGCAGCTGGCACAGGCCGTGCCGCTTATCCCGGATCTGGCCTCTGAGTGTTAATTAAACCCCACCCTTGGCCCAGCCGGAGCGGGGAGGGGGGTCTGCGGCAGGCAGCGAGGGACCTGCCGCGTCTGACCCTACGGGCGATGCTTTGCTGAAGCAGGGAGTGGAGGGATGAGATGGGATTTCAGGCTTCTTGCCTCTCCTCCCACTGTGGATCTTTTGGAGAGGTTCTTTGAGACCGGCAGCGTTGAGGGGGTGGGGAAGGGAGGGACTCCCATTTTATTTTAGAGCAGTCAGGGCATCCATGGAGCCCTTGTGCCTCCAGCACCCTCTTTGTTTCCTTAATTAAAAATAGCAACACCTTCCAGGATGGGTGGGGGGTGCAGTGAGCGAAGCCCCAAAACAGCATCACTCATCTTGCCTGTTGGCCACCTCTCTGCCTAATCCTGCTCTGGGTCCTCCCTGCTCCACCCCAAGTGGAAGGAGTGATTAGCCAGCACTGTGCCCTCCTTGCTGCTGCCTGCCCTTTGAGGGGGGCTCGCTTCAGCACTCCATTTCTGACTCAGTTCCCCCCAAACCGAGGAGCTGACTCGATGCTGCTGTTGCTGTCACCCCTGGATTTCTCCCCAGTGCCACCACCTGAGGATGCTGCTTTTTGGGAGGTGGCCTTTGGGGGTATGAGGGGCTCGCAGGCATTGCATCCCCCACATGAGCTGTTGTCATTTCTGAGGGAGAGATGGGATGGGGACGGGGCTGCTCAGTGCCATGTGGCATTTTGCAGTGGTGGTTTTACAGGAGGATGGAGAGGGGGTGTCTCTGACCCAAAGTTTATCCCATTTATGCTCATGCACCTTGGGGGTCCAGGGCAAGCACAGGCCCTGAGAGCACAAGTGGCTTCTTGTGATCCTCTTTTGGGATACACGTGTTTGAGGGGCTTATGGGTCCTTCCCAACCCGAGGGATTCTTTGAGTCTGTGGATTTATCTCTGGGATGGGCACCTCTGCTCCTGCCACTGCTCTGGGGATGGGCAGAGGAAACCCTGCATCGAGAGTGGGGATTGCATGGAAACCCAGCATGGCACCTTGGGAGAGTGGGGTTCACATCCATGTGCTGGTGTGGGTGGCGATCACCCCAAAGCCCTCAGAGCTCTCATTTCCCTGCACATCAGCTGCTGCTCATGGGCACCCAGCGATGCCCAACACCCAACCCGGGCCCCTGGGAAGCTTTTTTGGTAACGCCGCACCCCATGGTGTAGCCAAAGATCCTGTGGCTGGGGGTGCATTGCCGACGGGGCAAGAGGGGAGCTGGGTTTTTTGGGATGAGGCAGGGAGGGGGACACTGCCACTTGCTGTGCCCCAGCCTGGCGAGGGTATTTTTAACCCTTCCATGCCCAGAGGAATGCGTGCGGCTCCCGACAGTCGTCCGGTGGGAGCAGCTGGGTGGGACAGGGCTGGGAGTGGGGACAGGCTGCTCCACAGTGTCTTCTCGCTGAACGCTGTCCAGACCTACTTAAAGTATCTCTGGTTAGTATTTTGAGCATCAGCAACACACGCAGAAATGCCTCCTGACAGCTGCTGGGCTGCCTTAAAGGCACCACCTCCCCTTCGGGGTGGTAAATAGGGGGGTGATAAGCGCAGGCAGGGCTGGGTGCTGGGGGTGTCACTGGGGTGTCACAGAGATGCGAAGCCTTGGAGGGGGGGGTGTCACTGCATTTGTGACCTGGTGATGTGTGGGGGGGTCCTTGTAAATAGATGTTGCTCGTCAGCACACCACGGATGGGTTTTGACCTTGACATCTCAGTGGGCAGGCAGAGGGGCACAGCCACTCCCAGGAGCCCCAGCAACCGAGGAGAAGAGCGAATTACACCGGGAGCTGGCGAGACCCACCAAATCATAGCACGGCTTTTTCCTTTCCCTTCTTCCCCCTCCATCCCTCTTAGGCTGTGATCAAACAGTCCCACTCAGGAGCAGGCTCGTGTCCCTGCTCTAAGGCCACCCTGTTGGAGATGCTTTGGTGACCCTGCCAGGTCTCAGCTGAAGTAGGTGGCTGCAGGAATGTCCCTTTGCTGGAGCGCACAGCCGGTGGGGGTGACACTTCACAGTGTTTCCAAGAGAAGCTAAAAATACCAGCTTTGCATAAGATCGGGAGAGCTGAGGATCCGAGGGAGGAGGAGATGGGAAGCTTGTTGTCTGTGGACGCCCCAGGGAGCAGCACGGTCCCAGCGGGGCATAGCCATGGAGGGGGATCCCTAGGGAAGTGCCAGTGGAGCTGATGCAGGACTTTCCTATTGCTCAAGGTGCTCAAGCATCCTTCTCTGGGGAAGGGAGCGGCTGGCGGCCCTGGGTCTGGAGCAGACAGTGGGGTTGGTTCTCCAGGGAGGAGCTGGGGCTTGGATTAGTCACTGCAGCCTTTCGAGAACAATTGCCAGTTCTTCTGCCAGAGGAGCTGTGTGAAATGTCTCCAGTCCAGAGGGTTCTCTGGATGATGGTAACACTCTTACCTCACCTCCCAGAGAGACTCCAAGAGCAGATTATTAATCCCCCCATCCCTCACTTCTCCCTGCCCTCCCTGCTGGCTCTGACACTGAACAAGGAGCACCTATGGCGTGCCTTTGCCCAGCACAGACCACGAGTTGGCAGCACCCTACCACAGGCACTGGGCACTGGCAGCATGGAGCCAGGATAGCCAGAGAGCTCAGGGAGCTTCATCCATCCCCCCCCGCAGCACCAGAGTAAAGCCTGGCAGCTTTTCCTGGAATTTCCAGGAAAACTGGGCAGCTGAAGACAAAAATGGGTGTTTCAGCAGGTTTGCACCAAACCTCAGGCTGTAGGGACTCACCACCCCTGTGCGTGGCTCAACCCTTCACTGGCAGGCCCAGCCTGGGTTGCTGCAAGGCTTTTTTGGGATGCTCCAGCCATCCGGACGAATTCCAGGGGAGCCCCAGGTTCTGAGTGCCACAGTGTGCACTGCTGTACCACAGGGACTCCAGAGTGGCTTTAGTCAGGAGAATTATTTATACCATCATGGATATTAGCTGCCTCGCAGCGACAGCACTATGGGGCAGCTCTGGCACCCTTGGAAAAATCAAATCAATTAAAAATACCCACCCCAAAATGCAGCGCTCCCTGCATCTGCTCATTCAGCCTGCAAACTGTGAATTTGGGGGTTTTAACCTCTTGGAAACTTCTGCAGGGGATGTGCAAACCTCCATGGTGCCAACTGAGGTTTCCATCCCGGTTTGATGGGCTCCAGGTTACAAATGGGTGCTCGAAAGGCGTGCTTGGCTCCCTGTGCCACGAGCAGCCGTGGCCTTGGAAGTGAGGGATCACCTTTGAGGGGTCGGTTTGAGGAAGAGGGAATCGGTTTGAAGTCGGCTGTGAGGTGAGGGGATCAGGGGGCCCAGAGCAGCATGGTGCAATGGGATTAGCCCCCGGCACAGGTTGGGAGCTTGGCTTGCCCACGCAGCACCCAAATGGCAGAGAACTGGCAATAGAAGCGAGTTTAGGAGAGCTACAGCACCGAAAAGGAGAGAGAGAGAAAAAACTCCCTCAGCCCTCCTGACAAACGCAGCAAAAGGCTTTAAAAACCCACAGATCCTCCAGTAAAAGAATCCCAGTGAAAACTAAAAAGCGGTTTCCAAGGCAGATTTTGGGGGGGTGTGAGTTGGCTTTGTGCTTTGGTGCCTGGGGGAGGCTGAAATCCACCCCAGTACCTCCGCTGCGCTGGAGGCTCTCGGTGTTTATCCCCTCTGCCTTGCTTGGATGTGATGCTATGTCCCAGCCCAGTGGTCCCTTGTGCAGCCACCAGCTTGGTGTGACCCACACGGAGCTGGATGCAGTGAAACCCGTGCGGATGGAGCTTGTGGTGCAAAGGCAGGAGGAGTTCTGCATCCAGCCTCAGCCAGGCTGGGTGAGCGGGTGCTGCATTGCTCAGGGCAGAAGGGCATCCAGGTGAAGGTGAAGGAGCTTTGAGGGTGAAGGAGTCCCTTGAGCTCTCCACCGCTGTGTCCATCGGAGATGTTGAGAGCTGTCTCTGGGCTCTCTCGCTTGCTGTGTTAACGCAGGTCCCTCGTTTCCAGCTGCTGAGATGCATTAAAAGAAAGCTAAAAATACATTGGTTTCCAAATACCGCTTTCCCATGTAAACAGAGGCAGCGGTGGCGGGCAGGATGTAACGCGGTCGTAAACAGGGTGACATCACCCTGCGACGGGGAAGGCACGCGTCCCCGCGCGCCGGGGCTGGTGGCCATATGAGGAAAGCTTGAAACCTGCGGGTCTGTGCAGTGCAGCAGGATGGATCTGCTTGGGGAAACCGCCTGGAGTGTTTGGGCTGAGGGTCTTTATCGTTAGGATGGGGCTGTTGGATGGGTTGGGGTGGCATGGGTGGGTCTGGGCTGGGTGACAGCACTCCACAGAGCCGTTTGGTCCCCTCCCTGGAGCACGAGCATCCCAGCGCCTGTGCGCATCATCCTCAGCTGTGAGCTTCAACTTGGGTTTGGCCAACACCTGTGGTAACGGGGCAGGCGAGAGGAGGTTTGGGGTCCAAACAGAAGTCACAGTGAGGGGTCCTGGTGGTGGTCCCTTCTGCCCACCGCTGCCACACTGCGGGTCTGGTGAGCTGTGAAGTGCGGAGCCACGCTCTGCTGAGCTCGGGGCCCTTTATTTCAGTCCCAGCGCTTGCTGCTGGCAGGGCTCCACGTGCTGGAGCCGCCCAAAAGGACAAAAATTCAGGCAGGACCTACGCATCCTTCCCCCTCCTTCCCTCCAACCAACGCAAAGCTCCGATGCTGCAATTCCCAGCACCCTTCAACCTCTGTCCCCATCACTGGGGTGGCACTTGGTGGCTTTAAAGCTGTGACTTGGGGAACCTGCAAAGAGCCCCGGGCTCTGCAGGCTGGGCACAGCAGGTTTTTAATTGCCTTTAGTACTTGCCGAATATTTCCCTGATGGTTTGGGGTGGGAAAGGAGGGAAGGGGGGGGGGGGGGTTGGAAATGTGTTGGAGGAAGACTTGGCTTGCTGCTGGCACGTGACTCAGTGAGGAAATGGGAAAAGAATTTCTGGCTGTGAAACGGCAGCTCCACGTCGAGATCGGATCGTTCCTTCTTCGAAGTGGAACAAAAAGCCTCCGCGCCCCAGCCCGGATGCCTGGGATTCCTCACGGAGGGGCCCCGGGAGCAGTAACGGTCCAGCTCCTGCTTCTGCTCCCGCCAGCTCCTGGCCAAGGTGGTAGCATGGGAGCTGGGGGCGGCTTTGCCAGAGCACTGGCACAGCATGGCCGTCCTCCTCTTGTTGTTTCAGCTGCGCTGGATTAATAACGCGGACCGAATCCCCCGCCAAGTATAAAAATCAGGGCTTTGGGATGCTCTTGTAGTGATGGCAGCCTGGGCTGGGGGAGGTTGCAGGGCCTCCACGTCCATTTGGGAGGGCACAGCCCTGGGTGCAGTGCAAAAGAGCTCCAGGGGCTGCTCATACCCCCCCATCCCCACCTCCCCTGAGCTTTTTTCCTTGCTCCTATTTAATCGTGGAGCTAAGAAAAGGGTTTTCCAAACATTTCCCGGTGCACAGCCAGCTCTGCTGAGCACTTTGGGCTTTTGACCAGCATTTTTCCTCCTCAGCCCCAAGCCTTCCCCATCCACAGTGGGTCTGTCCCCATCTTTTCAAAGGGAAAAAGACCTTCGGGGTGGTGCTGGAACTGCTGCACGTGTGGCCAGTGCCAGAGATGTCTGAGGGTTTGGGGACTGGGAATCTGTACTCCCACCACAGCTCTGCCATCACCTTGGCCAAGCCCCACTGTTTTCAGAGACAGCCAGCATCTGCTGCATATCCCAAAAATCAGGTTCTTCATCTTTCCCTCAAGCTTCAACCTCTGGAGAGCTTGTGGGGAAGCTACAGCACAGCAAAACACAGACCGAGGTCACCGTCTCCCGGCGTCGGTGCTATCTGAGTACCTGCTTTTATATCTCAAGCACCTGCCTGGCCCTTCATATTTTTATCCTGATGCTGTAATTCCTCCCTGAAGTAGCAGGCAGGGTGGCTTGCAGGGCGGGTTGTTGCCTGGAGATGCGAGGAGGCTGTTGCAAACCCTCCTGTTTTCTCTCCCCAAGTCTGCGACTTCCCTCAGCATCACTTCGCAGCAGTGATTCATGTACCCGGGGCTGCCTCGCTCCCCCAGCAGCCCTCTTAAAATGTTCCCCCGGGCTCTTAAACCCAGTGGTTGCTGGGGAAAAGAGGGTGATGGAGGTTTGGGGGGGGGGGGGGGGGGGGGGGTTGGGGGGAACATGGTGCTGACCCGGAGCTGGACAAGTGAAGTTTGGCTGTGAGGAGAGGAGCGTGGGGATGAGTTGTGGGTGGGATTTGGCAGAGCTGGCAGAGCGATGCAGCTTGGGGAGAGCAAAATTAAAGCAAAAATGGGACTTTTGGGGAGGGGCGGGATTTAATAACTCCATTCTTTGTGTGGGGGTGAGGGGAAGGGGGACCCGGGAAGGATGGAGATAGGGGAGGGGGATGTGAAGTCAAGCCCCCTCCCAGCGTGGTGCTCGCCTTAAATCGCCGTGTCGGGGAAATCCCTTGGCCGGGCACGGACAAAGGGCCGGGGCAGCGCGGCTCGGCGGGGCCGGTCCGCGGCGGGGGGGGACACCGGGGCCAGAGCCGCCGCCGAGCCAGGGCGTTGCTGCTCTTTGTCGGGGACTGCCGCCTCCCCCCCGGAGGAGGGGCTGGCCCCGGCGGGGCGGAGAAGGGGCCGCCGGCCGCGGAGACATCCCCCCCCTCCCCTTCCCTTCCCGCCCCGCGCACCCGGTCGGGCTGCGATCCCCCCATCCCGGACCCGGTGGAAACAGGGAGGGGGGGGAAGGATGTATCGGGGAGGGGGGGTGGAAAAGATCGCGGCGCCCGCGGAGGGGGCGGCCCCGCTGCTCCCGCCCCGCTCCGCCCCGCGGTACCGCCCCCCCCCCCCCCCCGCCCCCGTCTCCCCCCCGCCCTCCGCCGGGGCTGGCAGCTCCGCGGGAGCCCGGTGCTGGCGGCGAGCGGCGGCGGGGCCGGGGCGTGCGGCGGCCTGTGCGGCTCGGCCTTTTGTTCCGCCGGCGGGAAGGAGAGCAGCGGCGGCGGAAGAGGAGGAGGAGGAGGAGGAGGAGGAGGAGGAGGAGGAAGGCAGCGGCCCCGGCGCGCCATGCATCCCGCCGCGCCGGCCGGGGGCTGCCGGCGGGGGGGACGCGGAACCCCCCGCCCCCGGCCCGGCCGCTGAGCCACGCACAAAAGGGCCGAGAGCGGCGGAGAAAAGGGGCAAGGGGGGAAAAAAAGGGGAGGGCGGCCCCGGCGTGTCCCCTCCCCCGCCCGACAGCGGGGACCGGCCCCGCGCCCTCCCCCTCCGCCGCTCCCCCCCACCTCCATCCCATCCCATCCCCTCTCCCCCCGCCATGGCCGGGCCGCCCGGCGGCGAGGAGCCGCGGCAGCCTGCCACCGGCCGCCGGGAAAGTTAGTGAGAGAGGGGCTCGGAGGAGGAAGAAGAAGACCCAGCAACCTCCGGACGCGGCTGCTGCTGCTGCTCCCCGTGCCTGCACATCGCCCGTCCTCCCCCCCCCCACCCTCCCCCGCCACCGGCTCCCGGCAGCGCGGGGGATTCCTGCCGCTCCGTCCCCTTTGCCATTTTTGGATGCGTTTTCCAGCCTTTTTTTTTTATCCCTCGTCCTGGGGAGAAAGAGGAGGAAGAAAAAAAAGAAAAAAAAGGCAAAGCGAAGACCCAGCAGCCTTCCTCCCCCCTACCTCCCCCCCCCCCTCCTCCTCCCCCCCAAACACCGGGCTCAGCACTGTACCCCTGGAGCGACCCACTGGATTTTTAGGGGGCTCAACGATTGCGGCTGGGAGATGGGAACAATAATGCCATCATGTTTTTGAGACAGGAAACCTCTGAGTTTGCCCTGAATGAAGAACTTCCTGTGTTTAAACTCGCACGAATATCCGCTGACAAGCTCGGTTCAAATGAAAACACGAGAGTCGCGGGGAGAGGCTAACTCGGACCAGCTGGACTTCACCGGGACTCCGAGCTGGGCAGGGAATGTGAGGAGCCTCTCCGGCTGTGCTACGTGAGCGGCCGGGACAAGCAGTGCCTTTGTTATTAAAAAGAAAGACGGACTGGGATAATTTAAGAGCTTCCAACTCCACCGCGGTTACCGTCGCGAACGGCAAGTGGGAATAATTCATCGGCGCTCTTGGATTTGGATGGGGTTTGGGGTTGTTTTTTTTTTACTGATGGATGGGGGGTTTTTTTAGAAGGGTCCAGGGAATGAGATGGGTTGTTTTGCTGCTCCGGACTGGCGATTGAGCTGTTGAGGCGACGCGGTGCTGCTAGCGCACCCTCCCATCCCTGTAGCGTCGCTGTGTTGGGATTAGAGCCTGTCACGGCAGGTTTTGGGACCTGCTGGCCCTGTGATGCTTCCTGCGGCGGCAGGCGCAAGGTTGCCGGGGTGGTTTCGTCATCCGTAAGGACGAGAGCATGGGCAAACCACTGAGCCGGCCAGACTGTTTACGGCAGAACCGCACTTGCCTGGGGAAGGGTGAGGAGGAGGATGGTTATATAGAGGATTGCTACGTGCCCCAGAGATCGATATACGACACGATGAGAATTAACGAGCAAATCGATCAGGGATCGAAGCTCAATCAGCTTTCCAAGAGCACCCTTGGCAAGGGGGATGGCAGCACCATATCCAGTAACGGGACGCTGGGAGCTGCCAATGTCTTTGAGTCCAGGCCACCAGAACCAAAGAAGTTGGACGAGCGAGTCATCTTCGACGCGTTGAAGCTCAGCAGCGACGTCTCCAAACCGGCACCGGCTCCACCAAGGAGACGACCGAACCCTGAGAGGAAGGAGAACGTCAACCGGCGATCCTGGAAATCCTTCATGCCCCCAAACTTCACTGAATTTGCAGAAAGGATGGGGGCTTCCCTGAGCGAGGTGTCGGAAGCGGGTGCCTCCAACCCTTCCCTGCGGGATAAGCGGGAGTCGAGCGCCATGCTTGCCGAGCGCTCCGGCCAGCCTGACCACGGGGAGCCCATGTCCGAGTCTCTCACCTTGGAGCATGTCTCCAAGTCATCTGGTGTGACGGAGGCTCTATCGGCCAAGCAGCTCAGCGCAGACGGCTATGGTCCCCGGGATGAGCGCCAGCCCCTGCTGAGCGATGGCCGCGGACGTGTCGGGGACCTGGCCAGGGCTCACCGGCTCCCCAGTGCCACCTGGCCACGAGCCAGGAAGAATTTCATCAAGGGAAGCCTCGGCGATGGGCACCAGGAGACCCTGGAGGCTGCTGAGTCGGACTGTACGGTGGAGAACGTCAACCTCTCGCCGTGTCTTAGCGAAGAGCTGCTGGATGCAGGACTGGATATTCTCATCACCTCCAATCTCAGGGAGAAAACAGAGTCTGAGCTGAGATTTGAGGAGGATGAGCGCTGGGTGATGATGGAGGAGTGGGAGGAGGCGACACTGTCAGAGAGAGGAAAGGCTCTTTTGGTGGCAGAGGAGAGAAAGAGCTGTTGCTTGGCAGATATTTCTGAAGAAAAGGAACAATTTGCTGCTCCAACAGCCAGCTCTGCCCCCAGCCCGGGGACTTCTCAGTCCTGCACGACCCCGGGGGGTGCTGGCAGCCCCCTCACTGGCAGTGCATGCTGTACTGAGGATGTAGCAGTGCAGTGTGAGGCCAGGGACTTTGCTCCAGGTTCGGAGCGCTCAGCCAGCCCCACGGGTGCCGAGTTGTCCGACACGGACTCAGTGCAGATGTTCCTGGAGCTGGAGGAGCAGTGTCTGAATGAGGATGAGGGTGATGGGGTTATCCCTGACCACAGGGAGAGTCAGGTCTCCCCATTGGACTCAGAGGGGCTGGACCCAGATTCAGCCAAACTGGCTGTGGCAGGGGTTGAGGCGTGCCAGCGTACGGCCCCTTTGGACATCAGTGCTTCAGACTCAGCCGTTGTGTCGGATCTGGAGGACTTTGATGTCACCTGCAGCTCGCAGGTGCTGAGCACGCTGGAGCCGGCGACAGAGCCCTTCTCAGAAAGGGACACCTCAGCCATCACCCCAACGGACTCAGATGGAGGGGCCTCCCCCAGCCCCGTGGCGGGGATGGGCTCCCTCCAGCACTGCTCTCCAGCACCGGTGGAGGAGGATGCACCTGACCCACTGATGGACCCAGAGCTCATGGACTGTTGCATGGTGGCAGTGCTGGTGTCCGGTGGGATGCCGTCCCCTGAGACAGGCACACATCCAGCCTCTGCCTTGGAGGGAGCTGGTTATCCCAGCGCTCCAGTGGGTTGGGGTGAAGATAACCAAGACTCGCTGGTTCCTGATGGTGAAGTCTTGCAGCCTCCTGAGGAGACCTGTCCCAGACGAGTGTCCCCCTGCCACCCCCCTGCTCCTGACACGGTGGTGGAGGAGCCACAGGCCCCTTCACAGCACAACAAAGCCAGCATCATGAGGACAAACCTACCTAGGAGCCATCACCTCCTGCCTGGAAGGACTGAGCTGCCCATCTGGGATGTCCCAGAACTGCCTTCTGAGGACGAAGCCGCAGATCTGGCATCAGAGAGTGATGGACCTGAGGTCCAGGCTCATCCATCAGAGAGCGGGGATGCTCACCACAGCTCCTGGCCTCCTTACTGCACCGGCTCTGCATCAGAGCTGGGCTCCGAGGCTCCAGTGACTTCCCCAGCAACTGTTGAGGTCCTCCCATGGGAAACAGCTCCCATGGGTGAGGGCTGGGCCCTGGAAGAGGCTGCCCACTCTGAGGGGTCCCCCGTGGAGGTGGCTGTCACTTGCAGGGAGGCACCTGCAGCTGTCCTGCAGCCTGGAGACCTGGACTTGCTGTTTGGCTGCAGCCGGGAGGATCGGCTGGTGCCACGGAGCAGTACCACGGTGCTGGGTGAGGGGGTCCCGTGTGCTGCCAGCCCGGATGCCCCAGAAGAGCTTCCCAATATGTTGCCCATGGTGGGGCAGCCCCCTCCCGATTCCATCCCATGGGATATTTGGGGGGTTCCTGCTCCAGCCGACCTACCGGCACTAGGGGATGTGGCTGTCCCAGAGCCCTGGACTCAGGACACACCACCCATTACTGGGCATCTGGCCATGGGTGCTGAAGAACCACGTAATGGGTGCACATCCCCAGATGCTGGCACCACTGCCATGCCCTTGGTAGTGGAAGAGCTTCTGGCTGCCCCGCCGCAGTTTGCTGACGTGCCCGTTGCCACTGAGCCACCACAAGCAGCCAACCTGCTCGGTGCTGGGGATGAGGGCAGTGGCTCTTTGTCACCGGCACTGGGAGGGCTGGTTGTGGCCATGGGGGATACAGATGACTTTGCCACTGTGGTTGTGCCGCCTGTCCTGGAGCACCTATGTGCCGAAACGCTACCGTTGGAGGATGACCCCGTGGCGAGCGCACCTGCAGCAGGGGCGGCAGCTTGGGACTGCGCCTCCATTCCGCTGTGCACAGGGGGATCCCCCTCTGCCTTCCCACCCCCCTTGGAAGGACCCACCACCCCAGAGCTGTGCATGTCTCTGGGTGCATCCTCCACCACAGCCCACATCATGCAGACCCTCTCCGGGGCCGCACTGGGGGACACCCTCTGTCCCCCCAGCTGTGGGGGTGCCCCTTCCCAAACACCCAGCAAGGGAGAGGTGCCCCTAGGCACGGAGGGCCCCCCCGGCGCCGTGCTCATGGCAGAAGGGCCTCCTGCTCTACCGGATGGATTCGTTCCAGATAACGAGGTATTTGTTGCTCAGGCGCTCGCAGACGGGGCTGGGGGGGGGTGTCGGGTGTTATTTTGGACTCAGGGGGTGGGTGGGAGGCGGGAGCCTGCTCGGGGGCTCACGGCCGCAATCTGTGGCGTTCAGGCTTTGAGGCAGCCTTCTCCCTTCTGACTTGGGCTTGAATTTGGCAGGCAAAATGTTGGAGGGGGAGCAACTATGTGGTTTTATAAGTAGGGAAGGCAAAAAGGCAAGAGTGCCGCTGCTGGATGACCTAAACTATTGTCTTAAAACTTTTTGGACTTGGTAAAGTACGTTGTGGCCACTCAGACATTAATCACAGACTTCAGAAAAACCTTCTGGTGGGGCGGTTCCAGTCTTAGAGGGAGAAAATCTCTCGGAAGAGTGAGTCCTGTGAAACAAATTAAGTGAAATGCTGCATGTCCTGTGTGGCTGTTGCTTTCTGCAGCTCTCTGAATGAGCAGTAAGGCGACAGGGTTTGAACGCACATGGGAAGGGGCTCAGAATGGCTCTGGTGTTTTGGGGGGGATTAGGCATGCCATGCTGTGCTAGTGGCTTTTGCCTGGAGGGCCCTTGGCAGTGGAGTCCCCCCCCCAGCCGCATGCTGATTTGCTGCCATCTGCATTAGGAGCTGTATCACTAAGGAGACATCACAAGTTAGTCAGCGCCCAAAAAAATCCCCGTTCAGTAGCAATTACTCATCCTTTGGGCTTTGAGAAATGCACACGGAGGGGCTTGGGGAGATGCTTTCACGTGGGGGGGTCCATGTGAGTGCAGGCTGGGGCACCCGGTGTGGATTGGAGCAATGGGGAAGAGCCATCGGTCTCTTGCTGTCATACAGCTCCCTGCCTCGGTGTCCGTGTGCCCTTGCTGGCTGGACCCCAATTTCACAGGCAGCATCTCTGATGATTAACCCCATAAATCTTCCCTTTGCTCCAGCCTTGTTCAAGCCATCGGTATCACCAGGACGATGTCCAGGTGCTGCTGGTGCTTCCAGCCACGGAGCCCTGCTCAGTTGTTCAGCAGCAGTGGGGTGGAAGGAGCACAGCTGCCCCACAGATGAAGGAGGCAGAAAGTGAGGGGATTTTTTGGGAAGCAAGGAGGAGGTGTGGTGGAGCAGACATCCTTCTGCTCCCCTTGATGTCTGTCCAGCCGCTTCGCTGGGGCAGGACACCTCACTCTGCGCTCCCCCTGCACAGTGAATCCTTGTTCCAAAGCTGAGTCACAGCGAGGTTAAACTTGAATCACTTGAATCTGTCATGATGAAGAGCAAAGGTGATGGGCGCACTTGCTCCGTTAGCGTGACTTGTGGTGATGCTCGGGCTGTACCCGCTGCCATGTGGAGGGTATGGGTGATCTGGTGGCTGGGCACATTTTGCCTGGCTCCCTCCCTGCCCTGGAGCTGGTTGTTGTGGTGTGTGAGGGCTCGGGGATGCCAGCACAGCGTGCTGGCCTTATCAGCCCAGTCCTTCTGTGGATCTGGTGCCCAGCTCCAAATATAAATGGTACCGGGAGGAGCAGCCATGGACTCAGGGGTTTCATGTCACCGTGTGTTTCTTACAGCCATGGCACAGCTCTCTGTGCAGACAGCTCCGGACAGTGTCTGCCAGCACGTCCTTTGCTTGGCATGCTGGGGTGGAAGCTCCCTGCCCTTGAATAGCCTAGCTCCAATGGGAAGAGACACCTTTTCCTTTGAAAGCAGAGCAAAGGAAGTCGAGGCAGCTCCCCATGCTCAATCTGGGAGCTGTTTTCTGGGTGCCTTTGGGGTGGTTTTTGTGTGTGTGTGGGGGGGGGGGTTGCTCACCCTGTGTTCCTTTGGAGGCAAAGTGATTGCCAGGTCTGGAGAGCTGTGCCATCCACAAGCCACAGCTCTGCTGGGAGAGGTCTGGCATCCCAGTGGGATTTTCATGATGCTGTCAGTGTTCTCGGGCACGCGAGGAGGAGGAGGAGGCATGCTTGAGAAATCACCCGCGGCTGGCTGCCATCCCCTCTGCTCTCCAAAGAGAAAACATTCAAGACCAAGGGCCCCAGTCCTGCCAGCACTGGGTGCCCCATTCCTGCCCAGTGCTGGGTACCCCAGTCCTACCCACATTGGATGCCACCAGCGCCGGGTGCCCCATGCTTGGGATGGGACCAGAGGAAGCAGTGAAGGACTCTGCTCCCTTTCCTGGGGCTTGTGCTGTTCACAGCAACCTTTCCCTTGGGATGGGGCTGTGCAGCTGCAGAGATGCCCAGCTCTGATGAAAAGCACCAACTTCCCTCCTTCAAAGAAATGGGATTTTGCTTGCTGCCTCCCGCTACACCAGGGAGCTTCATTCGCCCTCCTCCTTTCCCTATCACATCATTCTCCATTGAAGAAGCTGTTCCCCACAGGACTCCCTGGCAGGACCATGCTAAAGACGCGGTGGGGCAAACCACTGTGACATTAATTGCCTATTGCCTTTGTCTTTCGAAACACAGCTTAGCTTCCCGGTGTCTGTAATCCCTTGGCTAGTGAAATTGGGGTGATGTCAGGTCCTTGCTCCCAACGGCATCGCTGGGCTGAGAATCACTGGGGTGGGAGTCGCTGGGAGCATTATTTCCCAATCTGGTGGCTGACTGAAGCCGATGCTCTTGTTTCTTCCCCAGTTTCCTCCCTCTCCCTCACTCCCATGCTTGGCAAAAAGGGGGATTTACCCAGAGGTGGATGTGTACAGATCCTGAGCTGTGCTCCACGCCAGGGAATGCCTGTGACATCTGTGTTACTGGGTCAGGGTGAGGGAGGAGTTTAGATGAACTTGCACAGCTCTAATAAAATCAGTGCACGTAGCTGCTGCATCAAAGCCGCTGTGTCCTCTGAGCGATGGAGGGGCTGTACGGGCAGCTTGCGGGTTATAAATACCTTTTCTCTCCCACCCTTCCCCTCCCCAGCTGTTCCAGAAGGAACAAGTGGATCCTCTCCAGCTGAAACTGCAGCAAGTCAATGGAGTTGGTCAAGGACTCATCCAAAGCGCTGGGAAGAACTGTGACGTCCAAGGGCTGGAGCATGACATGGAAGAAATCAACGCCCGCTGGAACACCCTCAACAAGAAGGTCAGAGCGTGGGGAGGGGATGTTACTGGCTTCATCCTTGGAGTCTGGTAGATTAAATGGGTCATCAGCTGGTTGCTGAGGCTTCGGCCTGACTGTGCAGTGGGTTTGTGCTTGGGGTGCAGGTGGCCCAAAGAGTTGCTCAGCTGCAGGAGGCCCTGTTGCACTGCGGGAAGTTCCAGGATGCACTGGAGCCACTGCTGAGCTGGCTGGCAGACACTGAGGAGCTCATCTCCAATCAGAAGCCTCCCTCTGCCGAGTACAAGGTGGTGAAAGCCCAGATCCAGGAGCAGAAGGTGAGCAAGGACAGGGCAAAGACCGTCTGGATGGGTGGGGGAGCTCTGGAAAGCCAGATGACATCTTGAGGGGGTCCAGCTGTGCTGGATGAGGTGTAGCTGGGGTGTGCACAAGCTGCCACTTTCACAGTGGCTCTTCTCATGGCTCCCCACCTCATAACCTAATGAACTGGCAGCTCGTTTGCCTGCACTCGCTATCTCCAAATTGCCAGCAGTGTCCGATTGTCCCATCACCTCTTGAAGTTTACTGCTGGTTTCGCTGGTTGGCCGTGTTTTTCCAGCCCTAGGTTTTGTTTCCTGCTGTGTCAGGAACACGCCAGCGTCATAGGTACCAGGGTGGGTGTTTGGCCAAAATGAATTGACCCCGAGGCGTGCCGGTGTGCAGAGATAACAGCTGGGGCCGGCGCCTGCCCTCGCAGTAGGCGGATGAAATGTTCCCAGTGTGGTCACGGTGAAACGTTTAGTGATGAATTCTTACCAAGGCATTGGGTGAGAGGCGTTGGGGCTTTGAGGAGGAAATTTATTTAAAGTGGAAGTGAAAAGCTTGATAAGTTTGGGAGGTGGGGGAAAAGGGTGATGGGGAAGACTCTGGAAACATCTCCGGCACAGGGGAGCATCGGATCTCTCTTAGGACCGAGTATTTCAGTTGGAAGGGAGCTGCAGTGATGGTCAAATCCAATGACCCGACTGCTTCCAGGCTCTCCAGAAGTTAAAGCATATAATTATATTATTACTCCTTTTTTAAACTGGTTTTGGTGGTAGAGGTTGAGCCCGGTGCTGGCTTTGGGCTCAGCCCTTGGGTCTCAGCCCATTGCTCACAATGGTTTTAAGCCACGACGAGAGATTTCATCTCCTCCCCAAGGGCTGGAAGAGATTTCTGCTGATCCCATCTAGTAACATTCACCCTCCTTTATGTTTCTCCGCTGATGCTAAAGCTGCTCCAGCGGCTCCTGGATGATCGCAAAGCCACTGTTGAGATGATCCAAGCCGAGGGCGGCCGAATCGCTCAGTCAGCCGAGCCTGCGGATCGCGAGAAGATCGTTGGCCAGCTCGAGAGCCTGGAGCGTCGCTGGGCTGGGCTGCTGGGCAGAGCGGCTGGCAGGTGAGAGGGGCCAGCTGGGAATGTGGGGCCAACTCATCAGTCGATTCTCAGTGTCCCAAGAGCTTGGGGTCACGGCTCGCGGGAAGCTGGAGGAGACTTCTGTGGCGGATACATCCTAGAAAGGTGGAAACAGCTGGGAAACATGAGAAACCAAAGCCTGTTTGGGAGCTGAGGCTGATAGCAGCAGGTTACAATGGCAGGGAAGAGCTCAGATTAAGTAAATTCCCCACAGGGGACGGATGTTATTTTTATTCCTTTAAGCATCAACATTTAGCTTTAGCAGCAACATCCTGTTGACACCTTTCTGCTGCCTGAATCTTGTTTATGAGTTGCTTGTTGCCACATAAGCTGATTTTTGAGGTTATACAGTCACTTCTGAAGTCCAAATCTGCCTTCCTTGTGTTTTCAGCCATCCCCCAATTAGATGGGTGTTCTAATTTCACCCCCATCTAAGCCTTGCACGAGTGCTGGGCTGTGTGTGAAAGGGAGCTCAGCAGCTCTGAACCACCAAGAGCCCTGCCACAAGCCTGAGCACCTCCGAGGCAGCGATGGGAAGGGATGTGGCCAAAGCAGGAGCATTTTTGCTGCTTCCCTGGGCATGTACCGCACCCTAATGTTGCAGCAGCAGGAGAATACTTACTATGCAGTTGCCCTTGGTCTGAGCAGGGTGGCGTTGGTTCCTTCATCCTATCCCTTGAAGCTTCTTGCCCTACCCAGCTCCGGTGGGGAGCTGCTCCCTGAGTGTTTCGGTGTGTCCTCGTTGTAGGCAGAAGCAGCTGGAGGACATCTTGGTCCTGGCAAAACAGTTCCACGAAACCACAGAGCCTGTAGCAGACTGGCTGTCAGTGACAGAGAAGAAACTGGCCAACTCGGAGCCCATCGGTACCCAGGCTGCCAAAATCCAGCAGCAGATCAGTCGGCACAAGGTAGGACCCGCGCAAGAGCAGGAGTTGCTGATGAAGGTGGTTGGTACCAGGTTCCACTCGGGTGTTTTGGGGCGGGAGGGTTGATGCAGATGGGTATTGAGGGGTTATCCAGGCTGCTTGGCACACGGAGGAGACTACAACCCCTGACCTGCCCGTGTGGGGAAACACCAATCCGCTGTCTTCACGCCTTGCGGCGAGCGTGCCTGGCTCTGGAGGCACAACCCATTCCTGTTCCCATGTTTCATTTAAACCCTTCATATGTCACTGCAGTTTGCCCGCTCAGGGGTGGGTTCTGTGTCTCCTTCATCCCCTCGGTTGCATTCATTGTTTCAGTTTACCCCATTTGCTTGTTGGTTTTTGCTTTTTAGTTGTGTGTTGTTTTGGTTTTTTTTTTCTTTAAATCCATTTTTTTTTCACTCATTTTTTTCCTTTCTGTTGTCCATTTTATCCTCCTGGCATTTCAGGCTCTAGAGGAAGAGATAGAAAGCCACGCGGCCAATGTGTCTCGGGCGGTCGGTGTCGGGCAGTCCCTCTCCTCCCTGAGCTGTGCCGCTGAGCGGAGGCTGCTGGCAGAGAAGTTAGACTCTCTGCAGACCCGCTACGGCGAGGTCCATGACCGGTGCTGCCGGAAGGCAGCGCTGCTGGATCAGGCGCTGTCTAACGCCAGGCTCTTTGGGGAGGAGGAGGTGGAAGTGCTCAACTGGCTGGCTGAGGTTGAGGACAAGCTCGGCTCGGTATCCGTAAAGGATTACAAACGGGACGTCCTGCAGAAGCAGCATGCTGACCAGCTGGTATTTTCCATTTTCTTCCATGTTTATGTTGTTTCTTTTTGTCACATTTATCTGGTTTTATTTCTGGTTTCTGGTCTGACTTGTAATTTCCCAAAGTTTCATTCCCTTCACTGCTGGGTCCCTTCTAAGGCTCGGAGAAGCAGAAAGAGATTTCATGTGGTTAAAACTAATAATTGTGGCCCCAAAACTGGGTTTCCCAGGAGAAGGGTGGGGGAGAAACTTCAAGTGATTCATTTGCTTTGTGACCAATGTCTGAGCAAGCTCAGCCGCTCCATGCCTTTAGCCAGCTGGATGTTGTTTCCAGGGATGGGAGCTTGAGAAGCCTGGTGGGTTTTCTGAGTGAGGAACCCACCTGCTTTGGTTCTCTGGGCACTGAGCGAGCTCTGTTCAAGAGTGAGGTTATGTCTAATACAAGGACAAGTCAGTGAAATATGCCCCATGGGTTGGGATGGGTTTGGTCTAAGATTCGAGCCTTTGGGTCCCAGAAGTCCCAGTAAGCCCTGTAGCAGGACAAGGTTGACTGGACCAGTATCTGTTGTCCGCCCTTCCCATGTCCAGTAGGAGCAGTTTGTGCTCCCCACAGCATCTCTGGCCAGTGCTGGGACTCGGGGACCTGCCAGCAGGAGAGTGACCTCCCTGTTTGCCTTTCTCTCCAGGCTTTGAATGAGGAAATTGTCAACAGGAAGAAGAACGTGGACCAAGCCATTAGGAACGGACAGGCTCTTCTGAAGCAAACCACAGGTATCCCAAAGGGCTGGGCGTGCTCTGGTCCACACCAGGGTCTGGGAAGCTGCCCCCATCCCTCACAGTCTCTTCCCTGGGGAATTCCGTTCTCCCTTGGGTTCAGTTTCCTTTCGGATACTCCCAAAGTGGCTTTTCTACATGCAGACCTGGGTGCCAATCCACAAGCACTCCTAGCTTAGTAAAACCTGAGTATCAACCTCACAGCTCCGTGAGCGGGTGATTCCCACTCGCCAACGTTGGTGATGCTCAGTGCTGTGTGACACAAGGGAGGGTATTCTCATTGCATCCAGCTGCTAAAACACATGGAAAGAGGTTAAAAACACAGCAGGCCCTTTTCCTAAGGCCACTTTCCCATGCTGAGCTGTGGCCTCTGTTGCCACGTGGGTGTGAGTTTCTGCTTGTGAGTGGGAAGAGAGGTCGGGGCACCGCGTTTCCTTCAGATGTGGGCTGCTCGGAGCAGATGTGCAGAGCTCTGTCCTTGGGGAGCCATGTAGCAGGAAGAGTGATTACAGCAGCTTTGGCTCACAGCTTCTTGTCCTCGTGGAAATGAGAGTGATGGGGGAACTGGACCTTTTTTTTTTCCCTCCTCGCTGTGACGATGTTTGTGGAGAATGGGGTTGTGGTGGCTTTGGTGGCAAAACCAGGCTTTCGCTGTGGTTTTCCTTCCTCTTCCAGGGAGGAGGTGGCTGTTACACTGCTGGTAGAAAGCGTCAGCTTGGGGAGTAGTTTCCTGGCTGTAAAACCAGACCACTAAGTTGTGTTGGTGCAAAGAAAAGTGATGCTGAAATGAGCTACTTAAAATGGGGAGGGGGATAGGGCGGGTGGATGCTTAAGCCTCCTTGTAGCCCCCCCACCCAAGCCCAGCATCCTTTCCCCTTGGTGTAATCTCGCAGGGGAGGAGGTGTTGCTGATCCAGGAGAAGCTGGATGGAATTAAGACGCGCTACTCGGACATCACCGCTGCCAGCACCAAGGCGCTGCGCACGCTGGAGCAGGCTCGGCAGCTGGCCACCAAGTTCCAGTCCACGCACGAGGAGCTCACAAGCTGGATGAGCAACGTGGAAGATGAGCTGGCTTTGAGTGGGGGACAGTCACCTGCCGGCGAGCAAATACCCCAGTTCCAGCAGAGGCAAAAGGTTGGGGAGCGATGGGGACACAAGGGTGGGAGCTGGCGGGGGTCTGCTTGGCGGTTGGCGGGGCTGGAGGGGGATGTCCATCTGCGGAGTGCTGGGAAGGACATTTGTCCCTGGTGCCTTCCACAGGAGCTGAAGAAGGAGGTGATGGAGCACAGGCTTGTCCTGGACACAGTGAACGAGGTGAGCCGAGCTCTCCTGGAGCTGGTTCCCTGGCGAGCCCGCGAAGGGCTGGATAAACTTGTGTCAGACACCAACGAGCGCTACAAGCTGGTCAGTGACACCATCAAGCAGCGGGTGGAAGAAATTGATGCTGCCATTCAGAGGTCTCAGCAGGTAATTTAATATCCCCACCAGAGGCCAGTGGATTTCCCTGGGGGAGTGGGAGCAAGCGGCTCAGCACTGCTCCAGCACAGCACTGGGACCCAATCCCCTTGGGCCACGCCCCACCAGCACTGTGTGGCAGTGGGGCTGGTTTCTGACCCATCCCATCGTGGGATGTTTGGATATCGTAACGCTGGTGCAGCGCCACATTATCCTACCCTGTTTTCCTGCCTGGTTGATGTAGGTGGTGTAAAAGGGATGACAGGTGACTTTCTGGCCTGGCAAAACACCATTTTGATAGCACAGGGGTTTGTTCCAGGTTAACAGTCCTTCCCAAAAAGGCTTGTTCTGTGCAGCCTGGAGGCTGTGGAGCGCAGCAAGCAGCTGCCCTCACTGGCGTTGGGCACCGGCTCCACCAAGCTGAACGTGCAAATCTTCTGATTTGCCCCATGCTCTGTCCCATCCCCGCTGACCTGTGTTGTTCTTTCCCTGTCCCAGTATGAGCAGGCGGCCGATGCAGAGCTGGCCTGGGTGGCTGAGACCAAGAGGAAGCTGATGGCTCTCGGTCCCATCCGTCTGGAGCAAGACCAGACGACAGCTCAGCTGCAGGTGCAGAAGGTGGGTGCACGCTGGGTACCGGTGGGGATGGGGTGGGCAGCAAGGAGGGATGCGGTTTGGGCGATGGGCTGAGCTTTGGGAAAGCAGCTTTACCCTGGAGACCCTCCTGGGCTTTGTGTCACTGAGACTGGGGCACCAGGAGAGATTCAACAAAAGCAGAAGGAAATTGAAATCCGAGGAGGAAAAGAGGATTTAGAGGAACAAAGTGTTGGGCTTCAGAAGGAAGAAGCTTCCTGCCCATTTGCAGGAGCCAAAAACTTGCCCAGTTGCTTAGGGCTGGCTGGATGCTCCTGCCCAGACTCCCCTTAAGAGCTGCTCCTCCCGAAGGCTTTCGCTGTGGCTGGAGCAAGCTCCACAGGCGCTGCCAGCGGGCCCAGCTCACAGACAGGGATATATTGATTAATGAGGGGGCTTTTACATTTGCCATTTGCTCATTGTTCCATTCAGTCCCCACTTTCATATCCCTCCCGGCAGCCAGACGTGGAACAAAGAGACGCTGGGGTGGGTTGTTGGGGTTGGTTTATTTTTTTATGTATCTTTGAGATGAGCTCATGCCTGAAAGAACGTGTGCTTTAAATAAACGGGCCCTTCTCTTCCCTCCCCAGCCTCAGCAATCAGAGCAGTGTACAGACTTATTGGGGTTTTTTTAACCTAAAAAAGGAAAATAAGACGTTGTAAGGGAGCAGGACTGAACTGTCAGGCCTTGGGTTAAATTGAGCTTAGCTTTACTTCCTGCTGTTACTCACATGGACCTTAGGACCAGCAAACTTGGTAGATTCAGGTCTGGGGAGCATCATTTAAAATGATGTGTGTTTTGCTAATGAGTGGGTGGTGGAACCTTTCCTCCCCGGTGAGGACCCCAATGGGGTGGAAGGGGTCTGATATCTCACTTTAGGGCTTTCGGGCCTGAGAGAGGGAGAGGAGAGGTTGATCTGGATGAGTCATGAGTCAAACACAGCATAATCTGCGCTTCCAGCCAGATTTTCAGCATGCTGCAGGACACTCATGCTGAGTTTTGTGCCGTCTCTGTGGCGCTAAGCTTTGCTGCCTGCTACAGCAGGGACCCAGGGGTGGGCTGGGGGCAGAGGATGGGCTCAGCTCTGACTTTCTCTCCTTTCTTTGGGCCTTCCGTTTCCACAGGCTTTTTCCATCGACATCATTCGGCACAAAGACTCCATGGATGAGCTCTTCAGCCAGCGCAATGAGATCTTTGGGACGTGTGGTGAGGAGCAAAAAGCCGTTCTCCAGGTGAGGCTCCTTCTGCTCCTCACTATGAGGGGTGACACGGAGAAGGGAGAGGGGCTCACAGTTGGACTGGGCTGGACCAATTCACAATTACTCCAGCTGGAGTAATCTCCCCACAGCATTAGCCAAAATCTCTTTACATTTATTACTTTCCTTTATTGCATGTTTTTATTGCAGTGTTTGGGGATGGGGCGGGGGGGCTGCGGAGATTTCTGAGGCTGCTTTAATTGGAATTACAGCTTGAGCGTGTTGGAAGGCCACCAAAGACCCCTCCTGCTCTTCCACTGCTCCTCTACCCTTCTGCATCCCTCACTATAACTCTTCCCCCTCTTTTTTTCTTCCCAGGAGAAAACTGAGTCCTTGGTGCAGCAGTACGAAGCCGTGAGCCAGCTCAACTCGGAGCGTTACGCTCGCTTAGAGCGTGCCCAGGTCCTGGTCAACCAGTTCTGGGAGACCTACGAGGAGCTCAACCCATGGATCGAGGAGACACAAACCCTCATCTCCCAACTGCCTCCTCCGGCCATCGATCACGAGCAGCTCAAGCAGCAGCAGGAGGACATGAGGGTAAGAGGATGGTGGCGTCTGCGTGTCCTGGGGTGTCTGTGGGTCATGGAGCACCTGCATCTCTTGAGGACCCTGCTTTGGCAGGGGGTTGGACTCGATGATCTCTTGAGGACCCTTCCAACCCCTACGGTTCTGTGATTCTGTGGTCTCCTGGTACATCTGCGTCTCCTTCAGCGGCCATCCTTCCACCTTAAATGGAGGTGCAGTGCTGGCAGGACCGGAGTACCTTTTATCTGAAGTTTTCCTGATATTGTTCCCCACTTTTTTCTTCCTGGGGCTCCTGCCTGTGCGTTACGGGTGCACAGTGAGCACTCCATGCCGAAGGGCTGTTCATGTTGGAGCACTTGGTACTAAAATCCACACCACACCCCAGGGAGCCCAGCTGCCTTCAGATCTCCTGCCCAATTGTGGCAGGGAAAACCGCCTTGTTCTTTTAGGGTAGAGAGCTGTAAAGGGCGTGTTCTCCACCATGTTCCCCCCGTTGGGGCTGTGGGCATGGCCATGCCGCAGAGGACTCGTGCCGGAGCCGGAGTCGTGTTAGGAAGAGCTGAGCACCATGTGCTTGGCAGATGCTGGGCTGAGAAATCCACAGTGCAAGTTCCCTACACAGTGATAGGATCGCTGCTCTGGAGGGGGCTGCGTGCCATGAGCAGGCAGCAGCTTTCAGCAGCTTTCTAAATAAATATATTGGGTTTTTCCCTCCCCACTTATTCCCCAGCAACTGCGAGAGTCCATCGCTGAACACAAGCCTCACATCGACAAGCTGCTGAAAATTGGGCCGCAGCTCAAGGACCTCAACCCTGAAGAAGGTGAGATGGTGCAGAAGAAGTACACAACAGCTGAGGCCATGTATGCCAAAATCAAGGAGGAGGTGTGCCAGCGGGCTCTGGCTCTGGATGAAGCCGTCTCACAGTCCACCCAGGTACGTGTGGGGTGTGACCGAGCCCAACCTTCTCCTCCCCGTCCCCCCGGGAAGCTGTGCGCTTCGAAACGTGGTTTTATTTTGAGTATTACGACTGTAAAACCCTTTTATAAGTCCCAGTGTGGTCAGACACCTCCAGGGTAGTTTCCTGCTGCTCGGTGCTGGCTGTGAAAGCAGTGGAGAAGGCATTGGAATCTTGACACAGTAAATAGGGTAATAAATTTTTACAGCCCTGGTAACAGTGCTCGTTCAAAGCAGCTGTTTTGGCATCAGGCCCAAGGTTGGAAGGGCCCAGGGAGCCTCTTGAAGGAGCGTAGAGAGATAAGCTCTATTTCTGATAAGCTGCACGTGCAGCAAACAGCCCCAGGGATCCTTTATCCAGAGAGTTAGTGGGCATCCCCGGGGTCAGGGGCATCTCCAGGGAAGGTTGGTGGCTGTGGGAGCAGAGATAGGAAAGGAAGGGAGAGGCTGTAGGTGCTGAAGTCCAGATGCTGGGGGGTTGTGGGGGTGAAGTTTCCGCCGCGGAGGTTTTGTGCCCCTGAATTATGTTTCATCTCACCCCACATTACTGTAGTGCAGTTGTTTGGTTGGTTTTTTTTGTTGTGTCTGGGTGTTTTTTTGTTGTTTATTTTCTTTTTTTTTAATCAGTGTATTGTGTAGTCACTTCTCTTGGTTTGCACCTGTATTAACTCCGCGTTTTTCCCTCCCCCTTCCCTTCCCCACCCCCCCAAAAAAAACCACACACACCCCATCCCGCCTCATCTCTCACCCCCATTGTGGAATGTGTTCTCTGTGTGTGTTGCTGCCTGTGCCCGTCCTCCCCACACGGTCCCATTTCATTCTCGGGGTGACTGCAGATAACGGAGGTAAGCCCCACCACCGCAAGACCTTCCCTTACCGCTTTCTTTTGGGCTGGTTGGTTTTACACCTGGACTTTTAGTTCTGGTCCCTGCTCAGCTCAGCAGAACATGCTTAAGAATTAACTCCTGGGGGGGCCTGACATTGTGTTTTGGAGACGGCTTTGCCACCCCGTTGGGGATGCTTCCTTCCTCCTCGCTGATGCGTGGAGCTTTCTGCTCTGGCTGGATTTGGCTGGATTTGCCATCTGCGCTCCTGCTTGTTGGCCGAGCCAGCGTGCTCATGTTCCTGACCAACTTTGCATCAAGAACCTGGCTCCTCTCTGCTGTTAGAGCCCAGCGCTCGGCTGGCACTGGCGTCTCACTGAGAGGGACCTGAGCCGGCAGCCAGCAGAGATGCTTCAGCATCTCTAAGGGCAAAGTTGGCTTTTCATTTATCAAAAAACCCCAATAAATGAACCCTGCTAGCCCCCTTTCCCCTCTCACTCCTGGCGTTCTGGATCTGCTTTAGCTGAGGCCGCAGCTCCATGGCACCTCGCTCCTCCCATACGCATGCAGCCTCCCCCCCCCACCTCCCGCTG
This sequence comes from Laterallus jamaicensis coturniculus, assembly GCA_022605575.1. Lineage (NCBI taxonomy): Eukaryota > Metazoa > Chordata > Aves > Gruiformes > Rallidae > Laterallus > Laterallus jamaicensis. The sequence goes on from JAKCOX010000028.1 coordinate 4,522,987, forward strand.
ATGCTGCTGGGGTGGGTTTCTTGCTGCCCTCGCACCAAGTGGAGATTTCCAAACTGAGGATGCTTTTCCAGTAGTGCCAACGCTCAAAACAAACAGGATTGGGCTTTCCTGCTGTGCCACCTGGCCACAGGAAGGGGGACAGAGCTCAAAACCATGAATTTTGTATGGCTGAACCACCGTACACTTGCCCGGTGCCTGTGCTGGCTCTGCGAGGCTGAGCTAGCACGGCCCAGAGCTCTTGGCAGCAGAGGAAAAAGCAGCAGAACAGGAGGCTGGGGGTTTAATTACTGCTGCAGACGCTGTTTGTCCTCTGGGTGAGGCCGCTGGGTGCAGCGCTCCGGGCTGTTGCACATGCAGGGAGCGATGTGGCATCTCTCAGTGTCACCTTGCCCACCTTCATGGGTTTGTTCTCCTCCAGTTCCACGATAAGATCGAGCCCATGCTGGAAACCCTGGAGAGCCTCTCATCCCGCCTGCGCGTGCCGCCCCTCATCCCCGCCGAGGTGGATAAAATCCGGGAGTGCATCAGCGAGAACAAGAACGCCACGGTGGAGCTGGAGAAGCTGCAGCCCTCCTTTGAGGCTCTGAAACGCCGTGGGGAAGAGCTGATCGGCCGGTCGCAGGGAACGGATAAGGATCTGGCAGCAAAAGGTATCTCCCAAGGTGTTTGGGCTGGGCTGGTCGGGCTGTGCAGCTTCTCCTACCCAAATCATGGCTTCGTCACTGGAGGGCTTTGATGTCCCAGGGGTGTGTTTTGGAGGGTCTCCTGGCTCTACATGTGGATAGCTGGTACCTGCTTCTAGCTGGAGCAGCCAGGGTGGTGTCAGCCCGGGAATCATAGAATCATAGAACAGTCTGGGTTGAAAGGGACCCCAGGGATCACAGAGCTCCAACCCCCCTGCCACAGGCAGGGCCACCAACCTCCAGGCCTGGAGCTACACAAGGTTGCCCAGGGAAGAAAGAAATCTTTGTGGCTGCTCAGCAGAGGTTCCAGCTCAGCCACCAGCTTGAGTCGCGCTCCGGCAGTAACCGTTGGTGGCCCTCCACAGTGATTTTGGTGAGGTCCATTCAGCATCTAATGTAGGGAAGGGACATCCCCAGCACAAAAAGACCCATCAACACGATTTGCACTAATTGGCACCTTTCTTGGCAGCTCAGCAGCCAGCTCATGGGCTGAGCGAGCATAGACTTCACGCTAGAGGTGGCCAGAACAGAGATTTGTTAGAGGGAAGAGTGTGGGGGCAAAGCTTGCCTGCACACAAATAAAGGCCTTATTTCTGCAAGCTGGAGTTTCTCATGTACCTCAGTATCTCTGAGTTAATGCTCTGGTAGTCCTGGCCACCTCTAACTCCCATTTGAATATTCTGTTGGCTCTTTCTAAGAGGAGAAGTGTTTCCAAAGCGTTTTGGGGTTGTAGAAAGGTTTCCTGCTTCACTGAACATTCCCATTCCTTCCTCAGTAATCCATGATAAGTTGGACCAGATGGTCTTCTTCTGGGAGGACATCAAAGCTCGGGCCGAGGAACGTGAAATGAAGTTCCTTGATGTCCTGGAGCTTGCGGAGAAGTTCTGGTATGACATGGCAGCTCTCCTGACTACCATCAAAGACACACAGGACATAGTTCATGACTTGGAGAGCCCAGGCATCGACCCTTCCATCATCAAGCAGCAGGTGGAAGCAGCAGAGGTGAGGACCATGGGCCTGTACCCCCACATGTGCTTGACTGCACCCAGCTGTAAGCCAAACTGGGACAGATCTCAGATACAAGTGTGGCCAGGAGGGCTTGTGAGTTGGTTTTATAGGCAGTCTCTTGGCTTATGAAACGTTTTTCCCATTGCAAGCAGAAATGGGTTTCAGGTATCCCCTACCACCACCCCCAACCCCTCTTTCCCCAAGGAAATGATGCTCAGATCACTTTATCTGCCGCTGCTTCGGGAAGCTCCTCAGCACGTGGTCAGGTGTGTGTGCCCATTTGGCATTGAGCATTGCAGAAGCTCAAGTGTAGCTCTGCTCCCAGCCTCAGAAGAGGCATCAATACCTGTCCAGTGTGGGAAGTGGATGTTTGGGTTGTGGTCAGAGCAGAGAGAAGGGGAAAGCTGGATGTGCTTGGATTTTACATAGCTTCTTGGTTGCTTCATATCTAAGTGGGTGAAATCCACTTCAGGTGGGTTGGACTTGGCCTCACACTGCAGTGATGTTTCTTTATGCTTTGCTGTTTGTCCTCACTGTTTCCCCTTCATAACCATTCCCACTTTGGCCTGCAACTTTGGGAGGCTCCAAAACTAATTCCCATGTTGACAACAAGCTCCATAAACAGCCCATCTCCTGTCTGCAACACCTTCGGCCAGGCGGGTCCGGCACATGCCAAGCTAAACACGGATACTCCCAGTTTAGATCCCCCTGGCAGCAGCGTGGGCAGGGGAAGGAGCAGCCCTGGTTGTGCTGGGGAGCCGCAGGGCCAATTGCTCACCATGGAACCTGGTCCCAGCTCTGGCGTAGGGCTGTCAGCCAGGGCAGGGGAGCAGGAGGGGCTCCTGGTGCTTCAGCGCTTCCTGTTCATGGGGCAGTTTTGGGAGAGTGGTGAAGGGTCTGAAGGGGAACTCATCCGAGGAGAAGCTGGAGTGCCTGGGGTTGTTCAGCCTGAAGAAGAGGAGGCTGAGGGGAGACCTTGCAGTAGCGTGTGGCTTCCTGTTGAGGGGAGTGAAGGGGCAGTGCCGATCTCCTCTCTTTGGGGACCAGGGATAGAACCCCAGGGAACAGCGTGAAGCTGCGCCAGGGGAGGTTTAGGCTGGGTGTCAGGAAGAGGTTCTGTACTGAGAGGGGGATTGTGCACTGGCACAGGCTCCCCAGGGAAGGGATCACAGCCCCAAGCTGGGCTGAGGGCAAGAAGCGCTCAGTGCCAGTTCTGACTGGGCTGGGCTGCACAGAGCTGGGTGCTGGACTGATGGTCCCTACAGGTCCCTTCCCGCTCAAGGATGGGATTCTGTGACTATAACCATTTGCCTCTTGTTTCTGTGTTACGTGCAGACTATTAAAGAGGAGACTGACGGCTTGCATGAGGAGCTGGAGTTCATCCGGCTCCTTGGAACTGATTTGATTTTTGCCTGTGGTGAAACTGAGAAGCCTGAAGTGAAGAAGAGCATCGATGAGGTAGGAGATCCACCAGCCTCTCTGACAAATGAAATCGGGTAGGAGCAAGTGGCAGCTCCAGCAGCAGAACCTAACGTGTTTCATGGTCAATCTTGTGTTCCACAGATGAACAATGCATGGGAAAATCTAAACAAAACATGGAAGGAGAGGCTGGAAAAGCTGGAAGAAGCCATGCAGTCAGCTGTGCAGTACCAAGATACGCTTCAAGTAAGAGGTTGGGGGTTGGGTAGACCTTGGGACGCGTCACTGTGAGTCCCCTCAGTGGAGTCGTACTGGGGTTTGTGCTAATGCAAAGCTAAAAACGTCTCCTGGGCGAGTGTCTGCAGCCTCTGCTAGAGCCTGAGCTCAGCAACCAGCCCTGGGGAAGAGCAAACACCCGATTGAGTTTGCCATCCCAAAGCTCTCCTCCCTCACAAGGAGCGGGATGAGCCTGACTGCCATCAGGTCCTTGTGCTGGGAGGACAAGAGGGGAAGAAAGAGCTTGTGGAAGAGACCGCTGGCCAACCACACAACCATCTCTTCTCCCCTCTCATTCCCCCCGAGATGGGTTTCATGGTTAGGGGGTGACGCAGACCCCTGCCCCCTTCCCCCATCGGCCGCGGGGAGAGCGCCGCTCAGCATCCCCTCTGCTAACGGCGCCTGTGCTCGTTTCAGGCCATGTTTGACTGGCTGGATAACGCTGTGATCAAACTCTGCAACATGTCTCCTGTCGGCACGGACCTCAGCACGGTGAAGGAGCAGATGAACGAGATGAAGGTATGGGGGCAGAGTGGGGACCAGTTCCCTGGTGCTTGCTTGGCATCGCAGAGCTTATGGCCCAGTTGATTCATTTCCTTCTGGTTTTTGTCCCGTTTGGTTTTGGCAGGAGTTTAAAATGGAGGTTTACCAGCAGCAGATTGAGATGGAAAAGCTTAATCACCAAGGTGAACTGATGCTAAAAAAAGCTACAGATGAGACAGACAGGGACATCATAAAGGAACCACTGACAGAGCTGAAACATCTCTGGGAGAATTTGGGCGAGAAGATTGCTCACAGACAGGTAGTGAGGAGATGGGGGCTCTCATGAGCGCAGGGTTGAAATTCACTGGGATCCTTCCCAACTTAAAGTGTCCTTTTCCATCCCTGTCCTTGCCCAGCATAAGCTAGAAGCTGCTCTTCTGGCTCTTGGCCAGTTCCAGCACGCATTGGCGGAGCTGATGGCCTGGCTGACCCACACCGAGGAGCTGCTTGATGCTCAAAAACCCATCAGTGGGGACCCAAAAGTCATCGAGGTTGAACTGGCAAAGCACCACGTGAGTATTCCCACTCTGGGTCCATTTTCTGTCTGTTCCCATCACAGGATTTTATTTCTCACCAAGGGTTTGAGTTGGTTTGAGTCCTTGAGAGTGTGCAGGGCATAACGGGGCGCTTTAGGGGTACCCAGTATTCACCCACTGTGTCTCACGTAGGTGCTAAAGAACGATGTCCTGGCCCACCAAGCCACTGTGGAGACTGTGAACAAAGCAGGCAACGAGCTCCTGGAGTCGAGCGCAGGGGACGACGCCAGCAGCCTGCGCAACCGCCTGGAGAAGCTGAACTCCTGCTGGGAGTCGGTGCTGCAGAAGACAGAGGAAAGGGAGCAGCAGCTGCAGTCCACACTCCAGCAGGTCAGGGAGACACAGCAGGGGTAGCCCTCTGTGCCATGGGGAGCTGTTGAGGGTCTGCTTCCCCCTTCATTTTGGAGAGCAATGAAGGGGGTCGGAGTTAGAGACACACTGTGGGGGCTGTTTGTGCTCATTTTCCTTTGACTCTCAGTTTGGGAATATTTCATCTCATATTGGGAACCAGGCACAACCAGCATGGGTGAGGACCACATATAAACCTTCCTTACTGCAGCAGTGTGTCCAGCCCTGCCTCTCTTACCTGGTTATGAAGCAAACGCGGTGTTACCTCTGGTGCATAATCAGTGGTGGCTGATGTCATCTGATCCATGGCCCATGACATGTTCCCCAACAGGCCCAGGGTTTCCATGGAGAGATTGAAGACTTCCTCCTGTGGCTGACGAGGATGGAGAGCCAATTGTCAGCATCCAAACCCACAGGAGGTCTGCCAGAGACTGCCCGGGAGCAGCTCAGTGCCCACATGGTAATTTCTTGGGAGAGATTTTTCGTGGTTTCAATTCAGCAAGTTCCTGTCTGTCAGATATCAGCATCCAAACTTCTTCCTTCTGTATCCAGTGGGAAGAGCACTTCTCCAGTCTCCTCTTACAGATAATTTTGCCCTTGATGCCTGGGAGAAGCATCACAATGCTTTAACCACCCTTTTCTCTGCTGCAAGTGGTGCTCAGCTGTCCCTTTTCTGCCTGCCCTGAACCTTGTTTCTTTGTCGTGTCAAGACAAATCCCTGTTCCCTCTCTGAGCTCTTCCCTTGCCTAACGCTTCCATGGTGCCTCCATTCCAGGAGCTGTACAGCCAGCTCAAAGCCAAGGAGGATGTCTACAGTCAGCTGCTGGCCAAGGGACGACTGATGCTGCTCAACCGCGATGACTCTGGCTCTGGCTCAAAGACTGAGCAGAGTGTGGCGCTGCTGGAGCAGAAGTGGTGTCTGGTCAGCACCAAGATGGAAGAGAGGAAGGTAGAGTTGGCATCCAGCTTTGCTCCATGAGCTGATCTGACAAGAGTTGTGCCCAGCTTTGCTGTTCCACTTTCCCTAGAGGGATGGAGTGGGTCAGGGAGGGAGAAGGGGGCTGTGGGTGTTGCACAGGTTGAGTTTGTCTCTCAGGTGATGCTGTTTCTAAGTGTCAAGCTGTTGGGTTGGTGGGATTTTGTCTACGGGGTCATCAGGGTTAAATCACACAGAAAACGAGGGTAAAAGTGCAGGGTTTGGGTTCCTTCAGAGGAGAGGTGGGAAGAAGCCTCCCGTGGCTCTGAAAGGCAGGCTTTGTTAGTCCTCTGCACCACACCAGGCCAAATCCTCCTCTGAACTGACTCCATCTGAGACTTTTGGCTGGTGATGAGATAAACTGAGGGATGTGGTGGCCTCAGCCCAGAATCAGTTGGCAGTGGTGCAGCTGTTCCCATTGAAATCTCATCCACCTCATTCACCGAGCCGCTTTCCCCTTGTGCGGGGAGCTGAGGGTGACGCAGCCGCCTGTGTGCTGATGAAGGTCTGCCTTTTTGGGGAGAAACCCCTTCCCCTTGGTAAACAAGTCACATTCCCGAGCTGTAGCACTGAGGTTCCTCTTAGAAGGATGTTTGGGGGGGGCACAAAGGCTCCTTCTGTCTGCAGAACTGCAGCTCGTGAGCACCCTCCATGTGTCATGGTTTGGTTTTCCCCTCCCTCCCTCTCTCTCCCCCTCCCCGTGACAGGCGAAGCTGGAGGAGGCGCTGGCCCTGGCCACGGACTTCCAGAACTCCCTCCAGGACTTCATCAACTGGCTCACGCTGGCCGAGCAGAGCTTGAACATCGCGCCCCCAGCCAGCCTCATCCTCACCGCTGTGCTGGCCCAAATCGACGAGCACAAGGTACTGTGAGCACCCAACAGCTCTCCCAGGTGGAGGGAGCAAAGGGGGGCACTTCATCTTCCCTGCACCCACGGGTGCATCCCGCTCCCTTACGGATGGGTGGACATCTGTTGTTTGTAGGTGTTTGCCAATGAGGTTAATGCTCATCGGGACCGGATCATCGAGCTGGATCAAACAGGGAACCAGCTGAAGTTCCTCAGTCAAAAGCAAGACGTGGTGTTGATCAAGAACCTGCTGGTGAGCGTCCAGTCCCGCTGGGAGAAGGTCGTCCAGCGCTCAGTGGAGCGGGGACGGGCTCTTGACGATGCTAGGAAGCGAGCCAAGCAGGTGAGAAATGTGGGATGGGTGTGACAGACCCTGAGGTACAACCAGCCTCGGGGGTGGTCCCAAAACGAGAGGGGGATTTGGGATACCTCCAGTATGAAGTTTCAGCCTTGCTCCTCTTTCTCTGCAGTTCCACGAAGCGTGGAAGAAACTGATTGATTGGCTGGAGGACGCAGAGAATCACCTGGACTCAGAGCTGGAGATCTCCAATGATCCAGATAAAATCAAGCTTCAGCTTTCCAAACACAAGGTAGAGCTTGGCCAAAGCCAGACCAGTGCTGTCACTGGGTGGAAGGGGGCTTTGTCAGGAAGGGGAGCAGGGCAGCACATCCTCTGCCATCAGGACAGGGAAGAGTCACGTCCATGCTTAGCACTGCCATGGAGAACCTTCACCTGGAGACCTTCACGAGCACCATGTGTCTTCAAGAGCACCAAGGCAAGGCTTTCTGAAACAGTTCTGTTTTCTGTCCGTCTCCCAGGAGTTCCAGAAGACCTTGGGGGGGAAGCAGCCTGTCTACGACACCACTATCAGGACAGGCAGAGCCCTCAAAGAAAAAGCCGTGCTTCCAGACGACACTCAGAAGCTGGACAACTTACTGGGAGAAGTGCGGGATAAGTGGGACACGGTGTGTGGCAAATCTGTGGAGAGGTGAGTCCAGCCCCAGCCTTGTACCCACAACACTCGTTTGGCAAGGGCTCATCAAAGCTGAGAGCAGAGGAGGCGATTTCGTGGGATGGTTGGAGGAAGTCAGTGGGACCTGACAAAAGGAGGTGAGTTTTTTCATGGATGTTCATGGGGATCTTTGTTTTTCAGGCAGCACAAACTGGAGGAAGCCCTCTTGTTCTCTGGCCAGTTCATGGATGCACTGCAAGCCTTGGTGGACTGGCTCTACAAGGTGGAACCCCAGTTGGCTGAAGACCAGCCTGTGCATGGTGACCTAGACCTGGTCATGAACCTGATGGATGCTCACAAGGTGAGAGCACCTTTGCCAGCTCTTCCCTGGGTCATCAGTAGGGTTTGTCCTCCCTGAGAGCCCAGGAATGGAGGAGCCAGAGTTGGTGCCTTGCTGTGGAGCTGTGTGTCTTGCTGTTCTGCTTTGCTGGGGTGGATAAGGACAGCAGGACCAGGGCAAGAAGGAGGTTATAGAAGCTGGAGCTCTGTTCTTCTGGGGTTCTATCAGTCAGATCTGTTGAGGGTTTGGTTTTGATAAGGTGGCTGAATCAATAGTCCTCTGTGAACTTTGGCCTTGGCCATTCTCTCCAGTGTGTCTGGGACACTGGTGCTCATGGGTCTGGGTTGGATCATGGGCTGAAATCCATGGACCGAGCTTGGGCATCTGTTCGCAGCAGCTGTTGCATCGCAGCCAGCACTCCTGGGCCAGAGCTCATCTGCTCCAGGTCACCACTGCTGCTGGGGTGGAAACCTGGGGCTCCTGTCCTCCCTGAAACATGGGCAGGAGCTGCCTGGCTCCCTGCCTGCCCTCCCGCTGTGGAGGGTCACTGATGTGGGTGCAGAACCCGTGGTACAGGATGGTTTGGGTGTGCTCCTTGCTTTATTCCCCACATGAAACAACCCACTGGGACTGACTGGCCCTGCTCAGCTTCTTCCTTTCCCCCACCAGGTCTTCCAGAAGGAGCTGGGGAAGCGCACGGGGACGGTCCAGGTGCTCAAGCGCTCTGGCCGGGAGCTCATCGAGAACAGCCGGGATGACACAACCTGGGTGAAGGTGCAGCTGCAGGAGCTGAGCAACCGGTGGGACACGGTGTGCAAGCTGTCTGTATCCAAACAGAGCCGCCTGGAACAGGCCTTGAAGCAGGTGAGCAGAAGGCTATGGGGTGGTAACCATCTCAGAGAGCTTTGCTGGGGCTACAGGTTTGTGCAGAGAGGTCAGCATGGACCTCAGGTTCTTGCTCAGGGAGTGGTCTGGCCAAGCAGGACATCCCAGCAGTTACCAGTGAGCCCTGCAAAGCACTGGGTCGGTGTCAGGTTTTTATTTCCCTGAAGAAGAGCTGCCAAAGGCTGATTTGGAAAGAGAGGATGGAAAGGTCTCACTAGTGTGCGCAGTGGGAATAGAGCAGTGAGCAGAGGCTGGCCGGGCTGGTGGCCACTAATGTCCAGTGCAACCAGAGACCTTGCTTGAAGCTGGAAAAAAATAATCCAAAGGCTCCTTAAGTGGAGATTGAGAAGCATAACCTTCCCAGGACCATTGGAGATCACCTCCAGGCTGGACAGATGACACCACATTGTGGGGAATGGTACCTTTGAGGGTAGGAAGGTCCTCCAGAGGGACCTGGACAGGTTGGATCGATGGGCAGAGGCTGGTGATGGGATGAAGCTCAACATGGTGAAGTGCCAGGTCCTGCACATTGGTCCTAACAACCCCAGCCAGCACCACAGGCGTGGGGCAGGGGGCTGGAGAGATGTACAGAGGGAAAGGACCTGGGAGTGGTGGGTTGCACTCACCAGAACATGAGACAGCAGTGTGCCCATGTGGCTGAGAAGGCCAACAGCATCTTGGCTTGGCTCAGGAATAGCATGGCCCGCAGGTCCAGGGAGGTGATGATCCATCCCCCTGTGCTCAGCTCTGGTGAAGCCACACCTCAAGTGCTGGGTTCATTTTTGGGCCACTCACCCCAAGAAAGACATCAAGGGCCTTGAGCGTGTCCAGAGAAGGCAACAAAGCCGGTGATAGGGCTGGAGCACAAGTCTGATGGGAGCGACTGAGGGAGCTGGGACTGTTCAGTCTGGGGGCTCTGGGGAGACCTCAGCTTGGAGCTCTCTCCAGCTCCATGACAGGAGGTTGTGGGGAGGTGGGCTCAGCCTCTTCTCGCAGATAACCAGTGACAGGACAAGAGGGGATGGCTGCAAGTTGCACCAGGTCAGGTTAGAAATGAGGAGAAATTTCTTCTCCAAAGGAGCAACTGGGCATCAGAAGGGGCTGCCCAGGGAGGTGGTGGAGTCACCGTCCCTCAGGGTGTTCAAGGGAAGGTTGGATGAGCTACTCAGAGACATGGGTTAGTGAGTGATAGAGGTGGGTGGGGGGTGGTTGGACTGGATGACCTGGGAGGTCTTTTCCAGCGACAGCTATGGGGTAGCTGTAATAAACACCTCTGCCTTTGTCACCGCAGGCAGAGGAGTTCCGGACGGCCGTGCACATGCTGCTGGAGTGGCTCTCGGAGGCGGAGCAGTCCCTGCGCTTTCGGGGAGCGCTTCCCGACGACGCCGAAGCGTTGCAGACCCTCATCGACACGCACAAGGTAACGGGGAGCTCTGAAACGCCACCCGAGCACAATGAGCGGGGCAGAATCCTCCAGAGTTAATTCATTTGGGGCCTTTCAGGAGTTCATGAAGAAAGTGGAGGAGAAGAGAGTGGATGTCAACACGGCGGTGGGCATGGGGGAGGTCATTCTGGCCGCCTGTCATCCTGACTGCATCACTACCATCAAACACTGGATCACCATCATCCGAGCCAGGTTCGAGGAGGTGAGTCTGCCAAGCTCTCCGGGCTGATGGTAGAGGGGAAGGTGGACACCACTACTGAAGGCATCTGGAGCTGCCCATGGTGTCCATCCCCGCCCCTGGTTTCCCACCCCGGGCTGATGGTCATCTCTGTGTTGCTGACAGGTCCTCACATGGGCAAAGCAGCACCAGCAGAGACTGGAGTCTGCACTTTCTGAGCTGGTGGCGAACGCTGAGCTTCTGGAAGAGCTGCTGGCTTGGATCCAGTGGGCTGAAACAACCCTGATTCAACGGGACCAGGAGCCCATGCCACAAAACATCGATCAGGTCAAAATCCTCATCTCTGAACACCAGGTGAGCCCCATGCCAAGCACAGCCAGTGCTCAGAAGATGGACGGGGTGGGTTTATTTCTGCTCCACCCATGGGGGAGGCATCATCTTCTCTGGGACCCTCTGTTAGACCCCACCAGAGCTGTCTCCTGGGAACGCAGCACCTGGAGATCCAAGCTGTAGCCATGCAGTAGCTTACACACTGTCAGTGGGGGGTTTGGGGTCAGCATTCCCATCTCCTCGTGGGTCTTCTACAACCCAGCAAAGATCTGGAGTGACAGCAGCAGCTGGAGAGCGAAAACATCTCAAAACCACAAAGGTTCTCTTGTCCCTTCTGTATTTTGACAGTCCTTTATGGAGGAGATGACACGGAAACAGCCAGACGTGGACCGGGTCACCAAGACCTACAAGAGGAAAGCTACTGAGCCCCCCCACGGGCCTTTCATCGACAAGTCCCGCAGCAACAGTACGTCTGCACTTGATCCACAGCTTCCGGTGAAACACGCTGCCAGGGGAGGGAAGGAAACGCATAGGAAACTAATTAACTTTGATTACCAATTACCAAGGCATCCCGCATCGCCATCCACCGGGGAGGTGGCTGAAGCTTGCTCAGGAGGGGGAGATCTTGGTGCTGTGTTCCTGATCACTGTGTCGTGGCTGGGGGAGGCTCATACGGCTGCTGCTTTGCTCTGTCTCTCTGTAGTTGCCTTGTTACGAGGCTTTTTGTGGTCTTTTTATGTTGGCTCTTGAAGGCAGAGCCTGATGTGAATTCCTGGGGCAGGGGGTGATGTAGAGGCATTGGTCACCCCATCCTCATACCTCCTCCTTCCATTTGGGAAACAGCCGGCGAGGCCGCGGGAGGCTTTTGGTTTGTCCTTTCCTGATGCGCTCACCCAGCCTCACCCAACCCACCAACGTGACCCCCTCAACCAATTCCTTTCCACCTTTATTCCAGGAAAATCCTTGACTCAGGCCGCCCCTCCCAGTATGCCCATTATCTCCCAGTCGGAAACAAAGAACCCACGGATAAACCAGCTCTCGGCCCGCTGGCAGCAGGTCTGGCTGCTGGCGCTGGAGCGGCAGCGGAAGCTCAATGATGCTCTGGACCGACTGGAGGAGGTAACGCCTGCGGGGGGCCAGGAAAGGGGGGGATGGTACCTGGTCAGTGGTACCCGCTCGGTGGTACCCGCTCGGTGGTACCAGCTTGGGCGCTCACCGGAGAGGTTGATGCATAGTGCTGGAGCTGCCCAGCAGACAGTTACTGCTGCCTTTCCAACAGTGAAAAAGCAAACACCCCTGAACTACTGAGGCTGAAAGCTACCTTCCATAATTAACTAACTGCACGTTAATGAGCTGCCCTGCGTCCCTGCAGTCGGTGCCTGTAGAGGCAGCGGCAGCTGGGCCCACTTTCCTCCTAGCCATTAGTTTAACAATTACTGTCTCTATCTTTTTTCCAAACATCTAATGTCACTTTTGTTTTCATTTACGCTTTACAAAGCAGCTATGCCCAGAAGTGAGTGGTTTTGTTTTCTGTTGCTTTTGCTGTAGGTCAGTTCAGTTTATCCGTATTTAATGTTTTTTTTATATCGTTGCTTTTAACTCCCAAGGATGGGGAGGGAGGGGGGTGCTAAGAAGTCTTGCGTTACCTTGTCGTGAGCCGCTTTAGCTGGTGGGGAATCCTTTTGGAGGGGGGTTAAAAAGGGTGTTTGTTTAAATTGGAGGGTGAGAGGCTTGGCAGGGGCTGGTGACAGAGCTGAGGTGTGCCCCAGCTGTTGTCCTACCTGGAAGATGAGCAAGAAATCCCTTATGGGATGCTTAGAGGGGATGGGAGAGGAAAGACCTGTGCCCAAAGCGATGCCAGCAATGGGTTTTCCTCCTGGGCAGAGCCTGGCAAGTTGTCAGGTGAAACCCCAGGTGAGGAAGCATCCCCAGATGCCCAGGCAGAGACAGGAGGGGTGTGTGTGCGTGTGTGTGTGTGTCTGCGTGCAAGTAGCTGACATCTCCATGTCTGTGTGCGTGTCCTGCCACGGGGATGCTGCATCCCATGTGACTGCTCCGTGGTGCACGGGCTGCGCGGTGGCTGTCGGCTGCGCTGTGTGTCCTGTTCTGCAAAGTCCTTTTGAGCAGCACCCCCCTTCCTTGTTCATGGGGGGTCATCCGGGTAAACCCGGGTTACCCTTCCTGGAGGGTGGGGTAGGGGGGATGGTGGCAGCAGGCTCTGGGGCAGGGGCTCGCCGGCAGGTTGGTGTTTCTGGGGGAGCGTTGGGGTGTGTGCTGCTTCTCCAGGGATTTCCCCACTGACTCTCAGGTGTTTCCTTCCAGTTGAAGGAGTTTGCCAACTTCGACTTCGATGTCTGGCGGAAGAAGTACATGCGCTGGATGAACCACAAGAAGTCTCGGGTCATGGATTTCTTCCGGCGCATCGACAAAGACCAAGATGGGAAGATCACCCGGCAGGAGTTCATCGATGGCATCTTGGCCTCTAGTAAGTGCCTGTCTGCCTGAACCGAGCCAGGGAAGCAGCCACCTCGGAGTGCTGAGACCTTGTCCCTGCTCCAGGATGGAGATACAGACCCTGTTCGGACATCCTCTGCTCCAGTGAGTGAGGTCCCTGCATCGGTCTCTTGTTTCTTTGTCCTTCCAGAATTCCCCACCACAAAACTGGAGATGACCGCAGTGGCTGACATCTTTGACCGTGATGGTGATGGCTACATCGATTACTACGAGTTTGTGGCTGCTCTCCATCCCAACAAGGATGCCTACCGCCCCACCACTGACGCCGACAAGATCGAAGATGAGGTAAAGCACCCAAGGAGATGGGACCATGGGGATGGGGGGTGGTGGGTGGCTGCAGGACAACACTGAGGAAGGTGAGGAAAAGGGGAGAGGACAACCATTGGGGTGGTGCTGATCCAAAATAATTCAGCTATTCATGGAAATAGCCAGCTTCTTCTCAGTGTCTGTGGGGACAAGACAAGGGGCGATGGCCTCAAATTGGAGCACAGGAAGTTCTGCACCAATATGTGGGAGAACTTCTTCCCAGTGAGGGTGAGGGAGCCCTGGGACAGGCTGCCCAGGGGGGTGTGGAGTCTCCTTCTCTGGAGATATTCCAGCCCCGTCTGGACACCGACCAGTCCTAGGGACCCTGCTTTGGCAGGGGGTTGGACTCAATGAGCTCTGGAGGTCCCTTCTGACCCCTATGACTCTGATTCTGTGATCCAGATGGCACCAGTGCCTACTGTGTTTGCCAAACAGGAGCTACGGGGGCTGTGTGCCGTCCCAGCAGGTCCCTGGGATGGGATGTCCCCAGAGTCCCGCGCTCTTACCACTCTCCTTGGCCTTGACAGGTCACCAGGCAAGTGGCCCAGTGCAAATGTGCCAAGAGGTTCCAGGTGGAGCAGATCGGCGAGAACAAATACCGGGTAAGGCAGAGGGACTGAACGCTTCTGTGGGGGGGAGGGATCACCTACGGGGTGCCTGGTGCGGTGCAGGGGACACCCCCCCTCCCCAGGCTCCCTGGGGTGAGATGGAGACCTCATCCTCCAGCACGCCGGCTCCCGAGGGAGATGGCTGAGCCGTGTTTGCCCAGCGCCGTCCTTGGCCCCAGGGCGTTCCCTGAATCAGGAGAGCATAAGAGTGGCCCTGTTCTGGGGGCGGCAGGCCCTGTGAAACGCTGCATTCACTCTGCTGGCGGCTGCCCTTGAAGTTTTCCTTGTTGGATGAGTGTACCTTACGCTTGTGTTTTTCTTAGCCCGCTCCCGAAGAAGGGAGAATAATTTCCTTAAAGAATCTCTTTGTAACGGGCTGGCTGTTTACCTTTCAAATCCCTCTCTTTGAGGTGAACCAGCAGCAGAGCCGCCCACTTTCCCAATGCCAGCTTCGGGGTTGATGCTCTGACCAGGATAAGCCAAAATGTGGCACTCGTACCCCACCCCCACCCCCAGCTGCTCCGGGCTCCCTGAGCTCCTCCCTTACACCCAAACCCTGCCAGTCGATGTCTGACTACCTGCAGTAACAGTTCTCATGATGGTTGCACTGTTAATCCCAGAAATGTTTTTTTTTCTTGTTTTTTTTTTCCTTTCCCCTCTTCCTCCTCTCAACTTTCCACCCCATCCCCCCCTCCCCATCCCCTCTCCTCCCACATCTCCTCTCCCTCCGTAGTTCTTCCTCGGCAATCAGGTACAGTTTGCCTTGCGACACTGTCTCTTGCCTCTTTATTTTTATTTTATTTTTATTCTTTTCTCTTTTTTTTTTTTTTCCCCTTTAACAAACGTAGTTTTGTGTGTCCCTGGTGCTGCTCTGTCCTTGGGGGCTGTGGGATGGGGTCTGCGAGAGCCTGGTACAGCCAAGTGTCTGAAAAACAACACTGTGGTGGGCAGAAAACAGGGAAAAATTCAATGTGAAAAGCAGGATTTGACCAAAATGGGGAGGTTTTTCCTCTCTGTCCTTTCTTGGCTACATTTAGGGGTGTTGATGGTGACTGGTTTCACCCCATGGCACCTTGGGAGGGAGGGTTACTGGGGTACAGGTGGGCTCATACCTGGGACTGTCCCTAGCTGGCTGGGTGCAGGGGTTCTGCCTGTGAGCACGAGGGCTGTACCAGGCTCTGGGGTTTGGATTGCAGTCGCTGTGGGTGAGAATGCTGGGTCCACGCCTTTAATCCCATAGGTAACGATAACTAAACCCTCATCCCTGCTACACCTCTGTGTAACTCCTAGCTGGAGCAAGGCTTACAAACCCTGCATGTGTCCCCGTTACCGATGTGCACGAGCGCCAGCTCGTTTGGGGGGAAACCGAGCTCTTCTCTGATGGGTGCTGGAGCATCACGGCTTGTTGGGAGGTGCCTGCTGTTCCCCACTCCAATGTGATTTTCAACTCCAGTGGGTTTTTCACTTGAAATGATGGTCTCTTACCCAAAAAATGCCCAGAAACACACTTAGAAGTCCAGAGCGGGAAGATCCAGGAGAGCTCAGGCTTTGATTGAGACAGAGATTTGACACAATTTTTCCCCACAGCACTGGGGCGAGCGTTTTGGTGGGACCCCGAGCAGAGTCCAGGGTGCTGTGTCCCCAAAGGAAGGAGGGCTGGAGCTGCTGTTACCCCCTGCCCCTGCCATGCAGGGTTTGGGGGTTGCATCTCTTGGGGTTTGTGCTCTTACCCACCCAGTGGGGACATCACCACTTCTATTTTTTCTTCTTTTTGAATCATTCTGAAGAATGTGGGGTTTTTTACTTCCAAAGGCTGATTCCTTCATCTTCTCACCGTAGCGGGTGCTCTGTAGCCCTGGGTGCATCCCAAGGTCCCTGGTGTCCTACACTAGCTCTACTGCCTGCCCCATACACGGCACAACCAGACGCCAGGGCTTGGCTGGCTGGGGAGATTGGGGGAGCTTTGAAAAACACCCCCACACTTCTGATTCGGAGGGGGGAGGAGGGTTGCTTGTTTGAAAGGGCAGGTATTTCAAATCACTGATGAACCTCACAATGCTAATCGACACCGCTGCGGGATTCCCACCGCTCCGCGCTCCCTGGGCTGTTACTGCGGCGGGGGCTTTCTGGCTCATGGGGTCAAGGCTGAGGCTCGGTGACATCATCCCTGGACTTCAGACTTGATGAGGAGAGGTTTCTCTCGTTGCATCTCTGAAGCATTGATTGCCTGGCTGGTTCGCCAGCGCTCGGTGATCTGAACCAGCCGGCTTTTCTCCGCGCAGGCTGCACCAGGAAGCGCGTTGTGTTGTGTTGTGTTGCCAAGCTCCATTTTCCTTCATGATAAAAGGATAAAAACCCCAATAATTCTGTTTGAGAAAACCTATCCCAACCCCAAATTCCAATTCCTCATTTGCTGCTGGAAAAGAAATCTCTCTACCCAGCTTTAAAGGGTTTGGATAGTTCCATCACCTTGAAACCACCATGAATTGGAGCTTGTAGAATATCAGATCAGTTCCAATAGCTTTGCCCTGGTGCAGCCCGCTGTCGGAAGGAGCCGGGTTTCCCTTGCTGCCTTCCCTGTGTCTGAACTGTTCCTTGGCTCCACAGTTCGGCGATTCCCAGCAGCTGCGGCTGGTCCGTATCCTGCGCAGCACAGTCATGGTTCGTGTCGGCGGAGGATGGATGGCCCTGGATGAATTCTTAGTGAAGAATGATCCTTGCAGAGGTAAGGCAGCTCTTGGCTTTGTACAAGTGGAGGTCTTCCCTACTGATGTTGGAGCATTTGTCCGCTCTGAGTGTATGTGAGCAGTGATGGGGGTCTAGGGGAGCCAAACAACAAGTAGCTGGAGGAAATTGCTCCAAAGCAAACTGTAGAAGGTGGAATCATGAGGTTTGATGATCCTGCAGCAAATCTTATGGCATTTAGCCAGGTGTCATGGCAGGAGAAGAGGGGAGAGTTGTGTTTCTTGGTTTAAGACCCCAGTGAGTGGGGCTGTGCTGTCGTGCTGGGGGTCTCAGCTTCCCTTTGCCGCGGTCGGTGTGTACATGGGGCACAGTGGGTGATGGAGCAAGCTTCGCAAAGGCGACCTGACACCGTTTCTTAAAGCATTCTGCTGGAGAAACTGACTGCCTCAGCCTGTCCAGTTCCAGAGGACAGGAACGCTTGGACTCAATGATCTCAAAGGTCTTTTCCAACCATGGGATTCTGTGATGCTGTGAAACAGAAGAGCTGTTTCACTTTGGCGTTACCACAGGGAAATTGAAGTGCAAGAAGCTCATGGGATTTACCACAAATGTGGCAGCACATGAGGAGGGGCAAGCCCTCTGCATCTATCCTGGGTTTTTAGGGCTCGGTGGTGTTTGCTGGAGCTGCTTTAGCGGGATGCATTTGGAAGGGGTGGTTGTTGTAACGCAGACCAGGATCATGGTCACAACAGCACAGAACTGGGATCACCTCCTTCCCAAACCATCCTCCATGGATGATGTTTCAGCCCTTGGTTATCCCAGCGTGGTACTTCCCTTCCACAGTCACTTCCTCAGCATCCTGGGCTGTGCTGTGTTGACTCTCCCATCGCTCCCATGTCCCACAGTGCCCAGTGCATGGCCCCACTCTCCGCTCAGCCACGTATTGGACATGGAGGCGTGCATCAGCTGGCCCCAGGGCTGAGGTGCTGTCGAAGGGAGAGCATCCAGCTCTTTGCCTCTTAGTCAGGGGTGGTCACCTCTCCCCCTCCTAATCAGCCAAGAGCTCCCAGTGCTCTGTGGGTCCCAACCCCTCGAAGCCAGTCTCCTTGGTTTTAAGTGACATTAAAGATGACGTCAGCCCCCAGAGCCTCCCAAGCCCCAGTAACACCGCCGGTTTCACGTGAACCTCCACTCTCATCCCCTTTGTCCCCTCCCAGCACGAGGACGGACCAACCTTGAACTCCGGGAGAAATTCATCCTGCCAGAGGGAGCATCCCAAGGAATGACCCCCTTCCGATCGCGAGGCCGGAGATCAAAGCCATCCTCCCGGGCAGCCTCCCCGACGCGCTCCAGCTCCAGCGCCAGCCAGAGCAACCACAGCTGCGCCTCCATGCCCTCCTCTCCCGCGACTCCAGCCAGCGGAGCCAAGGTGGGTTTGCACGTGAAGCCTCTTTCCTCTAGAAACCCATGGCCTCCAAACCAGCGAGACGCTCACAGAGGAGGAGGAAGAGGAAGGCTGGGGCTTGAGGGCTTGCTGCTCACTGCAGTGTCTAGATGTTCATGGTGTGTGCAGGAAGAGCGGACCCCGCAGTGTGGGAGGGAGAGGTGGGATGGCACAGGACAGGTTTCACCCCGTGGCTCCATGGGAGGGTCCCCAGTGCTCATCGTGCAGCTGAAGGCTCCCAGAGCTGTGCTGTAGCCGTGGCATCTGGCGGGCACGTTGGAAGAAGCCATTGCTCGTCATCTCTTCTCCCACCACATCATCTGCCCATACATGTTTTGTTTCATCATCCATTTGGGTTTTCCCCCTTTATTTTAATTTACATATTTCCTGTTTGGTTCTTGTTCCATTTTAGTGCTGATTCCTCCCCCACACCATTCCAGATCCTTTCCCTTTCTTTGTATTTCTTTCTTTCCTCCTTTTTGTTTTGTATTTCACTCACTTCCACCTTTTCCCCTCCCCTCCCCTCCTTGGATTTTCCATTCCACAGACTCCACACCACTTCTCTCGATGTTATGACAAACCCTGGTTGATAAACAGTAAAGCAAGCACCCCTCTGAGGGGATTCGATTATTCCGACTTCCAGCTCTCGAGCGCTGAGGTAGAGTATGGTCTCACAGCCCTGAGGACCTGCTGAGGGGCCGGAGCGCCGCTGGCATGGAGAAACTCTGCTCCTTTGCCTGTCGTAACGCTTCTCCTCGCGGTAGAGCTTGTTGGCACCGCTCTTGCTCTGGCTGGTAGCGTTTTTCAGGGGTTTCTAACTCGGATTCAGTCAAACACCAGATAAACCACGCCAGTATTTCACATTCACTCGTGTTTAAACCACGAGAGTGGCGTTCAGCCTCTCATGCTTTACCAAGCACCGGTTTGCCAGGCTCTTAATAGCCATTAAGCGTTGAGACGCGGCCACTTTCAGGAACCAAAAACTCCAGCAGCCGAGTTGAGACTTGAAAAGCAGCTACAGCTCATGCACAGCACCCCCATCGGCTTCATCTCGATGAAGCGCTGCCTTTAGCGCTGCCTTGGAGCACATAACAGCGTCTCCAGCACCGGCACCGCGCTCTCAAGAGGATGAACTGGGGCCAAAACTCATTTTATTTCTTTTTTTGGGGGTAGGGGGGGGGTCTCCTTAAAGCTTTCAGCTTCCTCGCAGACTTTGTGAATGGGGGATGAGAAATAGCTGGGAGATCTCGGTGATTCACCAAGCGGTGCCGCGCCAGCAGCAAGATAACCGTGTCTCTGCTCGGCAGTGCTTCCCAGCGGCAAGGGAATTCTATTTTCAATCACTTGGGATGGCAGGAGCGCTGCCCCCCTTGCCCTAAATCACCTGCTTTGCTGCTGTGAAACTTGTTGATGAAATAGGGTTGAGGCTGGAGAATCGTGATCCCTGGGGATGAAAGCGGTACCTTCGCGATCACACGATGATGGATTTGAATCCCTCGGCATCCCAAGGGGAAGCCTGCTGCTTGGCTGCCCCTCTCCTGCCACCGCTGCCTTCCCCCTCTGCAGCTCCAGTTTCAACGACAGGTCAAGATTTTGAAGTTGTTTCCCCCAAAATAAAGTCACAGAATTGGAGGGGATGGAGGGAGGCGTCTCCAGCTGTCGCTGTAAAGCTCACTGGGAAACGCTCTTGGATATTAAGGTGCTGGGGGTGTGCCGCTGGGCTGGATGGAGCCCTCCCCACAGCGATGCCTCTACGAGCCCCAACTTGTCCTTAAACCCCAGTCCTACAGCTTTACTGGTGTCACCGAAACTGGAGCTGCCCATCATGGCTGGACACACGCGTCCTCGCCACGCCGCACCTTCCCCTTGACCCCCCCTACCACCTCACCTTACTTTGCCACCCCAAATCTGTGTTTGCAACATCTTAAAGGTCAGGGAAAGCACTGTTTCAGGATGTGACCAAAGCTGATCTGCTCTCTCCAGTTCATCCCTGGTACCTCACCACTCTGGTGCATCTGCCCCAGGGGTGATGGGTACACAGCCCTGGCTGGGGCTCTGCCACAGTGTCCCCCCCTCCCCACATCCCTACAATGGGATGAGCAAAGTGGCCTCAGGACCTTCCAAAATGGCCCTGAGCTGCTGAGATGCTGAAATAACCTGGTTTGGGGAGATTTTGCTTTCTTTTGGGGAGTTTTCCAGCCTGGGTGATGCCATCCTCCTCTGGAGGGGCGTTTTTTTTCCCAAGCGCTTAAAAATACCCATGAGCTGCATGTCATTCTGAAGTGCACAAGCTGCCCTTCCCCTCCAAATTTTCAGGAATCCAGGCTCTTTTCTTCCTCCCTCCCCCTTTTTTTTTAATTAATCACTGCTGAAACAACCTCTTGTGTTCTCCCTGACCATTAAGATGGGCGATTCTTCACCACCAAAGTGTTTTTGCTGAGGTCCCGATCTCGGATGTGATCTTGGCCCCTTACGGACACTTAAAAGATGCTCCATGTGTGCTTCCTTCCCAAGGTGACCCCCTCAGCCAGCAGCAAGCTGAAGCGACCCACCTTCCACTCCAGCCGAACCTCCCTGGCTGGGGACACCAGTAACAGCTCCTCACCAGTTTCTACAGGTGCCAAAACCAGTCGGGCAGGTAAGTTAGGTGTAAAGATGGAGAAATTCCTCCTCCTGCTCCTACCAAGTTGCTTAAATGGGCAGAGGAACATAACAAATAGTGCCAGAGCCCTAAATAGTGCCAGAGTCCTAAGTAGTGCAGGCGATGCCGCAGCCATGCCTCTGCCTGGGAGAGGGGATGCTGCAGAGGTTCAGCAGGGCACGAGGGCTTGCTGCTGCTTCATGAAGAGCCTGGGGATTAATGGGTCTTGATGCTGCTTCGTTAAGAGCCCAGGGATTAATTGGTCTAGCTGGTGAAACCCCTGGTTCAGGGTGCTGGGTGGGTGGGTAGTTGAAGGCAGCCACAGCGGTGCTGGGGTTTAGGGTGCTGGGCGGTCTCAGGGGAAGGAATCTTCCTCCTCCTCTTCCTCCACATGGATCTCTCTGTTTCCTTTCCAGATCCTAAAAAAACAGCCAGTCGTCCCACCAGCCGCGCCGGGAGCCGCACGGGGAGCCGGGCCAGCAGCCGCAGGGGGAGCGACGCCTCCGACTTCGACCTGCTGGAAACACAGTCAGCGTGTTCGGACACCTCGGAGAGCAGCGTGGCCGGCGGGCAGGGCGGCTCGCGCAGGGGCATGGCCAAACCTTCCAAAATCCCCACCATGTCCAAGAAAACAACCACTGCCACCCCAAAAACTCCAGGCCCTAAGAGATAATACTGTACCCCCGCCCTCCTGAGAGAAAGAAAACCCAACCTGTGTCCAGTTTTTAACCCTGCTACGTACATTGGATGTATATTTATTCTAAATGGGAGAAACTATATTGTTAAAAGTGTAAAAGAAAGTTGTGTTATGAAGCTGCCTTATTTGGGGTTTGGGTTTTTTTTTTGTTGTTGTTGTTGTTGGTTTTGGGGGGGGGTTTTTTTCTTTCTTTTTTTTTCTTTTTGTAAGTTACTATTTTCATGTGAATATTTATGTAGATAAAAAAATTGCCTCTCGGTGACCCCCTCTTCTGAGAGGGGCCTGGAAAACTGAAATGAGGGGAGAGAAAGGAGGAGGAAAAAAAAAAAAAAAAAAAGGAAAAAAAAGAGGAAAAAAAAAAGAAAGAGGGGAAAAAAAAAAAAAGAGGAAAAAAAAAACCTAAAAAGGAAGCAAAAAAAGGTCAAGATGTGAAAGTGTAAAGAAAAAAACTAAACTATAAATAGGATTTCTGCGCGGTGCAGGGTGCAAACCTGCTTTATCTTTTAGGATTGTTTCCTAAATGCATCTTTATAAACTTAACTTGCTGTCTCAGCAAGGTAAATTATATTTAAAAGCAAAGACCTGAATCCTGCAGTGTTCAAGGAACTCTCTTTTTTGTAAATCACAGATACCTCAACCAGCGAAACGTGAGGTGAGGGGACTTGGGGCTTATGTTTCCATTGTTTTTTTTTTAAAAAATAATAAAAAAAAAAAGCTCTGTGGTTTTACCTGCAGAAAGCAGAGTTTGACTGAATAAAATTTGCACACACTACAGCGAAGCTCATGCCCATTTGCTGTCTTAAAACTATCCTGTCCCCATACCTTCGTTGGTCTATTATTCCTTTGAAGAACAAACACGTGGTGAGGGGTTTGGGGAAGAGGAGGGGTTCACACCGAAGCCGGCTGGAGGAGAGCACGCTGGTAAGGTTACAGGTCTGGATCACTGGGATACATCCCTTAGTAGTGGTGGGTCCTATAAATTGAAGAGGATTCTTCTGGATTGATGAGCTAAGAGAGCGACCTGAGATGTTCCTTAACAGAACCCGCTATTTATCCACATCTCTTCTTATTTTTTTCCTATTTATTATTTAACTGGTCATTCCACTTCCAACCAGGCTGAGATTTGATGTGACCTCTGCTCCTAGGAGAAATCTGGACTGACTTACACGCACAGTTGCTTGTCCTTGAAATGAGTCTCACCAGCACACTCGCTACAAGTCCTGTCTGGCTTTTGTATGCTACTTCTCTTTGTAATAAAATCCCACTGCCCAAGTGACCAGGAGACGGGCCGGGGGGCTCACCAGAGCTCCTGTATTTATTAAAGAATTGTTCCTCTCCGGCTCGGACCGTGTTGCTGTGTGATTCTCTCAATTGGTTTAAATTGAGGCAAATCTGAAGCTCTACCAATGAATTGTTTAAAAAAAAATAAAATAAAAGAGAAAACAGAAAAACAGACACATTTTTGTATTAAAATTGCTTGCGGTAATAAACAATCTTGCCTCCTACTTTATTCCCCAGTGTTAACTTTGTGAGTGTGGGAGATGGATGGAGCTGTTTATCCTGTGCAGGGAGGATGCTGCCCAGGCCCAGGTTTCCTTGAAGGGTGGAGTGAGGGACCACCAGCCCTGAAATTCAAAGGCTGGAGGGTGGAGTGGGTGCGGGAGGGGCTGCTCGGTGGTGTGGTGCCTGCTGGAGAGGTGGGTGCCCACAGGTGGGGGTGCAGGATGGTGAGGGGAGCTGTTGGAGTGGAGGGTTGTGTGGTGCGGTGCATGGGGGGGTGCTCAGTGTGCATGGGGTGGGGGTCTGCAGGAGTGAGTGCCTGTTGTGGGGTGCCCATGGGGATGGGTGCTGCTTAGTGGAAGCCTGCGAGGGTGGATGCTCAAGATCGGGTGCCCATGGGTTTGGGTGCCCATGAGCATCCACTGGAGGGGAGCATCCCCGGGGGAGCTGGTTACCCACGAGGGATCATCCCCGGAGGGGGGATGCCCACGCGTTCCGGTGCCCGGCGCTGCTCCCCGGTCCCCACATCCTCTGGGCGGGGAGAGCCACAGCGTCCCGCAGCTGGAGCCGTGGCCGGGGCGGTGCCGCTGACAGGACCTTCCCTTCCCCTCGCCCCGCCGGGGCGGGCCGGGAACCGGGACCGTGCCCGTACCCCGTGTGCTCGGGACCGCACCGCATCGCGCAGGGGGGGAGGGGGGTGGGGTGGGGGGGGCACGGCGGTGCCATGGGGCCGGGGAGCGGGGCGGCGTCGGGCCGGGGTCCCCTCGGAGCCCTGGCCCTGCTCTGGGCGGCCGCGGTGCTCTGCCAGCTGGGCAGCGGCAGCATCCTCCGCCGCCGGCTCCACGCCGCCGGGTTCCTGCAGCGCCGGCTGAGCGGCGGCGAGCGGCGGGACGTGCAGCGGGAGATCCTGGCCGTGCTGGGGCTGCCCGGCCGGCCGCGGCCCCGGGCCCCCGCCGCCTCCCGAGCCCCCGCCGCCGCCGCTCCGCTCTTCATGCTGGATCTCTACCACGCCGTTGCCGGTGAGGAGGAAGAGGAGGAGGAGGGGGAGGAGGCGGCGGTGTCGCGGCCGGTGCTCACCGGGCTCAGCACCCAGAGCCCCCCGCCCGGCAGCATCGTCAGCCGCGCCGACACCGTTGTGAGCCTCGTCAATATGGGTAAGGGGGGCAGCGGAGGGGGGGGCAGGAGCGTGCGGGACACCGGGGAGCACCGGGGGCACCGGGGAGCACCAGGGGGGGACCGGAGCCTGCGGGGACACCGGGACTTGCGGTCAGCATCTGCGCGGCTTGGGCAGGACCGGGAAGACGGGGAGGAACCGGAGCAGACCGGGGCGCACCGGAGCGACCGGAGCCTGCAGAGACACGGGACGGACGGGCAGGATGCAGGCGGCGTGGGCACAGGGGCACACCAACGGACCGGGGAGGGGCGGGGGGGGGGGGGGGGGAGGAAGGCGGCGGCTGAGCCCCGCACAGCGCAGGGTCCCGGGGGGCACCGGGGTATGGCCCGGGGCTGGGCATGGCTCGAAGCCCACCGCTCTGCCAGGCCGGCTGCTGAGCGGCCGCCGAGCCCGGGGCAAAGCCCGTCCCTTGCTGCGCGCAGGGACGGAGCCGGGTGGGACGCTCGGAGCATCCCTGGCTGGAAAAGCCTCGTGTGCTGAACAACCGCGAGGAAGAGGCCGGGGAAGGACGGACAGACACACGACACGGGGCCGTGGGGCTGCACCCCGGGTGCTGGTAGAGAGACAGCCCCAGCACAAAACCCAGCTCTGCTTAAAACAGCCCAAACGTGGAGCTGGGGAAAAGGCATGCCGTGAGGGTGGGCTGAGGGCCGGTGGGCTGGGACCAAGCTGGGGCAACTCAAGTTTGTCCCCAGGCTGCGATAGGGGGGTGGGGGGAGGGGGGGTGTGCTTCCCCCCAGGCTCCATCCCCACTGTAAAGTGGTGGACGGAGGCTGGAAACCATCCTGGGCAGAGGCAGGCGCATCCCACTCCAGGGAGCTGTGCTGCCCACCTTGCTCTCACCATGTCAGTGGGCACCCGGTTGTGGAGCGAGGGGGATGGAGGAGGTGCTGGTGCCAGCAGCAGGGTGGACTGAGTTACCCACGGTGGGACACTGGATCACAGTGCAGAATAAAACCCTCAGGGTTGCTCATTAGTGCTGGAATCTCATCCAGCTGGTTAATGAGGCTCCAGCCACCATCCTGTTGCCAGGCAGTGAAAGCGGAGCTGGTCCAGCCAGCATCAGTGGGGCCACGAGCACTTGTCCCCCCCCAACAAGAGCGTACACAGGGGTGGCCTGAACCCACAGACTGGGGGTGTGGATGCACAGCTTTTCCTTGCCTCTGCTCACTGCTTTAAGGGGTGTTTGGGTGCCCCTGTCTGGCCTGAGCACAGGGCTTTTAGGGAGCATCTGTGCCAAAGTTGGGTGACAAGGTATGGGGCCAGGGGTGCTGGCAGGCACAGAGCAGTGTCCTGGCTCCTGAGCTGCAGATGTGGCCGGGTCCTGGGATGCCTCCCCAGAGCAAGGATGGATTTGGGTCCCTGAAATGGGAAGGTGTCTCACCACAGCAGCACTGAGGACCAGGCAGGTCCTCCCCTGCACCCGTCCAGGCACCCTCCAGCATGGGGAGAAACCCAAACAAGGAGGGGACCTGCATCCCAGGAGGTGGTGAGGGAGGGCTAGGGGGCACCTCCCAAGTCCCCTCTGTCCAGCCTTCATCCCTTTTACCACGTGCAGATGTAAAGAGGACACGGAGTGAGCTGGGACAGACCCTGATGCTCTGGGTGGTGGTTGGGGTCCCACCTGGGAGTCATTGGTGCTGGTGCAGGGATCCTGGCACAGGGATGCTGGCACAGGGATGCTGGCACCACTCCCCTTCCCAGTACTCCTGGAGCAGCCAGGAGAGTTGGGGAACACAGTCCCAGCCTTCAATTTGAATGGCTTTGATTTCTGTGGCTTCGTCAGCCCCTTCATGTTAATTAAATAGATTTTTGTGGGAGAAGGCTAACTTTCATTTGCATGTATAATTTGCTGCACAATTACCCTGATGGGACATGCAAATAGGGTAAGTCGCTGCTCCATTGGGCACCTGGACCTCCTTGCTCCCAGCCCCCTCTTCCCCCCCCACCCCATAGCCCTGTGTGAGCAGGGCTGGAGCACAGCTCCCAACAGCACACCTTTCTCCTGGGAAGGGGGAATGGCAAACCTCCCTGGTGCACAAACACATCCCAGTTTGGGCAGGCAGAGCACGCTGAGCTGGGGGCAGCGAGGGTCTCGCCAGGTGATGGGTGCCCACCAGGCACCCTGGGTCTTGTTTGGCGTTGACAGATCCACGCTCCCCATCCCGCTCGCTGCCTCTTGGCACAAGGATAAACCACTTGGTATGAGCCTGGCCCGTGCTATTTCTGTGTGCTAACTGAAGGAGTCAGGTGGGGCGTATTTTTAAGCCTGGGCTAAGGATGGGCTTTGCGATTTCTCCTTGGCCAGAGCTGAGCCACCAGCCCTGAGTCACAGGGTTTAACCACCGAGGAGCAGAGAGGTTTGTAACAGGATAGGCAAGGAGGAGGTTTGCAGTGCTACAGCCTGCCCAAGCCCCCCCACAACCTCCTGCCAGCACCACAATGTGTACATACCCCCCCCCACTCCACCCGTCTGGATGGAGTAGTGGTGCAGCTCTGGACATCTCTGGATTTGCTTCCCAGGGAGTGCTGGGGAAGGAAGGGAATTTTTAGCTTCACCAAAAGAGCTGCAACACTCTGGGTGCTGCACAGAGCCGTCACTGTGGGGTGGGAGCTCACAGCCACCTCTGTCACTTAGCTGGGGCGCTGGGGGTGCTGCTCTGCTCCCCACCCTGCAGAGCATCACCTGTTGCTGGCTGTGCAGGCACCTTTGCCCCCAACCCAATTAACCCCCCTGGCCATCATCAGGGCAGGGGCAGGGCTTTCCCACTCCTGACTTCATTCAGCAGCCGTTCACATCTCTGGGCATCCACAGCAGCCCAGGGATGCTCGGCAGCCTGTGATGAGCGCATGCAGATGTGTTGGTGCTCCTCATGCACCTGAAATTAGGGAAAAACCCTCTGCAAACACAAATCCTGTGACACTGAGCTCTCAGATGGCTGTTTTTAGGGCCGGGAGGGGTGAGCAGGGGTGAAGGCTGCCTCACTCCCAGCCCCAAGCAGCCAGGCTGGGGGTGCCCAGCGCTGAGCCCCATGTCTTGCAAGTCCCAGTGTTCATCTCAGAGGATGGAGAAAGCCTTTGTGAGCAAAGCCAAAGCCTTTCCCAGTGCTTGGGATAAGCCTTCAATCACTTCCCGCTCCGGAAAGTCTCCAGAACTTATTTTTTCCTGCTTGGAAGTGAAGGACAGCATCTTCCTCACATCTCCTTTCAACCTATTTTAGGATTCAGAGTACTTGATGTGGTCGAATATCCCGGCATTTCCTTTTAATTTAGTGTCTGCAATGATGATGGGGACCATTGGGAGCAGCCAGGACCAGTAATTACGACTGATGCGCAGTTTATAGCAGCAGAGAAAGTTGACAGTGAGGAAAAGTGTAGCCAAAAATAACCCAGGGAGCAGGATGAAGGGCGGGCAGGCTGCCCCATCACCCCATCTTTGGGACTGGGAGATGGTGGGGCTCAACCCATGCCAGAGCTGGGCATCGTGTGGCCCCCACAGCCGTTTGTGTGTGAACCTTTGGGGGCAGGGGTAATTCTTTTGGGGGGGAGGGGGGGTTGGCAGTTTGTGGTGTTCAGCTTCAGGGACAGATGCAGCAGCTCTCTGGGGCACGGTGGTCAGTGCTGAAAGGGGGGGGGGGGGCAAGGAGAGCAGGGAGCTTGGGCTGGGCTTTTTTAGTGTGTCTCATCCGCAATCCGGATAATCCACCCACAGATAATTGAGGGTTGGCAGGGCGCTGAGTCAACCCGCCTCGAATCAATAGCAGGTTCCCAGGCATGGCTGGGGGAGGGCCCATTGTCCCACGCTCCAGTCTCCCCCCCCTCAATTTAGGACCCACTTTTCTGCCTGGGCAAAGGGTGCTGGGTGCTTTCAGAGTGCAACGTGCAATCCCCCCCTCCCTCCCCCCCCCCCAGGTTGTAGGTTTTGCTGCTGTTTCTACTTCAGCCAGAAAAACACAATGATATCAACACCCCACACACCCCCTCTGACCCCCCATTGTGGGTTGGTGTTTGCTGGGTGCTGTGCCATCACCCTGTGCGGCACAGGAGAGGATGCTGAGCCCGTCATCCTGTGCCTCTAAGGGATCCTCTCCCCCCCCTCTGCTCCCCAGAACTGGGGTGGAAAGCCAGCTCCCTCCCAGTCTCACATCCCAGACACTGAGCAGCCTGTGCTGGTTCATCAGCGTGCACACCTAATTGCAGTCGCCTGTAGCGTGTCTGGTCCCCAGACAGTGTCTCTGGGTTCCTGCCTTTGTCCTGCTCCCTCCATCACTCTGCAGGACAGATTCATCACCAGCTACTGCTTCTGCAGGGTTTTCACCCATCTCCAGGGCTGGAAAATCACCCCAGGGACTTTTTGTGTGTTCTTGGGTCCCCTCCTTAACACTGCTACTAAATTTCCCCCACACACCCCTCCTGGGACCAAGGTACACCCCAGCAATGCCACAGTGTCACGTAGCCAGAGATGCTCATCCCAGGGAGGTCACAAAGGTCCCCAAGGTTTCATCTGGTTGGGGAGTGAAGGGGTGACCCAAGAAATGCCCAAAACCACCCAAGGGGACACTGAGTATATCCCAGATGGTCTGTGGGACATCTCACTGGGGGTTCTTCAGGGAAGAAATGAGAGAAGACTCCTCTGGTTGTGTTTTGGGGGGGGGTTCAAGCACCTTCAGCCATGTTTTAGTGACCCATGAACGTCAAACCATCAGCACTGGGTCAGTGGAAGACATGGAAACGTGGAAAAGAGCTGTAGTGGGGTCAGGGAGGTGAGGGGGTTGTGGTGTTTTCCCCCTCAAAGAGGGTGCCCAGGCCGGATCCATCTCCCCTCAGCATCCTCCCACCGCAAGCTGGCATCCTCCTCTCCAGAGCAGGAAACTCTCTCCGCATCCGCCCCTGCCCGCCTGGCCCTGGGCTCTTTTTATAACACGACTTGTGGTGAGCCCAGTGTGGAATGTGGAGGGAATGTGGGGCTTTTTCAAAAAGAAAAGGGAAAATAAAAAAGGGAAAAGAAAAAAGAAAATAAAAATAAAAGGGGGAGGAGGGGGAGAAAGAAAAAAACCCCCAATTTCATAAAAAAATAATCCATAGATCCATCATTTAAAATCTCAGCCCTCAGTTTGGAGAGATGCACCATGGGGACAGCAGATTTAGGGTGTATTGGGTGGGTTTCCCCCCCTGGAATGGGTTAAAATTTGGGTTTCAAGCACATGGGGAGGTTGGGGGAAGGGGGGGGTGTGAGTTGAATTTATTTATTTAGCCCTTTTTGCTTGGTTTCTTTTTAAAAAGCACTGGGTCAGATGTGTTATGGGGCTGTTGAGCTCAAAGCAGGATGAGCTTTAATCACTCCTTTAATTATCTTCAGTCACAGCAGCCTGGAAGGTTTCTAACGAGCAATGTGAATAATTAATAGAGGAGAGAGAGAGTCCGCGGGGCTGCGTCAGGGCGAAGGCAGGTGGTGGGGCTGCTGTCCTTTAGGGAGTTAATTAAAAAACCCCAAATCATGGGATTTGGGTAGAAAAGTCAGTGTTTTGGGTGAAAAGGGAAGGTTGGTTTTTACAGAGCAGTGACCTGACCCCCCCCACCCATGTCCCCTCCAGCCTTGACATCACAGGCGATTGGTGACACCCAGGTTGATGGATTTTATCCCCTGAGCACCTCATGCCAGGAAAACCCCCAAATTCTGCTCCAGAACCCCCCCACTGCCCCCCCCAAACTTGGATATTTTGGGGTTGGGGGGGGGAGGGGCAGGTTCTCTGTGCTCCTGCGTGGACAAGTCTTCCTGGCTTAATTTTGGTTTTAATAATTAGTAATAAAGGATGAAGTTGGGGGGTTGGCAGCCCAATAGAGGTGGGGGGGGGGGAGGGTGGAGGAAATGGGGGGGTGCAGTTGCATCAAGGGTAAAGGTCTTGGAGAGGAGAAACGGGAATTTTGCTCAATGAGGAGGAGGGAATGGGATCCAGCTCACATCAGTGGGACTCAGTGGGGGAATCACAGGCTCTGCTCAGCATTTTGGGGTGCCAGCAGCATGGCAAGGGCCCGGCATGGCCCCCCCCACCCTGAGCCTTTGCTCCTCAGTTGAGCAGGACCGGGACATCTTCTCCCCGAAGCCCTACTGGAAGGAGTTCAGGTTCGACCTGACCCAGGTGCCCATGGGCGAGGCGGTGACGGCCGCCGAGTTCCGCATCTACAAGGCGCGGGGTGTCACCCGCCACGCCAACGACACCCTCCACATCAGCATCTACGAGGTGGCCACAGAGCACTCCAACAGGTGATGGGGGTGGCATGGGATGGGGTGGGGATGGGGGCAGAGATAGGGATGGGATGGGGGCAGAGATGGGGAGGGGATGGGGAAAGAGATGGGGAGAGGTTGGGATGGGGATGGGAATGGGGATGGGGACAGGGATGGAGGCAGTGATGAGGATGGGATGGGATGGAAAAAGAGATGGGGATGGAATGGGATTGGATGGGATGGGACTGAATGGAACGGGACAGGATGGGGTGGAGATTGGAATGGGGATAGGGGCAGAGACAGGGATGGGATTGGGATAGGATGGGATGGGATGGAATGGGAAGGGATGGGGTTAAGAATGGGAATGGGGACGGGGATGGAGGTAGAGATGGGGATGGGGAAAGAGTTGGGGATGGAGGGGTGGGATGGGATGAGATAGGAATGGGGACAGGGATAGTGCAGAGATGGGGTAAGAATGGGGAAGAAGATGCTGAGGATGGAGATGGAGACGGGGCCCCCAGTGAGTGCCACTTTCCCTTCCCACCACCACACAAACACCAAGGGAAGCAGCATGGCTGTGGCCAGCTGTTCCCACGCTTTCCCACCAGGCAATGCCACACCCCGGCTCTTCTCCCAGGGCTGGGAGGATGCTTTTCCCAGGGCAGTTGTCAGGGTGCCACCATCACGTCCAGCACAGCTGTAGGCACTGGGAGCCGCCACCCTGACCCAGCTGCACCGGGACCTGTAAGAACACAGGCACCGAGGAGTCATTTCCACCAGTCAGTGCTGGTGCTGGTGCCTGCTGGGAATTCCCACTCACCTGCCTGGCCCTTCTCCCCATTTCCACAGGGAGTCTGACCTGTTCCTGCTGGATGTCCAGGACCTGCGTGCTGGCACTGAGGGCTGGCTGGTGTTTGATGTCACAGCTGCCAGCAACCACTGGCTGGTGGAGAGGAAATACAACCTGGGGCTGCGGCTCTATGTGGAGACAGACAATGGTGAGCCTGCCTAACCCACCCGGGGCCACATCCCTGGGAGCTGGAGTTCTCAGGAACATATAAACAGGAGGGGAATCAGCTTGTTGAAGGGCAGACACTGGCAGGACACCAAGACCAGAGGAGGAGCAATCACAGCCACCGATGCCCCACCCCCCCCATGCCAAGCTTTCCCCCCCAGTGTCAAAGGGTAAACCCTCTCACTTGGGTCCCACTTGGTTTTACTCCTCAACATTCTTTATGTGATTGTGGTGAATGAGGCCATCACTGGGGCCCCCTGCACAGGGCAGGGGGACAACAGGAGAGCAGAAGTCCTGGGGTGATCCACCCACTCAGGATGCTGAACCCCCAACTCTCTTCTGCAATTTCCCTGGGTGGGTGGGGGGGGGTGTTTTAAGCTCCTTGCTTTAACAAACAAGCTCATTCTGAGCCCAAACCCACGTGAGGTTCCTATCCCTGCAGGACACAGCGTTGACCCCGGCTCGGCAGGGCTGCTGGGGCGCCGGGGACCCCGGTCCAAGCAGCCCTTCATGGTGACGTTTTTCCGGGCGAGCTCCAGCCCCGCGCGTGTCACACGGGCAGCCAAACCCCCCAGGAGGCGGCAGCCCAAAAAGACCAACGACCTCCCACACCCAAACAAGCTGCCGGGGATTTTCGGTAAGGGCTGTGCAAGGCCGGGATCCCTACAGACACCGCTGGGCCCTGCCACAGCCGCTGGGCCCTGCCACGGCTGCTGGGCCCTGCCATGGCTGCTGGGCCCTGCCACGGCCGCTGGGCCCTGCCACAGCCGCTGGGCCCTGCCACAGCCCCAGCTCCTTTTCTTAGCCCCTGGATTGGCCCAGAAATGAGTCCAAGGTGGGGGAACTCTGGGTTTTTAGGATTGGTGGTGTTTGCGGTTTGGGAGGTGCAACAGGGCTGGGTGGGTGCCCTCAAGGTGATGGTGTTTCAGGGGGGTGTTGGAAGTTTTGGGCATCACTGGGGCAGCACTAGGGGGAAGTTGTGAAGCTGTCATGGCCCTGGGAAGGTGTCACGGCCCTGGGAAGACACTCAGGCAGGAGGGAAGCAAGATGCATCATTGTCCCTCGTTGTGAAGCCACCTCAGGAGGGTGTCACGGCCCCAGGAGGGTGTCACAGCCCCAGAAAGGTGTCATGGCCCTGGGATGGTGTCACAGCCCTGGGGAAGGCTCTCAGGCAGGAGGGAAGGGAGAAGCTGCAGCTCTCCTGACCCCATTAACTTGTGAAACCCTCAACACCAGGTTCAGCATGAGCAGAGCTGGGATTTGGCTCTTCCCAGCCTGGCTCCCATTGTCCCAGTGTTGTAGGGACATTGTCTTCCTCTTGTACAGCCACAGAGGCTTCTCTTTGGTTCTGGACTCACCTGGCTCCACCAGGTGCTCAGTCCCACCCCGATGGCTGCAGCTTTTGGGGGGGTCCCAGGCCTGGGAGCTGATGCTGCCTGTGCCCTTCTCCCACAGACGATGTCCACGCTGCGGATGGGCGGCAGGTCTGCCGGCGCCACGAGCTCTACGTCAGCTTCCAGGACCTTGGCTGGCTGGTACGTATCTACCAGGAGATGTGAGTAAAACAAACCCCATTGGTGGGTGTCCCGTCTCCCCACAGCCCCCCCAGCTCTTCCGCAGCAGTATGAGCAGTGGGGGGTCTGGCAGGAGATGCTGCAGCCTCATTGCAGGACCTGGGGGAGGCAAATATGAACTCCACACCCCAAACCTGACCCTGAACATCTCATGGGTCTGTCCAAAGTAATCCCAATAAACCCTTGATGCTGGAACAGGCACCTGGGGAGGAGCCAGCTGGGCTGGTTTTTTAGGTGGGGGTGAGTGACGGGGGCACAGGAAGGGTGAAGCTCAGGGTGCAACCTGTGTAAACCCCCTTTCCTTTCGTTTTTTAGGACTGGGTGATCGCTCCACAGGGCTACTCAGCCTACTACTGTGAGGGGGAGTGTGCCTTCCCCCTGGACTCCTGCATGAATGCCACCAACCACGCCATCCTGCAGTCCCTGGTCAGTGCAACCGACCACAGCATCCTGGGGATGGGGATGCTGGGGGTCTGGTTGGAGCCTGGTTGGTCCTAGGGAGGGGCTGGATATGGGGTTGGGCATGCCTGCAATTGAGGGTTTACATCAAGGGGTGTGGTAAAGTGGGTGCTTGCACATCTGGGTGGGTGCCTGCTCATCCGGATGGGTGTCTGCACATCTGGGTAGGTGCCTGCATACCTGGGTGGGTGCTTGCACACCTGGGTGGGTGCCTGGACATCTGAGTGCCTGCACATCTGGATAGGTGCCTGCACATCCGTGTGGGTACCAGCACATCTGGGTGGGTGCCTCCCAGAAGCTGGAGAGGAGGGGAGAACATCACACTCCCTGTGCATCCTCCTCCCCAGCCGCACAAGAGGCTTTGACCCGAGGTCCCTCAAAGCATCGCTGCAGCTCAGCACCCAAACATCAGGCTCAGCACATCCCTTTATGCTGCACTGCCCCAGGTTTTTTCCCAAACCCACCCTGCAGCCCCGCCAGAGCTTTAATTTCAGGAATTTCCTGCCCTGTGAGTGTTGGATTTCCCAATGGCAGAGTCACACCGGCTCCGGTGTTCCCAGTTAATTACAGGGAGCGCCCAGTCCTCTGCGGAGCCTTTGAAGGTGTCTCCTGGCGGGGTTTAATTTTTGCATTAACGAAGCTGCCAGAGGCCCCATCCGGGGCTGAGCCCCATCCTGGCAGCAGCAGGAAGCAGGGGGTCCCTTTCCCCTTCTCCACTACACCCACCCATCACCCTTAAACCCAACGCTCTTCCCAAAACGGAGCGGTTTGGGCAGGATGTGACTCACCTGGCGCCCGGATCCGGCCATTCTGGGAAGCATCAGGGCTGGGGAAGCTGGGCCAGCTCCAGCCAATGCTGCAAATAGCAGGGTTGGACAGTAAAAACACCGGACTTCCGAACTGGGAGAGCTGGGCTGCCCCTGCCATAAATCAGTCACACATGTTGGGTACAGGCTGCGGGCGCCCAGCCTCCTCCAAACCTCCCTGGGACGGCAAATTCCTGGGGGGAAGTGTGTCCTGAGCAGGGGGGTGAATGAGCCTGAGGAGCATCGTGGTCAGAAAGGTGCTGGGTGCTTTAAATTATACCACTGAGCCCTGAAATGGGGGTTGGAGGGGGTGGAACAAACAGCATCCAGCACCCCCCACGACCCCAACACAAAACCTGCGCTGATTGGTTTGGTTTTTAGTCTTTTACCCATTTAGGATGGGAGAGGGGACCAGAAATCCCAAATTAACGAAGGGGCTGCCCAGAGCTGTGAGCCCTGATCCAATGTAAACTGCAGGGAGCACTGCCCAGGGTTTAGAATAAATATTTTTGCAAAAAAAAGCTGGAAATAATCTCCCCATTCAGCCGGGGTTTGTGCAGCAAAGAGCTGGTTTGATGGGTTTTAACTCTGCCCAGAGCTGAGTTTGCTGGTTCCATCTGTCTTTTCAAAGGGCAGACAATGGCAGGACAAGGGGGATGAATTAAAGCTGAAGGAGGGAAGGGTTAGATTGGATATTAGGGGGAAGTTCTTTACAGAGAGAGAGTGGTGAGGGGCTGGAACAGGCTGCCCAGAGAGGGGGTGGGTGCCCCATCCCTGGGGGTGTTCAAGGCCAGGCTGGATGGGGCCTTGTGCAACCTTGTGTAGCTCCAGGCCTGGAGGTTGGTGGCCCTGCCTGTGGCAGGGGGTTGGAGCTCTGTGATCCTTGGGGACCCTTCCAACCCAGACCATTCTATGATCTCCCAGGTCCACCTGATGAAGCCCGAGGCCGTGCCCAAGGCGTGCTGCGCCCCCACGAAGCTCAGCGCCACCTCCGTCCTCTACTACGACAGCAACAACAACGTCATCCTCAAGAAGCATCGCAACATGGTGGTGAAGTCATGTGGCTGCCACTGACAGCCAGATCCCATCCACCAAACACCCCATCCCTTTCCCACCTGAGAAACGTGACGCTCAGGGAGGGATCTGCTGCGTGAGTGTGTGGAAGAGGAGTTTCAGGGGCTGCACGGTGGTGAAGCCCGTTAGTAACAACCAAGAAGAAACCAAATCCCAAATCCTGCCCCCCCCTTCCTAGAAGTGGATGTAAATAATATAAAACTTTTATTCTCTTGCTATTCTTAACAAGACAAATACATACATATACATATATATATGAAAGAGAGGATTTGTAGCTGGGCATGTGTCTGTTTTGCTCGTGGCTGATGTGTTTTCCCCATCTCCACTCTTTACTGAGAGCTGAAAGGATAACTGGGATGAGGGAGGCAGCATCCAAGCTGCTCTGAGCTCGAGCTGTTTCTAGCCCCAAACACCTAACACTCTCACCTCTACCCAGCGCTTTTAATTCCCTTAATGAAAACACCATCAGCCAATTAAGTAGCTGGCTGACTAACCCACTCCTGTTTACTTAAAGTTCACAAAACTCAGCCAGCTGGGAAAAAAAAAACCCAACCCCCCCAACCCTTAATAATATATCTGACAGGGTTATAAAATAAACACCTAGTTTGGAAGTGAAGCCCTAGTTTCTCTCACTGTTTGTTTTCTAAGCAGAGTCACAGCACAGCAGAGCTCTGTTCAGTGGCTGGGATTTCGCAATGAGTAAAAAAAGACTCAGGTTGGGCTAAAATTGTACTGATTTGCTTGAAAAAGAAGCTTTGTGATGGGAGGTTGAGGTCAGGTCGGGTCTCCCCAGCTCACTGGTGGATGCATCCCGTGGGCTCATGATGCGGTTGTGGCTCCTTCGGCCCCTGATCACCTTCCTTGTGTTATTTGCATAGTTTGCTTATTTATTTGTTCCCTCTTTAATAGGAAGGGGCCTGGGCTGGTTCACAGCTCAGGCAGCTTGTGTCACTGAGCAAACAGTGATCCCAGCTTAGCCAAATCCAAAGGGGAAAAGCCCAATAAACCCACTCAGACAGGAATGATCTGCTTTCTGCCACTGCCAGGTTTCACCTGGAGTATTGTGTCCAGTTCTGGGCTCCCTGGGATAAAAAAGACAGGGATCTCCTGGAGAGAGTCCAGCAGAGGGACACAAAGAGGATTAAAGGCCTGGAGTATCTCCCTTACGAGGTAAGGCTGAGTGAGCTGGGGCTGTTCAGCCTGGAGAAAAGCCTGAGAGGGGATCTGATCAATGGTTATCAATATCTGAAGTGTGGGACACAGGGGGAAATGGCCAGCTTCTTCTCAGTGTCTGTGGGGACAGGACAAGGGGTGATGGCCTCAAGTTGGAGCATAGAAAGTTCCACACCAATATGTGAAAGAACTTCTTCCCAGTGAGGGGGAGGGAGCCCTGGGACAGGCTGCCCAGGGGGTGTGGAGTCTCCTCTACAGAGATTCCAGACCCGTCTGGATGCCGACCTGTGTGACCTGTCCTAAGGACCCTGCTTTGGCAGGGGGTTGGACCCCTGGAGGCCCCTTCCAACCCCTACAGTTCTGTGATTCTTGGAAAGAGGTCTTGCCTCTAGAAAGATTTCATCCACCAGCTCATCCCATGTGAGATCCAGCTCAGGCTGCGAGCGCTGCTCCCTGCAGCTCCTTGGGACATGGTGCTTCCCGTGGAGAAAGCCCAGGGCTTGGGCCGGCTCCTGCCATCAGGCAAGGGCCAAAGGCAGCAAAGCCTGTCTTAGAATACTGAGATTTAAGCAGTAAGAGGGAGGGAGCCAGGAAGGGAAATGCTGCATCAGTCTGTGTCTGTCAGGTATCGTATCTGTGTGCGCAGCCCTCGCCTTGTCCCAGCTGTGGGGTAACACACAACTCCCCCAGGGTGGAAAACCAGCAACTCTGTGGTTATTAGGGAACAGCAACACCCCTGATCCACCAGCAGCTGGGTTGGTGAAACCAAAACCACCCCCAGTTGCTGTTAAACATAGCCCCAAGCCCCAGCCCCCCTGCCACGCACCCCTTCCTCCCCCCAAACACCCCTCCCCAGAAGTGCCAGTGCCATCACAGCGCAGGAAGCCCCAAATCCATCCCTTCCCCATGCTGTGGTATGCAGCCAGAGCACCCCCCAGCAGGAACCCCAATGGCACCCACCTATCCCACCCCACACATCAGGGTTTGGAAATTAATCCCCTTCCTACAGCATCACCCCTGGGGTTTTTATCACCCCTGTCCTCCCACAGCAAAAGCTCTCCTTGCTCAGCTGTTGGACCAGGCTGGATTCCCAGCCAGGGACCTGCCTCCCTCTGCTGATGGGAAAGGACAGGACAGAGCATGGATGGGACCAAAACATGTCAGCCAGACCCAGCTGCTGGAAAAGGCTGTGTGAGACATTCAGCTGCTTCTCTTGCCCTGACCCAGGCACCTTCCCCTGGAGCCAGGATTTAGGCATTAGATTTGAGATGATGAGGGCAAACACCAAAAAAAGCAGCAGCATCTTTGCTCAAAACAAACCCCATCCACACCCAGTGATAATTCAACAGCCAGGGGTAGGTCCTCAGTATTTTTAAAACTAGGTTTTATTTTTAGCAAATACAAAGCTTCTACTAAAGCCAGCAGCAGAACCAGCCCTGCCCCGCTCGGGGCAGCAAGGACGGCGCAGGCTGAAATGCCATTTATCCTTGGGAAGGTCGGAACCTTCCCCCTCCCCACAGCACTGTCTGCAGGCATGTTCACACCAAGCTTTGTAGAAAGGCTAGACAGACTCTGTGGGAGCAGGGCACTGCCAGGGCGTTGGGGCACTGTCCCAACCCTGTGGGTCCTTGTCCCCTCCTGTCCAAGCTCACCCCTCACATCCAGCACCCTCCCAGCGCTGAGCTCACGGGCACTCCCCGCAGTCCGAGATAATCACCTTCTGCTTTGGTTTCCCATCTTTGGTTCCCTGAGCCTTTAGGAAAAGAGCAGCAGGAATTAAAAGTGTCAAGGCTGAGGGCAGGAGGGATGCAAACTCTGCCCTGACTGTCCTGCTGGCAGCACCTACCTCGATCTGTCGCACCACGTCCATGCCCTCTGTCACCTCACCGAACACCACGTGCTTCCCATCCAGCCAGTCTGTTTTATCACACGTGATGAAGAACTGGGAGCCATTGGTGTTTGGGCCAGAGTTTGCCATTGACAACAGCCCTGTGATGAAAAAGCATCATGTTATGGGTGTGGAGAATCACAGAATCACAAGGTTGAGAAAGACCTTTAAAGATAGGTGAGGGGTGGCCAGCAGGGACAGGGAGGGGATTGTCCCTCTCTGCTCTGCCCTCGTGAGGCTCCACCTGGAGTCCTGTGTCCAGATCTGGGGCCCCCAACACAAGAAATATGTGGAACTGTTGGAGAGGGGTCAGAGGAGACACAAAGATGCTCAGAGGACTGGAGCACCTGCCCTACAAGGAGAGGCTGAGGGAGCTGGGCTCGTTCAGCATGGAGAAGAGAAGGCTGCAGGGGGACCTCATTGCAGCCTGCCAGTGCCTGAAGGGAGCAGAGAAACAGGGGGGGAATCAGCTTGTTAAAAGGGCAGATAATGACAGGACAAGGGGGATGGATTAAAGCTGAAGGAGGGAAGGGTTAGATTGGATATTAGGGGGAAGTTTTTTACAGACAGAGTGGTGAGGTCCTGGAACAGGCTGCCCAGAGAGGGGGTGGGTGCCCCATCCCTGGGGGTGTTCAAGGCCAGGTTGGATGGGGCCCTGGGCAACCTCGTGTAGCTCCAGGCCTGAGGTTGGTGTCCCTGCCTGTGGCAGGGGGGTTGGAGCTTTATGATCCTTGGGGTCCCTTCCAACCCTTGCCATTTTATGATATCTAGTCCAACTGTTCCCGTCCTGTGCTAAACCATATTCCTAAGTATCTCATCTACCCCTTTTTTAAACACATACAGGGTAACTGACTCAGCCCCTCCCTGGGCAGCCTGTTCCAGGCCCTGACAACTCTTTCACAGTAAAAAATTTTTTTCCTAACATCTAATCTGCCCCTGCCCTGGCACAGCTTGAGCCCATTTCCCCTTGTCCTATCACCTGTCCCCTGGCTGAAGAGACCATCGCTCACCTCTCTACAACCTCCCTTCAGGTAGTTGTAGGTGGCTGGGGAGCAATGAGCTCCAGCACACAAGCTGCTACTTCGACCCAAACCCATTCCCATGCTCCTCAAAACACTGCCAGCTTTTGGAGAGCCTCCAAATGTTAAACTCCAGAGAAACTGCTGGAAACCATCTACACTGAGAGAGAAGCAATTGCAAGCATGAAGGACAGACAGGGGTAGGGGCAGCTCATCTATTTTTAGTTGCACGAGTCTAAAGCTGTCTGTACAGAGATAAACCTGCTTGCTTTCTGCTGCTTTCCACAGTCACACCATGACTTTCCTCCTTTAACAATCCACCAGGAAAGCAGCTTTAAAATGCCTTCTCCATCCTACACTGCAGGTAATTAACAGCACATGGATGGAAAAGAGAACAACACGTTTCCACGTGCTGAACATTGGTGATACACCATGGCCTGACTGTGGCAGATTAACCCCACAGCAGAAGAGTCTGGCCAACACAGATTATAATTCAAGGCAGCTACTATCAGCATGGCCCAGGTCAAACAGCCCACATGATGATGCTGAGCAGCTCTTGGATGATCTTTTGATGTTGAGGTTCTCCAGCCCCAGTGGGAAGGTGGCTCTACCTGGCCCCGTGTGTTTGAGAATGAAGTTTTCATCATCGAACTTCTTCCCATAGATGGATTTGCCTCCGGTGCCGTTGTGGTTGGTGAAGTCGCCCCCCTGGCACATGAACTGGGGGATGATGCGATGGAAGCTGCTCCCTTTGAAGCCAAAACCTTTCTCGTGGGTGCAGAGGCAGCGGAAATTCTCTGTTTGGGGGTAAGGGGGGGAGAGGTGAAAGCTGTGTCGCAGCTGGAAGCCACCAGGCTGGTGAGGATGATCCTCTCCTCTCCTCACCCACGGTCATGGGCACCACGTCTGAGCGCAGGAGGATCTGCAGCCGCCCCGCGGGCTTGTTCCCAATCTTGATGTCCATGTAAACCTGAGGGTTGGCACGGGATTTCTTGGCAGGAGGCTCACCCTGGGCAAGAGAAGGAAAAGGCAAGTTGAGATGACATTCCTCTGCTCTGCCTCCAGACACGGCTGGGCCTGCACCCTCAGCCTCTGGGGCAGCAAGGATACTGCCAGCTCCAGCTGTTGTTAGTACCTCCTGAGCCTCTGTTTTGGGTGCCTCTGCTGCTGCCTCTTCTGTGTTCTCCTCCAGAGTCTTCCCTGAAAACTTCTTCAGCCAGTCGTCATCCGACCAGACTGCGATGGGGAAAGGAAGAGTCAGAGCAGAGGAACCGAACCAAAGGGCCACGCATGAACATGGGTGCAGCTGCAGGTGTCAGGGCGCAGCACGGCACCCGAGGTGTGGGAGCACTCAGCTGGCAGCAGCCTGCTCCAGGATGCAGGGAAACAGGGCACAAAGTCACCTCTGCTTCCTCACAGAGGTGCCACAAACCCCTGGGCAGGGCAAGTGTGTTCCCCCCACACACAGGGCAACTGCTTTTACAGAGGTGTGGGTAATTTTGCCCTGCCAGAGGGCATGAGGGCAATTAGAAATGCAGCCAAGAGCATTTCCACCCAAGCAACCAAGGAGTATTTTTGATTATTACATTATTTGGTGATTAGGATGCTGCTCAGATCCTTGAGACCCCGAGAAGGAAGCAGAGGTCTCTACCTCAGAGTCTGAACCAGCAGAAAGGCCAATACACAAAGCTCTGAACATCCACAGGGATGCTCTCCCCTCTGGGCACCGACTCACCAGGCCTGGATGATCCTTCTTTAATTCGCATTGGTTTGGCCAAGTTCACCCGAATTGTCCTGCCAAAGAGCTCAGACTCATTCTGCAGGGGGGAGAAAAAGCACAACAAAACCCACCAAAAGGTAAAAAAACATCACTGTGGCCCCCCCTGAATCCCCACAGAGGTCAGAGGAGAACAGAGCTTGCTGTCTGTAGGTAGCCCACAGCACACAGGGAAGATGGCAAAGCCGCTCGTCTCCGTGGGAAGCAGGAAGAGGGTCTGTACCATGTTGTCAATAGCTGCTGCTGCATCCTGCCAAAAAAAGAGTAAAAACAAATCGTTATGATCATTTCTCCTCACTCAACCTTTAAAAATGGGGCTCAGTATACAGGGGCCCCAGCATTTGGCTGCAAACAAAGCCTGCTAAAGGGCTGTTGTCCTAAACCCCCTTTATCACAGGGC
The DNA here is from genome assembly GCA_022605575.1 of Laterallus jamaicensis coturniculus. Lineage (NCBI taxonomy): Eukaryota > Metazoa > Chordata > Aves > Gruiformes > Rallidae > Laterallus > Laterallus jamaicensis. Next base: position 4,564,733 of record JAKCOX010000028.1, read on the forward strand.
TGTAAGGACTGAAGGGCGTTGTAGGAGCTGTACCCAAACCAGTGTCTGGGGCTTGCTTCCCAACAACTAGTAAAGAAGCCTGCTGTGCAGTGCCTTATTGCTCACACCAGCTTCTGAGAGAGCAGGAGAGTTCAGCCCCACTGAACCGGCGTGCCTGGAGGCGCTGAAAAGCCAGGTAGATGTGGTGCTGCAGGATGTGGGATAGGGGTGGCTGGCAGGTCAGGGTGATGATGGTTGGATCTGAGGCTCTAAAGGGCCCCTTCCAGCCAAGGCAATGCTGTGATTCTCCCTCAGGCGGGAGGCCTGGGGCTGGCGATAAAACGGGGAAGACACAGGGACACCCTGAATACATGAGACACCCGGAACACATGGGGGGGGACACGGGAACACACGCGGCCCGCCCACTGCGGCCCAGCCCCGGGACCTGCCGGCCGGCGGCTGGGGCCGGCAGCAGCCGCGCTTCGGACCGAGCGGACAGGGGCCCCCTGGCCCCGAGCCCGGCCTCGGCCGCCCCCCGCAGCTCCCAGCCGGAGGGCCCGGCCCGGCGCCCGCCCCTTTCTCACCTCCGCCAGCTCGAACTCGATGAAGGCGAACCCCCGGTGCTTTTCTGGAGAGAGAAGCGGTCACGGGCAGCGCTCCCGCGGGGCCCCGGCGGCGGCCGGGCCCGCCCCGCCCCGCTCGCCCCGCCTCAGCCGCTCCCGCCCGCCGCACGCACCCGTCTCGTAGTCCAGCGGGATCTGGATGTCGGTGATGTCGCCGAAGGGGATGAAGGCGGCGTGCAGCACCTTCTCGTCCACCTCCTCCGCCAGCCCGCCTGCGGGGCGGACAGCGGTCAGGGCCTGCGGAGCGCGGCCCCGCAGAACGCGGCCCCGGGGCCCGGTACTCACCTACGTACAGCACCCGCTTGGTGGCCGCCATCTTCCCTGCGCGCGGCCGGAACAGAGCGCCGGCTCCGCCTCCTCCGCCAATCGAAGCCGTGGCTCCGCCCACCCCGCAGGGCGAGCGGGAGCGGGACCGGGTACCCCAGCGCTGAGAGCGGCCCCGGGCACTGCGCACGGCCCCCGCCTTCCGGGGGCTCTCAGGAGGAGGCCGGAGCCCTGGCTCCTGCCAGCCCCGAGGCTGGTGAAGAGGGCCCCCATCTCGCCAGCCCCATGGGTGGCAGAGGGGGGGTGCTATCCTTGCAGACGATGGGCTGTAGGGAGCCAGAGCCAAGGAGCACCCAAGAGGTGAGCACTGCTCACCCCTGAGGTCACAGCAGGAAGCCCCCAAGGTCAGAGCAGCTGAACATGCAGCAACAGTGGGCAAGAAGGCCAATAGGATGCTGGGGTGCATCAAAAGGAGCATGGCCAGCAGGTCAAAGGAGGGGATCCTCCCCTCTGCTCTGCCCTGGTCAGGCCCCTACTGTAACACCCAGCGCTGCAAAGCTGCTCTGCACCAGCAGAGAAGAGGAAGGCAAAGCCTTTCCACCCCTCACTTGACAGAATACCTCCAGCACCCTTATGCTCATCACCCCATCAAGGCATCAGCAACAGCACAGCCACTCAGAAACAGCAATAGGCAGGAGGTAGAGCTGAATCACAGAAGAGATCATCGGGTCCAACCCCCCTGCCAAAGCAGCTCCCTATCTCATATCACATAGATAGGCGTCCAGACGAGACTTGAATATCTCCAGAGAAGGAGACTCCACCACCTCCCTGGGCAGCCTGTCCCAGGGCTCCCTCACCCTCACTGGGGAAAAGTTCTTCCCCATGTTGGTGTGGAACTTCCTGTGCTCCAATTTGCAGCCATTGCCCCTTGCCCTGTCTCCACTGACCAAAGAAAAGGGGCTGGCCAATTCCCCCTGCAACCCATGCCTAAGATATTTATAAACACTAATTAGGTCCCCCCTCAGTCTTCTTTTCTCCAGGCTGAACAGACCCAGCTCACTCAGCCTTTCCTCATAGGGGAGATGTTCCAGACCCCTAATCAATTTTGTTGCCCTTCTCTGGACTCTCTCCAGAAGGTCCCTGTCTTTTTTATACCAGGGAGCCCAGAACTGGACACAGTATTCCAGGTGGGGCCTGACCAACGCAGAGTAGAGGGGGAGGATCACTTCCTTCGACCTGCTGGACACACTCTTCCTGATGCAATAATCGCAGTCCATCACAATTTAACATATCAATCACATGACAAATGCCTGCCAGGTTATCTTTAAGTCAGATCTAGAGAAAATGATGACAGATACAGACAAAGTTTTAAATACCTTTATTGATAAATGCTTTCCAGACTTTCCAAACTGGATTGTTCAAGTTAAAACCAAAACCACAAAATACTTTGAACCTAAGATCCTCAGTGACCTCAGAAGACCCAAAGGGCAGCTCTGGTCTGACCACAGAGGAAAAGCTTGCAAGCCCAATTCTGGTTTTGGAAAACTAGAGCTGAGTCAGCTTTTTAAATAAGATTTTAAAGATTAATTTACAAAATGCAATAGAACTATGTGATATGGCGCACGGCATATCTGCAGGACAGTGAAGTCTTCAAACATCTGGAGCCGATGTCTAGGAAGGGGCTATTTGGCTTCTTTTCCTGTAGGATGTGAAGACAACACATTACCCACACCTCACTTCAGGCTGCTGGACATCCTTTCCAGCATTACAAACCATAAGGACACGTTTTGTTGTGACATCTGACAGTAACAGCTTCACAAGAAGTGCTGAAGATGGCAATTCCAGACAACCCAGGGAAAACTGGATCACTAAAAGCAACACAAGGCACTCTGGGAATCAAAAGCTTTCTTCAGAAGTTAACCAAGAGCGAGCTCCAAACACAGGAGATGCCATTTGCCATGGACCTATGCAGTGAAGTGACTTTCCTGCCACCAGCATGTCGCTATGCACCACAGGCAGATGGCTGTCAGGGTAAGGAACGGGCATGAACAGCCCATTTAAAAGCCACTAGAACATCACATGTGTCCCATTTTATTTCCCAGATTAGCAGGTTCCCAAAACTCTACTTGAGAGAGACACTCACCAGTCTTCCCGGTTTAAGAGGTAGCAGCAACTACGCCCACCTTCTGGGCAGCTTCTTTCTTGGCTTGGTGAGCCTGCAACACTGCAACGGCCTCCTCCACCTCGGGGAGACAAATCACCTGGTGAGACCTGCTCTCTGGACCAAACCTCCCAGAGGTCACCCCTCCCTAAAGGAACAGGCTGGTTTACCTTTGACCGGAGGGACTCTGGAGACTCTAGCATGTGCAGCAGCTCTGAGTTGTCAATCTCTAGCAGCATTCCTGTTATCTTCCCTGCAAGGCTGGGGTGCATAGCTTGAATGAGAGGGAACAAACGTTCTCCTGGGCAAGGGGAAAAATAAAAAGAGAAAGAAGGTGTTGAGACAGTGGAGTTTCCATTAGAAGTCATCTTTGCGACCTGAGGGGGTTTTTCCAAAGGAAGGTCCAATCTGTCACAACTGGAGTTTCACTTACCCAGCATCTGTTTCTGCTCCTGGGGAGGGGCAGCAGCCAGCATAGAAGCTGTCAGTGGTTCCTGTCCCTGCACGTGTACCGCAGGCTGCGGTGCCTATAGAAGGGCAGACAAGAGGGTTGTGAAACAGATACTATTTTGCATTTAGAGACAATGCAATACTCCCTCCTCCCAAAACACACTCTTCATCAAGCCTACAGTAGACTGAAGTTTCAGAAGAAGACAGCTGAGGTGCCCTTCATTCACAAACAGGCTCCCTCCAAGTCCTGGACTCAAACCCCCCTAACATCACACACAGGCACCATAAATCTCTCTCAAAAGCTGGATCAAGCATTGAGACCATGTTTGATTATCTCTCCAAAGAGCAGCATCCATGCCTGATTTTTGTACAGTGCAGAGGTTTATGGGAGAAGCAAAACCTGTCTTCAGTGATACCCCAGTGAGGATTTGGCAGAGGTCAGAGAACAAATGGTTGCAGAACAGGAAAGAACAAGAAAAATAACCTTGCAGCAAATTCAGGTAAAGAAGGATTTGGAAGTACAAGACAAGCAACAAGGCTGCCCCAGCAAAGGTGAAACTGCCAGGGTTTTAAATTCAAAAGTATGATGCTTGTCTGGGTTCTAGAAGTAGGCTGAAGGTCCTGTACAAACACCAGAGTGGTGTGTTACACCTGCCCCCCTGCCCTGTGTTACCTGCAGAGGCTGTACGGCTGGGTGGGGGCTGCGGACACTGGAGGCGTATTTGTAAGGAGGAACAGCTCTGGGAGTGGGGGTAGCTACAGGCGGCCGGGGGGCTAAACTCTGTGCTGCAGTGCCAACACCTGCAAAGGAAGAGAATGGAACTACAGAGTCCTGCAGCAACACACAAACAAGTTGGGATGTCTGATATCAACTGCTGAATTCAGGCTATGTCCCACACAGTGTAACACCTCTTTAAAAACTGGTGTCTCCAATGTGCCCAGCTACTTCAGGAAGGGGCTGCTCTCCCCAAACAAAACAGTGCACTCCTCATCCTGCATTTCGGGTACTTTCTAGGCAGTCACTGAACAAAATGAATTTGGATGCTCTACTCTGAAAACAACATTTGTGATCTACAGAACTTTGATTTTAGTTAATCTTGCATGGTGTATGTTGCAGAGGTGTAGAGATGAGTTCCAAATCAGTGGAAAGTAACCCATCTGGATTTCCACTGCTGTGCTTTAGCACCAACTGTCCCCAGACTCGCACTGGACAGCGAGGAACAGGGAAGATCAAAGTGCTGTGTCTGCCCCTTGCTCTGGGTGGCTTTTGGGAGCAGTCACGTCTCACTAGCATCCTACTCCCTCTCAGACAAGGGGAAGAGCTGGGGATGCAGACACCTTACCAACTCGCTGGGCAGCAGCAGGGAGGCCACGAGAGGCCGGAGCATTGCCGGCAGGGGTCAGATGGCGCAGCGCTGGCCGTGGTCCAGACTGGCGCATGGCATTGGGCATTCCCTGGAAGCCTAATGGAAGAAATGAGGGGAAATCTTCAAAACAGGACTGGCCAGTCAGGACAGTCAGCTACTGAAAGCAGGAAGGGACTGTGCACAGAAAGGAAAGCATGAGTTGATCTTGTTGGAAAGTACAGGCGAGAGGGTTATACAACCCAAATACTGTCTCTAGCATGCTCACCTTGAGGTCTTCCCCCTTGCTGCCAGCGTGGGTTGGGTCTCATCTGCGTCATCTGATTAGGTGCATAGTAAGTGGGTCTGCTCTGAGCCTGAAGAAAGATCAGACAAGCTCAGAGGCAACACAGAATCCCAGACTGGTTTGGGTTAGAAGGGACCTCAAAGATCATTCAGTTCCAACCCCTTGCCATGGGCAGGGACACTCTCACCACAACAGGCTGCCCATCCAACCTGGTCTTGAACACCTCCAGGGATGGGGCTTCCACACCCTATCAGCACACCCTGTGCCAGGGCCTCACCACCCTCAGAGTGAAGAATTTCTTCCTAAAGTCTAAGCTAACCCTGCCCTCTGTCAGCTTGAAGCCATCACCCCTTGTCCTGTCACTGCACTCCCTGGTGACCAGCCCCTCTCCCACTTTCCTGTAGGACCCCTTTAAATATCAGTAGGCTGAGATAAGGCTCTGGGGAGACCTACTCTTCTCTAGGCTGAGCCAGCCCAACTCTCTAAGCCTGGCTTCAGAGGAGAGGTGCTCCAGCCCTCTGATCATCTTTGTGGCCTTCTCTGGACTCATTCCAACAGCTCCATGTCTTTCCTGTACTGGGAATCACAGAATTGGACAGAGCACTGCAGGTGGGGTCTCACAAGAGCAGAGGGGCAGAATCCCCTCCCTCAACCTGCTGGCCACGCTGTTCTTGATGCAGCCCAGGACAGGGTTGGCGGCCACCTGAGCCACCAGCACACACTGCAACATCTCAGTAACACACACTGCTGCCAGGACCCAACACTGAATTCAGGTCAGGGGAAGAGGCGGCTGAGAAGCCTCAAAATTAACTCCGCTGACTGTGCCTCTCATTAGGAGTGATTTGCTTACAGGTTTAAGAAAGGCTCAACAAACTCCTGCAGCTGAACCATCAAAGCTTCAGGACAGGTTGAAAAACCACACCAGCTCAGCTTACCTGGGGCACAGCAGGCATGAAATATCCCCCAGCAGCAGGCTGGAACTGATTAATGATCGTGTTGGCAGGCAAGGCTCTCATCCCAGCGATGCGCTGCATGTACTGATTTGTTAGATGGGCCTTTCGCTCTTCTTTCCTTTGTGCAAGCGCAACGTACAACGGCTTTGAGCCCACAATTCGTCCGTTCATCTCTGTCACAGCTTTTGTAGCTTCCTCTGGAGAGGAAAAGCAGACAAAGCCAAACCCTTTGCTCCGTCCATCTTCCAGCATCACCTGCAGTAAAGATCAATTGCTAGTAGGGTACCGTTACAAGAACCTTGCCCAAGAATCTGTATTTTTTTCAGGCAGGTAGGAGTGAACTGTTGCAGAGGTGTAGAGACAGGTACTCGATGAATGGAAGTCACCTGTCTGGATTTACTCTGCTATTCTGTAAGCACCATGTGTCCCCAGGCCCACACTGCACAGTAAGGAATGGGAAAGATTTGGTGCAGCCCCTGAACGCGTGTAGGGAAACACCAGTCGCCTCAAACTAGCATGTTTGCTACTTCCTGCCTCCTTTTCACAAGGAAATTAAGCAAGTTTTCAGTAAAAACCCACCAAGACCCAAATAAATCTGTGCATTTACTAGTCTGGATGTTCTCAGAACCACAGTGACACAGGGAATATAAAAACTACCCTTCCCATTTCATGTCCTCAACCGTTTCTTCTTCAAGCTTTAAAAATCCAACTACCCTTAAACCCCACAGTACCTTGGCACTCGTTATTGACCCAAAAGGTGAGAACTCCTTCCTCAGTTTTTCATCATCTATAGTGTCATCTAGGTTTTTAATGTATAGGTTAACACCCTAGAAGGGAGAAAACAGCAAGACATTCATAACATCCAAGAAAATCTCGAGCATATCAACTGTTAGCATCCATCTGCCAGAGCTGTGAGTTGCCTGAAAACTCTTAATTTAGCATAATGTTCCTGTCGTACCGCCCCAAGGCGATAGATGTTGCGAAGGTGTAGAGACAAGTCCCACTGTGGTGCCAGGGACTTGTCTGGATTTCCTCCGCTTTCCTCTCGCATCACGTGTCCCCAGTCCAGCACTGTACCACAAGGAATGGGAAAGATTCAGATGCCATCTCCGATGCTACCCAGTTTTGCCATAAATTAGTGAGACAACAGGATAGAGTCATGCTGCCTCTTTCCATCCTTCTAGGTATTCCCATTTTAAAGGAGACTGCATGACTTCTCATGTCCTCCTCGACTTTTCACTGCCAAGACTTGACCCCGCTGCCCCATCTGCCCCCAGACACCATGAAGTCACTTTTACTCACAGGATCTCTCACAGGACAATGACACTGTCAATTCCTTTCCAATCCTGCCAGTAGACTGACAGACCTGTGTTTGCATTCAGAAATGGATCATTCACCTGGTACCGGCTGAGCCTCTCTTGTTTCAGCTGTTCAAACTTCCTCTTCAGCTCTGCCTGGCGCTCGACCTTCTTCTGCGCTCGGCCTACGAACACCATTTTCCCATTGATATCCTTCCCGTTCATTTCTTCTACTGCCTGGATGGAGGGGAAAACTGTCATCTGCTGAAACAAGGCAGCACCTGATCCTGTTAAGAACAGGACTTTCCAAAGCTCACACTCTACCCCTGCCTGGTAGCCAATAAACCGAGGCTGCCACATTACCTTTGCATGGCCTTCATGTAACAGGCTCATTAAAGACAAATCAGAGAGACCATCCTGACCACACCTCTGTAAATGCTGGACTAACAGCAACACATGTGTTTATCTCCAAACCTTCTAGCAATTAAGGCCAAATTTAAACAAGTATTCTGCCTAAATAAGACCATTTCCAAGCACTGTTCTCACTCTGGAAGTCTTCCTCCTCCTGATGCCCTGTACTGTAGTATTTGTCCAGAAATTATTATTTTTGATTATACCACTGTGTTCTCTGTGAGTCTTATAATCTGGAGAAATGCTGAGTTACCCTTCAACATGAAGCTAGTAAGGTGCACAAGGTTTTTAAGTGCCCACATCTAGAAGAGGTTATGGCTGAGGCAGTATTCTCTCATTTTAGCAACAGGCTCCTATGATAAAGCAGGTTATGTTTTTCTTCTCTGAAGATATGCCCAAGCAGCATAGGAGAGTCATACCTTGTTAGCATCTTCATGCTTTTCAAAGCTCACGAAGCCAAAGCCTTTGGATTTTCCAGTGGGGTCTGTCATCACTTTAACACTCAGAGTTTTACCTGGTACCAAGGGACAGGGTCAGTAAAGCACCATAAAAATATTTCAAGACTATTAAATTCTACACAGTAGCCCCAGCCTTCTCCCCTTCTCATCTGTCAGCCAGCCTCTGCTTCCTCGCCAACATTTGGCACAACTACTACTCACACCTCAACTCTTTGTATTCCTCAGCTTTAAAATGATGCATGTAGAGCTACACAGATGGTAGCAGCACTGCTAAACCACCACGGGTCATGAAATTCACAGCCTGATTACAAGTGTTGCTGTATTTACCGTATTTGCTGAAGAGCTCTTTTAGTCTTTCATCATCCATGTCATCCCCAAAGTTTTTAATATAAACATTGGTGAATTCCTTTGCCTTGGCTCCTAACTCAGCCTCCCGCTCCTTACGAGACTTGAATCTCCCAACAAATCTGTAGAAAGAATGAAAATCCCAATAAGCAGCTTGTTTTCAAGAGCAGAAAAGCAATGTGTGATTTGCAGTGAGGCAAAAAAATGAGTGTGTAGTGGGAGCTGTGAACAGGGACAAGAAAGGGTGACAAGGGAAGGACAAGCTGGCTGCAGGTCAACCAGAAAAATCACCTGTCTTATGGTGAGGTGGATAAGGATGCCCACCCAGCTCTGCAGTGGAGCGTTACTGGCCACAGACACCCACCCCAGCCCACTAGTGGAAAGTAGCAAGTCAAGGCTTGGTTAGGGACACCCACCAGCCCTGAAATGGAGGGGTAGCAGGCCATGGCTTGGGCAGGGTCACTCACCAGCCCTGTAGTGGAGAGGTAGCAGGCCAAGGCTTGGGCCAGGAGAACCAGTGCCTTGTGTGTCCCTGTTAATACCGAGATGCATCACGGTTCATGCGATCGTTGCTGCTTCTGGCTGTGACACTCACACTTTGCGGTCGTTTAGCAGCATGCCGTTCATCTTCTCGATGGCTCTATCTGCAGCATCCTGGGTCTCAAAGTGCACAAATGCGTAGCCCTTAGAGCCATTCTCATCACACACCACCTAGACATGCAGAAGGGAAACAAAACATCACCACTCTGAACTCATTTCCTCCTCTGTCATGCTCAGACACAAGGCCAGCAGGCAAAAATCGGTTACTGCCAAGGGTCAACGTTAGGAAGACGTTACCTGCACTTCAGACTTGCACACCTGATTGCTAAATGTGACATAACTGCAGCAATCCCTGACTTTCTGGTAAATTCTGCCTTTTAGAGACTTCACTCCTCTCCTGGTGAAAGGCATCCCTCTTGCTTCCTACGCTGGACAGGTCTGACCATGTCACCGCTATAACGGAATTGGACAAAGTAACCACATCTCACCTTGCAGGACAAAATATTCCCAAACGCTGAGAATGTGTCATAAAGTGCCTTGTTATCAATGGATTTGTCCAGGTTCTTAATGAAGACATTCCCAACCCCTGACTTCCTCAAGGAGGGGTCCCTCTGAGACCACATGATGCGAATGGGTTTTCCTTTGATCACATCAAAATTCATGGTATCTAGAGCACGCTCAGCTGCAAGAGAAGTCAAGAACAGAGTTCTGTGGTTTGTTAAAGAACAAAGGTTTCCAGCATGTGGGTGATAGCTTTCTCTGAATTTTACTCTGCTCATGGAAACATCCAGGGTAATACCATGGGCAACCAGTTCCAATGGCTTTGGAGCTCAGTGTTTCAGGGGAAATCTTTGCAGTGCAGTCACTAGATATGCCTAAGTGTAGAATAGGTTTAATAGACTATTTTAAGTTTACATGATAGTAATGCTTTAACAACCATGGCAAAATGAATGGCAACGTGCCTGAGGTTTATTAGTCCTATTCTTAACTTTTATAAAATGGTAAATTGCTGCACCCAAAGAAGGAAAGGAAATGCAGGAAACCATGGGGGGGGGGGGGGAAAGGGAAGTTGCAAGAGTGACTGTTTGATTTCTTTGCTTTTCATGAAGCTCACATCTGCCTGTATTCATTTCTTAAGAGAAAAGGATGATCTCCCTGTCAGGTCAGGGAGAATGTGCACAAACACATGGCTGGCTGGGAAGATGACCATGAGTCAGCCTATGTAACTGATGTCAGTAAAAAAATGTTACTCCAAAGTTGCTCAATCTAAAATGACAGCAAGAGCAGACAGAACTCTGGAAAAAAGTGCATATACCTGGTCTGATTAGCAGGGAAGCGTTTGTCTAAACTCTAAAGCCCCAGCACTGTCATTCTAACCTACACTGAAATCCCCTCCACGATTCTATTTCTGCTACCCACTGGTATATTAAAAGGTTCATTACGTACACACGTTAGGATCTTCTTCATAAAACTGAGATGCCTGGGACTCTTCTGTGCCAGCAAACACTCCCAGCACAGAGTGCACAGAGAAAAAGACAAGACCATTAACTCCCAGCATGAAGCTGGGAAACAGGCATTAAAATCAAGGAACATCACAAGGGCAGAACCCAAGTATTCCAAATCAATCTCAATTCTTCCAGGCCCCATGGTACTTGCTGATGGAGAGATCCAATATTGCTGCTGAGCAGCAAATTCAAGGAAAATGCCAATTTGAGCACTTTCTTTCATACAACTGCTGGTGCAACCAGAGTAACAACTCCACATTTCAGGGAACATTCTCTAGTAACTCCAGTGAGACAGTGCCTACAAGCCTCCCACACTCCCTACCCCCAAAGCCAGTTTCAACTAGTGTGTGGAAGTTTCATGGAGTTTTTGCACATGCTTTGAAAAGTGTTTTTTCTTCTTGTTGCTTTTTAAATTGAAGTGGTGCTGTCCCTAGTCCTTTACACATACCCCCAGCTGGAAAACAAACTCTGAGGGATTCATTCCTTAAGTAGTCAAAAAATAAACAAATAAAATTAAAGAGGAAAGCTTTACTTGCTACAACTCTACTAATGCTGTTTAGTCAAAGGTGTTAAATGCAATTAATTGCCATGCTAAAATGATTCCCCATCTGCTACTCCAAATGCAACTGCAGTTCTTCCTGCAATCCACTCCCAGTAGGCACTTCAGCAGGCAACTTGGCCCAGCTCATCAAATTTGGCAGTGCTTATTTATAGCAGGGAGAGGTCCTCCAGAAGCATGCGTTGGCAAGGACACAAACTAGTTGTATATACCATTTGCAGCAGAAACAGGGCTCCTGCTGAAAGGTGCCAAGCAGATGAAGCAGTGGCACGCAACCAGAGGGACCTGTGAAACACTCTGCAGGAGCTAGTGAGATACAGACTAGTTCTGAACTTACTCCCAGCCCTTTCAGGCTTCCTAAGCACATACTTAAGCAGATAGTATTGCACTGCTCTTTCAATAGCTTGCTAGTGTTCCACTCTATTAGTATACTCTGCTTGAAATTCACTCAGACACTTCTTGTGAGGGGGGGGTGTAAGAAAACCATAGATGGATTCCCCAGTTGGAGGAAGGTCTGCTGTGCCCACAGGTGGAAATGCAATCACATTACATGGGGACCTAAGAAAACCTGTAAAGGATCAGCACGAGTTATGTGAGTGACTCAGACTGAGCACATCTGATTCATTTCCTTAATCTGAGCAAACACCTTCTCATCTCTTCTATTTAAACCACAAAGCTTCAGCCATTTCAGTTCCTATGTATCTGTTCCTCTCCCACTGGTTCCTGTCATCCTTCCAGCAGACTCAACTGCAACTCATATATAGTGTTATACATGCTCTTAACCCCTTTAAAGCTTCCTTTTCACTCCTCTTCTATAGCCCTCTAGTTAAAGAAAGCATGTGAACACTCCTTGCAGTTTGCCTCAGGCCTCAAGGTAATTAATCTTCCTTGCAGGCTCCCTGATGCAGAGCTAATAACAATGCTGGCATTAGCAACTGTGGTTGAGCAGCAAAGACAGATAACAGCACGTGCACACCCCAAGATGTACCCACGAGCTCTGCACAAGGAGTTTTAGTCTGCAAGGGTGGCTGCTCTGCAAACCTCCTGGGTCTCACTGAACAAAAAAGACCCAACAAGAAGAGCAGGTAGCACAAATTTAACCTCTTGCCATTTCAAAAAAGATAGGCTGCATGCAGAACACTTAAATCCCTTGATCACTGAAGTCAGAATAAAATGCTGTTGGCAGTGAGGCATATATAAGTGATCACTCTTCCCTTTTAACTTTGTACCTGCAGAGAAAGGCAATGAAGCTGGGGAAGGGGCTGGAGCACAAGACTGATGTGGAGCAGCTGAGGGAACTGGGACTGTGCAGCCTGGAGGAGGCTCAGGGAGACCTCACTGCTCTCTTCCAACTCCCTGACAGGAGGTTGTGGGGAGCTGGGCTCAGCCTCTCCTTGCAGATAACCAGTGACAGGACAAGAGGGGATGGCTGCAAGTTGCACCAGGAGAGGTTCAGGTTAGAAACGAGGAGAAGTTCTCTGAAAGAGCAGCTGGGCATGAGAAGGGGCTGCCCAGGGAGGTGGTGGAGTCACCATCCCTCAGGGTGTTCAAGGGAAGGCTGGATGAGCTACTCACAGACATGGGTTAGGGAGTGATAGAGGTGGGAGTGGGATGGTTGAACTGGATGTTCTTGGAAGTCTCTTCCAACCTTAGTGATTCCCTGATTTCTCTTATACAGGTCTTTTATTTAAGGAACAAACAAGAAGTTTATCTATACGCTCTTCAACATCTTTCTTCAGGGACACTTATCTTAATCCCAGGCTCTGGGCTCCTTCTGGGCTTGGGAAGTGTTCTGTTTTCTCTGTACTTTGGAACAGCTTATCTCTATAGCCATATTAAAAGTTTCTCTGCTTCATTATCTGAGTTGTCACGTCCTAACTCTTGTCAATGTTATGAAACCCTGGAATGCAATTAAATTCCAAGAGGGATACATGAAAAAGGGAACTCAGCTTTTCTTTCAAATGCAATGAGTTTGCTTGCATTCCCTTCCTCACAAAGGGAATAAATATTAACAATTACAGCTGAGCCTGAACTAGCCAGAAGTTTGAAGCATTTCCTTAATCTGCCTTTCACAGGATGACAGATTCAGTATTCAGCATTCACTGGTTGCTTTGAGAAAGAACCACAATCAAAACCTACAGATCTTATTTTCACTAAAAATAACCTCCCTGCAGCACACTACCAGTTAGACAAAGCAGGTCCAGAAAGCAACACCTCCCAGGGTCAAGCATTGCTCCATTAGCTAACAAAAACATGAAGAAAAGGGCAAGCTTTGAATGGATTTGGACACAGGAACTCCTGAGTACAGAACACATTCGGACTGTGACACTGATCTCCTGGTGGCCCCACATAATGGGGAAGAGTTTGGCTACCTGACTTGCTCTGCAGTCTTTCTCCAGTCATATGGACTGTCTTTAAAACTACACAAAAAAGTTAGAACATTATTTTCTTCAGATTTATGAAGCACTCATCCTTCCACAAAAGGCACCAGGGAAATGCTAACTACTGTGTATTATACCTACTTCCACTTCAGGCATACTAACCATCTGTCCACAGTAACTTCCAGAAAAGTTTTCAGAGCACAAAACTCCCTGATTACTTTCACATGGTATTTTGTAGCATCTACTATCACCCAGAATCAAACCAGATCCCCACAGGGCTGCAGAACACACACACCCCACCTGTCTTTTCACAGGCATCAAACTGAAATCCAAAATGCATTTCTGACTGCATGCTCCTGGGAGAAAGTCCAGACCCTTCCTTCTTTCCAAAAGCCTTCCCACTGAGTCCTGAGCACTGCCACCTTGAAGACAAGAGCCCATTTCTGCCCTTGACTCTATTCTTCACATTCAGGTCTTTGTTTCGGAGACCAACACACCACCTTTCCAAGCTAGTGTTCCACTGCACTACATTTAGCACAGCAGCTGGTTTTTACTCATGCAAAGTAACATATGCAGCAGCTTGCCAGAGAGAAGTCAGGAGCATTTCAGAAGAGATCTCTTCAGGAGAGCAGGAGGAGTTTGGATATTCCTCCTAACAGATATTAGCTCAATGATAAGGTTTAAATCACTTGACCTTCTAAGACATACCTGTAACAAGACACCACTCACTTTGTCAAAGTGTCACTTGAAGTACTAGGACTTCCTAAAATGTCTGCTGCCTCCCCAGGAGCCCAGAATGATGCAACCTCCCCCTAAATTCCTGCCTATTTATTACCATAAAAAAATGGAAGGCCACCTGTCTATCTATTTGCATGAGGGGCAGAACTTCTTTCTGCTAAAGCAAGCACATGTGACTAGCCACCCTTCCCTTTTAACATCTCAACTTCACGTATCACAGGTCTTTTCTACTTTAAGAGAGCTTTAGCTACACTTTTGCACCCTCTATCTCCAACATTTATCTAACCTGAGCTCAGAGTTCCTTCCTGGCTTTATTTCTGCTCCTTGTTTTTATTTCTCTTACCCTGCAAAAGTGAGATGATTGCCTAGACAAAGGCAGGCAAGCCTGGGTAGCTAACTGCCTTTGCTTGTACAGCACCACAGTGTGTTTTGTAAGAGGCAGTCAGAGGAGACAGGTCCATCAGGGCAGGAGAGGATTATATCTACAGGATCTCAGGTTCTTCCTTTCTCACTGATAATTTTTAAAACACACAAATACATTGCTTAGCCTGCATAAAAAGCACTTCTGAGAGTTTTGTGAATGAGAAATTATGCACTGGGGTGAAAGACAGCTTTTTATCAGCCTGGCAAGAGCAAGTGCTCGATCAGAGCAGTCAGCATCCCAAGGAAAGGACAGGCAGAACACCCTCTGACCTGGAAGAGGATGGAAGCCAGGATATGGCACACAACCATGACTGACTACACAAAATCCAAAATTGCAGCCAAGAGCTCAATCCCAGAGGCCCTACTAGCTTGCAGGAATACAATTGTGCAATCAGGTTTCTGGTTTCTACACAACAAACACTGTGACTCGAAGTCAACATATTGCCCTGCACAACAAACAGACCCCCCTCTGCTGCCTGTGAAAGCATCAAGCAGGTTACCCTACTGCAGACTAAAGGACAGTGTACTTGCTGAGGTCTGTGCTGCTGTGAATTGATTCTGAATTAAAGGGAAAAGCTGACTCTCACCTATCTTTTGAGCATCTCCATCACATTGATACTGCTAAATCACAGCACAGAGTAATAAACTTATACCAGTCAAAAAGCAAAGGCTCTGAAAACTAGGGCAGAAAGCCCTGACCCATTTTTCTTCCAGAAAATGCATGTTCCAAAATGACCTCTTCTGTCCCATCTTCCACATGCAACTGCTGCTTCAGCTCTAGAATACCTACTTGAGCAGGAGCCAAATTAAAGTATAATAAGAGAGTCTGGCAACAGCAAATCAATCAGGCTTCTGTGTGCAAGACAACCTGGTTTCCTATGCGTTGAACAACACATCCTTTCCCATTAATACCAGAATGCTGGTTCCCAAACTGGGAAGCCCCAGCCAGCTGCTTGCACAGACACAGCAACCTGCAGTTCACCACATCTCCCAAATATTAAATTGGGAGTGGGCAGCCAGAGGCTCAGCCAGTCAAACAGAGCATTCAACCAGGGCTGGCCACTCTGAACTTTTCCTGCTAGGTCTGACTGCATGAGGACCCACACAAACAGTCCAAACCTACACAAGAATGGAGTGGAACAAAGTGGAGACTATTCTCCTGTGAGTGCTGGAGCAAACCCAAGCCTCCAAAGTTTCGTATCAATACAAGAGAAATAGGTCAATCAGAGATGATACCAAGATGTGCATTTGCTGAGTGTTTCATAGACAATAAGCAGTAAAAAATATTTCAGCTTTGGTCACTGGCAAGCAATTACTTACCCTGTAACACTTTGGAAGGCTGCTATATGGCAAGCACCATGGCTTAGTGGGGAAAAAGTGAAGAGAAGTGAAGGAAAAAAGCCATCAACATGGTCATGTATGTCACTTACCATCTGCTGGCTGCTGGAAGTTGACGTAGGCATACCCAAGGGACCGGCGGGTGATCATATCCCTGCAGACCCGAATGGAGAGAACGGGCCCAGCGGGGCTGAACTTCTCGTAGAGCATGGCCTCGGTAACATCGGGGTGCAGGTCACCCACGTACAGCGACGCCATGGGGTAACTGCTGGCAGCCGTGTTCATCTTCCACCCAGCAACACGCTCCCAGGGGGAACTAAGAGGGTTTTATTCTGGGGTTTCTTTAAGTTAAGCTCTTTGTAAATACTTAAAACTGGGGGGGGGGGGGGACACACTCGAGATCTTAGTTTAAAGTCTTACTAAGCTGGGCCCTGTGAAAACAGCTCAGGAAAGGGGGGCTAGCAGGAGGCCGGTGACCAGAGGTGGGGAGGGGGGGGTGGGGGGGGTGGCGGCTGCTCTACCACGCCAGGCCCCGGGACAGAGAGCGGCTGGGGGAGGGGGGGATGGAGAAGCCTGAAAATCAGCAGGAAACAAAGTTAAACCTCCAGGAGAGCGGGGCTCGGACACGAAGCCAAAATTCATACGGCAGCTCCTGGGGGAGGGGGGAGGAGGGGGGAAGGGGGTTGAGGGGAACCCTCCTCGGCCTCCACGTCCCTTACTTTGCTCTGGGAGTCCGCCGCGGAGGCCGTTTGATTTTCTGAGGTAAAAAACCCACCAAAAACAACCCACAAGCCCCAGGGGGAAAAGAAAAATAACCCTATCCGCCGGGTATACTGATAGGAAACGTCCCTCTGAAAGCTCAACCCTCTCTGCCAGGCTCGCACTCCGCACACGCCGAAAGCGGGCCGGCTCCGGCGGGGCGATAAGCAACACGCGGCCGAGAGCCGGGCTGACAGGAGGGAGCGGAGCGGGCCAGAGCCGCGCTCACCCGGCTCCCCTCGCTGCTTCCCCCGTGTCCCTCCCTGCCCCTCCCGGCGCTGAGGTCCCGGCCCGGGGCAGCGCTGGGCCCGACACGGACTCACGCGTTGCGGCCCGAAGAACGGAGAGGCGGCAGCAGGCGGCGGGCGGCCCTTTATAGCCGCCGCGGCGGCGGCGTGAGCGGGCCGCCGTGCCGCGGAGAGGAGGAGGAGGCGGCGAGACCCGGCCAGGAGCGACCCCCCCCCCGCCCCCACCGCCCGGTTCGCTGCCGCCGTCCGCTGCAGCGACCCCAGCGGGATGGAGGACCGCCGCCCTCCCAGGCTGAGGGGGCTCGGGGCGGGGCGTCCGCCCGCGCCTCCCGCCTTGGCGCCCCCGCCCGCCATTTTGGGGTGGGCAGGCGGCGGCACACGGCGGGGATATGGCGGTCCCTTGGCCCTGCTCTGTTATCGCCCTGGATCCGGCCTCCCGGAGTGCCCCAGGACAAGCAGGACCTCCATTTTGCCACGAATCCCGAATGCCCCGGGCAGTGCTGGCCCCTCAGGGGAGGATGCTCAGCAGGGGCGCCAGTGTCATGCCGCCAGGCACTTCCCTTCAGACCCAGCCCCTCACTGCTGCTCAGCAAGACCCGAGTTTCCTTGACCTGCCCAACAACATGCCTCCCTCACCTCTCAGGGACCTCTGTCTTCCCAGAGCCAGCAACACACCCGACAAATACGCACAACTTCCCCGACCCTGCCAGTCTGTGTGGCTGCCATGCAAAATGGCGTCTGGGTGGCATCTGGAGAAGAGCCGTGCAGTCTGGCAGCTCAGTCCACGTACCCATCCCACGGCAGCTCAAGCAACACCTAAGTCTTGTCCCTGCACAGGGATAGTGGGCCAGATTTAGGGCAAAATGATCCTCTGTGGGCAGCTGACAGGGACATGCAACACCCCCAGAAGGGAGGTTTTGGAGCTTTTCCCTCTCCATCCTCCACAGGCAGATGTATCGTGAGGCAGCTCAGTCTCATCACGAAACACAAGGGAACAAGGGGACACTCTTGGAGAGAGCTGGGACCAGGGCAAGAAGCGGGACGAGCAGAGGGAGCTACTGGGAGAGCAAATAGTTCCCCTGGAATGATTTTCCTCTCTGCTCCAAGCTGTGGTTTTGGAGGTGGTGACATGAGGAGCAGCCATAGCTGGAGCTGTCCCGCAGCAATCCCTCCTTCTCTTCAGAGCATCATTTTTCCTCAAGTAAGTGTGAGCAGCGGCCCCGGCGCTGTGCCAGATCACATCACGGGACATCTTGGAGCGGGACCAAGGGTCCTCAACATCTCCCTGTGGAAGCAAACTGCCAGTCCCTCTTCCCAGGGTGAAGGTTGGACAACTCTAAATGCAGAAGAAAGAGACTGGAACAAGAGAGGGATTCACCCCCCTCCACTGTCCTGCAGCTTCACACTCATGAGATTCAGTACCAGGGAGACCCACAATTATCTGTTTACAGCATCTTCAGCAGAGCGTGAGGACACAGCAGCGCGGGATTCAGTGATTCATTAGTGACCTTCAGGCACCATGGATGTCCTATTAAGGGGAACTAACATCGTCTACAGAGGCTGGTGGTTGCTCTGCTGACATTTGTCAATTTGCCTTTAATTTGCTTTAAAAGTGAGAAACAATGTTATCATTAAAATGGGATGTGAAACCTATCCCTTCCTTACAGTGGAATAATGTAGAGTGGCAGAATAAAAGGTAACAATAGCAAAGTGAATTGCAATGTTTTGCAGTACTTTCAGCCCAGGCTATTTTCTAAAGACACAAAAGCATTCTCACCTTCCTCCCAACAGCCGGCAGTGCTGGGTGGAAGCACTGATACACACTGGTGGGATTGTGTCTGGCGCCTGCCACTGTTCTGTGGCTTGGTCCTCTGCATCCTGACATCTCCTCAGCTGGGAAAGCACAGGCTGCAACAAGCATCTTGCTATGGAAGGAGTTTGGAGTGGCTCTGGCTCTAACAGCTAAAGTTAAAACACAGCAGAGCTCAAAGAATATGTTTCCACATAAAACACCCTTTGGCTGCAAGCAGCCGCTGTGGCTACACAGAGAATGGCTTTTATTTGAAACATGTTTATTGACATTTGTGTTCCCTCCCAGGGGACATTATGCAGCTACAGTCCTGTGTCCTCCTTGGTCCTTTTCACTCCCAACACAAACCGATGGGCTGGGGATACCCTTTGCCCAGGAGGGTCCAAAACTCAATTATCTTTTCCAACCCAGGGATTCTGTGATTCTGTGATACATGAGTGCAGCCGCTTCTGGCAAACAGGGATACCCAAGATCCTCCCAGTTTGCCCTCTCAATCCCTCCAGCAGTGCCTGGAGCAAAGGTTACATCTTTTAACGTCTTCATCTCACCATCCCCATCAATGATGCTGGAGTGAGACCCATCATCCAGGAGCCCCCCAAACCGCTCTGGTGCCGCATCTGAGTGGTGCCTCCGTCGCTGACATTCATCACTGAAGTCTTTATCGTTGAATCATCCTAAAAGATCATCAATTTTTCGACACACACGGCAAGTTTTCAACCAAATGCTGGCCCTGGTTCAGGGTTTCTCCTCCATAGCTCTGGGACTTTACCAGCAGAGGGCAGGCGGGATTGCTCCACAACCAGAAAAACTCAGCCGAGCAAGAGGAGGGAAAGCATTTCACCCAGGGCAGACCATAGCAGAGCTGAGATAAACATTTTTCACCCAGGGGAATTTGGGCGAGCAGGACTCGCTCGCTGCTAGAGCACCTGCCGCATCGTAAATCACCCACAGCCTGGAAGTGGCCTTGTCTCCTCCACACAACAGGAGAAGGCTCGTTCATGGTGACCCTGTTTCATTCCAGCTTTGCCACTGTTAAGAGCTTGAGCGGTGTTGTAACAGTGAGCAACCCGAGCGGGACGGCACTGAACACAGCCCACGCGTTCCCATAAGCTTCTTCGTTAG
Organism: Laterallus jamaicensis coturniculus; assembly: GCA_022605575.1. Classification (NCBI taxonomy): domain Eukaryota; kingdom Metazoa; phylum Chordata; class Aves; order Gruiformes; family Rallidae; genus Laterallus; species Laterallus jamaicensis. The sequence continues at coordinate 4,584,748 of JAKCOX010000028.1, forward strand.
GCTTTTGTTTTAATTGCTTGAAGAACGAGGATGAAGAGAGTGCGTGGAAAGTTCAGGGATTTCCCCTACAGGGTAGATCAAAAGTTGCCAGGATGTGTTAAGAGAAGACATGTAGGCTAAAGAAAACCCTGGGGGGTGGGGGAAATGAAGCCTTGGTGCCCGGCTACTGCTCTAATCACCACATTGCTGTGGGGAGAAAACCCCACGGGCCTGATCTGATGCCCTCCCACCCATCCGGCTCTCGTTTGATCAGCAGAGATCAGGAAGCGTTGAGTTTTTACACTGTCTCTGTTTTGTTTTACCACTGTAGCCCGCGGGGCTGGTTTGTATGCCTGCCTCCCACGGAGGGTAATTTGGTTCCTCTCTCTCTGGCCGAGGCCACACCAGAGCACTGAGCTCCCACCGCCGCCTCCAGCCGGGTCGGGTCAGCCCAGGCACCAGTGGGACGACCCATCCTCAATAGCCCCATTATTGCTCTTGAAGTTTCTGTCCTTTTCCAGACGGATGCTGCGTTACTCCATCACAGCTGCAGTTGCTCCCTTCCAACAATTCCCAACACAGCACTTAAGGCAGGGATTTATGGGCGGTTTTGAAAGGCATTTTGGAGCGAGAAGGAGTTATGGGAAAGGAAGTTGAATTCCCACCATTCCCTGGAAAATTCTCTCAGCATCTTTCACAAGCAGGATCATTTACTGGGCTTTTCCACAAGCTCTCAGCTGTGGCTCTTTGTTTAGTCCCAAGCGTTTCCCAACAGCAAGAAGCACCAGGGGTTATTCTGGTCCTGCTTATGAAGGGTCAGGAGACTGAGGTGAGCACTCTGAGTCCAGCTGCAAGGCTCTGCTGGATTCCTTTGCTCCCTGACATTTTTGTGGATGTTGGTAGCTACATGAAACAGTTCATTCTCAAACCACAGCTTACTGCCCATCTTGGGACAAGCACTGCTGACTCTCTGGCAGATTTTGAGTCACACAGTGGTTTGCAAAGTAAAAAGCCACAGAACCAGTTGCTGAGAGCGGCAGCAGAACGTCACCTCAACCAGTGATGACATCTTACCTGTTGTGAAGCTCTTCAGGAGGAAAAGCAGTCACCTAAGCAGGCTCAGTGGAACAGATTCACGTTGACATGACGTTTCACAACCAGGCCGGGGGTTTTGAAAGACTTTATTTGACACTTTTGCTGGATGTCACAGCTCGTGAATCTAACAGCTCCGCACAGTGTAAAGTGAGGCCAGGCTACCTGCTGTGAGCTCTAGCGTGCCGACCAGCCGCGGAAACCACCGGCATCCGCAAAAACCTCCTCTGACTTTATTAAGAAGGGAGTATGTTGTTCCTGGCTGATTCTGGCACTCAAGGACAAGGGTGAGGAGAAGTAGTGGAGGAATTTCTGTGTGTTAAGCACCACGACCTTCATGTGTCCCCCAGGAGGGACTCACTTTCCAAACAATAGCAGAAACATCCATCCACACACAGATACAATCTGTAGGAACACAACCACCAGTTCAGCCCCACAGTCTAACCAGCCATGCCTTGATCTAAAGCCTCTCCCATTTGAGAGAGAGATTCTCCCTTTTTCACCTTTCTTTGCACTGACCTTTCCACACTTTTTTCCTTGTTTTTATGTCACAGTGCTGTAAAGGTGGGTGAGACTCTGTGGGCCAGGCACACAGCTGGATCCAGGCTATTCTGCATGTATATCCCAGCAAGTCAAGGCACAGATACAGTGAGCAGGGGGCTGTTCAGATGAGGAGGAGCACTGGGAGACCCTGCCCTGGCCACCACGGGAGTTAAGGACGTGGACAGGAGCAGGGTGGCTCAATAACTTTAGGTTTCTGTTCCTGAAGGAGAGAGGAGGGGAGGATAGCTGGAGGTGCAGAGGCGTTATCTGCTGTACCAGTTATCTAGAGACACACAGGCCAAGGCAGAAGAAGCTCTCAAGAAATGGGACGAGTGCAGACCCAGAGCTTGCCAAGGTCTGTGGGGAAATCTCAGTGGGTTTTGGTCCCAGCCCAGCGAGAGGGATGAGCAATGTGAGAGCAAAACAGAGACACCGTGGGAGGAGAGGGTGAGGGATGCAGGACTACGAGAGAGGCACTTCAAATGCAGGCTGGTCAGACCCATTCCCCCTCCTTTGCAGTCACAACAGAGACATGGCTCCAGTGGGGAGACTGGCAGAGGGAAAAGCTTTTTCTTCTCACTTTGGCCATGAGAGCCTTCCCTTCTGTGACAGCCATCCCTTTGAAACCCTCCATCTCTCCTCACACCTCAGTGAGGAGCGAGGGCCACAGAAGCCTCCCTCTGCCCAGGCGGCCTGGCTGGCTGCGCCTGCATGGTTTGGGCAAGGCCTGCACACAGGCCCTGCGGCACGGCCGGATTTCAGCTCAGCTGTGGGAACCAGCTCTGTTAAGCTGTTGCCTCACTCCACCTTAAGGGCACATAAGTGGGAAAAGCTGGTAATGCAGTGAGGAAAGCATAGGGATTAGCAGGCAGCCAGTTCACTAAAGGAGCCAGAGGGGCTCCAGCCTGCTTTGCGGGGTGTGAGCAGCGCCAGGGAGGGGGGTGAGCTGCAACCGTCCGACCACACCAAAATTAGGTGCTGCAGCTGAGGGACACATCACAGGGAATCAACATGAGCAAGTCTTGGTCTGGCAGCAATGAGTCCCCAAGGAAATAACGACAGTATTTCAAGGCTGGCTGTTTTCCATCGGAGAGGAACGCTGAGCTCTGCAGAGGGGTTTGCTGGAGGAGGAACAGGGTTGGGATCTGCGCGTGTCCCCTCCCTTGTAGCTGGAAGGATCTGGAGTGCAGCCGCGTGCAGACAAGTGCATCGAATTGGCTGTGCTTTAACTCCACAGGCATCACAAGGGAGAGGACGTGTGATGGTGAGGCAAGGAAGGCGGCGTGAGGAGGGAGGGAAGAGTCAAGAGAATTTTCTTTGTGGATCCTTGGCTTCTGCAAAGCAGGAAAGATGCCTTTTCAGCTGAGTTTGTCCTTAGGCCTGTGGGCAACAAGTGCTGAAGAATTCCTGTCTCCGATGGGGAGGGTCAGAAAGCCCCGATTTCAGTTGCCCAGGAACGGCAGATCCTGGATGTCCCAACCCTGATCCCGGGTCCCTGCACAGCAGCACCCAAGGCAGGAGGTGTTGTGTAAGCTGGAGGAACAGGGACGCCGGCGGAGGCTGGTGAGAAAAGGAATGTTGCGATTTGGCTGCTCTTGGACGACCCTTCTCTCAACACACCGACTGGCGACGGCATCCTGGGCACGGCTGCTACGGCTGCAGACGAGCCCGTCCCTCGGGCCCTTCGGCTGGAAGAACCCATCCTGCCAGCCAGGAAGCTTCGGCGGGATGGCAGCATGTCGCTGGGGACACGGCGAAGCGGGGCTGGCCTCACAGTTGGGCTTGGGTAGGCCAGAGAAGATGCAGTCAAAACAACCGGAGTGGGAGCAGCCTCCCTCCTTGGAATCTGCATAGGACCAGCAGCGCTGTGGAGGAAGGACCACGGCCACGTCTGGATGGGCAGGAGGGAAGTGGCCACAGGAGAAGGCTCCATTTCTGCCACATAATTATTCAGGTGGGAGAGGAGTCGCAGCCGGATGGGATCAGTGGTGTTTTGTCCCTCGAGGATGCCCAGGTACCTGACAACTTCAGTGAGACATTCGCGGAAGCCGATACTCCTGTAATCCACAGCCAGAGCTCGAGCATCTAAGAAGCCTGTGAGGAGAGAACGCGTGTGTCAGTAATTCCATGCAGAGCTCAGGAATGTGCTTTGATTTCACTACCCTCTCTACTGCACTGTGTGTTTCACTTGAGGCACTTTGCAGCCATGTGATATTACTGAAGCTGATAGCTAAGTGGGTGTCCAAAAGGACTGGACATTTGCACACATGGGAATAGCATCTGCAGTTATCTCATCAGAAGAAAACTGCCAGGGTCATGAAGCCTCTTATTCCAGCATGTGAGATGAGTAAGAGGTTTCATTAACTGTGCTCAGGAAGGAAGAAATTTCTTCTACTGGACTCCACCAGTTATCACTGCTGGAGACATGACTCTGGGCTGGATGGGTGCTGGGTCCCTCTTTGCAAATGGATCATGTCCTGTCTTGCAGACCATGGGGACACCGTGTTCCCTCAGTGCCCAGCTTAGCACCAGTTACCTCTGCCTGGGATGCAATATTTTATTTCATTTAAGCAGATGTCCTCCTGAAGGACACACAGGACGGTGGCAAATCCAAAACCACTGGGCTGAGAAAGCTCAAAGCCACAAAACCCGAGAAGATAAAATGCAGCCAGCAGCTGATTTTTAAGGCTGCTGCTCCCTCCTTGCAGCTTCATGAGACGATAAGCAATAAAGCAGAGAATGTCACAGCACAGTGGAGCACTGGACCACTCTGCTTGACGGGGTCTCTCGTGACAATAAAGCCCTTTGTTGCAGTGCAGTCAAACTGAATATCTAAACAAATGTTCCAGACCAAGTTACAGCTCTGAACCAAAGCCTGGATGCCAGCAATGTCCCCAGCAAGCCAAAAATGGGTGGTAAGCAAGCCAGAGGCTTCTTTACTGGAGTTGTGATCTCCATCCTGTTAACTGGAACAGGACAGAGGGTCTGTGCTGAGGTCTCAGTACAAATAAGACCTTTGTTGGATTTTACACAGGGCTCCCTCTCTCTTCTTATAACAACCAAGAGACACACACACAAAAAAAAAAAAAAGAAGAGAAAAGGGAAAAAAGCCTTGTTTATTTGCAGAGTCCCCATGCAGAATTCAGCCTCAGCAGGAAATGTATCCCAGGGAGGAGGTAAAGAGTTTTAATATCAGTTCTCTGGAAGCAGGCTGTGTTTCTGAGCAGGACTAAGCACGTCTCTGGCTTTTAGAGGGGTGCGTGACACCAGCAGTGGTGCCGTCCTGCGGGTCTTTGGGACTCGCTATCCCACATACCTTCCAGATGTACGCATGGGATGCTGACCCAGATGTTAGCCATAAGAAAAACAAGAGGGCAGGAAACATCCATCTCCCCTTCCTCAAAAAATAATCCCCTTGAGAAGCAGGCAGGGCAGCGTTCCTTTTGGTGCTGGCTGGTGTTAGCAAGGCACACCAGCCTCAATATCCTGCTTGCTGCTAAGGTTGATGAGGAATATTCCTTCCAGGTTTTCACCTTTGCTTATAAGAGCAGTTCTTACCTGTTCCTCCAGTGGCATGAAGCATCTTTAAGTGATCTACTGTCATTTGTAGAATCTCTGCCTTCTCCAGCTTGGAAGACCCCTGCGAATTGGGAGCAGGAAAAAAAGAGCAACTCATCATTTTATGGTCTGGGGTTTTGTGCCTCTCAGGAGCTGGGGTTTTCCCCATGACCTCCTCCCCAAAACCTTCCTGAAGCCCAGGAATGCTCAGAGTGGAGCAGGGCATCTTATCCAGGGTGTTAGCTCTTGTTTTTCCATCAAGCGAGTAGAAAACGGAGCTCCTTCCCAAGATCCCCCAGTGCAAACTGAAAATCCCCATTCCTGTGCATCTTCATATCTACAAAACCCTTTCCAGATCGAATTCATTCTCCCCAGGGCTCCTGAATATTTGGTAACGTTGTTTTACCACCCAGTTTCACCACCTACTTACTCCCTGAAGCGACAATGATAAGAAAGCCATAGCGATGCTCCAGGCTTTCTCATTCCAAGGGCCCTACCCTTACACAGCTGAAACACAACCCAGACAGGTGGACAGCATGGACAGACACACACCTGCTTCTCGAAGGCGGTGGGCACCAGGCGCCGCAGTTCGGAGAGGCTGCTGTTGATACGGTCGCGGCGACGCTTCTCAATGATCTGTAGGAGATTTCCAAGCAGAGAGAAGAAACCAAGGTGATTTATGGGTTTAAAGCCCTTGTGAAGAGCTGTAGGAGGGTGAGAGGGGTGCTTTGGAAAGGCTGTGGGAGCACGTGGTTTGGGGGCAAAAGCTGAGCAAGGAAACACAAACCAGCTGGTGTGATAAGCCCAGGTGAAATCCCTCTCCTTCACCCCCATCCTCACCCACCTCTGCCAGATCTGAGGCCAAACCTCTGTTAGAAAACATCTCCAGCTGGCTGGGAGTTCTGCAGGAGCAGTGTAAAGTCAGCCTTGCGCTGTGTCCCCAACACCAAAGGCACCCCACCACTGCACTGGGAGCCCTGGCATGCTGCTGCGATCGGCCTGACACCCCCCCCCAGGGAGACACAGCACAACTCACCCCTCTCCGCTTCTTCCTGGCTTGTATCTGAGACGTCGTAGTGGGAGACACAGACCTGGAAACATGGCTGGAAAGGGGGGGGGGGGGGGAAAAAAAGAGGGAATCATTTTTTGTGCTAGCTGGAGAGAAACCTCTGTTACACATATGCTTTACACACGTTTGCCATCTGCAGTTTCCCTCCCCGAATAATGTCTTCTGTGGTTCCCATCTCATTTTTACCCACAACACAGAGCTCAGGAATTGGGGATGGGGAGCCAAGCAGAGACTCAAATCCCACTCTCTCTCCTCCAAGAGTCTCCCACCAGCCTGAGACTGATCCCTGCATCCTCTCCCAGGCACATCGATCTCAGCCCGTGCTGACATTACCACAGGGGCTGGAAAAGCAACGATCTGAGTTCTGGAATCATGGCCTTTTGTTCCCCCCCCCCCCTCCATGTGCAAACCTCCCGACTCTCGTGTCTGAGCCTGCCCTGTCTGCAGGGCTTTGAATCTCAGAGCCGTGATAGCGTGAGCATGTATCTGAGCTCCCACCCAGGGCGGCAGCAAAGGGCTGGTCGTTCCTTGGGGGTGAGGCTAATGGCAGAGTTGATGTGGTTTTTGAGGGCTTCCTGCAGAGTTGCTTCACAAACCATGATTTTTAGGGTGGGTCACAATATTCTGGATGCACAGACACCCCTAAACCAGGCAGAGAGGGGCCAGGACCTGGGAAGGGAGAACACCTGGCAGGAGGTGACAGAATGGGGACCCTGCCTCTGGCTGACAGGTCAAGCGACACAGAGGGGCACAGACAAAAGAGAAGGCTACCACAAACCATCCTGTGCCTGGTGGGCACAGGTGAGGCAAAAGACACCAGGAGAACCTGAGCAAGAGACCTGCATGGGGAGGCAAAATTCAACCCTTAGGTCCCCATGGAGGCCAAGCGTCCCTAAGGATGGATAACCAGACGTGGGAAACTCCTTAGAGGAAAACCCCTCTGCCTTGGTGCGGGAAGAGGCTGGCTGGGCCACCTCCCACTCCTCTGAGCAGGGTGTCTTCCCCTGGAAAGCAGGACTGGCTCGGGGCCTTTTCTATGCCTTACGAAACTCAGCGCAGGGATGTTAACACACAGGCCAGACAGTCGTCTGCAACCCCAGCCAGCACAGCGCTCCGGAGGGACTCGGACACCGCGTGAGGCATACAAATCTGGGACGGGGCATTTGGGTTCACCCCATCAAATCAAAATAGTCTTCAGTTTGACAAAGCATTTTAATAGCAGCCTATTAATGTTTCTGCAGAGCTGGTGCTGTCTGCACAGCGAGCCAAAACCCAGACCAAACTCAGCCCATTAAAAATAGACTTCGTTAGGCCCGAGTGAGGTGGTTTCAGAAGTGGTTTTTACACAATCAGACAAAATAACACGTTCTTCTACTGACTGCTCAGCTCATCTCCATACAGGTACCCTATTTGAATGTCTGCTGGGTGGGCTTTCTCAGGGCATAGGTGCTGGCTGGCTTCGCAAGTACTGACATGCATTGCCTGTATACAGAACTGAACACGTCCCACGAGCATGTATGGTGTGAAAATGGGCTCTGTGTGGACACTGGGGATGTTAGACATGCAGGGAGTAGGTCCTGAATTCACCTGGCAGTGCAGGAACACTGAGTATTCACCCAAGGAGTCCATAAGGGTGAATTTGGAAAGTCTCTGAGCAGAACTGTCCAAACACGCTGCTCTTTGTGAGACATAAAAACCCAGTTTACTGCAAAATATAATTAAAAACTATGGTTGACAGGTCTGAACCACAACAAAATAAAGATACCAGAACTGACCATTAAAATTTCTGGGTTTCTCTTTGCTCAGCGTTACATTTACAGCACGACTTCAGCTGTTTATTCAAAAGGATTATTAAAAAAAAAAAACCCAACACAAAACCAAACCAACAAACCAAGCAGTATCTTGCACTCCTGCAGTGACCCCGGAGTCTAAACTTGCTGCACGCACTGAACCAAGCCTCACACCCGGAGTGACTCATCCCTGCTCTCCAGGGGAACTGGTTTGCCCAAACCACGAGACCGATGGGTAATGGGGCTGGGAACCCCGGCCAGATCGCCCAGCTGCCTCCCTCTGCCCTTGCTCCACACCTGGAAGTGTTTCACCCATTCCCGAGCCACCAGCATCCCATGTGAGACCACACTGCTCAGGGTGTAAACTCGTCAGGGCCGGAACAGCTCTTTCAGGCCATGTGTTTGCGTGACACAAGCAACAACATGAATATATTTGAATGCGACCGGATCCCAGCACTACCCAGTTCTGTGTCTGGTTTGAGAAGACAAACTTGTGAGCAGCACCAGAGAGATCAAAAATTCACTGAAATAAAATATGATAGCAGCTCCTCTGTTGCATCCATCAGGGAATCCTAAGACTCGGTGCCACAGGGATGTACAGAGATGGGGTATGTTGCATCCATGGCTGGAAGGTGGGTTAAATATTGATCCCCTTGGAAACTGCACAAGGGACCAGTGGAATTGTGTAGGACATGCCCAATTCTGCCTCTGGCCTTATCAGCAAGGAGCAGCCTCATTAATTTGGGCCCAGGAGAACCTGAGCTGGGCACCAGGCAGGGCAACTTCTCCATTCAGGACACCAAGCAGCAAAAGGAAGGGAATAATCCGGGGCCTTGCTAAAACAGAGGGAGAAGGACACTACCAAAAAAAAACCCCAAAATAAAATAAAAAGAGTTCAAAAGCTGCTGAGTTTTGGACAGGAACAAATAACAGAGCCCTTCCTTCATCCCCAAGCCCTGACACAGCCTGGGAACCTGGGCTTCGAGCGGCGGCTGGGGATGCCCTTTGAGCTGCAGCCCAGGGGAACACGGTGCAGAGCCCGAGGACGTGTCTGGGACCCACGCCGAGGTCCCGTCCTCACTGTTCCACCAAGCAGCAAAGCCCCGCAGCCGAAACGCGGCTCTGCAGCGATGGGACGCAGCCTGCGAACTGCGATGCTGAAAGTGGGGGAACCCTTTTCCGGCCAGAGCACGGGCTCTCCCCGCCCCGTAAGAGAGATCAAAGCCCCGAGGTGGTGCATTAGAAACGCCTCGGCGGAGCAGAAGCGTTTCTCACGCAAAACCATCCAAGTTTCTTCCACATTCCCTGGGCCCCGCGGATCGCCGGGGCCGCAGCAGCAGCAGCATCCAGCCGGGTGCCTTCGCTGGGGAGGTGGAGGGGACGCAGGACACTGCCCGGGCTGGGGGAGCTGAGACCTGCAAGCAGCCAGGCTCCCGCTAAGGAAGACATGAGCTGCCGTCCTCCCCCCGGGCACACGGCGGTAATTACCGGCTGTAACGCTGCGCTGCCCGCAGCGCCAGCAGCTCCGTCCGCCGCCCGGAGCCCGCCCAGGGTCGGTGCTGCCGCCGGTACCGACCCGCACTCGCACCCCGGAACGGTCCATCCTTCCTCCCACCCCACCCCGTCCTTACCAGGACCAGCGCAGCCCGAAGGGGATCACGGAGTTCCCGGGCAGTGCCTGGCGGAGCCGGGATGGGCAGTGCTCCCGGTACCGGGGACCCCGGTCCAGCCCGGGCTCCTTACAGGATGCCGAGCTGCTTCCCCCCCTACCTCTCCGCAGCGAGGACCCCAAAAACCCCGACTCAGTCCCATCGCCCTGGGAAGGAGCCGCCTCACCTGTACTCCTCCTCCCGGCCCACATCGATCGTGCCGTCCGACTCCGTGTCGGAGGAGCTCTCCTCGCACAGCCGCTTCATCCTCAGCCGCGTCCCCTCGGGGCGCTGGGGGGGAAGAAGAAGCGAAGGGACCCGCCGGCTCAGCCCCACGCGTGTCCCCGGAGACCGGCGCCGTTCTTCCCCCGCCGCCCTCGGGGAAGTGCCGTCCGTCCCAGCCGGGCTGCTCGGAGGAGCTGCCCCGGTGCGCGCCCGCCTCGCACGGCTCCTCCCCTGCCCGCACTCTGCCTTTCACACCCCCGGCTTCTCCCTCACCCTCCTCCCAGCACGTCCCCAGCCTCCCTGTTAATGGGTTAATGAGACATCTCCCGGGAGTGACGGATTACGCGGCCGCGCCGGCGCTCCCAGGTTCCCAGGGCCCCCCTCCTCCTCCTCCTCCTCCTCCTTCCCCCCTCCCGCCGCCTCCTCCTCCTCCTCCTCCCGCTCGCTGGTCGAAATCCCAAGTCTTCCTGTAAAAGGAACAGTCTGTGTGAACCGTCTCATGTCCCCCGCTTCAGCCCACGGCCCCCCTTCTCCCCACGGCCCCCCTTCCACCCGCTGCACATTGGCCTCAGCCCCAGTTTAAAGGGACCAGTGACCTCACTGGCAACAGAAAACCGTGGGAAAGAGATGGGACTGATAAAGCCTTGAGTTGTTTCAGGGAAAAATCAACATCCAGCCCCACACGCACACACATGTCTGCCCGGCTCTGCGCGGCGCAGGCACTTTCGGAGACTTTATGATTCAGATGGAAACCAGCTTATTCGAAGCGTGGGGCTGTCTGAGGCTCAAAGAGCCTTTGCCTGGGATTAATCAGTGCCCACGGCCGAGGGTCGGGATGGCAGCGATGGCACAGTGCTTGAAGGCATCAGGATGGGTTCTTCATCCTGGTACCTTGCTGCACCCACCGGGTGCTCTGCCCCCCTGCTACCCTCCTGTAGCCTTGGAGCATCTTCAAGTGCCAGCTCATGGCACTGCCAGGGCATTTGAGACCTACCCTGTAAAACAAACCAGCCACAGCCAAGCCCAGCTTTAGGTTTTATGACACTAGGATGAATTGCTGTTTTCTTGTCTCATTCCATAATGCTGGAAACTTTGACCTTCAGCCCAGCATCTAGGGAGCATCTTGCTTTCCCTGAGCTTGTGGGAAGGAGGTAGGTGTCTGTTTTTCAGAGCCCTGTTCTGCTAAAATCCCCCAAGGCAGCAAAAACGTGTGCGTGTGGGAGAGAAAGAGAGAGAGAAAGGGGAGGAGGGAAAAGCGCTGAAGTGGAGGTTCACACTATGAAAATAATGCCTTTTATTTTGAAGAAAGGGGGGAAAAAAAAAAAAAAGAAAGAAAATCAGCTCTGAGATCTGGCAACACGTGGGTTTCCCAAAGCCTTTTTTGCAAAGACCGTGGCAGCGATAACAGCCCGTGGCTGCTGGGGCCAGCCAAGCCACCCATCTCCTGTGCGAGGAGGCGCCCGGCTGCGTGGTTGGGCTCTCCCTATCTGCCCCAGCCATCTCTGCCAGCTCACCCGCTGCACCCGCCGACACCCAGACAGCTGCAATCCCCCACCAGCACCTCACCAGCACCTCCCATAAACTCCAAACACCAGCTCTGCACCCCAAGCCACCAACATCTGCCCTTCGCCTGCACCCAGCCCCCCGAGACCAAGCTGAACCACACCATCCTCCCTCTCCAACTAAGCCAACAGAGACCCGAACGAGCCAACCCCCATTAGAGGGGAAAGCTGATGTCTCAGAAGTGTTTGTAAACCCACACACACACCCCAAAAAAATGAGAATAAAACATTTGCACTTTGTTTTCTGTAATTCTGATGGTTTAATTTTCACTATAAAAAACTGGTCAAGGAGCCAAGCTGTTGTAAGCTTACATTTCAACACACAGTGACTTTGAACCAGAAGAATTAGAAATGTGTTATTTTAGCAGTTCTGAGACCCGCTCCTCCTCCCTTTCCAAAGTGATTTCAGTTAAAAATACATACATCTCCAAACTAAACTTCCCATAAACATGTGGTTTTGAGAGATTAATACGCTTTTCACTGATAAAACCATTTAAATGGGATCCAGAGATCGGTTATTTCAGGCTCTTGCTCATATCACAACGAGCTTGAACCGAGCAGAGCCCAGACCTGCCACGGAGGAACACTTTTCTTCTCCATTAGAAAGGAATTCACTGTCCAGACTCCGTCTTTTCTGGGCCTTGTCTAAGCATCATTATCTGGGTTCAATTGAAGTGTAATTGGCAACATGTTTTTCTAGGATTACACTTCATTATGAACAGAGCAGGGGCCCCCCGAAACCCACTTGTCCTGTAATCGGATCCGTTTTCCAGCCTGTGCTCCTGGAGAGTCGTTTATAATCGCTCCCAGCGAATCCCAGGGGGGGGATTTTGGGGTCCAGCTGAACCACCCCAGGATTGGCTGTGTCACAGTGCTGGAGCAGAAGCTGAAGCAGGGATGGGTAGTGAGACCCCTCACAGGTCAGTTCAGTGGAGACAACAGGGAAGGATTAAGTGGGTTTAGCTGTGTGTGAGGGAATTGGGGTTTCAGGAAGCATCACCCACGTCTCATGGGAGGGAGCAAACGAGGGGTGATGCCAGGGAAGGGGAGATGGGGGTCTGAGTGCAGAGATGGGATTCCTGCCCCCTGCTTGCTGCTCCCTGAGTGTCTGCATGATGCTTTTGGTGGTGGCAAAGCCTGGCCCCACAAACGGGGTGACCAACCAACCCAAAGCCAACCTGCTCTTCCCTGGGGAGCTACAGGCTTCGCCACAGCCAAGCCAGGGAATTATGAGAGGAAATCTCTCCCCAGCCCTGAATTGTCAACCCTGGCCTGGTGTTCAGGATTGTTCCCCCTCCTGCGTGGTCTCTAGGAGCTCAGCAAGGATTGATGTGATGCCTATCCCCATCCCCGGGACCCCTGTGAGCTCCCTCTGGGACTCGGGAGGCTGGCGAGAGCCACACACATACCCCCCATGGCTGGTTGTGCCTCTGTGTGGTGGGAGCTGTTTCCAGAGGATTGGTGTCACGAGGATTGGGCTAAACCATCCATCACGCCCAGCACTAATTGGCTACCCTGCTTCAGAGGCCAAGGAATAAGTGAGCTGCAAAGATTGATGTCCCTTCTCCGCGGCAGGAAAAACTCTCCGGGCCAGGGCTGAGGGTGGATCCCTGCCAGGGATCCAGGTTTGCCCATGCCAGCCTGCTCCTGGGGCTGAAGAGCTCCAGCCCAAGCTTCCCTGGAGGGGAGAGTGTGAGGGTCAGCCCAGCCACCAGCTCTCCTCCTGTGCTGCTCTCTCCTCTCCCTCCTGCTCAGCTCTGGGAAATGTCCCCGGAGAGCAGCCAGCTGTGAAAAGCTGCAGCAGCTGGAATGTGGGAGGGAGGGCTTCTGGAAAGCCAGAGGCAGCAGAAGAGCAGGACATCTGTTACCTCCCGGTGAACTGACACCTCTGATTTAACCCCGTGCATGCCTGGAATGCCCTGTCCACACGTCTTCAGTCAGCGTCACCTCCTAACCTCAGGTCCCACCCCTGGCTGCCAGAGCCACAGCTGTAATTTCAAAAGCAGAGGCCTCGCAGGGATGCTGGACAGGATTCCTGGCTGCAACACTCTCGTTCCGTGGCAAAGCAGCAGAGGGATTCATCACAGGCAGGAGAATCACGCCGGGCTTTCGGGAGGTGGTGTGGGATGAAAGCCTGTAGGTACGAACACGATATCACCTCGGTGTTTTGTCAGATCTGGAGCACAGCCAGGAGAGGATTGTTTGCTGTGGCTCCGCTCCAAGCCAGAGGCACTACAATTGTTACCTCCCCCCCTCCAACTTCCCGGGCCCACGCAATTCAGAGCCTGCCCCACCGACTGCTAGGGGCAGTCCAGAGGAGGGAAAAACAACATTTTCCCACAAACCCATGGCCTCACCCTTCCCCGGGCAGGGACAGGGCAGATCCTGTATCTGCCCCAGGCCCGACTGAAACTCGGTGCTGCCCTCACCGCCCTGGCACACTGTGTCCTCACGCCTATTGCCCCACGGCGGGGCTGTGCCCGGCCCTGCCACTGTGGCCAGGAACACCGCTCAGCTTGGGACCATGCAAACCCTGTGGGATGGGGCACTGCGAGGCTGCAGCCGCAGGGCCGGGACGCTGTGGGGTTGCTGCTCTGTCTGCAGGAGCTCCTTGTTCCCCTGAGTCTATGTCTGGGGTAAGGCCAGTACCTGAAGCCGTGAGTGCCAGGTGTAAGGTGTCTCTGTCACTACGTCCCAGGGTCTGCAGGGCTGGGAGCCAGCCAGGAACAGGATTGCTTTCCTGCTCCAGAATCCACAGCACAGCCCAGTGATTAGCATCAGACGACGCCAATGTTTGTGTCCTGACTGCCCTTGATATGCCTCAGTTTCCCCACACATCAAGATGCTAATGCACTGGGGCAATCACTTTGCAGAGAAGCAGTGATGAGTGATAATTAATATTGGACCAGCCCTGCTGACAGCCGGGGTTACTGGCTCATCTGGGAGTCCAAACCACAGTCAGGGGTCCCCTGTGGCTACATGGAGGGGGATGAGAACCTTGGTGTCACAGACACAGGGCTGCTCCTCTTGTGTTTAGGACCTGGAGAGGGTGATGCAGGTGTGGTGGGCTGCTGCGGGATGGGATGGTCTGCAGGAATGCAGCATGCCTCCATGTGCAGGTGGGCTCCTCGGCTCTCGGGGGCTGGCTGAGCTCACCTTGAGGGTGCCAACCCCACTCCTGGTGCTGGGAGGACACGGGTGGCCATGGGGCTGCACCCACCTAAAACAACAAGAGGAGCAGTAATGGGAAAGCCCTAAGCTGGTGAAGTGAGGCCCTGGCCTTCCCCCCCGGGGCCGGTCCCCAGGGCTCAGGGGAACACAATGCCTTTGTTTGCGACTCTGCCAGCACCAGGATCCCTTCCCTCCCTCAGCCCCAAAACACCAACCTTTCAAAAGGTCCGGTTCCCTCCCCTCCCCCTCCCCTTCCCCTTCCCCCAGCAATGCTAATGTGCCAGGTCTCTTCTCATGAACCCTGGGAGAGATGGGGCTGGTAGACAGCTTCACCACTTGTTAAATGTGTGTTTAGCGATCTTGGGAGTAGACAAGAACAAATACAAACAAGCCAGGCTGGAGAGCCCCTGCCCATCCGCCCTGCCTGGAACACACCAGCCCCTAAGCTTTCTTCCCTAACCACTTCAAACTTTCATTTCTTCTGAAGCCACAACAAGGCACACTTTGTAAAGCAAATGAGTAAACAGCAACTTTGGGCTTAAAAGGAAAACAAGAGGGAGGGACTGGTTTTAATTACTGGATTTTTAAAAAGGGCTTTATTCGGTTAATTGCTTTCTGTTGTAAAATGTTCTGCTGCGGCACAGCCCTGGTTTGAGCTGTGTTGCTGCTGGCCAGATGGCACTGCAGAGGTAATGGCAGCATGTGCCTTCCCTGCTTGGGTATGCAAGTGCCTTTAATGTTCACAGACATCCATCCATCCATCCATCCCTCCCTCCCTCCCTCCCTCCCCCCCATCCCACCAGCCACATGGAAATGACACACAGCACCAAGTTTTGCTCAGACATGACCATGGCGTGTCCAACCCCTGTCCCTTCCAAAGGGGGCAATCAGCACGCACCGAAACGCCTCTGCAGCGTTTCAAGTCGCCTTCCCCAAAAGCACTAATTGCTGTTGATTGGCTTGGCTGCAGCGTGTTACCTCCTGAGTCTGGGGTAATAACCGACGTACGTGCGAGGTGCTGGGCTCAGCTCAGTCCTACCCAACGGGGCGTCTGTCTGTCTTCTCAACCAGGACAGAGTGACAGCGCTGCGGAGTCTGGCACGGCAGCCGGCGTGCGTGTAGGCATGTGCACATATACGTGTGCATGTGGCTTGGTGCAGCGACACGAGCCGGATTCCAACTGTATCCCTGATGATCGCAACCAGCTTTGGAAGATACCCCGAGCCCCTGTGGAGACAGAAGGATTAAAAATAGAGCACCAGCTAAGAGGTGCACGAAAGGGCCTTCAGCGGAAACGCCACCAGCGCGGAGCTGTGAAGTCGTGGCTGTGCTGGGGACAGATGGCGCGGGGAAGGGACGGGGAGAGGAGGCAGCGGGAGGCTCTTCTCCAATTGGATCAGCCTCAGGAGGGGAAGAGCAAGGAAATGGAGCGGGAACAGCCTCAGGCTGCTGGCACAGAGCTGCCTGGGAGCCCCTGAATGCCCTGTGGCTTCTTGCTGTGGGCACAGCTGGGGTTTCCACAGGGCCCTGGTGAGCTGGTGCCTCGTGGGTGGCTGCGAGTCAGCACAGGGGAGGATGGAAACGGACTTGTCACCAGTGTGGAGCTGACAGGAGCATGTACTCTCCTCCCTCGCCAGCCAAGAAAATACCACAGGAGAGCACACACATGTGTGGGGAGACTGGGACAAGGAGGCTGCAGGTCCTTAGTCAGTGGGGACAGGGACCATGCCCTGACCCTCCACACGCTGCCCAGCATCGTCCAGCTCGGCACAAAGTTCCAAGCCCAGAGGAGGGAACACTCATCCAAAGGGCTTCCAGAGCCACCAGCCCTCAGCCCTGGGCTCAGGGATTGTGCTGCATCCAGGGCAGAGGCTAAACCTGCAGCCATCGGGCTGGCCTGGGGGGCAGCTGCTGTGCTGCTGGACCGTCCCTAGCTCATCGCTCTCCCTCCTTGCACGGCTGCTCCCCACTAAGCATCCGCCCCCCAAGCCACACCAGCACTTTCCACGCATCTGCTTCAAACAGGCCATCTCCTCCCCAGAAATAAATGCAGAAGGCAGCACGGGTAGCAGCTTAGGGAAGCATCCAGCCTTACCTAAGGGCTCTTGGGACCAGTGCTGGCAGCTGTGCCGTGCTGGGAGCCTGCCGTGCCCACGGCAGCAGGCCGCTTTCCTGCTGGGGAGAGCTTTTCCTGCGCCTGCCGCGGCGGGTGGGTCGGCTCCTGCCAGCAGCCAGCAGCTGGTGATGAATGCTCACTTTCTCTAATTGAATAGCAGGAAGTTAAATCTTGTTTCTTTGCCTTTCAGGCTGTCAGCTGGAACAATCGCCCACCTGTGGCACCACCCCGGGGATATAAATAAGGAACAAAACACAATGCTGCCAGAGGAATGGACTGTGTTCCCAGAAGATCTCCTGATACCGTGTGCCATATTGTGTGCTGTGCAAGAGAGAGAGGTA
Source organism: Laterallus jamaicensis coturniculus (assembly GCA_022605575.1). Lineage (NCBI taxonomy): Eukaryota > Metazoa > Chordata > Aves > Gruiformes > Rallidae > Laterallus > Laterallus jamaicensis. The sequence goes on from JAKCOX010000028.1 coordinate 4,601,843, forward strand.
TGTGTGCTGCGACGGGTGTGCAGACAGCCCCGCGTGTTTTCCAGGCAGCCATGCAGGCAGGGTGATGTGGGAATGGGCTGCAGGGTGATGGGATGCAGACTGTGTGAGAGACACGCATGGAGCTCCACCACAGCATGCAGGGAGGTGTGTGTGTGAGCAGGCTGTGCCACTAGGAGCGGCAAGCACGTGTGCACGGGCTGATGTGAGCGTGCACCGCTCTGTGAGTGTTCGTAGGTGACACACACTGCCATGAGAATAAGCTCTGTGGCAGCTGGGCTGGCTGGTGCTTGCTCCAGCACACTGGGTTTGTCCCACGGGTGCCCTGTGCTTCCAGCACCCCATGCAGACAGGCACAGAGACTGACCTGTGGCTGCCCCGTGTGCTCGCTCACCTTCCTGTACACGCCAAATGCTGTGCCATCCCTCCCTGCCACCCAATGTGCTTCCCCACCGTCACTCACATCATCATCATCATCATCAAGTCACGGCCAAGCTCGGCACTTCTGCCAGGATGCTCCCAAGGCAGCGGCTGTCGCAGCTGGACTGAGTTGGACAGTTGGACACAGCTGGAGGAAGCCCAGCTGAGGATGAGGATGGAGGAAGGAGAAAGGCCACTGCGAGCAGCGCGGATCCTCCGCGTGCACCGGGGCGGAGGGAAAACACACTTGGGAGGACAGCAGGAGACACACACACAGACAGACCAATGTTGTTGCCGTGAGAGGAAATTATTAATTTGCTGGAAATAAGTCGGCAGCGAGTCAGAAACCGTCCTCCTGACGCAGCAGAGAAAAGCCTGTGCCCTCCCCCTCACACCCTCCCTGCGAGCAGCCCTGTCGCCTTTGTGCTGAGACAGGCCCGACGCGAGGGCGTCTGTCTGGGCACTGTGTCCCACGCCAGGATGAACTGCAGCGGCACAGGCTTCTCCCAGATGCTGAGAGCCCTCATCCCACCCACCCCCCCCGGGACTCGGGGTGCCCTGACCCGGTGCTCCCATCTCCCCAGCCCCACAGCTGGGGGGGAATGCAGCTGCAGCCCCCTCCCTGACATCCCTTTGTCAGTCACTGTGGTAACAACCGCCACGCAAATGCTTCGTCCCTGTTTGGTTTGGTTTCCCCTGCCTCCATCGTGGGGGCGGCCGTGGCCGACCTCCCTCCCTCCTCCAGCTTCCCAAGCAGGAGCTGGGGCATTCAGGGCTCGGCAGCCTGAATGAAGCCAGATCCCTGGACACATTCCTGTGGGGTTTTTTTTTCTTTCCCTTCCCTTTTTCTCTTTATTCCCCCCCCCCCCTCCTTCTCCCTCGCTTGGCACAAGCTAAAGGACTCAAAAGGAAGCCAGGCTTGGCAGACACAGGGGGAGGAGGGAGTGGGGAGATGAAAGAAGGCCTCTCTCCAGCTTTCTCTTCCCGTTCCCACACTCAGCCCGGCGCAGAGAGCTCCTAATGATTCCCAGCCGTACCTGGAGGAGGCTGCCCAGCTGCCCAGGGACCTGCAGCCTCTTTGTACAGCCCCTGCCACCTCAGCCATACCATGCAGGCTGCCCCCCGAGCCTGGTCACCCCAGGTGACGAGGTGCCCAAGATGGCAGCTGAGCCACAGTGCCAGAGATGGCCGCCCTGCCATGGCACCCAAGGCGGCAGCCCTGCCTCAGCACCCAAGATGTCGGCGCTGCCTCAGCACTAAAGTGCCCAAGATGGCAGCTATACCTCAGTGCCAGGCTGGCACTCATGGACGTGGTGCCCCATGCCTGGGCTGGCACTGAGGAAAACCTCAGTGTTCCCAGCATGGTGGGCCTCAAGCAACCAGCCTTCCCCATGGCAGCCGTGCCCCATGAGGTGGTGGATTAAGGACTGTCTGGGGCCATGGGCACTACGCTGAGGCAGACTCCTGCTCGCACTCTCCCCTAACATACACTGGAAGGGGAAGGAGCAACAGGCCACATCGCTGAAGACAGCGATGCTACTTGGAACACGTTGGCTTGAGAGGGATGCCTGCCACCATCACACCCTCCTGCTGTGCCACGCAGCCCTTCACTCCCCCTCACTCAGCACCCGCAGCCATCACCATCCCTGTCTCCATGGCCACAGAAACCAGCCCGCCAGACCCCAGGCTAAACACATCCCAGCCAGGACAGGTGGGAATTTCCAGCAAACATGAGCACTTCCACCCTTGCACAACCTCCCAAAGCCCAGCAGCCAGCACCGTGCCTGGATGGTGAAACCAGGTTTCCCTTCCCACATAGTCAAAGCAAAATTTCCCTCATTTATCCTCCCTCTCATGGGATTCCTGAGGTAAAGACTCTGCTGGTCCCTACTCAGGGCTTTGCTGCCTCTGGGCAGGAGATTGTGAGCTGGTGGGTGTGACTGGAAGTGGTCCCTGTTTTTTGGGACACACACACACATGATGTTGATTCCACTGCCCAGGGATGTCAACTTGACTGGCCGCTGATCGGGTTTGTGTTATTCCAAGGAGGGAACCAGTGCTCCCTGCTGACCATGGTGACAAGGATGCAGCCGCAGCATAAGCCGGCTACAGCCATGGGGCTGCTCATGGGGGGCTGCTCATGGGTACTGCCAGCCAGTGGGATGCAAAGTCCCACCAAATAAAGCTTAAAACTGCAGAGCCAGTCCTGGACTCTGCCTCCCCTTCTTGCCACCACAGAATCACAGAATCACAGAATCTTAGGGGTTGGAAGGGACCTCAAGAGATCATCGGGTCCAACCCCCCTGCCGAAGCAGGCTCCCTATCTCATATCACATAGATAGGCATCCAGATGACACTTGAATCTCTCCAGAGAAGGAGACTCCACCACCTCCCTGGGCAGCCTGTCCCAGGGCTCCCTCACCCTCACTGGGGAAAAGTTCTTCCGCACGTTGGTGTGGAACTTCCTATGCTCCAATTTGCAGCCATTGCCCCTTGTCCTGTCCCCACAGACACTGAAAAGGGGCTGGCCAATTCTCCCAGCAACCCATGTCTAAGATATTTATAAACACTAATTAGGTCCCCCCTCAGTCTTCTTTTCTCCAGGCTGAACAGACCCAGCTCACTCAACCTTTCCTCATAGGGGAGATGTTCCAGACCCCTAATCAACTTTGTCGCCCTTCTCTGGACTCTCTCCAGAAGGTCCCTGTCTTTTTTATACCAGGAGGGATAACCAAGGAGGGATAACCACACAACTGGCCCTACGAGAGCAGAAGCCCTATCCAACACACAGGACTCCAGGATGCTATTCCTGAGGACTTCTGGGGGGATTTTTTTGGGGTCTTTTTTAAACACTAATGCCCACATCCCCTCAAGTCATTCACTCAGAAAATTCGGCAGGGGTTTGTGCCAAGCTCGCAGCGGCGTGGGGCCATCACTCCCTGGTGCATGAAGCTGTACTTGCCTGGCATCTGTAGCCCCAGGGCTGCGGACACCCCCTCCTCTCCTCCTCGGTGGGATTATGTGCAAGGTCCTATCCGGCCCAGCGCTGCCAGCAAAGCTTTGAAGTGCAGCCCTGGTAACGAAGCTCTCTCTGCAGGAATGGGAAGACGCTGGGGCAGGGAGCTCTCCGCCTCCATCCCTCCCTGGCTACGGGAATGGGGAAGCAAAGTGGGTTTTGTAAAAGGCAAAGAAGCTCCAGGCAGGGATCGAGGCATGTTTGCTCTGCAGTTAAAGAGTTCTTCATCCTCCTTTGCTCCAGCTCAGTCACCAAAGGTTCCTTTCCACCAGCCTGGGACACGCACAGAGCTACCCCTACAGCTACCTTAAGGACCAACATGGAGCAATGCAAACCGCTGGCTCCCAGAGCTGGATGAGCCCCAGTTTTTGGGGGGGTGGATGGGGGGAGTGAAGGGAAAGGAAGCAGTGTGGAAGGTGGGTCTGCCCCACTGACTCTTCCTGGAGAGAGGCCAAGCCTTAAACAGAAACCGTCTGGTGCATCCTCCAAGGAGCTGGCCCAGCGTGGAGCTGCCTCTTGGCAGGAGGAGACGCCGGCTTCCTCCAGCAGCGGGGTGATGAGCAGCTTCACACATGCTCCGTTGAGGCACTGCTTCGTTGGTGGCCTCCCTGGCTGAGCCCAGCCACCCCGGGTGCACACAGGGGAATCATTTTAAGCTCCAGTGACAGAGGCATCAGTGAACACTGCTATAAATAGCAGTGTGGAAGGAACGAGATGGTCAGGCCATCCAAATCCTGGCACGGCCCCACTAGCACTGATAGCAAGTGCCCTTTGCTTGTTCTCTTGCCGCCAGGTCCTCTAATCTATTCTTCCAACTCTGGGTGTTTCTGTCACCCTGTCACCAGGTTCCCTGCCCTGACATTTTAGCCTCCTGGGATGGCTGCAGGTCCCTGCTCACATTTGTTGGTGCTTCAGAAAGGATATAAAATGAAACGTGCAGCAGGGACGTGGTAGAGCCTGCTGGGACCCCTCAGGGACACCACCATGGGGTTGTTGGGACAACCCTGTGTTTGCATGGCCCCAGCACACAGGCATCACCATGAACCTACGGGGCTCTACTTGAGAGCACTCCCAGATTTCTGCTTATCTTCTGCAAGCAGCTGGAGCAACCCTCTTTCCTGATGTTACCTCTGATGGGGAAACTGAGGCAGGGAGGTGTCATGCCTTACATACCTATATGAGGACCAGGAGAGCAGGGTTGATGCTCTGCTCAACCTCCGTGCTGCACAGCTGGGGCATCACACCCTCACCAAGGGGGTGAGCTTTCCCCCAAGTTCTGAGGTTAAACCCTGGATTCCCCCTGAAAAGGGGTTCTTGCTGTTCAAAGGCCATGCTTACCTTGCAAACATCTGCACTGACAATAGCTGAGTGGCAGTGTGACTCTCCATCAGCTCTGCCCCCCACTTTCTCCTCCTTCGTGTTCTTTATGTTAAAGCACACTCATTGCAAAGCCCTTTCATACCTGATGAAGGAAGAAGCTCAGGAAACAGACAGCAGAAATGAAACCTCAGGCTTGCAGTGAACAGAGCAGAAAGCCTGGATCTAACCACCCAAACCTCCCCCTTCTTTCCCTTCGTGGCCTTGGCCCATGTCTCTCTGTGACCTCTTGGCTCTCTGGCCCCAGTGTTAATGCTGGTCCCCAAGGGCAAGTCAAGGGCTGGGGGGTCCTTGTATGAAGATCAGAGCCAGCTCTTGGCTTTAACGCAGACACTCTGACCTCTCACAGCTGGGTGGGACCCTGGACCTTCACTGGTGCAGCACTTGCCAATGCTGGAGGTTTTTTTCCATAAGAGTCCCAGACTGGATTGGGTTAGAAGGGCCCTCAGACCCCCCTAGTGCCACCCCTGCTGTGGGCAGGGCACCCTCCCCACCAGCCCATGATGTCTCAAGCCCCATCCAACCCAGCCTTGAACCCTGCCAAGGATCCAGAGGCAGCCCCAGCTTCTTTGGGCACCCTGTGTCAGGACCTCCCTCCTCCCCAGGAAGGATTTCTGCCTCCCAGCCCCTCTCTAGCTGCCCTCCTGCAGCTGAAGGCCGTTCCCCTGGGCCTGGCCCTCCCTGCCCTCGGCACAAGCACCTCTTCCAGCTCTCCTGGAGCCCCTCAAGGGGCTGGAAGGAGCTCGGAGTATCCCTGCAACCACCTCTTCTCCAGGCTGATCCAGAGCAGAGGGGTTGCAGTCCTTGTATGATCTCCCTTGGCCTCTTCTGGACTCACTCCAACAGCTCCATGTCCTTCTTGTCCTGGGGACCCCCAGAGTTGGATGCAGCACTTACTGAATTGCACAAGATTTGAACAGTCCCACCTCTCCAGCCTGTCCACATCCCTCTGCATGCCATCCCTTCCCTCCAGCACGTTGACCACATCACACAGCTCCATGTCATCCCTAAACTTGCTAAGGGTGCCCTCGATCTCCCATCCATGTCACCAACAAAGATGTTAAACAGTGCTGGTCCCTATACCCACCCCTGAGGAACACCAGGAGGTCTGGTGGAAGAACATCCAGGATTGGAGATGGGAGCAGAGAAGGCATTCCAGCAACCAAGGGCCATCCATCCCTTAAGCAAACACCCCTAGCAGAGATGCTGCCCTGGGGCTGATGGACATTTCTTGGCTATATTTGGTGCCAGATGGAGAATCTGCTTCCCCTTAACCCATCTGTTCTACTCATGGCCAGGGAGGAGCTACCACCAGAACTGCAGTGTCGCTATTCGGATAAACCCGGTACTTCAGCAGCAATAAATCTCCTCTAAAAAGCTTTTGCTGCCTCCCACCTGTTGGCTGGGAGAAGATCAAGTTGACAAAAATCTGCTGCCAAAGTGTATTTTTATCCAGGGCTTCATCACGAGCCCAGGTTACAATAAAAGCCTCTTCACGAGGCAGCTGTACCACAGCACATCTCTCAACCCTGGAATCCCACCTCTCCCAGAGGTCTCCAAGTTCCTGGGGAGCTGCTTTTATTACATTTGCTGCATTCCCTTTAATCCCAGAAGGTCTTTTTCCTCCTCACCAGCCCTTCACCATAAAACCTGGGAGGTCCCAAGCAGGGACATCAGGCTTTCTTGCTGGTTACACCACAGAGGCAAAAATACCCAACGGAGAGCACTGGGCTGGGACCACCAGAGTTTATTACAGAACACCCAAGGGGTTTCGTTAACACAGCAGCCCATCCACAAGAAAATCCACCACAGGATGATGAAGTGAAACACCCACAGCAACACCACAAAGCAGGAGAGTCCAGTTGTTGGCCAGCACAGCACAAGAGGCACAACCGCGCTGGCCCGTCGAGATGGGAGACGTGCCCAGCCCTGTGTAACTGGTCCTGAGGACCACATCGCTGTCCCAACCCAAGGAGATGTCACAGATGGGCACAGGAGGAATGGGCACACAAGGAACATGCAGGAGCAGGAAATCCTCCTCTGCCAGGCATAGGGATGGAAGGGGAGGGGAGGAAAGGCCATTGGAAGCCACGTGGATAAAGGCAGAGAGAACAGCCATTGCAGGAATGGAAAACCCTGGCCACACTGGGGGTACAAAAGGGAGGTTTGCTTCACTTAGGAGTCATTTCCTGAGCCCCAGGTCCCCCAGTGAGCCCCTAAGCTGCCTGACAGCAAGAGGGCCCTCAGCAAAAACTCCAGCTTGGACACAGCTCCCCATGTATCTCAGAGCCCAGAATGGCAGTGGCAAGAACTGCCAAGATCCACAGCTGTGCCTCAGAACCACAACACAGCGCTTCCCTGGAGCTCTCAGCACCTCCAGACAGGGCATCTCCTCCTGCACTGCACAGCCCAGCCCTGCCAACAGTGCCTGGTGAGCCCCAACCCAGAGGCTACACTCACACCCAGTGTCTAATCCCACCGCTGCCAGGCCTGGGGGTTCCCAAGGGTTTCCTGACATCACTAGTGCAACATCACCTCCCAGGCTGGTGGGGAGCCCTGGTGAGCCCACTTGCAAGCTGGGCTTAGCTGGGCTTCAGAAAACACCTTGGAAATGTTTAGTGGGAGGCCAAGCTGTTGTCCCTTTCCCAGCTGCTAAAAAAGGTCTCCAGGCCAGCGTTCAGACCCCAATATCTGGGCTTGGCACTAAATAGACCTTTTTAGAAATCTGTCCATTAAACAGCTGTGTCACCCAGAGACAATTCCTTCCAAGCCTTTGTTGGTTGGTTTGTTCAGATCTTAGACTTCCTTCCACAGTGCTCATCAACCAGGTGTGACAGGGAGCAGCCAAAGTGAAATAGTTTGGGGTGCGGGGGGGGGGGGGGGGAGGGGGGGCAAAAAGTGCAATTTTCTTAGTGCAACAAGAAAAGTCTCCAGGGCCACCAAAGGCATCACTAGCTTGGTGACACAGGCATCAAAGTGCAGTAACTGGAGCTCCAGCCTCGCTGGGAAAGGCTGAGCTGCTTTAGTTGAACTCTCCCCAAGGCAGACACAGACCTCAGAAAACTTCAGCACATGGAGTTGGTGGTTGTAGAAAGCTCTCTGGTAACAACTAGGCATCCTCATGCCCAACCTTGGCAGGGGGTGAAGAAGAAAGGAAGAAGTAATCTTTAAAGTTTTCACCTGAGAGCATCCTCTGGCTCAGGGTTTCGAGCAGAAATGCTGCTGTGAGCATCACACTGATTTCAGAGCAGCTCAGTGATTGATTTCCTATTTTTTTTTTACTCTGAGATCTGGTTCTCTCCCACAGCATCATGAGCAGAGGTGTCTATTTTCGGAAACACCAGAGGTTTTAAGCAGCTGGGGGAAAAAAAAGATTATCAACTCATATGGGCTCAAGCCTAGAAAGGGGGGGGGAGAAATCCCTTAATTAATCCCCCCCAGGCTGAAATTCTCTGCAGATTTACCAAAATGGACTTCAAATGATGTCCCTAATGTATTAAGGCCTGCTTTTAACTTAACTCCAGCCCTATGCTGGTGTCTGCAGACCCTGGATGGCTCATGCAAGAGCTGCTGGGCTTTGGATTCCTCACTGAGATGATTATGTCAGTCCTAACTTACCACCAGTGCAAAAGCAAAGAGCCCAAATCCTGGGCTGACAATACAGTGTGCTGGCCCAAAGCTCCAAGCAGGAAAGAGGTTTGTTTGGGGTTTTTTAAAATATATAAGTGCTTCTTTCCATCCTTCCAGAGTTTAGCACGTTAGAGGGAAGCTGTTCAGCTGGCAAGACGCTGCTGAAAGGATGAAGGCAGGAGAGATTCGCTGGTTGGAGAGCAGAGGCTGTTAAGGAGCAATATTACAGTGTCATTGTAGTTAAAAGAGATGATTTCTTTTTGTTTTGAAGCTGCAAGAAGGGGTTGTGGGTGCTCCCAACTTCCCAGTCCAACAGTTCAGCCTGCACAGCTGTAAGTCAAAGGCTTTGGGAATCTCCTGGGGTTTTAAGGAATCAACGATAGGTTAAACCTGCCCAGCACAACCAGCCTGCAACAGGTGAGATCCATCCTCATCCTCAGAGGGTTTCACCTGAAGCTATGTGGAGCACAGAATGGGGAGATGGCTCACAGCGCTGCCCAGCCCAGGGAACTCTCCAGCCCCACCACACAGCAAGGAATAGAGGGGTGAAGGGAAGCCTGTCATCAGCCCCCCTCATCCACCTGTGTCCCCAACAAGGCTCCTGATGGGCAATAACCAGTTGCTGGCTGGGGCAGACGCTCTCTGCCTCGCAGACAACCGCCCAGGTGAGCGCGTGGTGCACGGGGTGATGTGTGTGCAACACGCTGGGGGCTGTGGGACCAGCCAGTTCCTCTACTTGCTGTTTGGGGTTTGCTTCTCCTGCGCCGGGCGCTTGTGCTTCTGGGCGATGCCGTAGGGGACGTGGGCAGCAATCGTGCCCATCTCCTTGGCTCCCTCCACGTGGAACATCTGGTCATCAAAGAAGATGTGAGGACGGATCTTTTTCAGCAGAGGTCCCTTGGGAGCCCCAGCCAGGAACAAAGCTTCATCTGTCTCCAGGCCCCAGCTGCGCAGAGTCTTTAGGGCCCGGGCTCCAGAGCTGGCTGCACTCCTGGCTGTGACCAGGTAGGTGCGGATGGGACACTCCATCCTCAGCCCCTTGGAGTAGAACTTCTTCTGCAGCTTCCCCAGCGCCTCCAGGAAGCCCTTCAAGGGTCCCTGCCAAAGCAAGAAGGAACCGTCACTCCCAAGACCTCCATGCCATCCCCTCCTCCAGGTACCCAGTCCCAGCAGAGCCAGACGTGCTGGCTCATCCCCTCTTCCCCACAGTGACAGCGAGGGGCCAGCCACCTCCATCCCATGGACCAAATCCAGCAGCACAGGCTGCTGACCCACCCCACTTCACACTCTGTACTCCGATCCCTGGCGTGTTCCCAGAAGCAATAGCATCTGTCTCTCTCCCAGAGGCTTTTTCTGGCTGCACCCCAGCACTACCTGTGCCAGAGGCTTGTTCTCATGAGCCTTTTCATGCTCAAAGAACATGTCCAAGCCGTGAGCCTTCACGATCTGCTCCGACTCATCAGAGAAGAGCACGGCGTCACCGTCAAACGCCACCCGCAGCTGGTTCTCTGACACCTCCAGGTCTTTGCTGGGGCTGAAGATGGTGGCTGCTGCGATCCCTGTGGAGGTAAAGCACAAGGCAAGAGGTGACAGTTGCCCAAGGGCCCAATCTCATGGCTCATCTGTTGAGGAGCACATCAAAAGAAATGCATGCACCCAACGGTGCCTGCAGCTTGGCCATGAGTCCTTTTACAGCCAAACCAAATCCCCAGGTGAAAGACCTCCCTTTGCATACAAGAATTAATGGGGAAAACCAGTGCCTTTGCCTCAGAAGAGCTGTGGAGCTCAAGGAAAGCCTTCTTCACAGAAACCAGAGACTCTCTGGATGGTGAAGGACAGGATGTGGGACAAGGCAGACCCTAGCTGCACATCACCACAGGGACACTGGAGCTGTCAGACTTGGTATTATCCCCTGTGGGCTCCAGGCTCCCCCTCCCCACTGCCCTTCACCAAACTGGACCCCAGACTCACCCTCTTCAATGGCCCCACTCACTTTCTCAGCATCGGAGGAGAGGTAGAGGTTGGTGTGATAGGCCTTGAGGTAACAGATGGGGCTGTTCCCTCCTGTCATGCAGAACCTCTCGATGAACAGTCCTGAGGGCAGACAGACATCAGGGTGAGCTTGAACACCCCCAAACAAGCCCTGAGGCTGCTCCTCTGTGTCCTCCCAAGTCAGCAGGATGGGGGCAGATTTTGGTACCACCATTAAACATGGGTACAGCCAGACCATCCCCACCACCAGCCAGCTGCCCTCAGCTGGAAGAAGGGGGCTCAGCATGAGGCTTGGTGGAAGAGGCTGGAGAAGGTGTCTCCTCACCCACACAAAGGACAGCTTCACTCTGAGCTTACCATAGTGGTTGATGCTGTTGATCAAGCGAACCCCAACCTGGGCATGGTTGTTGGTCATGAGGACGATGTCAAAGAGCTCCTCACTGTCGGGGTAGAGCTCCCGCAGCTGCGCATTCACCGCCTCCAGCGCCTGCAGCACCCAAGGGTGGGGGTGTCAGTGAGCCCCAGGCATCACCCTCACCCCCTTCTCACCTTCCACTCACCCAAAGCCAGGGATCTGGCCTGGCCTGACCTGAGCCACCCAAACCCAGGGATCTTGGCACCCTGAGCCAAGCTGACACCAGCAAGTGGCTTTAACTGGGAACGAGCTGGCTTTGCAGAGCCACTCAGCTATTTTCAAACACAAAAGGTTTGAAGCTTTCCTTCAGAGAGGAGAATAAATTAGCTCCAAGTTCCAGATCAGCGTTTTTCAATCAGTCAGGAACAGAACAAGTCTCTCCTCTCCGAGAGGATTAGTTTATTCATCAGGAACAGGGAAGAGATTGCTTCAGTGAGGGCTAGAGGACAAAACCACACTAAACCCAAAGGAACCCAGGCTGGAATTGGAAAGTTTGGAGGGGTTTTTTTCATGCTTGAAGTGCCTCATTTCAACATGTCAGAATTAGAAATTGGCCAGCTCTGGTGCAAAGCTGAACGCAGCCAATTTAAATGAATAAGTAAATTGTCATTAAAAAAATATGAAAAGATGAAAATTCCCTAAAGGGAAACTTTAAATATGATCCAATGAGATGGTGTCTGCAATTCTTGGGCTTGATTGCCAATTTGGAAAAACTCAGCTGGAAGAACCCATCACTTGTCAGGAGGTTTATCAGCCTTTGGTCACTCTGTGGGGCTGCAGCCCCTCTGCACGGGCGGCTCCCCCCTCCCCAGGGCTGCCCTGTGCAGCCCCAGTGGGTGGATCATAGAATCATAGAATGGGAAGGGTTGGATGGGATCCCAAGGATCATAGAGCTCCAACCCCCCTGCCACAGGCAGGGACACCAACCTCAGGCTTGGATCTACACGAGGTTGCCCAGGGCCCCATCCAACCTGGCCTTGAACACCCCGAGGGATGGGGCACCCACCCCCTCTCTGGGCAGCCTGTTCCAGCCCCTCACCACTCTCTCTGCAAAGAACTTCCCCCTAATATCCAATCTAACCCTTCCTTCCTTCAGCTTTAATCCATCCCCCTTGTCCTGCCAGTCTCTGCCCTTATGAGCATTATGGATGCTCACCTTGACGAAGGGGAAGGCAGCCCCAGGGAGGAAGGGCTCGTTTTCATGGTCCAGCTGGTATTTCACGTAGGCCTCCACCCCTTGCTCATTGTAAATCTTCTGCTCCTCCTCCATGCGGAAAAGCGCCCGCGACGACACCGCGATGGTGATGGCGTTCTCAGGCTTTGGCTGTGGGGAAAGGGAGAATGTGGGGGGGTCAATCCATGCCCACAGCCCACCACAACGTGGGTCAGCATTCAATATGAAAGGCCAGGGGGTGAGTGACACCCCCGCAGCAGTTTGGAGGATAAGGGGGGGAGAGTTCAAGACATGAAGCCTCGACGCACCATCCCTCCACGGGTGGGGTACCACCGAGCCCTCCTGCTGCAAACCAGACCCCACCACGCTCCCCCAGGAGAGCTGCTTGACCCCATGCAGAAGGAACTGGTGTGGCTTTCCCCTCCCAGCCAGGAAAAACCACACACTGTGGCTGGACCGGCTCCGCACTCCCACGATGCTGTCCAGATGTGACAAACAACCCGCGCCAGCTCGGCTTATAAAAACACTTGATATAGTTATTGTGGGTGGAAACATGATAAACAGGTGGTGCAGGCCATGATTTATGAGTCATGATTATTAACGTGAGAGGGCTCGATCCAAAAATCCACCAAAGTCAACCAGGGGCCTCTGGTGGGACTTGGCAGTCAGAGAGGGGGCACTGGGAAAGTCAATCTCATCTTGCCCCCCACCCTCCCTCTCCCTGTGGAGGGCAGAGGGGTGCTAATCCCCATCACTCACTTGCAAGCATGAAAGCAATTACTGATGGCCACTGAGAAGTCCTTGCCCCCAGAACAGCACATCCTGAGGAGGGGCAGTGGCACAAGCAGCCCCGTCCCAGCAGACCTCCTGCTGCGAGCCCCAGGAGCAGGACAAGGGCTGGGGGATGCACCCACTGTGTGCAGGGGTGCATCTCAACAGGGAGTCAGTGAAACCCAGGCCATGGTGCTCTGGAAACTCCTTGCCCCCAGCTCTTCTGCCCCTTCCGGAATCCTCACCTTGTCAGGGGAGGGTGAGTAATCCCCTGGCAATGTGTCCCGGGGCAGGAAGGTGCACACCCAGCTGCTCCAAAGTTCAAGCTCCCACCCTGCCTAGGGCTGAGCTCGACAGGAACAAGGCAGGGACAAAGTGCCCATCTACATGGGGGATCTTCACTCACTGCAGGGCTGGCTTCACTCACTGCAGGCCCTGCTGATCCTGCCCAGCATGGAGACGCACCCAGGGATGAGTCAGTAGCACCCCTGTGCCATTCCCAGCACCCCACACCCCCCCCTCAGAGGTGCCTGAGGCCAGCCCTGCAGCACAGTTGGTCCCAGACACCTCTCCAAGGCCACGCCAGCACCCAAAATCCTCAGCAAGCAGATTAAGCAGTGGGCGATTAGGACCAGACACAGATTAGCTCAGGTCAAGCACATCCCTGTTGCCAGAGGGATCCATTCCCATGGCATCTGCAGGGAAACAAGGTCCTGCATGGAAGCAGGACATGCAGGATCACCCCAGTGCCCATGGAAGCTGATCAGTGACACCAGCACCGCTCCAAGTGATCCACAACCAGGTCCTCACCTTGCTACCTGGAGGGGTGTTAGCTATTAACTCATGGGCTACGTCTTGGCACTCCACCTCATTAATTAATAACTCTGGTGCCATGGGCCATTTATTAGCTGAAAATATGAATAATTATTCAAGGTTTTAGGACAGCCAGCCATTAGCAAGGAGATCTGCTGCTCCAGAGTCCCTGCAGCACTGGGTTATTTATCCAGGTATGTAGGAGAGCTGCTGGGTGTTTCCCCCCTGCTCCCAGTCCCTGGCAGCCCACAGGGCAGAGCATCCTCCACAGCTGGCTGTGCCAGAGGATCCCAATGGAGAAAGCAGGTCAGCAGCGCACAGAGGCATGTCTGAGAGGGTCAGACGTGAACAGGCTGCCCAGAGAGGGATGTTCCCCATCCCTGGGGGTGTTCAAGGCCAGGTTAGATGGGACCCTGGGCAACCTTGTGTAGCTCCAGGCCTGGAGGTTGGTGTCCCTGCCTGTGGCAGGGGGTTGGAGCCCTGTGATCCCTTGGGGTCCCTTCCAACCCAGACCATTCTATGATTCTATATGTGCATGGGGTTGTACACCACACCTAGACCCTATCTGGGTGCCCAACCCAAATTCCCATCACCATCTCCCAGGGACAGCACACACCTTACAGCCAAACAGCCCAAGCACCTTGCACAACAGCAACAGGCTGCTTAAGGTCCCTTCCCTGCCATTTAAAGGCACCAGCCTCGGGGAGGTTAATTTAAGAGGTAATAAACACAGCAATAAAAATAACCGTAAGCTTGGCGCCCTCACCCTGCCCCAGCGTGGGCTGCTGGAGCCCCAGCCGCCCGCGGGCAGGAAGCCTGGCCCCAGGGAATGAGACCTGCTGGATCCTGTCTGCTCCTGCCAAGGAATATTTGCACCTTGGGAGCACTTTCTCTGCAGGGAAAGTCTCACCCGCAGCTCCCACAGCTCCCAGCTCTGGCTGGGCTGGGACAGCCCTGCTGCTCACTGGGAAACGTTGACATTTAAAAAGCCCCGGAGGGAAGGAGGGAAGGAGGGAAGGAGGGAAGGAGGGAAGGAGGGAAGGAGGGAAGGAGGGAAGGAGGGAAGGAGGGAAGGAGGGAAGGAGGGAAGGAGGGAAGGAGGGAAGGAGGGAAGGAGGGAAGGAGGGAAGGAGGGAAGGAGGGAAGGAGGGAAGGAGGGAAGGAGGGAAGGAGGGAAGGAGGGAAGGAGGGAAGGAGGGAAGGAGGGAAGGAGGGAAGGAGGGAAGGAGGGACATTTTGGCATTTTTCTTTGAAGTGGAGGTTTTGTTTGGAAGCATTTCCTCCCCCTGGGTTGCTTGGATGCATCTCCATCCCCGTTAGCACTGCAGATGAGCATTACCACGTTCAAAAAATGGACACTAGAGGAACTGCAGCACCTCAAACCCTCCATCATAGTGCTGTGAGGAACCCAACAAACACCATTTCGCCTGGAAACATCACCATTTTGGGGGGGAAACACTGTTTTTAAATAGGAAGTACATGCACAAGAAGGGTCCCACTCACATTCCTCCTCAGGAAGCATTTCTTCACAGGAGCTGTGGGGGAGCCTGTGCAGCACCCCATCCCAGCACCCCTCCTGCTCCAGTGGGTTTGGGCACAGGGAGTGACAGACCCTGTTTTACCCTCAGAGCAGTATCCAAGGTCAGCCAAGGTTGATGAAAGCTCATCATCCAGCACGAGCCCAGGAAGCAGCCGTGGGGCTCTGCTCAGCTGAATCCAGCTGAAATTTGCTGCCTGGGGATTCACAGTGAGCTCCTCTCCCTTCCCATGGGCAGAGGTCAGATCCAGCCCCATCCTGAGCATCAGGTGAGAGAGCAGTGATGGCTTTAACTGAATTAGGAGCAGGGAAGGGCTCACCCCAACCTCAGGCCCTTCCCTAGGCTCCACCACACATGAGGCACAACCAGGGACACGTCCCAACAGCCCAGCCCTCTGCAGAGGAACATCAGCCTTACACAGCCCCAGGGGGTCCAGGAGGTCCAAGCCCCATCCCAGAAGCAGGGGTGACCTTTCCAGCAGGCTCCATAAAGCCCAGAACCCATCCCAGATCCAAACCCCACAGTTTTGGGGGTAAAGGCAGACTCCAGCAGTCACTGGACATGCTCTCCTCCTCAGACCCAACAGCTGGCAGACCTTCACACCGCTCTCCTGATCAGATGTAAATCCTAAGCAGACCCCCCCAAGGATTACAGGTGACATTTGGAAATCCCACGTGCTCCCAGGATGCAGAGTGGGGCTGTGCCCACCCCACAACAACCACAGGTGCCCAGGGCAGCTCCCAATGCTGGTGGCTCCATTGGAGGCCACCATGGGCTGGCCCTGAGGCAAGGACCACATCGGGTCCTTTGGCATTGCCTGAGGCTGAACCTGCTGGATACACACCTTGATCCAAAACACCCCAGCAGCTCCAGGCACCTCCCTGGGTACTGCAAAAGACCAAATCATGTGGCCACATTCAGAACTTGGAGGGGAATTTTGATGTAAGGTTTGGACACAGAAAGGGGAGAGCGAGGGCTCGCTCCAGGGTCAAGCACCATCCCCAGCCCAGCTAGAGCATCCCAAAAATGCAGCACCCTGGTGAACTGGGTGGGTCCCCATAGGCACAGGGGATGAGGAGGGGGCCCAGGGAAGTGGAGCTAGCAGAAGGCCAGCTCCCACCGACCCAGTGTGGTGTCACTGGAGAGGCTGGGGGACATTTTCCGCATTGCTGAGGAGTGACAAGCCTCCTCACCGACCTCCCCAGCTGGCAGGCGTGGGAAGAGCAGAGACCTCTATAAAACAGGGAGCGGCAGGGACACCCTGTTTAACCCATTCCTCAGCCAGGAAGGAGGTTTCCCAGTATGCACCCCAAAAACCCCACTGCCTCCTGCCATCCTTCAGCCCATCGCCAGGTGGGAGCAGCCCCCCAGCTTGTGCCTGCACCCACACTGGTACCCACTCCAGCTGACAGGGATGTTCAGCTGAGAGGATGGACAGAGCCAGCACCAGGGAGGGTGCAGACAGACAACAGTAAACTCCATTGCCCAAGTGTAGGGAGCGCAGGGTGGCTGGGAGCCCCCTGCTTGGGATCAGATTAAAGTTCAGGGCAACAGCTCAGATGCTTTTGGGTTTTCCAAACACCTTATTTATACTACAGAAAAGCGCTCTGCACCCATCCATCACGGGCTGTGACAGCTGCCTGGCAGGGCAGGGCAGCCCCGCTGCATGCAAGGGCAGCTCAGCTGCCTGGCTGCACACACAGAGCTGGTGGAGAGGCATGAGGTTGGGCAGGCACCATGGACATCAGCCCCAGCCCTGCATGGGTGGATGGCACAGCCAGAATTCAGGGTTTGAAGGCCTGGATCTGAGCTCTGCTGCTGGTTTGTACAGGGAGCAAACTACATCACTGCTCCGTGCCTCAGTTTCCCCAATCTGTACAGCAGACGTGGGTGTGCTGGTGGCCAAGCTTGCTGCAAGAAGAGGAGGAGCTTGGACCACCATCCACGGGAGGCTGAAAGCGTGGCATGAAAGACAATCAGCCACATCCCACCCCAAGACAAGCAGTCCCTCTCCCCTGGGAAGGAGGGAAGCAGCAGCAGGTACCAGACCGAGGGCTGCAGCCAGGTCCCCAGTGGGGGAAGCACAGGGGCTGCGCTGAGCCAGGGCCCCCAGAGTGAGGGCTCAGCTGTCCCCCTCACCAGAGGGGTCACACCAGAGGGGTCACACCAGAGGGGTCACACCAGCTTCACCCTGCCACAAAAAGAATGGGGTGCTGCTAGGCCCCCGACATCTCTGGGACAGCACCCCTGCTGGAGCCCCTGGAGAGGGAACAGAGCCCTGGGGATGGCTACAGCTGGGTGGGCACACAGGCTGTGGGGCCAGGGTGCAGCCCCCAGCCCTGCCAGGCCGCTGGCTCCCCCCTGCAGCCCCCGAGATACGGCAGCACTGCCAGGCACTCCCATGTTTAAACCCAGCCAGCTCGGCCCCGGTTAGATAACGCAGCCTTTCCTGCTAATCTCCCGGAGCAGGAGAGCCTGGCAGGGGTGGCTACACCCCTGTGACACCCTGGTGCCCCTGGAAGGGATTCGGCCCCCTGGAGCTGTCCCCCTGCCCCACCACTGCCACCCCTCCTGCCCCTGGCTGGGCCTCCCACCTTGGCACAGAGGACAGGCAGCTCAGGGGGTGCTGAGCTGCTCTGCAAGGACATCTTGGCACAGGAGGGACCCAGAAACACCCCGGGGAGCTGCAGGAGCCCTGTGAGACCCACAGGGAGTGGGGGGGGTCTGGAGAGAACCTAGGCAACCGAGGGTAATCCAGGGATGCCACAGAGGACGGGTGGCACCTGGAGTGACACAGGGCTCCTCCAGGGACCTGGGAAGAGAAACCAGACACCCAGGAGGACCCCCGGGAACCTGCAGGAGATGGGGCACCCACAGAGACCTGGGGGGACCCGAGGAGGAACCCGGCAATGATGGGATACCCAGGAGGACCCCCGGGAACCTGCAGGAGACGGGACACCTGGAGAGAGCCGGGGGGGAACCTGAAGGCGACAGGACACGCAGGGGACAGGGCACCCCGAGGGGACACCCGGAGGGGACGGATCCAGGGCAGGGAGCGCTGCCCAGCTCGGCACCCCGGGGGCTCTCACCGATTTGGGCTTCTTCTTGGGGGCGAGGTTGTCGTAGAAAGCCTTGGCCTCCTCCCAGGGCCGCCCCGCCGCGCCCGGCGCCCCGGCAGTGTCCGGAGGCTCCATAGCGCGGCGGCTCCGGGGCTCCGCGGCACCGGCGGCTCCGAGCGCACCGGGAGCTGCCCGAGCCGCTGCCGGGCCGGCCGAGCGCGCTTTATAAGGCATCCCATGAAGCTCCGGGGTTTCAACCCACCGGGACGCGGCTTAACCTCTTCGGGACCGGCACCGAGCCCGCCCCGCGCCGCCGCCGCCTCCCCAGCACCCCCTTCCCGTAGCGGGGTGCCGGCGGGGGCAGGGCAGAGCCGGCCCGGGGGCGGAGGGAGGGGCGGGGTGAGAGGTGCCACCGGCACGTACCGTGGCTCCCGGGCAGGAGGTGGCAGGGCATCCCACCGGCTCGCTCCCGCCCCGGGAGCATCGGGGTGCCGTCCCCGCAAAGCTCCGGGCGACGCGGCATCCTCCGGTGGGGCCGGGGAGCGGCACGATCGGTACCGGGGCTGCCGGAGCCGCCGGGCTACGGGACGGTCTGTGCCGGGGCACCTGCGGGTGTGCTCATTAGCGGGTGTGCTCATTAACCTGCGGGTGTGCTCATTAACCTGTATTTCCGCTCACTAACGTGTGCTCACTAATGTGTGTGCTCACTAATGTGTGTGCTCACTAGTCCATGTGCTCACTAACACACTAATGTGTGTGCTCACTAATGTGTGTGCTCACTAGTCCGTGCACTCACTAACACACTAATGTGTGTGCTCACTAACACACTAATGTGTGTGCTCACTAGCCCATGTGCTCACTAACACACTAATGTGTGCACTCACTAGCTTGTGCACTCACTAACACACTAATGTGTGTGCTCAGTAACCCGTGTGCTCACTAGCCCATGTGCTCACTAACACACTAATGTGTGCACTCACTAGCTTGTGCACTCACTAACACACTAATGTGTGTGCTCACTAGCCCATGTGCTCACTAACACACTAATGTGTGTGCTCACTAGCCTGTGCACTCACTAACGTGCCCGTGCTTGCTCACAGGGGGAGCGCAGCCATCAATCAGTGCCCTTCACTAACTGCTCTCCCGTGGGTGCTGGTGGGATTAGGTCCAGCCTCAGAGCTGTGCACAGAGCCAGGCTTCCAGCTCAGGCTGATTGCTGCACCAGCAGACAGACAGACAGACAGACAGACACCCCTACACCCCCTGCCCAGAGACCTTAACTCAGCAGCCAGGAGGGCCAAGCAATGGAGGATCCCACCACCTCTTACTAGGCTCTGGGAGGCCACAGAGCCCCCACACCCAGGCCAGCAGAAGGGTTTCACCCATAGCTTGGTGCTTTGGGGACCCCCCCAGTCCCTGCCCCTGAGACTGGTCAAATAGGACCCCACTCGCTCTGAGGCTCAGCCAGGAGGGCAGGTGCTGGTGAGCAGGGCTGGCTCCAGGGCTCACCCAGCTGCCTGGATCCCAGTCCCTTGGGGATGCCCTCCTAGGAGGGTAGTGACATCTCACCCTCAGAGACTCCCCTTCCCTTCGCAGCCTTCCCCTGGGAAGTACCCAGGTTACTCACAGGTGGCCCCAAGGGAAGCAGGAGCTTTGTGGGTGTTCCAGGTTCCCCAAGGTGATTCTCAGAGCCCCTTCTTGAGCTGGAACTGCCCTTTCAGACAGCAGCCTTGGCACATCCCCAGGATCCTACACAGATGGATGACCTGCCCCATCCCATCCTCACCCAGGCACCGTTTGAGCAGCACACACACACACAACACACACAAAACACACACACAGTCTCCCAGGCAGCCAAATACAAAGTGCAGAGCTCTCCCTCAGCACCTCTCCTAACAATACACACACTGCTACAGCTTTGGCACCCTCCCATCCCCATGCCCAGATACCAGCCGCTGCAGGACAGAGGGGATGCTGGTGCTTTGCAGGGTGGATGCTGAGCCACACGCTACCCCCTGCTCCAGAGCTGGGTGGGATGGGGTGAGCAGCACAGCCCAGGAGCTGCTGCCAGGGAGCCAGCGCTGCCCGCTCAGCCACAGCCAGTAGTTGAAGTTGGTGGGAGCTCCTTAGCAACAGGCACTGGGGCTGCAGGCTGCTGCTGGGGAAGAAAGGCCAGGAGAAAATCCGTGCAGGGAAGATGGGGGTGGAGAAGAGGAGGCTGAAATGCCTGGTAGATGCAGTGAGAGCAGATCCTAGTCGCTGTTGGTGCTGGTTGGAAGGGGCTCAGGACAAAGCCAGCAGCTCCCCTGGGTGTGCCCAGCTCTGAGCAAGCTGGGGTCCTGGCTCCAGCATGGATCAGGGATGCCTGGTTGTCCCACCAAGAGACAATATTTCCTTCCCCAAAGGTACATGCATGGCTGAAGTGACCCTTTCTCCCATCTTCAAGGCTTCCATCACACTGTCCCCAAGGGCTTCTCCAACCCTTGGAGCATCACAGGCTCCAGCCAGACCCCCTGAACACTGCTCAGAGGACAGTGTTGTCATCCCCCACCCAGCAGCCAGCTGCTTCCCGACAAACCACAGGGGGGAACACCACCCACACACAGGGGACAGTTTATTTCTCCATTAAAAAAATAGATAACAACTTCACCATCTCCCAACAGATATTACAGCCATCAACACCACGAGGTACAGACTGAACACCGATCTGCGACAGTATCCCCGTCCTGGGACAGGAGGGATGGAGGCAGCAGGCTGGGGTGGGGGGAAGGAAGGAGACAGACATGTTTTGTGTGGTCTCAGAGCCTTGCCAGGAGGCTCAGCAGGTACCAAACCCTCTGCACAGCCCCAGTCCAGGACCCACCAGTCCCCACAGTAGCATCACGCACCAGGACATGCCTTCAACATCCACGCTCCTGACCTTGCCCTGGGCAGCCCACATGGGAGCTGAGCTGCCCCTGCCTTTCATTTGGGACCCCAGCAGTCACCTTGATACCCAGGAGAGCATGAAGGCTCCACAAAGCATCAGAGATGCTGTCAGGGCAGATGCAGAGGTCACCCTCTTGCTTCATCCCACGGATGAAGGTGAGATCAGACACGAGCCACATCCAGGGGTGGCCTTGGACACTTCTGCTCTCCCCTGAATTCCCCTGCCCAGCCCTGGCCATTCCCAGCAGCAAAAGTGGAGGTGGAAAAACTAAAGCCAGGCAAAGGGAGCCAAGCCAGCAAGAGCCCTCAGGGAGGGTGCAGCACCCTGCCCCAGCACCCTGGGCACAGCCCTGACCCCTCCAGGCAGTCTTAGCAGGAATTGCCACTGAAGGAGAGACCAGGGCAGGGGCTTGAGACTTTTCAGCCTCCCTGGAGGCATCACAAGCAATGAGGGGGGATCAGCAGAAGGGGGAAAGAGCTGCTTGGGGAATGGGCCAGGCAGAACAGTGGGGGGAAGCAGGGAGGAAGCAGCAGGGACATGGGGACAGTCAGCCTCAGGGAGCCAGGGTGCTCACCGCCACGTGCAGGGAGTCCAGCTCCAGGATGGGAGAGGATAGATTTGGGGGTAACATCAAGCTGGCGTTACCCAGAGCAGGCTCTACCCACGGAGGGAGAGCTACAGCCCATGGGCTGCTCAGGGTGCAGCCAAGAATGGAGGTGGAGAAGCAGCAGGAGGGATGGAGCACGACTCATGCCTGGGGCCAAGCGGGCACGGGGGTAACTCAGCAGAAAACAGGGATGGAACCACCACAGGGAGCAGAGGTTGGCTGCAGCCAGTCCAGCAGTGACCCCCAGGACTATTTCTGCATGTCACACTGCAGGAGGAGGACGATGGAAGGGTCACTCTTTGCTGCCTCCTTGAACTCCTCCAGGGAGATCTGGTCATCCTTGTCCTTGTCCATCTTTGTGAAGATCTTGTCAACACGCTGCTGGGGCGTCAGCCCGTCCTGGTTCATCCTCATCATGATCACAGTCCCCACCATCTTGTAAATGGCCTGGAGTGAGAAGAGAAACAATGTACCTGAGAAGGAACCCTGGATGAGCAGAAGGTGCCAGGACAAGGCAGGGGGTGGGATTGCTGCTCTACTGGGACCCTGTTCGCTGCTGGCACAAGTCATGCTGCTGCACAGCTACAACCAGGTGCACAGCAGGTACCTTTCAGACAAGGCTTTGGGCAAGAAAACTCATTTTTTGGTGCCAAAAGGGACATGATAGCTGTGAAAAGCCTGCAGTGGGGGCAGGGGAAGGAAGTTATCCCTACTGATTGTAAGCACCAGTACCTCAATGATCTCCAACATCTCTAAACGAGTGATCTTCCCATCCCCATCCAGGTCATACATCTCAAAGGCCCAGTTGAGTTTCTGCTCAAAGGTGCCCCTGGAGGTGACAGACAGGGCACAGATGAACTCCCTGAAGTCGATGGTCCCATCCCCATTCTTGTCGAAGGTGCGGAAAGCGTGCTGGGCAAACTTGGATGCATCTCCATAGGGGAAGAACTGCAGGAAGGAGAGAAGAGGGAGGTCAAAATGGGGAGGGAGAGCGCGGTGTGAGGACTGGACCCAAAGCAGCACCCTTGCCCCAGCAGGAACAGGGCACTCCAGCCCCCCAGGCAGCACCCAGGCCCTTGGCTGGAGCCCACCTTGATGTAGAGCTGCTGGAACTCCTCCAGGTTGAGGATGCCGGTGGGACAGTCCTTGAGGAAGCCCTTGTACCACTGCTTCAGCTCCTGCTCGCTGAACTCCGTGCTCCTCACCAGGTCATCCAGCATCTCTGGGGCCAGTTTGCTGCTGTGCTTGCCCATGGCTGCCCCTGGGGGGGAGAAGCACACCGGGCACAGGGAGGGCTGGTGTTCCCCAGCTCTCCCTCCCCAGCACCCATCAGTTGGTCAACCCCTCTCTTCCCCACACTGGTAAGTGTCCATGCACTGCCAAATGCTGCTAGAGGGACTGTGCCCAGCTGTGGTTCTTGGTGCTGGAGAGGTGCAGGAGCTGGTCCTGGTGCATCCCACCAGCACAGCCAGCAGCATCACTTTCTGTCCCTTCCATCTCCTAGGCTGGCTCCCTTTGGGCTGCAGGAAACCCCTCAAAAAGCAGCTGATGACCCAGAACTCACTTCCTCAGGCCATGATGTCCAGCTGCAAGGATGGGAACAAAGGGGCCCCATCAACCAGGGTACACTGGGGTGGGCACAAGCCTCCCCCCACAGCAACGTGGAGCTCCTCACATTCCCAGCCAGCCCTGCTCCCAGCTAAACCCACAGACAGAGGCTGCTTCCTGCCCCATCATCCCACCAGTGACTGTCACCATCCACCGTGGCAATGCTTAACCCACCACCCCTCAAGTCCAGAGGCCACGAAGATGGTGAGAGGGCTGGAGCACCTCTCCTCTGCAGCCAGGCTGAGGGAGTTGGGCTGGTTCAGCCTGGAGAAGAGAAGGCTCCAGGGAGATCTTACAGCACCTTCCAGGCCCTGGAGGGGCTACAGGAAAGCTGGGGAGGGACTTGTTAGAAGGCCTGGAGTGATAGGATGAGGGGGAATGGTTTTAAATTGGAAGGGGGGAGATTTAGACTGGATATTGGGAATAAATTCTTCACTCTGAGGGTGGTGAGGCCCTGGCACAGGGTGCCTGGGGGGGTGGTGGCTGCCCCCTCCCTGGAGGTGTTCCAGGCCAGGTTGGATGGGGCTTTGAGCAGCCTGGTCTGGTGAGAGGTGTCCCTGCCCATGGCAGAAGATGAGACTGGATGATCTTTGAGGTCCCCCTTCCAACCCAACCCAGTTGGTGTTTCTCTGATAACACACCTCTGCCACCAACACAGGGAAACAAACTCACTGCTGCATCCAGTCGCAGCCAAGTTCAACCTGCCCCAGTCACCCCTTGGTGAGGACGGGGTCTATGACCAGGGACCCCTCTGCTGCAGGGCTGCCCACAGCCCAGTGTGCTGGAGCACTGGCAAGCCTGCAGCTGCGTGGGCAGGACGCAGCGCTGCTCCGATACACGCCGTGCCCGCTCCCACGCAGCCTTGGCTGCCGGCGCCGCTCAGCCCGAGCAGCAGATGGTTTGCTGAGAGCTCCTGGAGCTCCTCTCTCCATAGAGAAAGTTGAGGAGAAGTTCACCTGGAGCTCAACCAAACCCAATCTCCCTTCAGAGCATCTGATTTCCAGGCCATGTGGACCTGGGGGACATCAGGGTACCCTGGGGTGGGCACAAGCCTCCCATACCCCCTCCCCCTGCAGCAACGTGGGGCTCCTCACGTTCCCAGCCAGCCCCATTCCCAGGCAGAGGCTGCTTCCTGCCCCATCATCCCACCAGCATCTGTCACCGTCTGCCACGGCAGCGCTTAACCCACCAGCCCTCGGCAGGCAGAGCCCAGGAAACATCCGGACGCCCACAGAACACGACGCTTCCCCAGCAGTTCCCAGCTCAGCTGTGGAGCTGCACGAGCCCTCCTGTCACTGCAGCCTGGCTCTAACCCACAGGGACCCATTCATTCCCACCATGAACCATGCTCCTGCCCTCCGCAGCTCCCACCAAGCCACGCTGGCTGGTGCACGGACACTGTCCCCTTTGCTAGAGCCACCACACCTCATCCCACAGGGGATCTACACACCCCATCCCACAGGGGATCGACACACACCTCATCCCACAGGGGATCGACACACACCTCACCCCACAGGGGATCGACACACACCTCACCCCACAGGGGATCGACACACACCTCACCCCACAGGGGATCGACACACACCTCATCCCACAGGGGAAGCCCTCAGAGAGGTGAGGGCACAAGGAGAGTCTTCCTTGAGCCACAGACCTCAGGTCCCTTCTCCGAGCGGGATGCAGCACAGTGTGGGGGCCGCAGGGACAGCACCCCAAAGGGCTGTCACACGCCTGGCCCAAACTACGCATCTCAAAGAACCAGTATCACCCCCAGCCACCGGCTGCTGGTCCCAGCGCAGAGCTGGGTGGCTGCAGGTGTCCCTCCAGCACCACACTCAGCTCCCAGCATCACCCCGACGGACCAGAGCCCTGGGGACTGGGAAGGGGCTGGAGGCGGTGGGGGTACTGGCCTCCCACTGATTCGCCCAGCCCGGGGGCAGCTCCTGGGTACCGGTCCCGACAGCCGCTGGAACCGACTCGGGGGGACAGGGCTGCTCCGGGTACCCACCCCGACGGATGCCGGGTGGGTGCGAGGGCGGCCCCGACCCCGCCGGCTCTTACCTGTCGTGTAGCGCGGGCGGGCGGCGGCTCGGCGGAGCCCTGCGGGGCGCGGAGCCGGTACCGGAGGGTCCAACCCGCCGGCTCTGCCCGCGCCGCTCCCGCCCCTCTTGTAGCCGCGGGCCGCCCACCCACCCCCACCCCCGGCGGCGACGTTAGGCCATTGGCTGGGAGCGCTGTCAATCAACCGGGAGGGGCTGAGGGGGGGTATGCAAGGTGGGGATGCTGGGAGGGAAACTGAGGCTGGGATACTGGGAGATGCTGGAGGGGGATATGGGGGGGATGCTGGGTCCGGGATACAGAGGGGATGCTGGCAGCGAGGGGTGATGCTGGCAGTGAGGGGTGATGCTGGCAGCGAGGGGTGATGCTGGCAGTGGGATGCAGGGGGTGCTGGGTTCATCACCAGGGATGCTGCTGGTCTTCCCTGCCCAGAGGTACCAGCCTTGAACAGAACCCCCTCCCCCACCCCGCTGTCCCTGCCCTCCCCTCCCCCCCATCGCTCTCTGCTGCTACTTCTCTGCTTCTTCCTCTTCCTCGCTCTGGCTCTGGCTCCCATGCCTGACTGTGGCTCATCCCAAAGCACCCCTAAATCCCTTTCCCTAGTTGTGCTTCCAGGCTGGTGGGGGCCGTGCTGCCCACATCCCCCTGCCAGGCACCCAGCGAAGGGCCCTGCGCTGCACTGGGGGGACCCCCCCACACACACCGCGGTGCTGCCTGTGCTGAGCAGAGCCACAGCTGAAGCACAGAGGGAAAAGGCCTGAGAAACCCTCTCTGGCTTCCAGAACCGAACAGAGCGTTTCCATGGCGATTGCTGGCGGCTCTTCCCGTTGACCTTGGCCATCCCAGTGCCACCCCGGCCATCCACAGCAGCACCTCTGGAGCTGGTGGCCATGGAGCCTGGGTGAAGTCTCCATCCAGCCAGGCCTAATCCCCCACCCCAGTGCCCAGGGAGGCTGTGGGGCGCTGTGGGGTGCTCTGCCTTTCCCCATGGCTCAGCATCCCCTGCTCTCAGGTGCACCCACCCTCGCTGTGGAAGTGGCTGCATGGAGCTGCCCCAGCAGAGGTGAGAGAGGCTGATTTATAAAACCAAACAAATATATACAGCTATGTATACATAGTGGGGCTGCAGGGATCCATCAGCCACCCACCCTTGGGGGCAGGAGGGCTGGGACACCTCCCAGACTGGGACACACACACCCCCTCCCTCCATGGCTGGACATGGAATCCCTGTGCCATGCCCCCAGTGCAGGGCTGGATCCCCACCCAAGGTGGGGGGTGACTCAGCCCCATGGCTTTCGGGTCACTCCAGCAGCCTCTGCCAGGTGCTGGGCACATGGTTCTGTCTGGCCCCAAAGCCTCTCCAGCACCCTCCCAGGAGTGGGGTTATAAGCCCCCCTCCCCCCAGTACTGCCAGCTCTTGCACACTGAAGCAGAGATGTCAATTATCTCCACTGCAAACGGAGGGTGCAGGGGGAGACTGAATCATTAATGAGGCCTTAATTGAAGCAGCACGGCTGCCAGAGCTGAGACTGGCACAGCTCAGCTCATGGGACAGGGTGAACCATGGAACAGTGGAGAGCCAGGCTGGGGGTGCGACAGGGACCCCCTGGGGATGGGGACAAAGGCACCTGTGGTGTCCATGTGTTGGGGGCTGTGACGCCCCAAGTTCTGGTGCCGGGGAGGTGCCCGGGCTCAGGGGGGGCTGTCGGTGCCGGTGGCCCTGAGCACCCGGGTCAGGGCGCCCCAAGCCCTAAGACGAGCCCAAGGCTCAAATTTGGCCCTGGGGTCACAGAGGTGGCCCCTGGGCTGGTGGGGGTGAAGGGGGGAGGACGGGGAGGGTGGAGTGGGGGGGTCTCTGCGCAGAGTGCCGGCTCCGCGGCAGCCTGTTGCTCCCCGCGGCAGCATCACCCCAACTCCTGGCCCTGGGGCTCCCGGGGGTGCGGAGCTGCCCGGGTCTCACCCCTCCCTAAAACCTTCGCTACCCGGCGATGCCGCCGCATGCGAAGGGCTGCAGCTTCCCCCAGCGGCTGCGGGCTGCAGCAGCACGGCCGGGGGGCTGTACCCAAGGGGGGGCCCCGCAGCCACAGCCCCCTCCTGTCTCGGGCCGCTGCAGCAGGATCAGCACCCCCCCATCCCGCGCTGCTGGGAGCTGTGGGGAGTGGGAGACCCCAGCCCCCTCCTCCTGCCCCACTGCCACATCACCCGGCTGGGACACCGGCAGCGCTTGGGGGGCTGGTGGCATGGCCAGCCCCTCTGTGCCCCCCACGTCCTTCTCCCATGAGGGGCCTGATGGCACGGTGCTGGGCAGGACTCGCCACCCCGGGTGGGGTCAGTTGGGCCAGGATGGGGCCGGGGACGCCGTGCAGCATCCCACCCCAACCAGCACAGCCCCACAAACCCCATCATTTCCCAGTGACACACTGGGCAGCAGCCACATGGCCCGAGCACGGTGGGCTGTGGACACCCACCAGGACATCAGGATGGGCTCTGGGGGGGGGTTCTCCCTTGGCACAGCCCCTCTGTGGATGGCACAGGCATCAGAACCCAGCGCCAGGCCCGCTGTGGGCAGCAGTTTGGCCTGAGCTGAGGTTTGCAGAGAGTTTGGGAGCAGAACGGGGAGTTCTCATTGCCCATGGCTCCCTCTGAGCTGCAGCTCCTCACCAGCAGCCCTGGCTCTGCCAGGCCACTCCAGAGCAGGTCCCTTCCCTGGCCAGCACCAGGGTGCTGTAGGGTGGGCACCCTGCCACACTTCACTGCCCAGAAACCCCCTCGTAAAGGAGGAAGGAGCTGCTCTCACCCACACCGTGTCCCTGGGGGCACCTCTGCGAGAGCTGCACTTGGGGTGACAATGGCATTGGGGGTCCCATCTCGATGTCCCTACTGCCATGCCAAGCACCAGCCTGGGAAAAGGGGGTGCAGGCTGAAAAAGCAGCAGTACTCCAAATTTGGGGTGAGTCCCTGGTGGGAGCATCGCCCCGAGGGAGCATCCCTGCCCTGGAAAACACCATCCAGCCCTCCACGGCTCTGGGTCTGGGTGTGGGACACGGGGGTGGAACAGCTGGCATTGCCCTGCCAAAACGGGGCTCCGTCTGGTTTGGACCTGGGTGGGTTCGGTGGCTGCCCCCCTCCCAGGAGAAGGGGGTCGGGGCGAAGCGGTGCCATCCGTGGGCTGGGGCAGGAGCCAAGGGGAATTGAGGGCTTCCCTCCCCTCTGCTCCTCAGGGGCTGAGCTGGGCTGGCTCCACAGGGGTGGGGGTCAGTCACCCCATCCCTCCAACCCCGGGAGCAGCACCCAGGGGGACCCATAGCCCCCCCACACCCCCCCACACCCCCACCCCAGCAGGCTGCAGAGGTTTGCCGGCCGGCACGCAGGGGGTTAAGCATCCCTGTCTCCCTCACACTTGAGACGTCACCGTCACCAGTGGCGTGGGGAGGGGAGGGAATGGGGGGTGTGGGGGGGGCAAGGGGCTATGGTGGTCTTTGTGGTGCATCCGGCAGCTGGCGCAGGGCGGCTCTTCCCCGGCACCCCGCGCCCCGGCAGCATCCGCAGACAACCGGCAGCCCCAGCTCCGCACCGCCACGGTGAGCAGGGCACGGCGCGGGGGTACCGGCAGGCCTGAGAGCGGCGTGGGGGGGGGACGGGGCTGGGGGGATGGAGGCGGCGGCTGCTTGCCTCCCCTTGGGACCCAAAACCCGGGAGCGGGCCCCTCTCGTTGGGTTCCTTTGCACCCCCAGGATGGTGCAGCCAATGCTCCCTGGGTGCCCCCCCCCGGATTGGGGTGATGGGGTGGGCGCTGGGCCTCGCACACACACACACACACACAGAGACACCCCCCTCGCTGCCGACACCACCCCCCCCGCCTTGGGATGCTGCAGCCCCCGGTGGCCCTGGGTGGGTGCTCAGCTGGGGGCTGCGGCTCGGCTCCCCGGCAGCCCTGCGGTAAACCCCGCTGCCGCAGCGAGGGGAGACCCCCCGCCCCCCCCCCTCCGCTTGGGTGGGGATAGGGGGGACTCGTGCCTCCCTCCGGGTCCCCAAAACTGGAGGCTCGGGGAGGAGGGGGGGGGTGCACAGCCCCGGGGAGCCGTAACCCCGCCCTGGGCAGTGCTGGGGGGGTGCCTGGGGCAGGATGTGCCCCCAGCATCCAGGTTCCCGGGATTAGGTGCCCCCAGTACACCCCCCAATCCCCCTCCCTAGGTCCGCGCATCCGACCCTGCAACGGCTGCGGCGGTGCCGGTGCGGCCATGGGCGGGGGGCAGCGGCGGGAGCGGCTCGGCGGTGGCGGGGGCACCGGCTCCGGCCCCGGGCTGGCGGGGCGGGGGGTGCTGGGGGTAAAGCCGAGCCAAGGGGAAGGGGCACCCAGCCCGCGGCCGGGGGTGCGGCGCTGCACCAAGCTGCGGTGCCCACAGCGATGCTGCGCTGGCAGCCAAGGGGCTCAGCCCCAAAACGGCCCCGGGAACACGGAGTGGGGGCTACTGCTGCCCCCTCGGCGTGGCCAGCCTGGGTACCGCCGGCTGCGGGGGGAGCGATGCTCCTGGGCGCAGGATTTGGCCCTGCCTGAAGCAGGAGCAGGGTCGGGGTGGGGGGGATTCACGCTGTCGGCTGGGATGTCCCCCATGGAGGTGACACCCGCCGCGGGGTCCCCATGGGACGCTCGGGGGAGAGATGGCAGAGCAGGGAGAGGGGCAGGTGCTGGAGCAGGGCTGGGGGAGGCCAGCGCAGGGAGGCACAAAACCCGGAGCCACCTCGGGTGTGGCTGGGGGGGGGACCCCGCTGCCTCCAGCCCTGCACCCCCCCCTCGGGGCAGCCCTCCTCCCGCAGCACAGCCCTCTGCAAGGGCGGTCCCGGGATGGGGGGGTCTTTCTGGTGGATTCGGGGTGTGAAGATGCCCTGGTTGGCGTGCAGCGATGGGCAGCCTGCAAGGGAGGGAGCCCCCCGCTCTCCTCAAAAGCCCCCTGAGGATGTGCTGCTGTCCCCAGGGCCAAGGGCCACCACGGGCGTAGGGCCCTGGGCCAAGGAAACGGTGCAAATCAGCACTGCACCCCGAGCAGAGCCGCCCTCAGCCTGGGGGTCACAGCGGCTGCTGTCCTCTCACCCCCCTCCAAACCCTCCTGACTGCGGCTCAGGCCTGGTGCTGGGGTATCCCCATGCCAGGGACCTCGGGGACGTGTCTGTGCCCCTCCCTGGGCACCGGCAGAGTTCAGCAGGGACAAACCCCGGCCCCGAGTCACCCGTCAAGGACACCGGTGGCACAGGCAGGACACCCACAGGCTGAGCACAGCGTTAATGCTAATCCCAGAGCAGGGCTGAGTCTCCCACCCATCCTGCTGCCTGGGGCACGCCCCCAGTGCCACCCCACAGCACCCAGCACCCCTCCAGAACACCCCAGGACCCAGTGGGATGAACCCTGGGGTCAAGGCACTGAGGCAGCCCTGGGTATCTTTATGCCCCACTGCAAGGTACAAGCACCCACTACTCGTGGGGAAACTGAGGCAGGGATGTGCAGTGGGGCACCCAGGTGCTCTGGCTCCCCCGGAGCAGCTTGCATTTTGGCATCAAGCTGCTGCATCCCGTGGAGCCCCAGTGCAAAGCCACTGCTTACCAGGCCTGGGAGGAAGAGGAAGGCAGAGCTGTTGATGCTGAGGGGCTATGCCAAGGCTGAGCAGGGAGCTGAGCAGGGAGTCTCACCCCAGGCACAAGACCACCCCATCCCTCCCTGCTGCTGCTGCATCCTCCAGCTCTCCTCTCCTCTCCAGCCATGTTAATTAAAGCCAAGTGCTTAATTACAACCTGCTGAATCCCACGGCTGCTTCCCAGAGCCCACTAACACTGTGGAGCCAACCCCACCCCCCCCATATCCCCATAGAAAACTTGGGGGTGGGGGTATCAGGGGAGCACCCTGGCTCCTGGGGGATTGGGGTTGCAGCTCATGAGCAGCAGAAAGGGATCTTCATGCAACGCATAGAAAAGGGCAAACCCAGCCAGAGGCACTGGGAAAGTCATCCTGGGGGGTGGTATCTTGGCCTCTCCAAGGAGGATGGGGACAGATGGCTTTGCCCTGGGGTTGTCCTCAAGCTGGCAGGTCCCTGAGGGGTGCAGAGGGAAGGGGATGCTCAGCTGGTGCCTGGCAAGCTCCCAGCAATAAAATATTACCTGAGGTAAATTGAGGTGGGAGCCGGTGGTGGATGTGGGGCTGCGTGCTGGAGCAGGGGGGGCAGCATCCCACTGTGCTTCTTTCCCCTTTGCAGTCACCCACTGGTGGGTCCCTGACCCTCTGTCTCCACTGCCCGCAGGTCCTCACCAGCCCATGAAGTGATTTGGGTGGGTGGCACAGCCCCTGCTCCTGCCACAGCTGCCGCCACCGCGCCAGGCACCGAGGTAAGGACCTGGGGCCGTGGCCAAGGGGTGGGTGGGATGCGCTGGTGCAGGCACCAGACCCCCAAACTGGGTCTGTGGGGCAGAAATCCCAACTGGGGGTCTTTTCCCTGTCCGTGGGGGATGCCCAGCCCCATCAGCCCGGGAAATCGGCACAACCCCACGGGGTTCCCCTGGGGCAGCCCCCCATTCCCTGGCTGAGCGTGGGGTGTGGGGAAACCGGGGTGCCTTGGGGAGGTGGTGCAGCCAGGGGCACCCACAGGAAGCACAATGTTTGCAAATCCCCTCCCCACTCCCTCCCCCTCGCTTCCCTCCCGCCCCGGCACACGGCAGCAGTGTCGGAGAGAGCCGCCAAATTTCGGCTCACATCTGTGCACCCCAGCTTGGGAGGGTGCGGGCTGGGGACAGCAGGGCCAAGGGGTGCTGAGCCTGGCAGGAGGGGTGCAGGTAGGTGCCACAGAGCGGGGGCTCGGGCGTGCCGGTGCTGTTCCACTCTGTTCTGTTTCTCTCGCTCAGGTCTGCTGGCCATGGGCAACCTGATAAAGGTATTGGGCAAAGATTTAGAAAACTGTCCTCATTTTTTCCTGGATTTTGAAAGTAAGTCCTGTGAGCAGGGTGGGCGTGGGGAGGGGGCCACTGCCACAGCTGCTCTCTGGAAGATGGGGACAAGATCGCTGTGCCTAAGCAGCCCAGTGTCCCCAGGCACCTTGGGGTTGAGGGGTAGGGGAGTGGGACCCCATCCCTGAAAGCACAGGGAGATAGCCCTGGCTGAGCAGCAGGGATGCAGGATGCGCCCCAGCAGCAGGACCTGGCCCATGAGGACCTCAGACACAGGTCTGCTTTTGTCAGAGTCGATGGCATGAGGTCACCGCCGTGGGGACAGCTGGGGATGTCCGGGGGGAGGAGGGAAGGATCCGTGTCACGCCGGGATGGGCAGTGGGGTGATGGCATCCTGGGCCAGAAGGATGGGGCTGGGGACAGTGGTCCAGCCTGGGGAACCTGCCCCAGCTTCCCGCTGCCCTGGGCTAACTAGGCCAGGAGGACACGGCTCCTGGACCTCCTGGGCTGGACACATCTGGGGGGACAGTAGCACCGTGGTGGGGTGCCAGACCCGGCACAGCCCCACCTGCCTCCTTCTCCCCCCTTCCTCCCAGGGCACAGCTCGGAGCAAGAGCTGGGGGGCGGGGGGGCGGTAAAAATAGTTCAGCAGCAACCGCTGGCCCCAGCAGGGAGAGGCCACACGCAGCTCACTGCACCGCCTCCGGCACCGGCACGTCCCGAAATAGCCGGGCTTGGGGTGTGGGGCTGGGGTCACGCAGCCCCCCGATCCCACAGTGAGGGACCATCCCGGCTCCCCACAGGTCTTTCGAGCCAGCAGAGCCTTCACCTGCCTCCAGTTCCCTCTGCAGCGCCCTGGCATGGGGACAGGGGTGCAGGGGCTCCCCAGGACCCCCCTCCACCCCCCTTCTGTTTTGGGGCTGGCTGCACAGCTCAAGGGGGGGACGCCCATAGCCAAAACTTCCGGCACTCGCTCACCGCTTCGCCCTCCTCGCCGGAGCCCGGCGGCTCTTTCCTCCCTTCGCTCCTTCCTCTCCATCACCCCATCTGCCAGCGCTCCATCACCATCGAGGGGGGGGAAGAGGCTGCATCCCAGGGCCGGGAGCAGCCGCGGGGTCACCGCCGGCCAGCCAGGAGCTCCTCAAGCCCCCCAAGGCAGCAGTTGTGGGGGGAGGATGGAGGCTCTGGCCACCGCTGGCCGGTGCCCGCAGCCCAGCACCTCTTCCCCGAGCACCACCTCACCATCATGCTTTTTTCCTCTTGTTTCTTCTCTTGCAGGTTTCACATGGGGAACCTTCTTAAAGTGTTGACTTATAACGAACTTGACCAAGGCCCTAATTTTTTCCTTGACTTTGAAAGTGAGATGGGATTTTTATTTTCCTTTTCTGTTCCGTCCTCTCTCCTGAGTTCCACATCCACACCATTTTGAGTTCTCCTACCCATCGCCCCATCGCACCGCGCCCCATCCCGGACGTCCTCCCCAAACCTTCGCCGTCCCCGGGGGTCTCCCCGGGGTTGGGGGACCGTGGCCACCTAGGGCAGACCCATGGCCGGGGGGGGGCTATCGCTCTGCACCTCTTCCCCAGGGCAGTTTGCAGCCTGTTAGGGCCAACCCGGGGCTGGGGGTTGCTTGGGGACCCCCTCCCCCCGTGAGCAGGACCACGGTGGCAGGGCAGCCAGGATGTACCCCCCACCTGCCCCTCCTCTGCAGCTTGGCTCAAGCTTGGGCAAGGAGATGGATCGGGGGGGGAGAAACCTGCCAGGAAGGGCTGTGGCTGGCGGGAGAGCCGTGGGTTGGGGTGCTGACCCCCTGCTCCGGCTCTCGCCGCCCGGGGCCCCGCTCAGAGCCCTCCGGGTTTCTCTCCCTGGGGCACTGCCCTGCAGATGCACAGCCCACAGAGGCCGAGACAGCGGTGTGGAACCAGGTGAACGCCGTGCTGGAGGAGGCACAGGCTGTCCTGGCTGAGCTGCAGTCCTACACAGGCGCTGGGCAGGAGATCCGGGAGGTGGGTTCAGCCCCCTCACCCACCCACCCACCCAGCACAGCTTGGGGTGACTAATAGTGGTGTCTATCCCTAACAGGCCATCCAAAACCCCGGGGACCTGCGGCTGCAGGAGAGAGCCTGGAGCGCCGTCTGCCCCCTCGTCGCCAAGCTGAAGCGCTTCTATGAGTTCTCCCTGCGGCTGGGTGAGCACCCCGAACCCCCAGCCCCTTCCCCACATCCCCCATGTCTCTCCCCACATGCAGGAATGGGGAGGGATGAAGGGAGCCCTGGTGCAGATGCCGTGCTGCCCCGTTCTGCCTCAGTTTCCCCAGCTGAGGCCGGGGAGGTGCTGAGGAGCAGGCCAGGGACCAGCAGTGCTTCATCCCCAGAGAATGCCCTGCGGAGCTTGCTGGAGGCCCTCACCAGCCCCCCGTACGCCCCGACCCAGCACCTCGAGCGGGAGCAAGCCTTGGCCAAGCAGTTTGCTGAGATCCTCCACTTCACCCTCAGCTTCGATGAGCTCAAGGTACCTCCCCAAGCACCCAGGGTGGGATGAGGGCTGGTGGGGGAGGGGGGCACAGGATCCCCATGTGGCACAGTGCCTCAGGACCCCGAGGCTTGTCCTGAGCACAGCGAGGGGGCTGTGGACTCCCTCCCACCCCCGACCCCCTAACACAGTGCTCCCTCCACAGATGACCAACCCTGCCATCCAGAATGACTTCAGCTACTACAGAAGGACCATCAGCCGAAATCGCATCAACAACCTGCAGGTGAGAGGACAGTGCCCTTCCCCCAGCCCTGGGGGTCACCTACCTCATGGGAAGGGTCACAGGCCCAGGGAGGACCTGCGGGGGGGGCACAGGGGGAGGGCAGCCACCCCGATAGCCCTCCTCCTTCCACCCTGCAGCTGGATGCAGAGAGTGAGGTGAACAACGAGATGGCCAACAGGATGTCCCTCTTCTACGCCGAGGCCACCCCCATGCTCAAAACACTCAGCAACGCCACCACCAAGTTTGTTTCGGAGGTGAGGCTTGGGGAGGAGACCCTCGGGGTAGGGGAAGAACCTCCCCTCTGGCCCCAGCACTGTGGGGGTCAGGAGGGGCAGGTGACAGCCAGGACCTGTTGGGTTTCAGAACAAGACCCTCCCGATCGAGGACACGACCGACTGCCTGAGCACCATGGCCTGTGTCTGCAGGGTGATGCTGGAGACCCCGTGAGTACCCTACTGCAATGGGGGGGACACACATCTCAATGTTGGGGTCCCTCCCCCACCCAGCTGGGCTCAGCCAGCCCCTCTCCTGGCACAGGGAGTACCGGAGCCGCTTCACCAACACTGAGACCCTCCTCTTCTGCATGCGGGTGATGGTTGGTGTCATCATCCTCTACGACCATGTCCACCCTGTGGGGGCCTTCGCAAAGACCTCCAAAATCGATGTGAGTGTCTGGGGTGGGGGTTGGGGGAGTGTCACGGCCATCCTGCTCATCCCAGTGCAGCCCGGGGTCCCTCACCCTGGATGTCCCCTGTGGAGACAGCTTTGAGATGGTCTAGAGGGGCATTGAGGGGGAGGGAAGAGGAGGAAGGGGAGGAAGGGGAGGATGGGGAGGGAAGGGGAGGAAGGGGAGGAAGGGGAGGATGGGGAGGATGGGGAGGAAAGGGAGGATGGGGAAGATGGGGAGGATGGGGAGGATGGGGAGGAAAGGGAGGATGGGGAAGAGGGGGAGGATGGGGAGGATGGTGAGCAGCCCCCCATGGCACACTGGGGCACCCACTGTCTCTCTCGCTCCCCCCCCCCCACCAGATGAAAGGCTGCATCAAAGTCTTGAAAGACCAACCTTCAACCAGCACTGAGGGGCTCCTGAACGCGCTGAGGTGAGCCAGGGACACACGGGGTGGGGGGGGGGCACACAGAGAGGGGACACCCCACCCGCCATTGCCCACTGGTGCTGTGGGGTGTCAGCGTGCCGCGTGGTGACCATCCCCGCTGTGCCCAGGTACACCACTCGGCACCTCAACGATGACACCACGTCCAAACAGATCCGGGCCCTGCTGCAGTGAGCACGGGGGTGGGAGGGCAGCGGGGCCACCCCGACCTCCCGCGTGTCACCGTGTCACCAACGCCCATGACCACATCGCTCATTCTGTACCGAGGGAAAAGGGACGGGAAGGAACGCGCCGAAGGCACCAAGAGAATCAGAACGGCCCCAAACCACCCCCCCCCACAAGGTGGCACCCCCATACCCCCCACACACACCCCCCTCCCCACCCCCACGTTGGGTGCCAGGTGTGGGTGACACTGTGGGGACGCCGCGCTGGGGTGCTGGGGCCGTGCAGGATGGACCCAAGAGGGATGCGCTGGGAGGGCTGGTGGCAGTGAGTATTGGGGTACAGCAGGATGGGGGGGCAGGAGTAACTCCCCCAACCCCATCCTCACCCCCTGTCGAGGGAGGGGGGAACAGCCGCCCCCCCCAGCCCTGCACTGGCTGGTGGAAACAGCTCAGGCTCACGGTAGGTTTTTAATATAAGCAATTAAATCTCCACTCACCTCTTCTTTTCTACATGTGTTCTGGGTGTGAAATAAAGCGACATCTGATCTGTCCGTGGCCAGAGCGCGGCTGTCTCTGCTGCGTCCTGTCCTGCAACACCCCCGGGACTCACTGTGACCCCCCCAACCCCCCCCCGGGATCCACTGTGACACCCAGTGGGATCAATCCCCCCATCACCCTGGGACCCATCTGACTCCCAGCCCTGCAGTGACAATGCAGGAACCCCTGGGGAAACCCAGGGCTGGACTCCAGGCTGCCCCCCCCTCCACTCCCCATCACCCCCAGCGACCCCCGAGCCAGCCCATACAGGCTCCCCTCCTGTCCCAGTGCCCCAGCAGGCGCAGACTGGGAGGACTGGGAGGCTGCTGGAGGCCATGGCCGGCTGCCAGAGGGCCGGAGCCTTTGCCGGCAGATGGCCCTGTGACACCGTGACACGGCCGCCCCAGCGGCCCCCGCCTCGAGCCAGCTCCACCGTCGGGGGACGCACCGGGCCTCAGCACCCAACTGCACCCCCCGAGCTGGGGGAGGCCCCCATGGGCACCCTGCCAGCGCTGCCGGCCTCCGCCCCACTGCGGGGTGAGGGGCACCCCCCGAGACATCAGCACTCCAGAGCACTCCCTGGGGGCATGCCCGTGCCTCAGTTTCCCCAGCTGTGTAATGGGTGATTATGGCTGCCACGGGGGTGTGCTGGAGGGGGCACAGGGAGGGTCCTCACAGCGCCCTGGGCTCGAGAACCCGTGTGAGCTGCTCGGGGTGCCAACCCAGGAACAACCATCCTGCCCACCCGCCTGCTGCAGCCTAGCTCAGCCCTCGTGTCCCCAAACCTCCATGGGCACCCACCAGCACCCACCAGCACCCACCAGTACCCACCAGCACCCACCAGTACCCACCAGTACCCACCAGTACCCACCAGCCATGGCAACCTTGGGGACTCATGGGCAGGATAAGAAGGGACAATAAACGGGGAGACCTGGCAGCTCCCACCCCACTGGGCACAGGCCTTTCCCGGGCCGGGTGCCAGGATTTGGCCCTGCACCCCCCGGCTTTGCCGCCAAAGCTGCCGGCTTCCCGCGCCGCGCGGGACGCACGTGCTGTTGCACAACCTCAGCCAACTGCTCCCTGTATTTTTAGGCTCTTGTGACACACCTTCCCCACAGCCCGCCCGAAACACCGCCAAGGCACCGGATGGGCCAGGGGATCTGAAATGCCCTGCCCTGCTCCCAGCCCCAGAACCACGCCATGCACCAGCCGTGCCTCAGTTTCCCCATTAGTTCCCTTCACTCATCAGCCTTGCAATGGCTACGATGGCAGCTGGCCCTGCAGTGCCCAGGGCTGAGCCCACCACCCAGGGCTGAACCCATCACCCAGGGCTGAGCCCATCACCCAGAACTGAGCCCACCACCCAGGGCTGAACCCATCACCCAGGGCTGAACCTACCACCCAGGGCTGAACCCACCACCCAGAGCTGAGCCTACAACCCAGAGCTGAGCCCACCACCCAGAGCTGAGCCTACAACCCAGAGCTGAGCCCACCACCTTAGAGCTGAGCCCACCACCCAGAGCTGAGCCTACCACCCTAGAGCTGAGCCCATCACCTAGGGCATTATTTTATCTTCATGGCACCAGGGTCTCACCTGGAAGCTGAAGATGACACCAGGACAAGGCTTGGCTCAGTGGCTGCCACCACCATTCATCCGCAGGAGCTCCTGTCCCCATGGGACCTTCCCCAGCCCAAGGACCATCCCACCAAGTGTGGGAACTGGGCTGGGAAGAGCTGGGGCAGTGCCACCACCCAGGACCACCAGGAGAAGTTAGGGGACAGACACCAGCTGCTCACCAGTGTGGGGTGGGATGTCAGCTGTGCCATGGGTCCCCAGTGCTGGCTGGCTCCTGGCACAGAGCCACAGCCCGGCTGCCCATCAGGGGTCCGAAAGCAGGGAAGGGGCTTTGGGTGCTTTGGGCTCAGGCTGTGAGAGCAGCTGGGCTGGGCCAGCCCAACCTCCCCACACCGGCAGTGAGCCGGAGCCAAGCTGGGTGCAGTGCCATGGGAAGGGGGAAGGTTGAGGCAGTGATGGGGATGCTGACAGTGGGACGCTGCCCCTGCACCTCTCGCTGCCCAACACGAGGGTTCAGATGACACTGGCTGCTGTGACCCCCACACTCCTCCCAGGGGAGTC
Source organism: Laterallus jamaicensis coturniculus (assembly GCA_022605575.1). NCBI lineage: Eukaryota > Metazoa > Chordata > Aves > Gruiformes > Rallidae > Laterallus > Laterallus jamaicensis. Next base: position 4,640,879 of record JAKCOX010000028.1, read on the forward strand.
CCTGGGACCAGCACTGCCGCTCATCCGAGCGCGCAGCCGGTAGCCAGGGACAGGAGTTCTCCCCAGCGCCGTGACAAAGCGCCAGTGCCTGGGAGAGGAGACAACTCCAAGGCCAGGCAGCACCACGGGGATGATGCCCTGCCAGGGAGGGCACAGGTCTCCTCCGGCTCAGGCTCTCCAGCTGCGATGCTCAGCCAAGACAGGGCACCTAGCACCGTCACTGATGGGGAGCCAAGCCATGCCCAGCCCGTGCTGTTTTCTAATCCCAGTGTAATTAATGACCTTATCTTTGGCCAAAGCCATTTAGATTAAGTGGCTGGTGTGATGGGCTTGGCGGCTCCGGCTGCACAGATGGAAGAGCTGCGTTTGTCTGGGGATTAGCAGAGGGCAGATGGAGTGAAGTGCCATTCCCCATCCCCAAATCTCCGCACTGGCAGCAGCCTGAAACCTGAGACCACAACAACTTTCTCAGCAAGCACTGGCCAGACTGGGGAGAACTGGAGAGCTGTTTGGGACCGGGAAGCTGTTTCTCATCGTCTGTCCCACCTGTACGACGTGGGGAGGCAGGCAGGGCCCAGAGCAAGAGCAGCAGGAGCCAAGGAACATGTGTGGGCACCGGGAAGTGGTGTGACAGGAGCTCGACCCCCATCAGAACAGCAGAGGTACGGCACCAGCTCCTGCCTGGGAGAGCAAATCATCGCGGGGGCGCTGGCCCCGGCTCTGCATCAATAAACCACCGTGTCCTCACAGGGCAATCCTCACTGCTCCGAGAAAGCAAACTCACCGGCTCCTTGCTGCTGGTGGGACTGGGGCACGCTGCCACCTCCCCTCATCGGTCCAGCTGCAGCGTGAACGTGCCAGATCCCTGTTCTCCTGGGACACACGGGAGCTGCTACCCCCCAGCAAGGCACCGCAGGGGGAGGCCTGGGAGACCCTGCTGGACAGCAGCAGCAGCGCTGCCCGTTACCAGCAGGCTCCTGAAGAGAGCAGGCACACCAACAGCTAGCGTGGTGGAGGAGTAACGTTTATCTGCAGGGATAACAAAGTTCATATTAAACCGATTAAGGATATTAAACCCATTTCCAGCAGTATGGTCACCTGACTGCGCTTGGGAGGCAGAGCAGATAATCCCACCCCTCAGCCAGAGCTGCCCCCAGCCCGGCCTGGGGAGATGACTCAAGACATCCGTGCTGGGTATCAGACCACGCTCAGCACACCACAGGTGAACAGGGCTTTATACCCAACCTCACCTGCACCTCACTCCTCCACAGCGTGTGCTCCAGCGCTGGGCTGAGCCTGTACCCACGTACGCTTGAGCCAGCGTGGGTGGCAAACAAGTCTGGGCTGGAGAAGACATTCAGCTGGTGTTACAGAGTCAGCAACACAGACACGGTGCCCAGCATGGCAAAGCTGATGGCCAGCAGCTGCCCAACGCTGGTGGAGAAAAGCCAACCCAAATTCCCAGCTCTTCCCTGCATGTTCTTCAGCCCAAGCTCCCAAACCCCCCATGTCCCATCAAACAGCCCACAGCAGACACCCCAGGGAGTGTTACAGAAATAACTTGGTGCTGAGGAACATGAGGTCTGATCTAACCCCATTGGAGCTGGCATCTCCAAGCCTGCCACAGCACATCTGCCCACACAGCCCTTCCCCTTGCAGGCCAAGCCCTGGGAGATGGTTCTTGCCACACAGTGTATCACAAGCAGCTGAAGGACAAATTTGAGCTCTACCAACCCAAACCTCTCTCTAGAGGAACCATCTTGATTGCATTTGCCCAGGAGAATCCCAAATGCCCTGGAAAAGACCCTCCCTGGTTTCACCCAGAGTGGCAGGCTGGGAAGAGCAGTGGTGAGGCCAGTGCTCCAGGAACAACGCTGCCCAGACCAACTGCCTCACGGACACAGCACAAGGAATTTGCTGCTCAGCAACTCGGATTCAAATGCAGGGCCAGTTCCCACTGCCAAACCACAGTGTAAACCCCCGGGAATTCAGCTTTAACTAGGACAGACTCATCTGCTGCAAACTGGATGAGATCATTTCCAAGTTCCTGTTTAACAGGTGCCAGCTCCCTTCTGCACCTGCTATGTGTGCAGGGATCAGCCTGCCTCCGCCGAGCTGAGAACATCTGCTCAGCTCCCTCAGAAGCTGCAGGAAAGGTGACTGGAAGAAGGAACCAAGCCTGGATGTCCTGCCCTATGCCCAGAGCAAAGAAGCCAGGCCAGGTGGAAACAGAGAGCAAGAAAACCGTGCTTGTTAACAGGGAGGGGAACCCACAGTAATCCTGCTACTTTATTTCCATATAAAAGGAAGGGGAAAAAAAAATCCTCTCCACAATAAAGGCTCACTTGGAGAGTTGCACTCCTGGCCAAGCTGGAGGAGGGCAGGGTATTTCTGTCTCTGAGAACGACACGTTCGCATGCCAGCAGGATCAGCTCAGCCATTCCAAGGATAATGCTGTGTCTCTGGCAGGAATTAATGCTTGGCATGGGAGGATGCTCCTCACAGCCTTGCCCTGGGGCCCAGCCCTCTCCAGGAAGGGCTGGGGAAGCATGGGAACACGGAGTGATGAGGCCACATGAAGAGGAGCTGATGTGGCCTTTGGCCATCACTCAAACACATGCCTCATCCTCCCCAAAAAGCCTACTCAGGTGGCTCAAGGTGTCCCAGGACTATGTTGTTTCCTCGCCACACCGGTGGAAAGGTGGCTGCTCCACTTCACCAGCTGCTCTGCAGCCAACAGCAAAGGTGAGCTGCTGGCTGCTGTCCTCACCCAGGGTCTCTGTGCCCCCGTTGCCCCCCTCAGTCTCTGCAGCATGGCTGGCAGCCTCCAGCTTCCTCCTCTTCTTCAGATGGTGCAGGTGGGATTTGGATCGCGTGTGAGCTGCAGAAAGAGACAGACAGAGTAGTGAACTCTGGGGAACTGGAGAAAGAAGCGCCCCACTGATCCCCACCCCCTTCCCCACGCAGTGCTAAGGACCCTCCCTGACCATCTTCCCACACAATCCATTCCCAGAGGAAGGCAAACTCTCAATCCCGGCCCTGGCTGCTTCTCAGGACACTTCTAGGCTGAATTATCAGGGATCAAACCTTTCCAAGCCTTCTCCTGACTGCAGCAGGGACTAGGAGAGGGGGAAAAAAACCTGGCTCTGTATATGCAGAAGCATCCAGATTGTCAGGACTCAACTCTCACATCAAGTCCATTCCCAACCAAGACACAACACCAGGAGGGCAGCAGAAAGGAAAGTGTTCCTGAAGAGGCAGCACCATGCAGGGTGCAGGTGAGGTTGTGCAACTCCTCATCAGCCTGTGGAGCGCAGCCAGGGTCATTTGTAAGCCTAGATGCCTGCACCACAGCACCAGGGATATCCTGAACATCTCCAGAGCAGGTAGGGATGGAGCCTGGAGCATAATTATGCTTTTGCATAACTGCAGGGCAAGGCCCTTGGCTATGGGAGCACTTCAGTGGGAGTGATGGGAACAGAGGCATCATCCCAGGGATGCAACTTGTGCCAACACAGTGGGGCAGCAGGAGCTGCATTTCTATTTGAAATCACAGAGCTGAGGACAGTAAAACCTCCTGTACTGGTGGTACTGCCTAACCAGCCCAATGCAGCAGCTCAGCAGGGCAGTTTTGCTGTTTCCAAGACACCAGAGCAGTAATTAAAGCAGAAAACTCTTCAAGCAGGGGCCTTTATTAAACAAGGGTACATGTTCACCCAGTCAAGGCCTTCAGGTGTTTTCCAGACATTCTTTTCCTGCCAGAGGATGAAGCAACACACAAAGCCACTGCTTTATCACAGCACTGTGGGGGTCACCCTCAGCTGGAAAGGAAGTCTCACCTCTTATGATTCACTGCAGGCACCACCAAGGCATACAGTGGCTGGGAGCAGCACTGATTGCTGCTGCTGTCTGGGGAGGTGTGCTCTTTTAAGTCCATACAAATTATAAAACTAGAGAAAGAAAAGAAAAACTCTTCCAGAGGCAGCAGGGTTCTGGGGAACAGCTCCCAGAACTATCTGTAACTTGAGTTAACAGAGCAGATTGCAGATCAGCTCCCACTGCTGTTTTCACTTCCCTCTGAGCTTTTAAATTTTGAAGTTACAAGTAACACCCAGGTTTTGGACCATTTTTCTCCCACCATCTGGGGATCTGAGCCAGATTCAGCTGGATGCAGAGAACAGCTGGTCCTGGTTGTGAAAGGTATTGTCATCATCCTTCAGAATCTGGGAAGATACACCCAGAGGACATGCAGTTCCAGCTGTAGAGTTTGAGGGGATCTTGAAGAGTTCCCACTCGGCCATAAAACTTGGTGGACCTGGAAGGATGGCATGGATCCTCATAGCATTGAGAGTCCTCCAGTTCTGGAGGAGGTACAGCTCCTTCGCAGCACCTCTGAGCTCAGACAGCTGAGACCAACTAAAAAAACAATTACAAACTTATCTCACTACAACGAGCTTCCTACCCTGAGCCAAGTTCCATCTCTCCTTTCACCAGTTCCCTAGATCAATTGGAATAAGCAACTCATCCAAATCCAACAACCAACAACCTGAGAGATGTATCTTTGCATGGTGGCTGCATGTGGGCAGCACATGGAGATTTATCAGGTTCATTTCTGCAGGGCAGTTTCTCCACTCTGTTTTTTTTTTTGTTTCTGGTTCTCAGCAGGAGCCTCACAGCACAGATAAATTCACTGAGTTTAATCTGATTCCAACTGAGCTCTTTTAAAGTAAGTCTATTGGAAATAGAAAATCCCTTTCTATTACCATTGCAGCCAGGAATATTTAAAAAAACCCAAAAAAACCCAACAAAAAAAAAAACCCAGACAAATAGGAGAGACCAGAGCCAAACTGAATTTTTTAAAACTTTAAGAAATTCTCATTTTATACACAAAAAAATTAGAAGAAATAGATTTGTTCTGTGCTTTTTGAGGAAGTATCTCAAGCGCTGAACAGGACAAGGAGCCCTGACCAAACATAGACCTGATGCTAGGTATAGATCCCCAGTCTGGCATGATGAGAGCACAGCGGTGTTTACTGGGTGCTGGGGAAGGGGAGGGGAGGGGGAAGCCCAACAGATGGCTGCTGTGGCACAGCTCCTGCACCCCCTCTGGGCTTGCAAATGGCTGCTTTCATCCGCGGCTGTAAACAATCCTTGAAAGCCCAGGATCATGTGCTGAGGGTCATCCTGCTGAGCAGAGATAGCCAAGGAAGCTGCTCTGCTCTGGGAAACTGCCTCACTCCATCCCTCCTGAGCTCTCTCCCAGGTCCCTCTCCTCTCCTCCTTGCTGGATCCTACCTGCCCACTCCCTGTCGCCGATGATGAGCCTGTTGCAGAGCTCACACATGTGATGACTCCGTTTGTTCTCGTTGACATCGTACTCCATCTTCACAGGCTCCGCCGGGGGCTCACGTCCCTGCAGATTAAATCATGTCTCAAATTGGCTTCTACTGTGAAAATTTGCTTGGCTGTGATTGCTTTGGCAGAGTCTGGGGTGTGAACTTGCCATCCACTGACACTAAGGTGAGCAGGGCAGATGCTCCAGCTTTATCATGTGAGACAAGCAGAGTACTGGGCATCAGGAGCAATTTCCAGCTTAGACAAAAACCCTTGGCCTCTGCAAGGAAAGGCCAAGGCAGGACAGGGAAGCAGACTTCTCACTTATGGGAGAGACTAAGTGCCAAGTCACAGGGTCTGGAGACTACAGAGAGTTAATGTGTTAACTCCAGTTACCCAGTACCTGGATGAAGCTCTCCACGATCTCCAGAGCGGGCTTCAGCACATCCTCCTCCCAGCGCAAGAGATCAGACACCTCCAAGCCATACACTGGGGGCACATTGGGCCCAGGACCTAGGGAGACACAGAAAGGTAGAGACACCAGAACCTCCTTGGTATCACGTCCCAGCACCCACGGGGCTATGCTGTGCCCCAGGGCGATCTGCTCTCTCCTCTCTAGCTGTCCCCAGGACAATCTGCTCTCCTCTCTAGCTGTCCCTCAACATTCAGAAGGGAACAGCAGCAGCTTTTCCATACCCAAAATCACCAAAGGCCTCAGCCTGGGGGGCACCACCCTAAAAGTGAGGAACACTTAAGACCCACAGCAAACACTCTGTGGTTGTCTGCCTTTGGGACAGTGTAACGAGGCATGAGCACACTGACAGCCCATCGTAACAGCAGCCTCTTCATCACGGCCATGGTCTGCAGGAGGCCACAGAGGATCAAAAGCCAGACCCAGGCATGAAGCCATCACCCAAAGCTCACAAGGAGATGCAGGCATGGAGCCTGGAGGAGGAATCTGTGGGTGCAGGTTCCCACTCGGAGCTGTGACTGCTCATGCAGCTGCAGGGGCCATCACTCCCCACTCACAGCACCAGGCCATGGCAGGAGATGCTTTACTAATGCCTCGACCTGACATGGCAGAATTTCAAAGCCACTCTTTTGGCCTCCCCTAACCCACCCTAAGTGCATGGGGTGCTTGCTGCCACCCAAGCAGGGCAAGACAGCTGCAGTCAGAGAGCGCCCGCTCCCTCCATCGACGTCGCTGCCCTGCTGAGGCTCACCTGCCTGCAGACACTGGGGACACGGTCCCAGCTCGGACAAAGCCATCAGAGGCTGCTGCATGCCAGCCTCAGCAGGTGCTGCTTTTTATTGCTGTGACCACAAACAAGCTGAGCTGAAGCACACCTGCCACCAGAAAGGTGAGCCACAACCACCACGCACACGGCACCAGGAAAGCTCTCGCACCCCGGTCAAAGTCCATCTTTTCACTTGAGTTTCTCCCTGTTTTTTCTTCTTTTTTTTTTTTTTAATTTTATTTTATTCTTGTTTTGCCCCTACTAAGCACCTTTCAACAAGTGCCCGGCTCCCAGCTGCTGTGGCTGGCCCTGCTCCAAGGCTGGGGCTAGGATGGGGAAGTCCTGCTGGCTCTTTGCCACCGCGGTGAGCACAGCCCACACTCAGAGTGGCCAACGGGCTCCTGCTCCTAATCTGGGGGGCAGCTGTCAAGTGGGGGTTTCACCCCACACAGGGGCTATGTCTGGGTGCGTGGGGAGAGGGATGGTGCTGTGCACCCCCTCCCTGAGCACCCCCAGGAACCGTGGGCAAGGTGGGTTGCTGGGATGCTGCAGCCATCGTCACCTACTGCTGCCTGCCACGGGGCTGAGCCTTTGGTTGAGTTGTTCTGCTGGGATATCGGCTGTGTCAGGAGGGGAAGACTGTCCCTTGACAGGCAGCAGGGGGTACAGGGGATGTGGTGACAAAGACCTGGCTTCTTGAGTGTCTGGGTAGGCAGGCTGTGGGCAAGATGAAAAGGGATAATGCTGGGCCTCAGGAGGATGAGTGGCTGCTATCCTTTCCACACGATCACATTGCAACCAGGGGAGAGCCTGGCAGGTGGATCCTGGAGGGATGTGGCTGGGAGCACACCCCTGCAAAGCCAAGAAAGACATCGAGGGCCTGGAGCGTGTCCAGAGAAGGGCACCCAGGCTGGGGAAGGGGCTGGAGGGCAAATCCTATGAGGAGCAGTTGAGGGAGCTGGGGGTGTTCAGCCTGGAGAAGAGGAGGCTGAGGGGAGACCTTCTCACCCCTACACTGACCTGACAGGAGGGTGCAGAGAGGTGGGGGTTGGTCTCTTTGCCCAAGTGACAGGTGATGGGATGAGGAGGAATGAGCTTAGGGCACCAGGGCAGAGTCAGATCAGATGTTAGGAAAAAGTTCTTCCCCAAAAGGGTTATGGGGCACTGGCACAGGCTGCCCAGGGAGGGGGATGCGTCACCGACCCTGGGTGTGTTTAACAGGTGGGTAGATGAGGAGCTCAGGGATGTGGGTTAGTAGAGAACAGGGATGGCTGGGCTCAATGATCTCAAAGGTCTTTTCCAACCGTATGACTCTGTGTGGGATCCCTACCGGACTCATCCCCCCAACGCACACTGCCTCAATGCAGAGGAGCCACCAGTCTCCTCTCTTGAACTGGGAGCAGGGGATGTGCTGAGGAGGGATAAGCAGATCCAAGACCAGGGACAGTGGGGTAGGGCAGGAACAGAGCACTCACGCCTCAGGAAGCGGTTTCGGACCCACTTGTTCTGCCTCCGGGCGTATCTCTTGGTCACCTGCTTCAGGGCCTGGATCCCTTTGAAACACAGGGAGTACAAGATAAAAATCAAAGGTCAGGAGAAGGCTGCAAGCTGAGCTCAGAGCAGAGTGAGAAGAGGCTGTCAGCTCCACTGCTAGCAAATCACATGAGGGGAAAGTTTGTGCTGGCTGGTACCATGTTCATTTAAGGAGAGTAATTGTGTCAGCCTGGGGGTCTCTGAGCCAGTGCTGAGAAGTGGTTGTCACAGCAAAGCCCTGCCAGACAGCATAGGGCCACTGGCAGCTGGTCAAGGTGTTTCAAATGCCCTCATGTGAACACTGAGGGAGGAAGGGCCCAAAAGCTCAGTCCTGAAGCTTTTAGCAGATAGAACAATCTGTTCAGGGGCTGTACCACTCTCCTCATGTCCAAGTGAACACTCCTCTGCCCAAGGGAGCCCAGGACTCCTTGTCCTACCTAGAGTGGGCGCTTTACCACAGTACATCCGTCTGGTATTTAGTACCAGGCTTATCATATCCCCCTGTAATCATCTCCTGAGCAGACACAACAAGACCCTTCTGCACCAGCCTTGCTTTCAAGGCTTTTATCATTCCCATGCTTTCTTCAGCCTCCATCTCCACGTTGCATTGAGCCCTCCCAACACCACCTGATTCCACCCAGAACCTTCACCGTACTGAGGAACAGAGCAGCTCTCTGACAACAGTGCATCAATCCAGTCCCTCCAGAACAACACATGTGACTACTGACTCACACTGTGATCTGCTAGATCCCCAGACCACTTCCCAACATACTGCTCCTAAAGCAGATGCTGAGTTCTGCCTCTTTCCTCCTTTCCAGCCCTGCTGTCCACAGAATTCACATCCCAGATGGGACCCCATCACCCAGGTCACTGGTGGACCAGCTCCAGAGCCCTGGAGGCCTGGGGAAAGGAGGGAGGAATTACTCTGGGTGTGCTCAGAGATGCTCTCCAAGCACTGAAAAAGAAGTCCCTGTCCCCCTGGGCCTGCTGAATTGGAAACTGCAGAGAGACAGGTGCAGCTCAAGCCCAACAAGACCCACCCCGAGGTCCCAGCTTGGTTCAGGCCACCACGCAGGGTCACCTGTAGCTGTGTGGCACCAAGGGATGTAGGGCATGCAGGGTGCTCTTCCCACCTTTTTGCAGCAGCAGGGCACTGGTCTCGGGGGAGCAGTTCCCCTCACTGATGAGGTACTCGTGGAACTCCTTGAAGCCAATGGACTGGAAGATGCCATGCTGGTAATCCTGCCTGGAGAACAAGATAAGAGGCAGAGGTAAAGGCCAGCTCCTTCAGAACAGTGGGAGATCACAACCCTCCCCAGAACAGCTGAGGTCTCTGCGTCCCACCCTTCAGGGACCTCCCCAGGTGACACAAGCCCATGGCCTCAAGGGACAAGCCAAGCCAGGCATGCACAGGAACACAGACCTGTGAGCTTAGGGCCACCCTGAGTCAGCTTTGCCATGTGAACACTCAGGGAGCACCAAGGAATTTTTACCCAGGGGAAACGTCACATCTTGGCAGGTAAAGTCCAGGCTAAATTAGTTCAACACCAAGACCCATGGGGACTCTGCTGTTTGACAACCCTGGTCTAAGTGTTCCAGCAGGGAAGGTCAGGAAGTGCTGGAGGATCTGGCTGGTGCAGGGGCAGGCAGCAATCCTGTCTGCTGTCTCTGCCACAGGAGCAGACACTGCAGGAGTGGGCTGGAGCAGTGATACGTTGGAGGTGCTGCAGGCAGAGGCAGTGTGGGCACTGCATGGGTCTGGCAGGTGGGAGTGGGAGCAGAAAAGGAGCTGGCTTCTCACCTACCGGTTCTCAGCCACCTTCTCTTGGTTGTAGCGTCGGTGGAAGTCCCGCAGCTCCTCCAGCAGCCCTGCAGCCAGCATGTCATCCACCCGCTTCTCCAGCCGCTGGTCCAGAGCTGGGAGGAGGAGAGCAGGACACGCTCAGCCGCTCAGAGCCCTGCCCTCGGGAGGCCCACTGCCAGACAAGGTGCCAGGGCATGGTGTGGCACTGCCAGACAAGGTGCCAGGGCATGGTGTGGCACTGCCAGCCTCCCAAGCCACCTGAAGAAGGCAGAGCCCAGCAAGCGAGGGGAGCGAGTCCTCTGTCTCACCCACTGATGCCACAGAGTTGCTGCCTTGATCAAGGAGGAGGCTGGGGCAGGAGCAGGGAGTCAGCCCTAAGCCTGCATCACCTCACTCAGCCAGCCAGCAGCCCGCTCTCACCTGCTTGGTCTGCGTGGAGCCACAAGATGCAGGAATGGGGGTATTTCAGGGGCCCACCTAAGGGCCCCCCACCTTCCTCCTCCTGCTGCTGGTGCAAGATTTCACTATGGGGGATCCCCGTTTCTTCAAACACTTGGAGGCTCCTGTGAGCAGAGACAGACAGAGCTCAGAGGCTGGGTGAGGATCAGCTTTTCCATTTCCCCAGGAGCCCTGGGGGCTCCAGCAAAGGGAACCGCAGACACTTGCTGCGATCCAACCCTCTCATGTTGGGGGAGGGCAGGTTTCTGCCCCCTCCCGTGCCCGGTATCCCGAGCACACCCAGGTCCTGAGGGTGCAATGCAGTGCAGAGCATAGCAATGGCACCCAAGGAGCCCAGAGCATAGCCACCCACTCCTGCCTGGCACTGGGACAAGCCCTGCAGGGGATGGAGTTCTGGCTCCAGCCCTGCCCTTTCCAGCCAGGCAGGGCTGCAGGGAAGGGGCCAGCGTTGCCGGTGCTGCAAAGCGTTACTGCCAGCTCGGCCCAGCCCAGCCAGGGAGGTGGAGGAAGCTGTGCTGGGTGCCCAACCCTCTGTCATCCCCCCCCTACACCGTGCGAATGGGGTGGGCGGCGTTCTGCTCCCCCTGGGCCAGGGTTTGGCTGGGATGGGCCCAGTAAAGCAGCAAGCCTGGTCTTGCTGCCGCGCTGTTCCCACAGAGCTCAGGTATGTTACTCAGCCAGCACAGCAGCTTGCTCTTTAAATAGCTCCAGATAAACCCTGCTGCTGCTGGGGCACTGCAGCAGGAGCAGCCCAAGTGCACACAAACCAGGAGCAATGGGCTGTCCTGGACCCCAAATGAAGTTCAAGCTGGGGGTGACCATGTGGCCAACAGTCTCACATCCCAGAGAGCTCCCCAACACCGGTGCTCCAAGGTCCCCAAGCACCTTGCTACAAGGCTAGGAGCACCCACCTGGGATGGGAGAGCCCACCTTGCTGTGTTCCCAGGCACATGATTCCCTAGGAAGGGGTGCAGGGGGGGGGCTGCACCCCTTGCCCCCAGCACACCAAGCTCACCTGGCCATTTTGCGCTTGTCGTGGGGGTGCAGCTTGGCTGCCATCTCTGGGTCCACCTGGCTCAGGCGGCGATGGAGCTCCACACCATCCAGCTGCTCCAGCTGCACCTTCCTGTCAGTGACTGGCCCAAGGGCCACGCTGGCCTTGTCCTGTGGGGTGCAAGGCCACACTGTATCAAGCCACCCATCCATGTGCAAGGTCAGGGCATGCAAGATGATCTCCCAGACCCATGAGGCAAACGAGGGGCTTTTGGTCCTCCTTGCCCCACTCTAACATGGGGGAGCATCATGGTCAGCCACAGGAAACCTGCCCTGAACACAGGGCTCACCCCTTCCCAGGGGGATACACAGTCCTCTGATGGTACCTTGGTGTTGATAAGGACCTTCCAGAGCAGGGACTCGATGTAATAGTTGGTTCCTCCCACAACAATTGGGATCTTGTCTCGGGCAAAGATATCTTCAATGTGCTGCAGTCAGGGAGCATAAGCAGAGATGCACAGCCGGGAAGGAGGGCTGTGGGGAGCAGCAGTCTGAGGCCCAGACACCACTCTCCCAGCCCTATGGGGTCAGTGAGGCTACAGGACAGGGTTCTAAGTGTCCCTCACCTCTTGCTATTCACTGTCAGCTGTGACAGCCTCCACCAAAACTTAGAGACACCTGGGGATTGCCAGGGAATACCTGCAGCAGAGATCTTCCTCCATGACCCCTGAGAAGGGGCTGCCCTAAGCATGTGCTTGCTAAAAGAAGCCCCAAGCCCCACTCACCAGCAGCATCCTCTGAAAAGCAGAGTGGGCTGCCACATGGAGAGCCCAAGGCTGCCACAAACACCCATCTGTGGTGCAGACCTGGCTGTAGAAGGGGGAAAACCATATCTGCTCAGCCAGGGAGGCTGCAGCATGAAAGGATATCAGAGCCACAGCTTTGTCTCTGAAATCCACCACTGTGTAGTTAGTGACAAGGGGATCCACAAAGCTGATCATGTGGTGCCTGCACAGGCGCTGCTCCTGGGGAGAAACCTTGTTGGTGATGATGTCCAAGCCCTTGTACACCTGGGGAAGAGAAAAGCCAGCCATTCACCTCTGCATCCCATGAAATCCCCACTGACAACAGCTCCTTCCCCCAAGCACAGCTGCTGCCTGTCCCTGTCACCCCTCCAGACCCCTTGCCAGTCTCTGCAGAAGCAGACAGCAGGAATCCCAGCGGTGCCTGCTCCTGCCAGGGCCAAACTGCCTCTCTGTGGTGCTTGTTCCTGCCTGTGGGAGATGAACCGTGAGTCTGACCGCTCACAGCCACTTTCCTGGTCTGGTATCACCCTGCTGTTAGGGATGGAAAGGCTGATGGAGTGTCAGAGAGCGGTGTCAGAGCCCGATCAACACAACCAGCTGAGCTGCATGCTCCTCACCTGCTGCTGCTGCAGGTAAAACTCTTGCGTGCCTCTCTCCAAACATCCATCTCTAGCACAGCACCGATGCTCTTTGGGGAACAGGGATCACTGCTTCCCCCAACACACACAGATCTCTCTGGATGCCTCCTGAACACACACAGATGGTGTCAGCTCACACACACCTTACAAGCCTGGCATGCTGCCTGCTCTCACCAAGCCAGCCAGGTACAGAGGGGAGCAAAGCAGATGGGTGCAGGTCAGTGACCCCAGGGGAGAAGAGGGACTGTCTTGTACTGAGGTGAGTGCAAAAAGCAGCACCTCGCTGTGTCTTCAAGCTTGAGTTTGGCATACACAACCTGAGAGAGCTCTGCTGAGAGATGCTGGCCCTTAGCTAAGAGCAGAGCAGAAACAAAAGCCACCCAAACCAACCCTTGGGGAGCATTCTTGGTGAAGGGCCAAGCAGCGACGCCAGCGGCACACATCTGAGCCACAGCCCAAATCCACCCTCCAGGCTGTGCAAAGCAACAGCCACAGCCCAGCCAGCAGACCCAGGCAGTGCAAGTACCAGAGCTGCCTCAGCTGGGTGTCCCATCCTCACCTGGATCCCCTGAGTCAAACCCTTTCAGATGAGGGCACCTTTCACTTGGGAAAAGAGAGGAAGGCTCCTTGCCCCACTCCCCACCACATGCAAACACAACTGTCTGCAACACGGGGTGCCCCTGGGCCCCGGCATGGCTCCAGGCACGTCTGTCAGTGTGTGCTGCAAGGAGCTGCAGACAAACAGACATCAGAGCAGGGACCTGCACCCCGAGGGTGCTGACAGCCTGCACATGGTGGCAGAGGGGCACATAAAGCCTTTCTGTCCAGCACAGCTCTGTGCCACGCCAAGGCCTGAGCACTCCCTGTGCCAGGCAGTGGCTGCAGCTCTGCTTTGTGCCGTGTTCCCAGGGAGGAAGGGTTTAGCTCTCCGCACCTCCCCGCTTGCAGCAGTCTCCCAGCTCCCAATAAACTGACCTGACAGGAGAAAGGACTGAAAATGGCTGAAGTCATTTCCTCCTCCCATCACCCAGAAACCACCCCAGCCAGAGGGCCAGACTTCCAGAAACAAATTGCCCCTTAATGCCCTCCGGGAAGCTGCCAAGCCTCCGGCTGCAGTGTGGCTTCCACCCACTAGTCCCAGACAGAAGGATGAGGTGACACAGAGGTGACCCACGGGCAGAAGGCACAGAGTGGCAGCGAGGGACACAGAGAGGTTAGTGGAGCAGGGAAGCCCGATCCCTGCCTGGAGCAGTCATGCGAGCTGCTGGGGCGGCTGAACCGGCTGCAGCCGGGCAAGGCACTCCCTGCCTTGCCTAACTCTTGCACTGGCAGCATGGAGGGCGAGGGCCAGCCCCTGCTCCAGGTCCCTCGCTGGAGAAAGGCTTGCCTGCAGGCAGGAAGCGAGGAGAGCAGGAGGGCAACCAAATACTCTTCCTTCCTGCCCTGCAGAAACCCAGGGCGAGCAGACAGGAGAGGCCCAAGAGGCAGCTCTCTGCCAACATGCCCCGTGGCTGGCTGCAGCCCGTTGATCCCCTTCCATGACCCAAGCCCAAGGCTGAGCAGCACCATTCAATGCAGTTCCCGACACCGAAACCCTCCCTCTGAATTCAGCAACCCTTGGCTCCGTGCCTTCCTCCCCCCGCAAGGGCCAGGCCGGCCCTCCAGCAACTCCAACTCCCACTCGTCTGCCCGAAATCCCAGTCGATACAGAGAACTACGGGGGATGTTGGGAGGCAGCCGGGAGCTCCCAGTGCCCTGCGCGGGCAGAGCCGGGATTTACAGTTCAGGCTCCAATCCCCCAAGGTTCTCCCAGAGATTAACCGGCGAGAGCTTCCCCGGAATATCTGGCAACAAGAGGAGGAATGCAGTGTCAGTGTGTGGGCTGGGAGAAAACAAAGGCGGCCTTTTACATACACCCAGCAAAGCCCAGAGAAGGTTTCCACCAGCTGGCTGTCGGCAGGGCCTCGCACCGCCACGTCCTCCCGACGCTGGGTTCTATTTTCAGCAAGCGGCTCAGATAAGCCTTTGTTGCTTTCTAAGGCCCCAAAACAGATTAGCAGCAGCCTGGAGCAGCAGGCCTCTGAGACACCGAATACAAGCCGGGGGACTAAAGATGCTTAGCCTTGACGGCGTCCTCCCACCTCTGTTGCTGAAACCTCCGGGCAGGTCAGCCCCACGGCTCAGAGTTCTGGGCTGGGTGGGGGAATCTGAGGTAGGAGACACAAACAACAGTGATTCTCAGGAAATGGTGCCTGTAGGATCCCACAGCCTGGGAAGGGTGGGCTCTCCCAAGCCCACAGGTTTCAGGGATGAGCCCAAACTCTGTCCCTTTGTCCCCATCTGTCCCAGAGAAGAACAGGGTGAGCACAGAGAGCCATGGTACTGAAGGCGACACGATGGCTGCGTGGCGTGGGGACCCCAGGCACATCCAAACCACCTACAGCTGGGGAGAGCATGAAGACTTCACAGGGGCTAAAGGATCTGGAGAGGGGCCTGAAGGACCCAAACCTAGCAAGGGTGCAAGGAGAGCATGATTTGCCCCTCTCTGATCCCTACCATGGGATCGGGAGCAGATGAGGCCCTCCGGCAAGCTGGCATGGGGATCGCTGCACACTCCACTGGGAATAAAGAAGCAGGGCTGGCGTCACTCTGCCTGGCTTCCCTGGGAATGATTTACTGCTGAAGGAAACTCACTGGGATGACAAACAGCAACAGAAAGGACAAAAAAGAAAGATTAAGAGGCCACCAGATTAACCAGGGCTCCTGAGCTGTGCGCAGGCAGCAGCTAAGTCTGTAATTTGACCACAGTGACTCAGGGCCATGAAGAACACGTCCTGTAGATAGAGGGGTGCCTGTGTGCAGGAACAGGTGGGCTCGGGGCTCCCCAGCCCCTGCCTGAGCCTGGCTCCAGCTCCAGCAGCTGCCCAAAACACTGCCAGCATTTGTCAGAGCTCCGCGGAGCCCGCACGGGGTGCAGCAATGAATGGACAGAGGGGGCTGAGGGCGACAGGGTTGCTGGCAGCTGCCAGTCGAGAAGGAGCACTGGGATTTTAAAAACCCAGCGACTCTTCTGCAAGGACACTGGAGCCAGCTCTGCGTGGCAAAGGGACGTGCAGCGGGGAGACAATATTCCATGGGAACAAAGCCAGCAAGAAAGCAGACCCAGTTGGCTGGCTGCAGCCGCCTAAGCAGGGCACAGGGGTTAGTGGAGCGTGGTGGGGGAGGCGCAGACAGGCTGCTTGAGGCCGTGCCTTGAGGCGGATGGGGTGGTGGAGAGGCAGGGCTCCCCCGCCTCGCTGCCCCGAGAGGCCGTGCCGAAAGCACGCCACGTTACAGGATAAAAGTAGCAGAGCTGCTCAGCTCTGGCTCCACAGTCACGCTAGAATGAGATTAAAAGGAAAGGAGGACAAGAGCCGCTGGAGCCTGGATGCCATTGGGCGCCTGCAGCCAGCATCCTCCCAGTGCCTGCATTCCCATAGTGGGCCCTGACACAGCCAGGGCACAAAACACATGCTTTACAACATCCACCAGTGTGAACTGAGAATCCACAGCACACCAATCAGCTCCAGCCACGTCTGCAGAGCTGGGGATGCAGCAGGAGCCTTGTGTGTTTGTGGGATCGCTCAAATCGCTGTCCCTTTCCCCAAAACTGAAGCTCGCAGGGACAGCAGCCACAAAGTCCAACACCGTCAGCATTTCCAGTAAGCAAAATGGGTGCAACTACCAAAACCAAAAGCTCTGCTGTTTCTGTCAGGAAGGTTGGTCCAAGTCAAGCTCTGCTCTGACATGGGCACTAGAGCAGAATAACTCATCTTGGAAACTCAGAAACAGCCAACTGAAAGCTGTTCCAGCCCTGACCAGCCCACAAGCAGTGCCAGCCCACAGAACAGTGGGATGGAAGTGCCCATCCTTCATTAGGGAGCAAGTATTAAGGGCTCACAACACCAGCAATGCCTGGTGGGTCATGTTGGCTGGGGCAGGAAGCCTGGAGGGCAGCTGCCTGCAGTCAGGCAGCACTGGACAAAGCTTCTGCATCTCGTGCAAACATTTTTGCCCCTGTGGGATTTTGTCAATTCAGCTCAGCCATCGACCACTCTTTCCCTGAGGCCTTAAGGAAAACGTTCCATGAAATTAAAGCTTTCTGATTGCTCGCTCCAAATTCAGGAGAGGGAGTTAAAAAATTTAGCTCTCTAGGATAGAGTGACCGGTATCAGCAGCCTGGTGCAGGAAACCAGGAGGCAGCTGCAAGACAACGAGTCGGTCTCAGAGCAGCACAGGGGGAAAAGGGTGCTGCTGGCAGAAAACACCTGCCTGGAAAGTGTATTAATTATATGTTAAGTATTAAATTTGATGGACAGTTCAAGCGTTATAGGGAAAAAACCAGTGAAAGTGTTGACTAGGAAGGAAGCCGTGTTGCTAAACAAGAACAAAATCCCTGTGGTGGAGGAATGTCATGACAATTAAGGAGGCTCAGTTCCTTTGGTGGGTACTGACCCTGACTGTACAACCCACAGATTCCACGCTGCCGCCTGCAATAAGAGACGAGACCACAGACAGTGTCACTGGCAAGTAGCAAGTATCATTGTTAACGCTCTTTCCCGTGTCGGTGTCCCTTTGCTGGATGGCTGGGCAGGGGAGTGCTCACATTAAAGCCTCATGCTATGCCCACACCATCCCGCACAGCTGCCTTGCCAGGTGCCCTGCCAGGGTGCGAGGCAGCTGGTGGATGGGTGCACATCTCCCTGCAGCCAAGGGACGAGCCCGTGGCTGCGAGCCACACCGAGCCCCACGGCTAGGGGCCATGCACAGGAGGAGACATTGCCCTGAACCCTGGCTGGCCACCTGGCCCTTCCCCAGGACAGGGCCACCGGGTCCAGGCCGGCCCCAGCGCTGGGAGCTCACCCGGGATCCGTCCCCTGGCTGCCCCACACAGGCCGCAGGGTCTGAGGTCCCCGGGGGAGCCCGGCGTGCAGCCCCGCGGGGCTGGGCCTCCCCGGGCCCCGAGCAGGCCAGGCCTCCTGCCGGCACGCTCCGCTAGGCCCGGGGAGCCCGGGCGCAGCTCCGGCCTTCCCTGGGCCTCAGGCCCGGCCGCGGCCCGACCCCCGGGGCCGCCCTTCCCGAGCCCCAGGCCCGGTGCCGGCACCTCCCGGTTCTCAGGCCTACCCTCGGCCTTCCCCGGCCGGCCGCGGCCTTCCTTCCCCGGGCCCCACTGTACCTGCATGGAGTCGGCGCTGACGATCTCCCCGCCGAGGCGCAGCCCGAGCTGCAGCGCCAGCGCCGACTTGCCGGTACCGGTAGCTCCGAGGATCACTACGAGCGGCCGCGGAGGCTGCGAGGCCCGGCCCAGGCAGAGCGCGGCGGCCGCCATAGCGCGGCCCGGCCCGGCGGCTGCCATGGGGACGGGCGGGCGGGACGGGGGCGGGCCGGGGCCGGGGCCACCCGCGGGGAGGACGGGGCCGGGCCCTGTGTCCCTCTGCCAGGCGGGATTCCTGCCCCCAGCGCGGCTCCCTGCCCTTGCCCCGGCCGCCAGCCTCGGCCCCCGCCCCGCGCATCCCCACGCCCCGGCCCTTTTTCGGGTCCCCCGGGCTCCCCCCGCCTTCAGAGCCCCCCGGGCCGTGCCCACGGGTGGGGTTCTGTCCCGCGGGAACTTTGTCTTTCTTATTTTTTTCATTTTTTCGGGGGAGAAGGGTAGCATGAGGAGGGAAGGATGCTGTTGCCATAGCAACGGGGCAGGAGGATGAGGAGCAGGGCTGTTGCCACAGCAACAGAAGAGCGCGTTGCCGTAGCGACGGCAGCCTCTGAGGAGGCTCGCCCTCCCCTTCACACGGGGAGATGGGGAAGAGGGCCGCTGTCTCCGTGGCAACAGAGGGGAGGGAAGGCAGGGAGACGGTTGCCATGTCGACGGCGGGAGGAGGGTATCTCCACGGTGCCTCTCTCCCTGGCAACACACATCCTTTGCCATAGCAACAGGGAGCAGGAGGCTGCGGGCCCGGGGAGGGATGCAGGCAGCTGGCCCCCCTCGGAGGGAAAGGGATTATCGCCGCCTCGGGGAAACTGTCCTAAAAATTTGCCAGCCCAGGCGTGAAGGCGGCACCGAGCCCACAGCACCCCCGGGCCGGCTGAGGCTGCCCCACGCAGAACCAGAGCTGGTAGGAGGAGAGCTATGGAGATAAAGCAGAGGTGGTTTCGGGGGGGGGGGGGGTAAGAGGGAGAAGGATGGTGGCAGGGGCAAGGGGATAAATTTCAAGGAGTGGGGCAATCTGCATTAAAAAAAACAACTGCATCTGGCTTGGAGATGTGGAATTGCACTGATGAGGGCAGACACTTGCAAACTGCAGCACCGAACAAGCGAGGAGGAAAAGCCCTATGCATTTATTTTGTTCACTGAATAGCATCATCAGGCTGCTTCCCTGGCCCTCACCGTGGCAGTACAAGGGGAGACATCTGCTTCAGTAACCAGGGAAGTTTCAGGTAGATCTATGTATTATGCATGGCTTCCTTTAAAGCAGGAGAACTCAAAGGCAAGGGCAAAACTGCAACTGTTCCTCAGCCTGATTTGAGACCGGCCACATTTTCCACTGGTGATAGCTCAGCTCAATCCACAGGATCCACACATCATTTTCCAAGAAGGAAAAATCCTGTTTTAAGCCTCCTCCACGCCTCCAGAATGTAAAAGAAAAGCACACCTTAACTAAAAACCTTCTTAGGAGGGTCATTTTGAGCTGAAAAAAGAAAAGACACCAGTCTGCAATTGTCACAACAAAAACATTTGAGGGACCAGTACATCTGGGCTTTGTTTCCTGCACATGGAAGTGTCAGATTTAGGTCACCTGGCTCCGTGTTTCAACTACTCCTCCTGTGAGCAGCTTTAACAGCTCTAAAACACTGCGACACTGTGCTGCACAGAAAGCCCCCTGGAACTG
Source organism: Laterallus jamaicensis coturniculus (assembly GCA_022605575.1). Lineage (NCBI taxonomy): Eukaryota > Metazoa > Chordata > Aves > Gruiformes > Rallidae > Laterallus > Laterallus jamaicensis. The sequence continues at coordinate 4,660,607 of JAKCOX010000028.1, forward strand.
AAGGGAAGGGGTGTTTGAAGGGTACTGTGTGTGGAGTCATTGCTTTTTGGCTTTGCCCAGGTGCCTGAGCCTCCTGCAGCGAGCAGCTCTGGGCTGCCTTCTCAGCAGTAACAGGATCCCTTCTGCATTTAGAGTCAGACTTTTTGCTGCCAGCACGAAGGAAACCCAAACACACTGAGTGTGGGGAGACAGCAGAGCGAGCACACAGGTATCTGTGTGATTTCATCCACTCAGCAGACCTGGGGCCATGAAGCTCTCTGATGCCCCTTGAAGCGAGCGGGTTGCATTCACCCTTCCCTATAGGGTTACACCAACCACAGCCCTGTCCCCTGACCCACGGGGCAGCAACCGCCCCGCACCCACCATCCTGAGCCCCATTAGAGGGGTTTACAGTTACACCAAAGCCTTCTCCAAGCCCAGTGTGGGCTCTTTACCCCTCCTTGCCAATAAAGCCACTTAAAAGGAGGAAAAATAATCCAGGTGATTCGTTTCCCTGGCCCCACCGCCGTCACCACTTCTGTTTCCATCGCTGGGAGAAAGCCAGGACAAAGAGCTCAGTCTTACCAGCAGAGAAGCAGCCAAGCCCTGGGGCAAAGTATATTAAATTCTGTTCTGTGAGGGGCCAGGACACCCCAAAACCCATCAGCCAGCCCTGCTTCCCCCCCTCCCAGGAGCATTGCGACACGATGCATGGAAACCCACAGCCATCTGCATGGAAAAAGCCAACCCAGGCTGTTGCAAACTTATTTATTTATGAAGTGTGAGGTAATGAAGAAAGTGCTAAATCCAACCACAGTGTTAACTCTAACAGTTCTCAGCAGGTCAATGGGGACCCCAAGGGTGTTGTCCTGTGGGGCCACCCCTGCCAGCAACCCTGGGAGGGGACAGGGGACTCTGCCACCCACATACCTCACCCCAGGGTGGGCAGTGGGATGGCAGAGGTGGGAGAAGCCTCAAAGGCAGCACAGCTTCCCCATGTATCCCAACCTGCTGCCTCCAGCCAGGCTCCCTGCAAAGCCCAAAGCTTCACTGGGGATTTTAAGCGGCTGCTGGTGAGGGGATGCCCACAAAAGGTGGGAAAAGGGGGGAGGGGGTCACAAGGATGCTCACAAGGGTGGGAAAAGGGGAAAGAAAAAAAGAATCCCCTGTTATTGCAAACAGGTGGTTTGGAGAGCTGCAAGGGGGGGAACTGGCCTCCACGAGGACTCAGCTCAAGGGTCCGGTAGGAACCAGCCCCTTCCTGATCTCCCTAAAGTGCAGCAGGAACCCCCCAGCAAAAAAAAAGTTTATATATATATATAAAAAAAGCAAACTCTTTACCAATACTTCTCAAAAAGTGGTACAAAAATACAGTATAAAAACACAGCCTCCAGTATAAGACTCGCAGTTACAGTAGCAGTTTCTAGAACATTAAATCCAAGACATGCTACTGCATGAAGTGGTAAGAAAGTGAGGTACGGTCCAGCCGAGCAAGGGGGGGGTCACCCACAGGGTGCTGTTAACACCAGTGAGAGAAATAACCCACGGTCACCATCTCCATGGGGGTTCATCCAGCTGTATCTGCCTCTGCCTGCTTCCCTGAGCCAAAGCAGGCCATGGTTGCTTAGGGTTTTTGGGGTAAGACGGACACCCAGGGGCAGCTCCCAGTGATGCCGTTGGTGGTAAACAGACAAGAAGGGTGTGGCAGCTGATGGGGGAGTCAAGCTCATCATTCAAAGCAGTCACTTCATGGGGGGGACAGAGGAAATCTTGCAACACCCAGTGCTAATTAGCCACCCCGGGGCAGGCAGTGCCACAGGGGATGGGACCCCCCCCACACACTGCATCCCCAGTCCTGCAGCCACCCCTCGTGCAGGGATGGCTGCATGCTCCAGTCCCCTGGGGCCAACAGTTCAACAGACAACCAACAAAAATGTTAAAAAATGTGCAAATTGAGAGGGAGCCAGGAGGGGTCGTGGTGACCAGGAAGGTGTGTGTGGGGGGGGGGGAAGGGGTGGGCACATTGGGTACTAGTGTCCCTTGAGGTGAGCAATCCGTTTGAGCAGCTGGGCCTGCCGCAGCCGCAGCTGCCGCTTCTCAGCTGCCATCCTCCTCTCAGCGCTGATGAGCGACTGCAGGTACTCGGAGGACTTGCTCAGGATCACCACTTTGGGGGTCTTGGGGCAGCTGGCGAGCCCAGGCACCTGGTCCCGCAAGGCCAGGAAGCGTGAACGCAGGTCGTTGCGCCGCTTACGCTCCAGGTAGTTGTGGTTTTTCCTCTTGGCCACATCCTCGCTGTCGGAACCGGGGCTGCTGCTGGGTTTTGGCAAGCCAGGCTCTGGCAGCACGGTGGCAGGGGCTGGCTCCGCGGCGCTCAGCGGTTCATCCTCATCCTGCTGTGGTGGTTGCGGCGGGGGAGAAGCATCCGGCGGTGAGCGGGCAGCGTAGTTGTGCTGCTGCTGGTGGACGGAGATGTGGAAACGTTTCATACAGGGGTCCAGGGGGTCAGCACGCAGCGTGATGGTGACCGGCTTCCTCAGGCTGAGCGACTGCCTCTTCTCCACTGTCACCACATCAATCTCCTCACCTTCTGCTCGAAACGGACACAAGGAGAACACCAGCACAACAAAAAGAGGTCATCATCAGTCGGGAACCCCCTGGTTATCTCTCGTCACCCCCTCACCACCCGGATGGTGTCCCCGCTGCCATCCCACACAAGATGAACTGCAAGGCCACCCTGTGACCGCCAGAAGGGATGATGAGATTTAAATGCTTTTCCAGTAGTATGGCACAGGAAGGAGCTTTCCTTCACTGTCATGAGGACAGGGCTTTACTCCAGCTTCACTTCTGCACTGGGAGCAAGGAGCATCCGGGATAGACACTGGGCAAGAAACACCCAAACCCACCTGCCCAGGGAGGGGACTGGAGAAGCAGGATGCTGGGGACCTGGGACAGGCTAACTGCAAAGTTCATCCCGGCCTGAGCTTCCAGGGCCCATCAGAATTGTAAATGAGGGCTGTGGGGCAGAGCTGCCCTTTGTTCCCCCGCTGCAGCTTCCCACTCGGGTGACTTGTTACTTTTCACAAGCGATAAACCCCATTCAGCCCGGGCTTCCTGGGGACAGAGGGGACAATCCCCCGCGGCGAGGGGGGGATGGGAGAGGTGAAGGGGTCCAGCCAATAGACTCAGCGAACTTTGAAGGCATCCCGAGCTCAGGAGGTGGCAGGGCAGGGGGAGGTTATGAGTGCTGTGAACAGTGAGACCCAAATAAAAACATAACCAGACCCAAAAAGCTCTGCCTGCGGCACTGTGGATTGTCCCACCCAGGAATGCCTAGGGGCACAAAGCTGGCCACTGGGGATAGCGGGGTGCCCTGGCTCCTGACACGCCTGCCATTGCTCTCCACTTTGGAATGCGCATCCCCCTTTTCTCATAGGCTTTGGGGGAGGACACAGCCACCCACTGGCCCCCCACCCCGCTCCCCCAAGCCCTGGGGGCTCTGCCCAGCAAGCCAAACCTCCCCTTCTACTGCAGCTAGTGGGGGGGGAAAGCACTCGCTCGTCGACGACGGCCCCGCTCATCAGTGTCACAACCCGGCCGGTCTCAGCCACGTGTGTACACACACCCCCCCCACACCCCCCTCATCAATAACAGTTGGGGCCGTGACGCCCCGCCCCCAAGCCTCCTATTGGCTGCTTAGCGGGACACACCGGCTACCGCACGACGCCATTGGTCCTCCGCCCTGTCCGTCAGCGCGGCCCCTCTCATTGTTTGCAATCTGTTGCTTTTTGTTCGGCGCCCACGTGGCGCGACCGGATCCGGGCCGGGACCGAGCCCGGGACCCCACCGGCACCCCTACACCCCTTGCCTCCCCCTCCCCGCGCCGGCCCCCCAGTTTGGGTTAAGCCTCTTACCGTCCCCGGGCTGCTAATGGCATTAAGCCCCCGTCCCGCTCCGTGACTCACCGGCGCAGGTCGCTGCCACCGGCAGATTTATTAACGGGGTCACGGCACCGCGGGGGCCGCGTCAGCGCTTCCACGGCAGCCGAGTCAGCCCGGTTTGCCTGGGAAACGGTGCACGGCCCCGCCGGGGCTGCGGGTTTGGGGAGCCAAGGGGGGTTTATGTGGGGGGATGATGGTAAATGGGGACCGAAAAGAGATGGTTATGGCCTGAGATACGGGGGGGGGTTGGCGCAGTCTTGCCTGTGGCTGGTGGGTTTCAGAGGCACCCGCTTCGCAGCCGGTTCTCTCCCCCCGCCCCGTGTAAACACACCCCCACCCCCCACGCGGGACAAGCAGACGTGCCCCGAGGGTGGTCTGGGACCCGCCACGGCTGCGGTGGGATGTGCCCGCCCATCCTTCGGGGAACGCGGCCACCTCTCCCGCAACCTGCCTGCCCCCAGGGATGTTTTGCCTTTTGTCCCGAGGGAAACACGTCCTGGGTGGGCTTTGTGAGCTTGGGAAGCAGCCGAGCTTACAAACTGGGAGCCGAGCGCGCTGCAACGCTCCCCCCCCCTCCCTCCCTACCCCCGCCCCCAAACTTTCCACGGTGAGTTGCAAACTTGCCCCAAACCACCCTGTCCCCGAACCTCCCGTGGGGTCGGGACGAGCGAACGGGGCCACCCCAGCCCCACGCAACGGCCGAGGGGAACCCCCACTCACTCCTCTGCGAGGTGCAGAGCTTTCCCGAGCAGAAACACCCCTCTCCGCCGCGGGAAGGGGAGCAGCCAAGATCGTTCTATTCGCGGGGCCGGGAGTCGCTTGGAGCCGCAACAAAGGCGGGAGGCTCCCGGCACGGACATGTGTGGACACGCGTGTCCTCCACGCAGGGCTCCCCGAGGACCGCGGCAAGACCGGAGGGTGCCCGGGACCAGCCCGCACCTCGCTCCCTTCCTTACCAGAGTCGCTTTGGCCCTCGGATCCCGAGGATGCGGGGATCTTGCTCTCGGCCAGCGGGCAAAGGAAGACGGCAGCGGGATCCACGCACTCGCTCACCGAGCTGCTGAACCCAAAATCCTGGGCGAAGGAGGGTTTGTGGGGGGTGGCCCTCTGCGTGCCCGTGGAAAGTTTCTCTGTCATCGCCTTCTCCAGCCTCTCCCGGGCTGAGAACCCGCTCCACATGCAGTCCTTGAGGATGAAAGCGCTCAGGTTCCCGAAGATCTCCCCCGTCCCTATGAGGTATTCCGGCTCTTCCCCGGCCAGGCAGTAGCGGGAGAGCCAGCCCCGCTCCTCCGCCCCCGAGCAGCAAGCTTTCTCCCCGGGGGTACCCAAGGGGGAGAGCGGGGGCGTGGGGACCAGCTCGAACTTCTTCCAGATATCCTCGCTGGGGGCCGTGGAGCGGTGGAAATCCTCCTGGGCATCGTGATCGTAGAAGTAGTGTTGGTACGAGTCCAACTCCATCTCTGCATGGGAGGGGGCGGCAAAAGCAGGGGCTGGCAGAGGGATGGGGAGCGCAGAAAGCAGAGGGGGAGCGCAGAAAGCAGAGGGGGCGCGCCCCCCCCCACCCGCTCCGCAGGCCCGTTCAGGAAAGGGGCACCCCCAGCCCCATGGAGAAAGGGGGCAGCCCCCCCGGCGCTCCCACCCCCGCCCGGTGCTGCGGGTCGCGGCGGCACCAGCCACCCAGCCGGGACCGCGGGCGCATTGTTCCCCCCGCTCTTATAGCCTGCCCGCGCGCACGGCCCCGCCCGCCCGCCAATCGCCGGGCTGTGATTTGCATAGAGGGCGTGGCCTCGCTCTATTCCCCGCCCCCGGTGCGCTGTGGAAGGGATGCCTCGACCACCCCCCCAATCCCTTCCCCCCCCGCAGGGCTCCCCGGGGCTGCTAACTGGGCTGCTAACGGGGTGCTAATGGGGTGCTAGCCAGAGGGCACCCCGTGCGCCTGGCGAGCCCCGGGCCCCCCGGAGTGTGTCCCCGACGCGGATTGGGGGTTGGGGTTTGGGGGGGCCCCTCTCTGCACCCGCGGATGAGGTGGGGAAGAGTTTGGCTGGGGACACCCAGGCTGAGCTGGGGGACATGCAGCTGGCAGGATGGCAAAGCAAACTGGAGAAGCGGGGGGCAAGTCACAAGGGAGGCATCACCCGCTCCCAGAGACCACCCACGGGGGCCCTTTTCCACACAATGCCCATGTCTGGGTGTCCCCCCACTTCCCATTGGGCTCCCAAGCTGGGGAGCACCATGACCCCCGGCTCTGGGGCACAGACAGTGAAGCCACTCTGGTCCTGGGCAGCTGTGGGGTCACTGCCCAGTGTCCTGCCCAGGGTGTCCCCATGCAGGTGTCCTCACAGCCACCAAAGCCCTCATGGACCCAACTGGGAGGTTCACCCCTCCAAAAGCCACCCAGTCCAGCAAAGAGGCACCTAAAATGTAGAGGATAGCACAAAACCAGCGCTGGGAAAGTGGTGCTTTCCTCTCCAAGCAGAGGAAACGGGCCTGTGCACAGAGGAAGCGGTGAAGAAGCTGCCTCCAACAGTCATCCTCACTGGAGTGTGGGGGCTGCAGTGCTGCTGTTCCGAAGAGGGGCTGGGAGCTGCCAGCACACCCCAAAGCAAGGGGCTGGAGGGAAGCTGGGGATGCCCTGGGACACAGCAGAGCTGTCCTCACACACACACCTCCCACCACCGGCCCTTTGCCCCATCACTGCTGCCCAAACTCAGCTTTGCCCGTGCAGCACCTGGCCTGTTCAGCCTGGGGGGGTCCAGAGAGACGCTGTGTCCTTGGGGACCCGTGAGAGCACAGTGGGATGCTGTGTGTTCCCTACACCAAGGTCCTTCTAGGAAGGGCAATAAGCCATGGAAATGTGGTGAGGCTTTCACCCCAGATGCCAACAACCATGGCATTGTTAAAGAGCCCACCTTGGGGGAGCGGGTCCCCCCTCACTGCACCCCAACCCACCTCGGCCCCAGCACCCCCCTATTGCCACCCAGTGCAGGGTCTGCCCTGTCCAGCGGTACTGGAAGCCGGGGGCTGAGTCCCTGGGGTGCAGCCCTGTGGGAAGCATCCGACCCCAGTTCAGCCACCAGGACGGCCCAGTACAGACCAGTACAGCTCCGCACAGCTCAGCCCAGTGCATCCCAGTGCAATCCAGCTCTCCCCAGCGCTGCCCAGCACGATACCTCATGAACCAGCGCATCCCAGCGCTGCCCAGCATAGACACCCCGAGCCCTGGCCCCGGCCCCGGGCTCCGGCCGGCGCTACCGGCGGACGCGGGGCGCCACCTGCTGGAGCTCGGTTAGAACCGGGGAGCCTTTCGGGAACCACCGTTCGTGGGACATCGGGGACTGAGGACACACACACGGCAACCCCGGGCCCGCTCAGCTGAGCCGGGGCAGGGACCCGGAGGGGATCGTCGAAGGGACACGGCGCTGCTCGCTGCGCACAGCCCCGTGCCTCAGTTTCCCCACTGCCGAGCTGGCAGAGGGCATGAAGGAGGCAGAGGAGCAGGGCTGGCGGTGGATGCTGAGCTGGGGACTGTCCCCAGGGCCCCGGGTGTGTGGGATGCCACAAGGTGCTGCGCTTGTAAAGCTTCTATAGCCTTGTGTTTCTGGGGCAGTGCAACAGGAGGGTCCTGGGCCCAGTCCTGTGATTCCCCAGCCACAAAGGTGCTGGGGGATCCCTGCGATTGCCACAGCACCCTACATGCCCTTCTGAGCATCCCAATCCTGCCTGCATGCCCTCCTGGGGCAGGAGCTCTGGGACCCACAAGACCCCCAGGACCCGGGGCTGATGTTTGTGCTCCAGACCCCACATCAATTTCAGACTCTGGAGAGGTTGGGAGCCCTGGGCTTGTCTCCGGGGTGTCCCCAGCTCCTTCCACCCCAGGGCTGCTCCCAGCCCTTCACCTTCCCAGGGAAGTGTGGGTGAAGCCCTCTCTATCTCTTCAGGAAACAGGCTGTCCCATGAACACGAAGGGCAGGGGCTGAGCTGCAGCTGGGTGCTCTGGGGGGTTTGTTCTGCCCCAGCACCCACAGGGACAGGGGATCACAGCTGGGGACCCAGCTGGCACCGCTCCAGAGCCGCTCCAACCCCAACACATCCCTGGGCACGGGTCTGAAGGCTCCCACAACCTCTAGCTCTAGGCCATGTCTCCTCCCTGCTGGCCTGGGGATCTCTCCTGCTTTTCCCAGGGTGAGGCAGGAGCTTGTCCTGGCTTCAAGGGGCTCTGGATGCTTTGAAAGTGCGAAAGCACCTCTGGAGAGGGCTGGGGGTGGGCTGTGCAGCCCTTTGATCCCAGCCTCTCCAGGAGCTTGGCAAACAGGACCTGAGAGCCTCCCACTGCCAGCGCTGGCACCCACAGTCAGACAGGAGCGGGTGGGTGAGTGCTCAGGGGCTGTGGCTCTGTGGGTGACAGGGCTGGTGCCACCCTCGGGCCAGGCCAGCACCTCGCTGTGCCACTCAGGTTGCAGGGCGCTGGCACGATGCCACGGCGAGTGCCAAGAACATGCCTCCTGTGTTGGCACAGCTCTGCCTGTGCTGGCACAGCTGGCGTGGCTTCAGCCCATGACCCAAGGCAGCTCCCAGCCCCCTGTGCCCTTTGGATCCCCACTGACAGCGGGGCTGGACTTTGAAGCTCCAGCCCCAGAGCACATCCCCATAGTGGACAGTCACCCCGAGCCTGGTGGGAGTCTCCGGGACACCCTGAGCTGGGCTCTGCCTCCAGCTGTCCCCATCCTGCTGCAGCAGCAGCCTTTGAGCCACCCAGTTGTCCCTGGGGGGGGGGTTCCAGGTCCCCTGGGACAGCAGAGGCTGTGAGCCCCCATGCCAACACATCACAGTCCCATTTCATCCCTCTCAGATCTGTGACACAGTCCCCAGGGTGCCACGTGGGAGAGGTGTGGGCAGTGCTGAGTGCTTGCCACACTGCCATGCAATGTGTCCCCTTTGTCCCCATGAAGCTGTCAGACAGGGGACTGACTAGGCTCTGCCCCAGCCCCGACTGGGTATGGGGACACCACAAAATACTGCCTGGCTGTATGGGAGGGGTACAGGGCTTCCAGCCCTGGGGACACACCAGTCCAAACTCCCAGGGGGTGCAGCCACCCACTTTGAATGCAACAGAGAAGTCTTGAGAAGTGGAAGGAAAATGCACCATCCCTGCTGCCTCTTCAGCCCCCAGGACCCATTCTACCCTGGCACACCCTGCCTCATGCCAGGAGATGCCCTGAGCCCTGGAGAAGCTCTGCCGTGGGCAAGCAGGATGTTCCCAAGCCAGGGAGCCATGCCAAGGCCAGCCCTCAGCCCCAAACAGATCTGGGACCTGCTCTCTGCCATTTGCCCCCAAGCCCATCCTCCCCTCCTGGCTGGCCCAGCCTGGCAGGGCTGTCTGGTTTCGGGTGTGCTCATGCTTGCTCAGCCCCTGCTCTGAACTGTTCCAGATCCGTCACAGCAAGGAGGGGTGGGTGGCAGGCGGGATGGCAGAGCCAGCATCCGCTGAAGCAGCTCCCATCCCATCCCATCCCATCCCATCCCATCCCATCCCATCCCATCCCATCCCATCCCATCCCTGTCCCCAGGGCTGAATCATGTCCCCAGGGCCAGCATTTGGGTCCCAACCCCTGAAGCCTGATGGTGTTCTCAGCTCAGGGCAGTGGAGCCTGGGGTGGCATAGCATCACTGTCAGCATGGTGTCTGACTTCTGGTCTTGCCTGTGGGACCACCACACCGAGCCCATCCTGGTGCCAAGAGTCACCCTGTTCAGCCCTAACTGAGCCTGGCTACACCCACATCCTCACTTGGATCAGCCCTTGGCAGCTCCTATGCTTGGGAGGAAGGTCTAAAACCCCCCAGTGGAAATTGTGCAATACCAGACTGGGGCAGAGACTCCTCCAGATCCCAGGAACTCCTGGTCTTTCTACGTCTGTTCATACGTAAGGCAAGGCCACCCCTGTCTGTGGTCTTCTTCCTGCGCAATCTTGTTCGTCCTGCAGAGTCTCCAGCACAAAGGGTGGCTCCTTGTTCCCCTAAAGCTGTGCTTGCCCAGGGGACTGGTTTCTGGTTTCTGGTTTCTGGTGCTTTGCTCAAGAATGGGGAAGCCAAATGCATCAGGAGCCAAGGAGCCCTATGGACAAAGGGAGCAGGGCCCTGGTGCTGGTGCCGAACACAATGGGGAGCTGAGCACAAGATCACCCTGTGTGTGGGGATCCCGGTCCCTCAGGGCAGGCACATGCCACCACAGGAGTCCCCTCTGCTCCTGGGAAGAGGCTTGCTCCATGGGGAAGGAAGCCTGGACACTGACCTGGAGGGTGCTGCCCTGAGGTCTCAGCAGGTCCCTGGTTACACATGGCAGGGAGCAGAGTGCTGTAGGGTACCAGATCTGTGCCTTGGGGTGCAGCACTGGGCTCAGGAAGGGACACAAACCCATGGAGATGTCCCCAGCAGCTGCACTGATGACGTCTGGGCACCCCCAGCAAGAGGGTGTCTGGGTATCTCTACCCCACGTCAGCACCCAGAGGCAGCAGTGAGCTGGCCGCAGCTGCACCGCATGGCCATGCACCCCTCATGGCCCCCCAGCACAGGAGGCATCCCAAAACTAAGACCCCTTGAACCCCAAACTCAAGACCCCTTGAACACTTCACGCTGCTCACTTCAGCACAGGGTCACCAAACTCCTCCCTACCCCCCAGCTCTGATGCTCAGGCACAGCAGAGCCCCAGCAACTCATGACACAAGTGTGCCAGCAGATGTAGGCACAAGCCCATTCCTGATATGAAGCTACTTTCTCCTGGGGGGCTTCCAGCTCGCACCAGGGTGTCTGTCCTGGGGGTGCCTGGTGCCAGATGCCAGGAGCCAGCATGGCAACAGAGGGGCACGGAGCCCAGGGCAGGTCTCTCCCAAACTGGCTGGGCAAACGGTGTTACCCACACCTTGTTCCCCACTTGCTTCAAGGTGTTTCGTGTCACTGAACAAATTTGAACAGCCTGAAGCCTCACATGGGTCCCCATCTCTGGTGGGTGACATCCCTGAGTGCCCCACAGCACACCCAGCTGTGACACGTGGCAGCACTGGAGGAATCCACTTCTGCATTGTGTAAGGGGCAGGAAGCCATGAGTAACTGGTGATACCAGTTCAGCACTCCCCAAAACCAGGGAGTGCCTGGAGCTACCGTGCCACTGCAGCATGCCATGGCCAGCCGCCCTGCTCGGGCTCTGTGTGTCCCATGTCACTGCTCAGTGACAGCTGCCCACCCTGCCTGCCCGTCCCCGTGCCCATGGAGGAGCAGGTGGCACTGGGTGCTGCGATGGCCCCGCTTGCTCACCCCGCTACGCAGCCCCGTGGTGTGGCACTTGTCCATCTTTGAACCCTGCTGGAGTTGATGGCTGTCACCGTGGTGTCACATCCCTGCATGGCACACGGCACCGGCCTGGTGCTGGGGTGAATGGCCACGTAGCCATCTGGCATGGGGAGCACCACAGGTGGGGCTGGGAGCCACTGTCCCCTGCTGAAGCTGTTGTGCAGCATGGGAGCTGACATTGGGGAAAGATCCTGCTTCTCCTTGTCCCCTTCGATGGGCCCATACAGCAGGAGGTTAAGAGTGGGACCACGCAGGGGCTGGCTCTGAGGGACTCTGCTCCCCAGCCCTAGGGGCTGGTATCACTGGGCACCCATGGGACAGGGAGGCTGACAGAGCCTCTGCCAGCCCTGTCCCCTTGTAGGGCAGTGTGGTGTTCACTCCACCTCTGCCATCAGCAGGGGCACCTGGGAGGGGAGGTGGGATGCAGAAAGGGGAGGGATGGAGGGAAGGGAGTGAGGGGGTGAGGGATGGGGGGTTGAGGGATGGGGATGTGGGGTGATGGGGACGTGGGGTGATGGGGACATGGAGGGATGGGGATGTGGAGGGATGGGGACATGGGAATGTGGAGGGATGGGGACGTGGGGTGATGGGGACATGGAGGGATAGGGATGTGGGGTGATGGGGACATGGAGGGATAGGGATGTGGAGGGATGGGAATGTGGTGGGATGGGGATGTGGGGTGATGGGGACATGGAGGGATAGGGATGTGGGGTGATGGGGATGTGGAGGGATGGGAATGTGGAGGGATGGGGATGTGGGGTGATGGGGATGTGGGGTGATGGGGACGTGGAGGGATGGGGACGTGGAGCAGAGCTGGGCCGTAGGGGACAGGCCGGCGGGAGGGGTCCCGGCACTGTCGGAAGGGCCGGGGCAGCGCAGCCCAAGCACTCGGCGCTGCAGGAAGGGGGCGGTAGAGGCGGAGGCAGAGGCGGGGAGTGGGGCGGTGCTGCTTCTACAAGGCCCGCGCGGCCGCCAGCGCAGCCCCATTCATCACGGCATGGCCGGGGGCGGCGGCGCGGAGCGGGTCCGGGCTGGGGGGCTCCTGCCGCCCGCCTGCCGCCAGCCCCGCCGCAGGGTGAGCTCCGCGACGGGCGGGGTGGGATGTGGGGGGGAGAGGGGGGTCGGGGGGAGCTTCCCAGCGGCTCTAACGGCCGTGCCGGTTGCAGGAGAGCCGGGAGCGGCTGTCGGTGTGCAGCAAGCTGTGCTACGCCGTCGGGGGGGCTCCGTACCAGATCACGGGCTGCGCGCTCGGCTTCTTCCTCCAGATCTTCCTCCTGGACGTGGCACAGGTACGGCCGGCACCGGGGAGGAGAAGGGGGGAGGGGGGGGTCGGTGTCGCGGTCCTGTGTGTGGCCGCTGGGCCGGGGGGGGCGCTTGAGCCGCTCCGTACCCCGGCTGGGGGACCGGGCTGGTGGCGTGTCTGGGGGTCGGGGGGGTGGTTTGGGGGGAAGCGGGAAAGGAGCGGTGCCCCTGGGCGCCCAGTGCTGGCTCTGGGGTGGGCTTTGGGAAGCGCTGCCCAAGGCGGCGGGAGGTTGGAGTGGGGGGGAAGGGGGGAGCGCAGTGGGGTGGTTCGGGGAGGGAACTGGGTCAGAGTGCCTGGAATCCCACCGGACAGAGGGAGAGGCTAGAGGGGCCCGTCCCCCAGCTCCTAAAAGGAGAGTGGGGTCACAGTAGGGTTGGGATGGTCCTGAGGAGCTCGGGAAGGGAGCTGGGGGCTTTGCGTGCCCTGACACAAGGGGTTTTCTCACAGCTGGACCCTTTCTATGCCTCCATCATCCTGTTCGTGGGGCGAGCCTGGGACGCCGTCACAGACCCCATGGTGGGCTTCTTTATCAGCAAAACATCATGGACCCGCCTGGGCCGCCTGATGCCCTGGTAAGTGTTGCTTGCAGCACTGTCCATCCCTGTCCGGTGTGTCAGTGTGCCCCGTCACCTTCGCATGTCCCTTGGCAGGAGGTTCCCAGGGCAGGACGTGCTGACAGCCTGTCTCACCCTAGGGGAGGTGCCAAGCACCCCAAAAACCCCACGGTGCTGCAAATAGCTGGGGCCTCAAGTCTGTGTGTGTGTTACTGTGACGGGTCCCGAGCTGTCCCTGCGGGTCCTTTGTGTCACCGTGCTTGCGGCAGCTCCCAGAGTTGCTCCAGTACCGTGTTCTGATGCTGGACTTTGTGCCTGTGGCTGGTGAGCCCTGCTTGGCGACAAGGCCACGCTGCCAGCGGAGCAGATGGCATCACAGCCACAGGGAGGAGGGACGGGGGTGTGCGCAGTGGTGGGGTGCCAGCTGGCAGCCACGAGGATGCTCCTCTGGCAGCTGTCATGGCTCTGGGTCCCTGCACGTGGGTGCTTCTGCTGCCCTTGGGAGCAGGGCGCTGGGCAGACGGGTGCCAAAGGGAAGCTGGACAGATGGGATGGGGTTTGCGAAGCTCCAAAAAGCTCGTGCCTGTACTCGGCCAGACTTGTGACAGCCCCAAACGCCTGCCCTGCACTGCAGGGTGCTAATGCCCAAGTGGGGACATGGTGGCATGTCCCGTGCTAAAATAACCCGTGTCCTGGGCGCCAGCAGGATTGCTGAAATACAGTGCAGCAGCGGGGTGGACATGGGGGCAGTGGAATTAGAGAGACATGTCCCTTTTCCCCCCACAGATTACACCCTCTGCCTCTGAGCTTTCCTGGAATAGCTCTGGGCACTGGCAGTTGGCTGTAGCTAAAGCCAGGCTCAGGGTATGGCCTGAAATAGCTTCTCCACAGCCACGTGTGGCAGGGTCTGGGGTCTGGAGATTAGAGCCGGGCTGCCTGTGCCGCGCTGCAGGCAGGGCTCTGGGATAGCCATGCGTGTTGGGATGGCTCCGCGCTCTGTAATCTCCCGTCCTGGAGGCAGGGGGTGGGGATGGAGCTGCTGCATTCCTCCAAACGGCTCCTGCTTCGTTAAAATTAGCCTGAGCTTTTGACTTGTGCTGGGCCCCTCGCGGTGCTGGGGTAGCTGGTTGTGAGGAGCTTGCTGCTGTTGTACGTGGCTCAAGGGCAACCACCTGAGCCCACTTTGGATGGACTTGAGCTGAGTTTAAGCCTCCTTGAACTTGGGATCTGTTGGCCACATGCCCCAGGCTGGTGTGGCTGCTGAGCCACTTGCTACTGCCTTGGTTTCCCTGTCTGCAAAGCTGTGGGACATGGACTGGGGGAGGGCGCCTCAAAGGCTGCTGCCTGACCCTAAACCCTCACAACCTGTGCTGTGACCCTACGTAACCCCTCTGTGTTAAGGGTTTATTGTCCAAAGCTTCTGCCCTGCTCCGAAGGGTCTGACCTGCACGGCGTGTCCCCAGCTCAAAGCTTGGGGCTGCTCCAGCCCCTCATAGGGAAGAGGAGACCTTCCCAAGGGCCATTGCCTCTCCCTTTCAGCTCTTTCTTCCCGAAACCTTTGGGCACGCTTTGTCATCCGTGGGTCACCTCTTCTTCCTCTCCCCTAGCCTCAGCGACCCTGCTCTATCCCCAGCCCTGGGCAGGTCCCCATTCCCTCAGCCATCCCAAACTTCCTGATGACCAAACTCTTGATGCCGTGGAGCTTCACCTCTGACCTTCCTTCCCCAGGACAGCAGCTGTTTGCAAACAGTTAACTGGCGGGGGCTGGGGAGGGTTGCATGAGCTCTGGCACAAAGGAACACACCATCCCACAGCGGCCAATGAGCGGGGAGCGCGTCACTGGGCGCCGGCGGCCTCCTCCATCCAGCTCCTTAATCACCTCAGTCAGGGGTTACTCGCAGTCACTTGTCCAACGCTGCCAGGAGGCCTGGCTGGAACTCAGCACCCTGATCTGGGTGCTGGGGGTGGACCCATGAAGGGCTGGCACGTCGGATGTCCGCGCGCTGGCGCTCGTGGGGGGAAGCGTGACGTGTTTCCAGTGCGCACGTTGTGGTGACTCATTCAAAGTTTCCCTTGGCCCCCACATATGTGAGCTGTGATAAAAGGCACCGAGTGGCTGGAGGCAGCTCAGCCCATTCCTTTCCTTCCCCCCTCTCACCCCCCTTCCCAATTCCGCTGGATGACGTGTACATGGAAGAATGTGCATGTGCTGGGTCCTGTGCAACGCCGCTGCCGGCTCTCCATCCATGGAGATTCGGTTTCTCACTCTTCCCCCCACCCCGCCCCCAACTTTAAATTTAAACTTTGTGTGCCCTAAGTCAGCCTGGATGGAAAGATCTGGCTGTACCCCAGCCCCGTGGCTCGGTGGAGGGGCAGCCCCGGTCGCGTGTGGCTCTGTGTCTGTCTGTACCTGTATCTGAGCTGGGCTTTGTTCTGGTGGTTTGTGGAGCACGAGGTGCTTGCAACCCCCACTTTAAAAAATATCAGTCTCCTAAATAGATGTGGGTACAACTGCAGGACCCTATGCCTGGAGGAGGAGGAAGAGGAGGAATTCCTCCCCTGCCCTCCAGAGGGATGGGGGGACCTGGGTGCTTGTGGTGTGCTCAGGCTGCTGGGCATGGGGCTGCCGCAGCATGAGGGGTGTGAGATGCACTGGACAAAGCAGAGGGATGCTCTGGGCAGCTTCCCAGTGCCATCCCCCTGCTGGGACTGTGGCCAGAGCCTGGTGCTTGAGCAATCCCCTCCCACCCTCTGTTGCACCCTGCACCCCATGACCTCATGCCCGCAGCTCTGGGACACTGGGGAGGGGTGTTGGAAGGAGCTGGCTGGCTGGTGGCTTGCCCCATCCCTACCAGCAGAACGGGGGTGACCCTGGGACCAGGGTTGGGGGAGGTGCTGGCCACTGAGCCAAGCATTTGGCTGCTGGGGAGTGGGGCTGTGCTGCCTGGGGAGAGGCTGGGGCTGGGAGCTGAAGGCGGCCGATCAATCCCTTCCATCGAAGCAGGGATGCCTGCTTTTGCAACCAGAGCTCTTCCCTGGCATCCTGAGTCACATCTCTCCCTTCCCACCCTTGTGAGACTTGAGCTGTGCCTTCAGCCTGGTTTGCATTGCTCCTGCAGCAGTTGAAGTGCTGGAGCAGGGTGGGCTGCCCCAGGGCGGCTCAGGAACCCTCCCCAAATCAGATGCCTGAACCTCAGTGTAGCAGTGAGGGGAGCTGGGCTGTTGGGGTTACCTGGGTGCTGCTTCCCCTGAGCTAACACCCCTCTCTCCCAAAGGATCATCTTCTCCACCCCATTTGCCATCATCTCCTACATCCTCATCTGGTTTGTGCCGGACATCTCCAATGGCCAGGTGATGTGGTACCTCATCTTCTACTGTGCCTTCCAGACCCTTGTGACGGTGAGTTGGGCTCTGCACGCATCAGGGCTGGGGATGGAGGGGATGAAGTCCTGCCCTCACCTCGCTGAGCCGCACAGAGGGGCAGGTTCCCCTCCCTGAGCTGATTCTCCTTGTGATGCTGTTGTAGTGCTTCCATGTGCCTTACTCTGCGCTGACCATGTTCATCAGCAGGGAGCAGAGCGAGCGGGACTCAGCCACTGCCTACCGTAAGAGCATTTCCATCCCTTCCTTGCCGTGGCTGGGGGTAGCTGGTGCTCAGCTCCTTTGCTGCAGTGCTCTCTGGGGTGTGATCCTCTTCCAGAAGCCCTCAGCCAAGTGCCTGGAGCAGATGATTGGGATCTGAGCTCCCAGGTCTTTCCCCTGCTGTCATACAGCAGTGGGAGCAGCGTGACAGGGGGTGTGGAGTCTCCTTCTCTGGAGAGATTCCAGCCCCATCTGGACACCGACCTGTGCAGTATGAGCTGGGGAGCTGCTTTGGCAGGGGGGTTGGACCCGATGATCTCTTGAGGTCCCTTCCAACCCCTATGATTCTGTGATTCTGTGACCAAGCCTTGGCCTCCCTCCCTGCCTCAGTTTCCCCAGAAGACACTCTCTTTCCCTGGGGCTTTATCACTCAGGGCTGGGCTGGCTCATTTCCCTGGCAAAGGGCAATGAATTGGGACTGGGGAGACGGGCTTTGCACCTGTGTCCTCGTGCCCAAGGGCTGTGCTCAGTCCTGCTGGTTTCTGCCTCCAGGTATGACTGTGGAGGTGCTGGGCTCCGTGTTGGGCACGGCCATCCAGGGCCAGATCGTGGGCCAGGTGATTACCCCCTGCATCGAGAGCCCCATCTTAATTGGCAGGACCAACTCCTCAGTGGCCATGGAGGAGTTAAACATGACCCATGACACCGGGTCGCTCACAGACATGGTAAGCTGAGGGGAGGAACTGAAGGGGAGGGATGTGCTGGCAGCACCCTGCTGTACTCTCCTTGCCTTTCTGAGTGGGCTGGCTCCCAGGACAAGCCCCCTCCCTCACTGCTGCCTCTCTCACACAGAGAAATGCCTACATGATCGCTGCGGGGGTCATAGCAGGACTCTACATCCTCTGTGCCATGATCCTCTCGGTCGGCGTGCGGGAGAAGAGAGGTGAGGCTTGGAACGTGCTCGAAGACTCTGAGCTTGTGGAAAAGCTGTAGCTGCTGCCAGGGGCTCCCCAGAAATGTGGCTGAGCTCTTGGCCCCTCTCATTTGGGGAGGGGAGGGTCAGGCTTCAGGGGAGAGATGGGGTATGGGGGCCTGGGGAAGGTGCAGTGCTGTGGGTAGGTGTTCAGAGCATCCTCCCTGGGATTATGCTGCAGCTTGGTGCTGAGGACATTGCTTTCTGCACTGTGGTGCCTGAGATAAATGTTATCTTGCACAATGTTGTGTAGCCAAGGCTCCCAGTGCCAACTGGGGCATCCCGGCGGGAGGCGATAGCCAAAGTCCAGCGGTTTCTGTTCCTCCCTCCCCTTTGCAGCCAGCTCTGCTTCCCCTGGGTGAATTAGCCAGGCTCTCTGCTGCCCACCGTGGGGCTGGGGGACCCCTGGGTGACGGGAGTCCCTGCAGGCATCTCCTTGAGGTGGAGTGCTCTAGGTGTGTGGGGGCTCGTGCAGGGTGCTCAGCAGCAGGCATGAATCAGTACACCCCTAGCACCAAAGGGTGCTGTTCTGGGGTTGAAGGGGGTCTAACACTGGGCTGGTCTGTTCTCCTCCCCAGAGTCCTCAGAGCTCCGGTCGGATGAGCCTGTTGCCTTCTTCCAGGGGCTGAAGCTGGTGATGAACCATGGTGCCTACATCAAGCTCATTGCTGGCTTCCTCTTCACCTCGCTGGCCTTCATGGTATGCACAGCCAGGTTTGGGGGGATGGGGAGAGGGAATGGCAGCAGCACAGCTTGGAGGTGGCTGGGGATGAGCCGAGGGAGAGGATCCAGATCCGCACCCAGGAAGGATCTGGGTGGGCTGGGAGCATGTGAGGCAGCAGCTGAATGAGCTGGAGCTGCCCTGGGGAGAGGCAGGATGTGGCCACGTGCCCTCAGATGGGGGGATGAATGGCTCCTTTCTTCCTTTCTTGCACTTTGGGCGCAGCAGTGTGAGGAGGGGTGCATCCCTCTGGGGTGCCCACCTCCCCCTAACTGCTGTCTGTCTCCTCTGCAGCTGCTGGAGGGGAACTTTGCCCTCTTCTGCACCTACACCCTGGGCTTCCGTAACGCGTTCCAGAACATCCTCCTGGCCATCATGGTGCGTACAGCCCTGTGCTGGAGCCCCCAGGGCTGGGATGGTGGGTGGGCACATGCTGTGGGACCCTCGGGGCTGGCATGGGGTGGGTGCTCTATGGGCTGAAGCCTGCAATAGCCTGGTGTGGGGACACTGACCGAAGGTCCCCTGGGAAGAGGGAAAGGAGCTGCCAAACGTCCTGCAAAGGCCAGGCGAGTTGGCAGGAACAGCGAGGGCTTTGTTCCCATGTGAAGGCAGCCAGAGATGGGGGAGACCAGGAGCCGTGGGGGCCTTTTGTCCAAATCCTGGTACTTATCTCCCTCCCTGCCTGGAGAAAAGGATCTCAGTGTTTGCTGCCAGGCAGACAGAGCAAAACAGCTCCTTGAGAGCCCTTTCCCGCTTGCCTCATCCCTGAGAGCCCTTCTTGTGCCCCAGCTCAGCGGTGCTGGGAGGTCCAAGGTGCTCAGAGCTCCCAGCTCTTGGCCACGCTGTGTACAGGCAGTGGTGATGGGATCGGGTCTGTTGCCATACTGTGGGTGCAGTTGGGCGTCCCTGTGTTTAGGCAGGTGTGTCGGTGCTCCGAGGACAGTGGTGCTGTGTGCCAGGACGCTCTGTACCGGGGGAGGAGGTGGCCCCACACACCTGCTCCAATTGCAAGCTCACCTTCCCAGGAGCGGGGTGAGGGCTGGGTCGAGGGCTGGGGCAGGCAGCGTGGCTGCATGCCATCCCTGAGTGTGGGAACCAGGTGTTGGCAGTGGGATGGGGGAGGCAGTGCCTGGGTGTGGCTCCATGTTGGGAAGAGCTTTTGCCCCCAGAGAAAAACCTGGTCAGTGGGTGACATTACAACCCCTTTTCTCCCCATAGCTCTCAGCCACCTTGACCATTCCCTTCTGGCAGTGGTTCCTCACCCGCTTTGGGAAGAAGACTGCTGTCTACGTGGGCATCTCGGTGAGTGTGTCCCCTCACATGCTGGGGGGCATGTGAGGACTGTGTTTCCCACATGGGGTGAGCAGAGCTGCATCCCCCCCACCCTGGGAGGAGCTGGTGCTGCGGACCTGGTCTCTCATCCTGCCCTCTGCACTGCCATGGATGTGGTCCAGGCTCGTGGGAACAGACCACGGGGCTCTGGGAGGAAAGCTGCATGGCTGCTTCCCCAGCGGTGGAGGGCTGGCCTGCACAGGAGGGGAAGGGCTGAAAGCCTGGGTTGGGCACTGCTGACAGCCTGGCTTCCGTCCCCTATCCAGTCTGCTATCCCCTTCCTCATCCTGGTGGCTGTTCTGGACAGTAACCTCATCATCACCTACATTGTGGCTGTTGCAGCTGGGATCAGCGTCGCAGCCGCCTTCCTCCTGCCCTGGTGAGTGCAAGGTGCCACATTCTTCATGCTGGAGTTGTTAGAAACCCTGGGAGGCTGTTCTGCCCCACAACTGGACTCTATGAGGGAAACCCTCTCACGGGGAGAGTGGATGCTTTGCTGGCTCCCTCCTGGTGTTCACCGTCCTTCTCTGCGCAGGTCCATGCTCCCGGATGTCATAGACGACTTCAAGCTGCAGCACCCTGAGTCCCACGGCCACGAAGCCATCTTCTTCTCCTTCTATGTCTTCTTTACCAAGTTCGCCTCTGGGGTCTCCCTGGGCATCTCCACACTCAGCTTGCAGTGAGTTTTTTGGGTGGGAGCAGAGGTGGGCTTGGCATCTCCTCATCCTGACATCGCTGCTTCCCGGGGGCTGGGAGGATGGAGGAAGGATCTAACTCCAGCCCTCTGTTTGCACGGACGGATTTGTCTCCTGCAAACTCAGTTTCCTTTGCCTGAAGGTGCCTTTCTGCCCACAGCTTTGCAGGGTACCAGACCCGAGGTTGCTCCCAGCCCAGTGAGGTGAACTTCACCCTGAAGATGCTGGTGTCAGCCGTGCCCGTGGGGCTGATCCTGCTGGGCCTGTTCCTGTTCAAGCTGTACCCCATCGACGAGGAGAAGCGGAGGAAAAACAAGAAAGCCCTGCAGGACTTGAGGTGAGTGTCAACTTGTGCTACAGAGGTGGCAAGAGCAGCGTGCCAGCAGCGTGCGTGGGAGCAGGATCAGGCCCAGACACGTTGGGACACAGCGTGACTCACCCAGGAATCCTCTAGGCCCCGTGGGCGGTGGGGTGAGGGGAGGGCTGCCTGCTTTTTCCAATCCTGACTCCCAAAGAAGTGGCGTGAATCGTTTGAGATTGCTAAAGAAAACTCGTCTGGGGACTGTGCAAGGAGGTGATGTCTGTGAAGCTGTTCCTCAGGCTTTTGGAGAGGACTGTGCAAGGCGGTGACATACGTCAAGCTGCCCCTCAAACTTTTGGAGGGGACCATGCAAGGCAGTGACGTCCATCAGGCTTTTGGAGGGGGCTGTGCAAAGTGGTGATGTCCATCAAGCTGTCCCTCAAGCCTTTGGAGGCTCTTGTGCTCCAAGGCAGAGGTCTGCCTGCCCACAGGCCTTGCTCTACGGCTCACTCCATTCCTCCTTCCCAACCCTTTACCCCCAGGGAGGACAGCAACAGCAGCTCTGAGTCGGACAACACAGAACTGGCCAGCATCGTGTGACCCTGCGCTGGCTCCATCTGCTCACTCTGGGACTCTCTGGAGGACGTGGTCGAGTGGGACCCGGAGCCCTTGAGGGCTGAACCAGCCCCATGCTGCTGAGGAGTGCCTGGGAGAAGCTGTGCAGAGCATCCACCGCCTCAAACAGATGATCTGTGCTGGTCTTGTGCCTTCCACGGGATCCACAGAGCGCCGGTAGTGTACATTACACAAATTGACCTGGTACATGTGTGCCTTAGCCACACAAGTGCTGGTGATCCCTGCTGGATCCTGGAGAGCAGACCGGCCCTGAGCGGCATCCCTCTGCTCCCATCATCACTCATGGAGCAGGGGATAATGGTTAGTGTACATTACACTGTCAGTGTGGCCGCGCTGATGCCGTGAGCTCACTTCTCTCTATACATACAACACTACTTGGGAAAGCTCTTCTCTCCTTTGGGTTTGGTTTGGGGTGTTTGTTTGGTTTTTTTATAGAAAGCCTGATTAACTTAATGATGTAAATAGAAAACTATTTCCTATTTGTATATATCTGTACAGGAACTGACCTGAGAACCTATTAATATTTACATAAAGGTGGGGAAAGCCAGCAGCATGGACGTGGAGGGGTTTTTTTTTATACTTGGTTGTTTGTTTCTTGGGTGGATGGCAGCAAGCCCAGGGTCCCTTTACACGCCATGAGGTGCAGGAGTGACTTCCCTGAGCCATAGGCACAGGAATGCCATAATCCAGGCAGGCACCCATGCCCAGCAACCCCTTACCCCAGCATGGCTCCTTGCAGCAACCCAACAAAGGCTCTATTATTTTTCTCCCTTTTAAGTCGAGAAGGAACAGGGCAGGGGGGTGGAGAGAGGAATGAAACGAAAATGCCGACTGCGGAGATTGTGAGTGCAGGGACGGGAATGGGAGCGGCAGCTGGGGAGCGGGACAGAAAGGGAATGTGGGCTGTGGGTGCCACTCAGCCCTTTCTCCCAGGGTAGGGTGCTGCGCAGGCTCTAATCTCAGAGGATATTTATACCTCGGTCTCGCATTCCGCTCTTCGCAGCAGAATTGGGGGGTGAGAAGGGGGGAGGGGGAAATGACACATCAGAGCTCCAGCAGCCACCTTGGGAATGCCCAGAGTGAGGGGACTGTGCT
This sequence comes from Laterallus jamaicensis coturniculus, assembly GCA_022605575.1. NCBI lineage: Eukaryota > Metazoa > Chordata > Aves > Gruiformes > Rallidae > Laterallus > Laterallus jamaicensis. The sequence goes on from JAKCOX010000028.1 coordinate 4,683,063, forward strand.
GGCTCTGCTGCTCTGTGCCCACGGCTGCTGTGCTGCAGACAGGGCTGGGGCCTTTCCTGTCACGCCAGGAAATTTGTGGGGTCGGTGGCTGAGTGACTCTGCACAGAGAGAAGGAAGGGGGGTGCTGGGGGAAGGGTACTGTATCCTCTGTTCCAGTTTGGGTACAAAGCACTGGAGTGAGGTTCTAAAAATAGCCAGTGGGGTTAGACCTGAGCTGGGCCTGCTGAGCTGGGCCCCACTCTGTCACCATGGAGGGGGCACGGAAAGAAGCAAAGGGCCACTGAGGGGAGGCCACACGGGGCAGAGGCCTGAGGCAGCAAGGCCTGTGTGCCCCCTGCTCCTCCAGCGATGGAGCCTGCTGCAGTGAGGGACAAGGGGGACGCAGCTCTGAAGCTGCTGTGGCGGGGTCAGGCAGGTGCCGTGTCCCCCTCCCGCTGGCCCCAGGAGAGGAGGAGGAGGAGGGCAGTGCTCCAGCTAAGAACAGAGCTCGAGATTGTTGCAAACGTACTGACCCCTGGCCAGGGTTGTGAGGAGTTGCCCTGGCCATTGCTGTGTCCTGGCTGCCTCCGAGGGCTGCGGGCAGCGCTGCTGTCTCCAGGGATTTTGAAAGATTGCTGTGAGCTTTTCTTTGGAAAAGTCTCTACAGAAAGCAGGGACATTTTATTCTGTACCTCCTTTTCTTTTTTTTTGGGGGGGAGGTGTGTGCTCCACAGGGTTCCTGGGGAGGCTCTGGACAAATGTTTTTGCATCCAGCCCAAGAGACTAAAAGTGCTTTGAGCTTGAGCCAGAGCCAAGCCATTCCTAGCTGCACACACCTCTTCTGCTTCAGGCTTTTAGGGAGATGGATGTTTAAGGGAGGAACAACCATGGGAGTGGATAATGCCAAGCCCTGAGCACAACTCCAGCCTTGAAGCAAACAGTGGGTCTTGCAGCAGCTGTGATTACGGAGGACATGAAGAAAGCCTCTGGCACAGGATCTCTCCCCAGGCACGCTACATGGGGAAATGCTGCCTGCGTCTGTAGCTGGTCTCTGGCAGCAGCTGTGCCATGGCTTGGTCCATGTGGACCTTGATGGTGGAGCAAATGCACCCACATGCCTAGGTGCACCTCCCAGCAGAGCTGGCAGGATATGGTGGCTGTGTCCTCTGCGCTGGCCGTGTGAGCTGTGTGTTGGAGTGGGCACATGGGCCCTGTAAAGTCCAAGCTGGAACATGGTGGGGGTCAGCTGCGCACTCAGCACCTGCTGAGCTGGGCCTGGGAGGGCATGGGCTCTGGGGCTGGGCATCAGCCCCGCTCCCCAGCTGGTGGTAGGGGCCTGGGGAGCCTTCCCCAGAGCTCGAGGGGCCCTGCTGCCTGTGTGGGAGCTCTGCTCAGGGAGCCCTGCTCAGGGAGCCAGGTGGCCTGGTACTGTTTGGTCAGGAGGCAGTGCAGCACTCGGTGTCTGTTGATGAAGATGAATGAGGCTCTCTGTCCACCAGTGAAGATGAGCAAGGCTCATGATTTCCATCAGTGAAGGTGCATGTGTGGGGTGGGCTCCCAGTAAGAGCCCAGCAGTGGTGCTGGCCTGTGTCCAGGGCTTGCCCAGCATGGAGGGCAGGCTGCGGCAGGGACCCCTCTCCCCCCTGATGCCCATTAGAGCGCATTGTTGCACCCCATGCTCTTCCTGGGGCTGAGCTGCCAGGCTCACCTTGAGCCCTGGGGAAACCTGCTGCATGCTGGTGGCCTGTGGCTGAGCCCAGACTGGGGCACACAGCTCTGCCTCCTTCCAAGCACACCAGGAGGATGCTGGCATGCCCACGCTGTAGGCAGCATGAGGCTGAACAAGTGGAGGCTGGGCACGCCATGGGAGAGCAGGCTGGGAAGTGATGGGGCACAGGCAGACATTCACCCCAGCTGCAGGGCCCTCATCCTGGGAGGTGACCATGGCAGAGACAAAGCCAAGCAAGTGTCAGTCATGCCTGCCAAGGGGGAGCACAGGAACCTGCAAAATGGGCCTTGCATCCTCCGGTTGTCACCAAGGTGGGCTGTGCCACAGGCAGGTCCCCTCCCAGCCAAGGCAGCAGGAGGGGCTGGAGGGAGAGTCATTGAGTGAGAGCAGCTGGCTGGGTCTGTTTACCCCAGGTGGGGTAAGTGGAAGTGTGAAGAGTCTCTCCTTGAAAGGGTGAGGAGTAACTCCCCTCCTTATCCTTAGGGAAAGGGGAAAGAGCTTTGGGTTTGTCTTGCAGCGAGGGAGATTTATGAACCTCTCAAAGAGCTGCTGGGGGTGGTTTTCCCCTTTGGAAGGACCCATGTGCCTCACTCAGCAGCAGAAATCATACAGGACTGGTTTCATGAGCACTTTGAGCTGAACCAAGCACAGGCTCCATGGAGAGGGATGTCTCATGGCACAGCCACCCCGCTGTGCTGGTACCATCTCAGGGGAAGGCTGATTCTGGGACTGGATCCAGCTAGGAATCAGTTCTAAGGGTAAGAAGCTCTGGGGAGAAGCCAGACAGCAGGAGCAGGGCCATCCTGGGGATAGAGACCAGCGGCTCAGGGTGAGCAGGTTCCTACTGCCAGGCATGCTGGTCCCCAGACAGGCTGGGGACCTGGGAGACCCAGCAGAGCTAACCCAGAGCCAGCTGCACAATCAGAGGGCACAGGCTGAAGGCATTCACCAGCACAGCTGGCTGTCCCCAGGGTCACCTTGTCTGTGCCACCTGGCTGAGGTCACTTTGTCTGCAAACAGAGGCTGAAGGCTACTGACCTGGGGGATTTAGTTAATGTTTTGCAGAACTCCTCGTTTCCAAGGATGGAAGCAGCCACAGTGCACGTCCAGAACCTGGTGGGCAGCACACTGGGTTCCTGCTACCAAGAAACTCCCTTTCCCAGCAATCAGACTTTTTAATTGCTCTGCTAGGAAATGAAATGCTGAGGCCAGGCTGGTGCTCAGGCTCAGGTGTAGCCAGGGGGGCTTGGGGTGGGGGTCTGAAGGCTCAGGGCTGCCCAAGCCCCTTCCAGGATGGCGTCTGCTCCTTTGGAGGAGTCGGAGGCTGCTGAGCACAAGGACCTGGCCTGGAGCTTGGACAAGTGACCTCCTCACACCATGACAAAGCGGGGACAAGTGGTTTCCTTGGGCTGTGCCAAGCCAAAGGATGCTGGCTAGGGGACACAAAGGCTTTTTAGGCATTTCATGGCCGTTTCATTTAGGCTCTTTCATGGATAAAAAAGGGAGCAAATATTCCTGCAGTGCTCAGAGGAGAGGGGGACAAAGGGAAGCTCTAAGTTTTTCCCTGGACAGTGACAGCATCAGCCTGGCATGGTTTATGAGCTCTGTGCTGCCCCACAGAGCACTGTCCTGGTTTCAAGCCCTCCTGTCAACAGGCAGCGTTTCCATGACCCAGCCTTACCAGGAACTTTGTTACTTCAGAAACTGAGTTCAGCCAAACTGACCCACCCCAGAAGCAAATACACTGGCCTGGGGTTGGGTTACGATGTCCCCCAGCGAGCCACATACTTCCTCTCCCTGCTCTCCAGATATTTCGGTTTCCTCTCTGCTGTCTCGCTTCCTCCTTGGGAGGACCACTGCTCCTAGGTGTGCTGACTGCTGGGATTACCAGTGCCCCCGCACCAAGCTGTCAGGACGTGGCTGGGCTTCTCTGCTGTCACCTCTTGGGACGCTATAGAACACAAGGTGCTGGCTGCACTGAAAAAGAGGCAGTTGTTAATCTTCTTTTCTACTTGGTATCACATCAGTTGATCCTAAGGTGTCTGATCGTGATGGAGACAGCTGCAAGAGGCAGATCAGCTGTTGGCAGGGTGGAAAATGAGGCAAGAAACCCAAAAAACCAGGCAGATGGCATCGGCAGCTGCTCATAGGCTCCAGCCTAAGTGGGAGGACGAGGGGAGGGCGGTGGCAGGTCCCGCTTCGCCAGGGCAGCTGGGGGGGGGCTGCGCAGAGAGGAGGGGGGGTAGCAGTGAGCTGCATCTTCACCAAGATGATGCAGAAATCCTACCCCTGCCTGGCTGCTCGGAGAAATCCGACCCCCATAGCGTTCGGGAAGCTCAAAGGGAGCAAAAGCCAGAGGAGACAACCTCACTAGATGTCAGCAGAGCCACGTTCCCAGCCCTTCGCCAATTCCAGCCTTGGCCCCGCTCCCGCCACGGTTGAGATCCCACAGACCGAGCCTGGATCTCCGCTTGGGCGCTCGGCGATGGCCAGGCTTCACTCCCACCCCACTGAGGCAGACATGACCATCTATGGTAGCAGAGCAGAGGGCAGGAAGCCGTGGTAGTCAGCCGACATCACCGAGCTTCTTCCCCTCCCATCAACATGTCCCAGCCCTCACTGGGACAGAAGCTCCATCTGTCTGTCTGTCTGCAGAGCCCCCCAGCCCCGAGGGCTGCTTCACCTCTCTCTCTAGGGCTTTGGGGACCAAAAAATGCAGCAAAGCTCCAGGTCCCTCGCGGCAGGCAGGGCCAAGTGCTGCCCTTCCTCTAGCTGAGGCACCAAACACCTTGTTTGGGCAGGCCCTACCCCCATGGTAAAGGCAAGCAGCGGAGCTCTGGGTGGGAACGATCCCGTGGTTCTCCAGGGACCTTTTCCCCTCTCCCTCACACCGAGGGGTCTCTTCTGTTTTCCCAGTCCTCCCAGCAGCCAAGCTGGGACCACAAGATTTATCCACCTGCCGTCTAGGGCTTTGTGACCCTCAGACCAATGCGGGTCAGTGGCACAAGGCTCCAGGGCCCCTGGGGGTGGGCGGGAGCCTCGCAGGGGTGTTTTGATGAGTGGACCGAGCCCCACCCCGGGCCCAGACTCCCCCCCCGGGCCTAGACCCCTCCCCCGGCCCCTGACCCCCCGCCCCGGGCCCAGAGTCTCCCCCAGGCCCAGAACCCCCCACTCAGCCCCGGGCCCCCCGCCCCGGGCCCAGTGAGCCCCTCCCGGGCCTAGACCCCCCCCATCCCGGGTGCAGAGCTCCTGGGCGTCGCTTCCCCCTCCCGCCCCCTCTGTAGCCGCAGCCCCGCACGGCCAGGAGGGCGGCTCCCGGGAGCCAGGCTGCAGCCCCCGGCCGCATCGCTGGGCCTCAGCCTGCCCCCCCCTCGGGGGTTCCCAGCTCCTCCCAGCACCGCAGCCCCGCTGCGGGGCCCAGGCCTGCCCCACGTCCCCTCCTGAGGGGAGGGGACCCGCCCTCCCCCCGTCACTCCGAGCCGCTCCCGGGCCGCACGGCTCCGCCCCGCCTTCTCCAGCTCTCCGGCCACGCCCACAAGCCCCACCCACCAATCGCAGGCCGGCGGTTGACCGGAGCTCCGCCGCGCCGCGCTGTGCGCACTTCCGGTGCGCGGGGCGGGGGCCGGAAGCGGCGGGTGCTGGGCGGCGCCGGGCGGCGGCGGAGCAGCGGGAGCGCGGCGGGGAGGTGAGCGCCGGGGCGGGGGGCTGGGGGGCGGCTCCCCACCGGGGCCTCGGGCCCTGCCCCGGAGCCGCTATCGGCGGGAGGAGACTGCCCGAGGCGGGGGGGAGCCGCTGGCGGTCGAGCTGTGGCCCGGAGGTGGCCGAGAGGCGCCGGTGAGGGGCCGGGCCCGCACGGCCGGGGTGGGGGGGACACCGGCTCCTTCCGTCTCTGCCGCCTTGGGGGGGCGCGGGCAGGCGGGAGCAGCTCGGCCCGGGCGCTCGGGGTAAATCCTTTAAACGGGGTGGTAAAGCCCCGCGGCGGCTGTTACCGGGGCTCGCCGCCACCCGTGCTACCGCGCGGAGCCGCTTCGGGCTTCCTGCTGCGGGGGCCCGGCCCGGGGGCGTCTCCGCACCCGGATTCTGCTGGGGAGGCGGGGGAATTACCGGGATCTGAGCCACCGTCGGGCACCGGGACTCGCCGTCCGGTTGAGGCACGGCCCGGGGGGCCCCTCCTTGCCCCGCAGTGCCGGCGAGACGCTTTTAAATCCTGCCGCTCTGGTTCCGTTCCCTGGAAGTCAGGTGAGGGGGGGGCTGGCGGCCGAGCCACCAGCAGCACCTCCTGCCATCCCGTCAGCTTTCAATCCGGTTCCGCCTCTCCCCGGTGATGCGGCAGGCGGGTCAGAGAGCGATGGGGCTGTAGGTTACCGGCAGCTCTAGGCTGACTCACTCGGGCAGGGAGTGATATCTCCAGCTCTCCGTGACCGGACGCGCTTGCCGCAGCCCCGGGCTGGGCTTTCAGTGGTTTGTGCTTCCTGACACCAGGTACCGTGTCCATCCCCCGGGCTCAGCTTTGCCTTTAGCCTGTTGCTGGCTTCTCTCTTGCCTTTCAGTGGTGACCAGGGTGGGATAAGGTGTGAGCAGTTGCTTTGGGTTTGGTGGCAGTGATGTGAAAAAGAATAACGTGGCTGTTTCATGTCAGGTCCCAGGGCTCTGCACATTGGGCTCTGGGTTTCCCTGAGCCTGGAGTAAAGATGCCCATCACTGGCAAACCAGGAATCTGTGGCAGCAAGAAACTGCAGCGTTCCCTTTCTCTTCCTGAGGTGATCCTTGTGTCCCTGGAATATTGCTGAGCTTTCTGAAAGCCAAAAATATCCTGTTATTCACAGACCAAAGTTCAGCTGAGCAGCTTCTGCTCGAGCAGGCAGAGCTCAGGAGTGATGCTGATGAGGTTCCACGCTCGGAATTCCTGATGCTGTATCCAGTTTAGCTTAGATCTGTGATCCTTGGTTACTTCCCTGGGGGATTCATCGCCTTGATGGGGAACAGGAATGAGAGGAGTGTAGCAACAGAGTCTGGCAAGCATGGATTAAAGCTAAAGGAGGGAAGGTTTAAATTAGATATTAGGGGGAAGTTTTTGACAGAGAGAGTGGTGAGGGGCTGGAACAGGCTGCCCAGAGAGGGGGTGGGTGCCCCATCCCTGGAGTTCCAGGCCAGGTTGGATGGGGCCCTGGGCAACCTTGTGTAGCTCCAGGCCTGGCAGTTGGTGGCCCTGCCTGTGGCAGGGGGGTTGGAGCACTGTGATCCTTGGGGTCCCTTCCAACCCAGACCAGTCTGTGATTCTATGTATTCACGTAGTTGTGATGGAAAAGGAACCAACCCTTGCACTAGCTCCAGTGTGAGGTGATACTTTAACCATCTCTTAACAGCTGAGTAAAAATGCCAAATGACATTTTTAATGATTTGGGTGGGATTTGGTATTGGAGAGAGCCAGGTAGATGATTATTATTATTATTTTTTAAAGTGCTTTTGGTTTTCTAACTAAAGCAGCTCAGAAATGCCAGAAGTAGGCACCACAGCTTCTGAAGCAACGTCAGCAAGTATTGTTGTGCTATAAACAGCAGAGATCTCTGTCTTGGCAGCTGCTGGGGCCAGCAATAGCTGTCTTGTGTTTGTGGCTGGTCCTGACAACCAGCTGAAATCAGGCATTTAAAGCTGAAGGAGGGAAGGGTTAGATTGGATATTAGGGGGAAGTTTTTTACAGACAGAGTGGTGAGGGGCTGGAACAGGCTGCCCAGAGAGGGGGTGGGTGCCCCGTGTCTGGGGGTGTTCAAGGCCAGGTTGGATGGGGCCCTGGGCAACCTTGTGTAGCTCCAGGCCTGAGGTTGGTGGCCCTGCCTGTGGCAGGGGGCTTGGAGCTTTATGATCCTTGGGGTCCCTTCCAACCCATGCCATTCTATGATTCCATGATTTGAGTTCTGGTGTGCTTCAAATAGTTCCTTCCTTGAGGAGCTGAACTGGTTTAAAGAGGTTAAAAAATCTTCGGGTTTTTGGAAGCTAGAAATGGTGGAAATCATCTGGTAGCTGATCCCTTGAGATATCCCAGTGTCAGCTCAGAAATAAACTGTGGTATGTTCTTAATTTAGTCGTCCCATCTTTATTCCCTTTGCCTGCAGAAACAGGAAGTAGCTGATGCAAATTTCGCCTCGCTGACAGCAGCGCGCCGGGCTGAGCCGGAGCCCAGCGTGGGTTTGACTTGCTCCGGCTGTGAGAGCAACACTCACATCTTCCCTGTCTGAGAGAGGGTTCTGGTCAGTGTGCTGTCACAGGCACCACTGGAATGGGGTTTGGGCTGGATTTATGAGAACTTGCTTGCTCCTGAGGACTGGCCCCTGGCTGGGACATCCCAACGCCTTGATATTATCCAAACAGGAAACTCCTCTTGCTGTGGTGTTGGATGGGGCCAGCTTTGGGCTAGCTAGTGGCTTTACAAATGCAATCCTTTCCCTTCCTTGCTGTGATCAGTGTATTGGAAGAGCCTGGGTGCAGATGAAAGGGCAGGCAATGGCAGGACAAGGGGGGTGGAGTGAAGCTGAAGGAAGGAAGATGAGATATTAGGAGGAAGTTCTTTACAGAGAGAGTGGTGAGGGGCTGGAATGGGCTTCCCAGAGAGGGGGTGGGTGCCCCACCCCTGGGGGTATTCAAGGCCAGGTTGGATGGGGCCCTGGGCAACCTTGTGTAGCTCCAGGCCTGGAGGTTGGTGTCCCTGCCTGTGGCAGGGGGTTGGAGCTCTGTGATCCTTGGGGGTCTCTTCCAACCCAGACCAGCCTATCATTCTGTGATTCTATGAAAGCCTGGTAGCTGTGCAATGTGTTTGAGCTGCGTTCCTGAGCTTGGATGGGAATAAAGGCTGGTTAATGGCTTTACTAAATGTGCTGTGAAAATAATGGGGTGTTCTGGCAGGGATGAAATGTGTGTTTGCGAGTCCGTAGCTTCCGCTCCGTTGGTAATCAAAGTTCAATTGAATTTAAACAAGACCTAGATTTAATCCTGGGTTCCAGGCCCCAAAGGGAGAGCTTCAAGTCTGCTCCCATCAGCTGGAGAAGTCTAACCCCTGCTTCCTGGTAGAGCTTGAAAGCTCTTCTCCTTCCTCCTGAGCACAGGGCAACACACTGAACAGAAATGACTCCTGGGCGATCTGTGTGTCTCAGCTTCCTCTTGAAAGCAAGCAAATGAAATCCTGCCTAATGAGACCCTGTGAAGCCGTTTTGTTGCTGGCAAATTCCTCAGTGTTTCAGAGCAATGAGGAAACAAAACCCTGTTCTGCTGTGGCTCAGGCAGGTCTGCTCTGTGATCTGGTTTTTTTTCCTTCCTGTGTAATATTTACCCCGCTGCATCGCAGGCGCTGCCTGCAGTTAGTTAGGTCTGGTCTGGAGAGCTAAATCATCTCCTTCCACCCCAGGTGGTCATGTTGATAGCAGAAAGAGCTACATCCATGGGGCAAAGAGCATAGGAAGGGTGAGTTGAGCCTAGCTTTAGTGAGGAGGTAGCGCTGCTGGCTCTAGGACTTTGTGCTGCCTGCACTTCGTTCTGACTTTACTGCCTAGTGACTTATCTCCTGAGCTGTGCTAATGCTGCCCATTAAATGGAAACAGGAATGAGCTCAGGCACTGCAAGGTTATGGCTTCTGTCAGGAAAACTCAGGATGGATGTGTCCAACATCAAAGGAGGCTGCTGGGAACCTGAATCTTGAGGAACTCTGGCTAAGGAGATGAATCCCGATGGCATACCTGGGACTGATGCGATATGCTCGTTGCCACAGCATGTTTCATTGCTGAGGTGTCAGAAGCAGCTTTCCATCTGGGCTTTCTGGTTTGTAATCCTGATTGGAAACGCTGCTTGCAACTCAGTACTGGGGCTGATAAGATTAGAGCCTCGTGCAGAATGTGGTGGAGATCAGTGGTGGAGATCAGTGACGCAGAGCAGCGCTTTGTCTGCCCGCTGAACCCTGTGTTCTTCCTATACCCCCTGCATTACACCCCTCTGTCTTGCTGCAAACTCAAAGCATGGGAGAATTTCCTGAACAGGTGGCTTTTTTTGGGGCAAAAATAACCATTTCTTTGAGTGTGCTGAGAGCGGGGGAGGCAGAACCCTGCTCTTGGCTGCGCTCCCGCTTGACGACGTGAGCCCCATTCTGGATGCGTCGTCCTCGGCCGCAGCAGAGCGCTGACAATCCTGTGGTCAGGATTTCTGCCTTGTACTGAGCTCAAAAAAAGAAGGGCCAGAAGAAAAAAAGGAGGTATTCATGGCTGGGGATTATATGGGTGACCGCCCACAAGCTTCAGCCTCTCTGAATGTTTTTGTCTCTGGAAGCTGTCCAGGTTCTACTGTCCAGTTTTTATGTGCAGCATCTTCTTGTGTTTGTTCTTGCACAGAGGAGGGAACCGTGCTCTTCCTCTTCAGAGGGGGGGAATCTCCCTGCCCCCCACATCAATGCTGCTTCTTTTGGCACAGGCAGGTGGAAGAGGGGTGGGAAATGGCCTTGTCCATCGCGTGGCGTCGGTGTGGCTCGTGACTGAGCCCATATTTGCCCCACATCCTCTGGAAATGGGGCCGGAACCACACACTTTGGAGCAGGGCTGAGAAGGCTCATGAGCAAAAGAGAAACTCATTAGAACCTCAGGTTTCGTTTCTGAGAGGTGGTGTGTTGGGTTGTGGAGGCAGCTGGGTAAGCCCTGTGCTGGGGAGTGTGCTGGAAGAACGTTCTCTTGCGGGCTGGGTGCTGAGCTCTCACGGGCTGCTGCCCTGAGGAGGAACCCATGTCCAGGCACTAATCATGATTCACACTGTAATCTCTTCCAGTGAGCAGTGATAAGATAGAACTGTGACTGGTGACTTGCTGCTCCTGCATTCCCCAGGTGTTAGTGTGCCTGGAGCGTGACTGGTCTTGCTCCTCAGAGTCTCTGGAAAGCAGTGATCAATGGGAAGTTTAGATGATGCTTCAGACTTTTCCAGATGAGATGCTTCAAATGGCTTCTGTGCCTAAACCACCTCCCTGTGCGCTGCTCCAGGAGTAGGTGCTGCAGCTCAGGTGCTGAAGCCTGCAGAGAGGGGATGAATAGGGTTGTGGTGTTGTAGGAGCAGCTGTGCTGCCTTAGCTGATGCAGATGCTCGCCTTGGCATGTGTCAGGGTGGCTCATCTTGCCTGCCAGTGCTCTGTGCTGTAGCGATGCTGGAGTTAGAGATGTGCCTTGGAGGAATTCGAGTCCCTGGGAAAGTGCCCACAGATGAGTTTGGAGAATCAAACCCACCAGTTCTGACCCAAGGTGCAGGAGCTCTCAGTGAAGCAGTCGTTCTTGACCTGTTTGAGCCAAGGGCTGACCGCAGCGAGATTCTGTGAGGACCTTTGGAGAGGTGTCAGTATGAGGTTAGAAGTTGTGTGGTTTAGGTTCTGTGAGTAAGAAGTCTTTACAGTGGAATTAGACTCTGTGGCCTTCAGGGAGCAACTCTGGAAGTGAGAAGTGGCTGTGTGCACGGCTGTTGTGTGATCCCTGTGTCCCTGCTGATGCGAGGGTACCTGCTGCCTGTCATCGGGGTGCGGAGTGAGGCAGAAGTTACTCCTCTGGAACTGGCAGAGCTTGTGCTAGGCACCTGATAACCTCTCTGGTGAGTAATTGTATTGTCTCTGCAGGTTGTAGACAGCGGTAGATATGGAAGGACTGGTTGAACGGTTGGAGAAGGCTGTGGAGCGCCTGGAGACGGTGTGCCAAGGGACCGGCATGTGTGGAGACGGCTCTTCCAAAGGTGAGGCCTGACACAGCTCCCCAGCAGTAGCTGTAGTGGAGTGGGTGGTGCTCATGCAGGACGTGCAGAGGGCTGTTAGAGGAGCTGGCTGTGTGGAGGGGAAGTGAGTTTCACAGCAGGTACCGCGCAGACGCAGAGCGCCCTGCGGTTACTGTCCTGTGAAGATAAGGATTTCCTGCAGCACTTCCTCATCCCCGTCCTGCTGCGTGCCTCAGGCTGAGCCTCCTGCATTGGGTCGCAGTCACCCAGGGAAGGTTGAGCATGGGGCGGGTGTGGGGGGTGCTCCCAGCCCAGAAGCCCCCTTGTATGTCTCTGATACCTGTGCTCTGGTTCCTTCTCTGCAGGAGTGGCTCAGTACGTGCAGGCTTTTGACGCCCTTCTGGCTGGCTCCGTAGCAGAGTACCTCAGGATCAGCAAAGAAGTTGGTGGGGATGTGCAGAAGCACGTAAGGACTCGTGTTCTCCCTCCACTCCAAATGCTGCTTGTTCTTTGGGGTTGTTAGGGCCAAGCATGTCGGTGTTTGCATTCCTTTAGTGCTGTACTCCAGCATGTTTATAATCCTGGAGGATTCAGATCAGATGCAACTACCCAGATAACCCGCAGCAGCTTGTCACCTACACAGGCTGTGAATCACACCCTTCCTTCAAGTCTTTGTTAGTTTGGGTGATCTTGATGATCTCCTGAGGTCCCTTCCAACCCCTACAGTTCTGTGGTTCTGTGGGTGCCCTGTGGTTCTGTGGGCTTTGACACGAGCCTGTAAAACACCCAGCCTGGGACATGCTATGGTCTTGCAGATTTTCTCCAAGGATGGGGTGTTTCCCAGGATATGTGCTTTGGGATTAGCATAGCTGCTTCCTCCCAGGCTGGGGACTGGGAGCAGGGAGAGCTGGAGTGCTGGTTGTCCTGATGCTGGGTACTGGGATAGTTCTGGTGTGACTCTTTCTGTCCTTAGGCGGAGATGGTTCAGGCGGGCTTGATGAGCCAGAGGGCTCTTCTGGTGATGGCCTCTCAGCATCAGCAGCCAACGGAGGTGAGTGTGGGAAATGGCTCACTGGAGACCTTGTACACTCCTGCTTGGGAGCTCACTGATGCTGTTGGGGAACCAGGGCCATTAACTGTTGCTCTGAAAGAGGAACTGGAGGAGACACGAGACACTCGCATGCGTGAGGTGCCACTTGCAGAAAGAGTGAACTGTTCCGCTGCTCCTGTGGCACTGAGCAGAGTTCTGGAGGCTGATTTCAAGCTGCAGAACCTGTGTTTTCCAGTCATTAGAGCTACCAGTTTTCTGTAGGTGTCAGAGCAGCTTGTGAGCGTTGCCTCACAGTGCCTGTCTCAGGTTTCCCCTGGCACCAGCGCTGCACAATCCCTGTTCCCTCAGATGCAACCTGCTGCCAGGAGCTGGTCTGAGCCAGGGGCTGCAGCCGGGTTTGCGTGGAGCGTGCTTTTCATTCTGTGGTGCTTACAGGCATTAACTCCTCCTGAAGCCTAACAGGCACTTGTCTCTCTTGAATGGTCTCTGAATAATAGCTGAGCTTTTAGGATTGATTTGTCCTTAGCAAGTAATTTAATGCGTTGGCTTAGGCTGCTGCTTCTCAGCAGGATGTGTGACTGAGAATCTGATCCTGAAGGCATTGGCTTTTCCCTGCAAGAGCTGTTGTTCCCGAGCAACAGGATCCCACCTTGCTTCTCTTTGCAGTTATGATGTGGCTCAGCTTCTCCTGCTGCACTGTGGTAGCTGGATTTCAGTGCCACCTTCCTACTCACTGCAAAATGTATCTGCATCTTTTATCCCCAAAGTCAGCATTGGAGGGTTAAACAACTTCCAGGCTTGCTGGGACACTGCTCTGCGTAGCCTCTGGCCTGAGAATCTGCTTACAAATTCCACTGACACGTAATTTAAATAAAGGAATATGAACAAACAGCAGCCTTGGATCTAGTGTAGGCCTTTGTGCAGGCTGCCTTGCCCAAGTCTCACCAGTTCCAGAGCAGCCAGTTTGAAATGCAAAATATCTGAGCTCTTGTTGCTTGTGGCAAAGAATTTCCCCATCCTGTTACTTAACAGCAGCGCTGGGCTGGAGCTCCTGAACCTCTCTGGTGCTCAGAACCTCTCTGCTCTCCTCTGAAGAGAGGAAGGCACAGCAGGTGGGAAAGGCTCTGACAAGCAAGTTTTTCCAAAATTTGTCCCTCAGCGTTGCCACCAGCAGGAGACTTCCTGATCTTAGAAGGAAGCAGAGTTGCCCAAAGGGCTTCTCTGGACCTGTTGAATTGTCTGCTCTGACCTCAAAAGACTTGTAAGCACTTTGTCAGCCATCAGAGCAAACACCACACGTGGTTTTTCTCACCCAAATGCTGGCTGACTTGAGCAGGAACTTGAATCCTGCAGTGCAGCTTGCTTGGGGGACTGGCAAACTTGTGACTGTAATACAGGCTGGAGGTCCCAGACTGCAAACACCCTGTGACATCTTTGGTTTTCCCTCTGAGGGTTTATAAAGGAGAGGAGAAATTTGACAAACTGTCTTGGAACAAAAGGACCCAGGAAAGGCAGATGCTATTTCTGTCCTTGTAGCTAACGAGCTTTGTCAGAGTCTCTTGGATTGAGCATGAGTCACAGTTCTTGGCGTACTCCCATAGTGCTGATCCGGTTGGGAGCGATGACTTCAGCCCTGGAGGAGCTGGGCTGTGGGATTGTGCTCAGTTCATGGGGAGGCCAGGCCTGGGCAGGAGCTGTAGCAGTAACTCACACCAGTTGGCACCTTCCTCCAACTGCCTGTGAAGGTGTGTGCAGCCACTCCAGAGCAATGCTAACATATTTAACTCTCCTCATCCCTCTCGTCCCACAGAACGCGTTCTCATCGCTTCTGAAACCCATCTCAGAGCAAATCCAGGCAGTGCAGAATTTCAGGGAGAAGAATCGTGGCAGCAAACTGTTCAATCACTTATCAGCAGTCAGTGAGAGCATCCCAGCCCTGGGCTGGGTGGCCATGGTAAGAACTCCAGGGGGAAGTTGGTTCCCTTGGGCTGGTGGGAAAAGCCTGGCTCCCTGGTCAGCTTCTTCATGCTGATATGTTGGTTCTTCTTCAGGCACCAAAGCCTGGTCCTTACGTGAAGGAAATGACTGATGCTGCCATGTTTTATACCAATCGAATCCTCAAGGAGTACAAGGATGTGTAAGTTCACCTTCTCTCTTAAAGATGTCACTGAACACACCTAGCTGGGTGTGTAGGGACAATGGTATTCTTCACTAAGCTGTTCTTCCCTGATCCTTGGGGATGAGATTCCTTGTGTTCATGTTGCACTTGGGATCCCTGGTAGGAAGTAGCTGAGCTGTTCCCTAGGGCAGCGAGTTGTGTCTCAGAATGGGTCTTGTTGGGGTTCCCAGCTCCTGGATTAAAATGGGTTACAGAGCAAAAGGGGCCTGTGGCCTCCTGCCTGCATGTACAAGGCTAATGCTGAAGCTGGAACATGGTGCTGGAGGTGGGGAGGTGTAAAGAGCTGTTCGTAGTCTTTGGGTGTTAATGGCAAACACACCTGCTCACTCCTCACCATCTCCTTGTGTCCTCAGAGATAAAAAGCAGGTGGACTGGGTGAAAGCTTACCTGAGCATCTGGACAGAGCTGCAGGCCTATATCAAAGAGTATCACACCACGGGGCTGACCTGGAGCAAAACAGTAAGTGCTGGCTGCGTCTGCAGGAGCCTCTTGGAGGAGTATTGCAGATGATTGCAGCAGATATGGAGCTTGTGCAATCCCTTTTCCTCTTGCTGGCCTCTTCCAGGGTCCTGTAGCAACAGAAGGAGGTAAATCGCCATCTGGACCCCCAGGTGGGGCTGCACCTCCCCCCCCAGGCCCTCCTCCCCCTCCTGCTCCAGCACCCAGCAGCTCCAGCACCGATGACTCTGCCTCCCGCTCCGCGCTCTTCGCCCAGATCAATCGGGGAGAAGGCATCACCTCGGGTAGGTGGAAGTTGCTGGCAGAGGGAGAGAGCCAGGAGCTGTTGTGCCCTGTAATCCTTGTGTTGCTGCCATCCCTTCCATGCCCCAGCCTAGACACGGTGCTTGCAGTAACAGAAGTGACCTGTGAGGATGGGGCTGGGAGCCAGAAGCAGCCCGGAGGCAGTTAGCAGGGACAGAGGGGACACATCTGAGTCAGTTCTCAGCCACGTCTGTCGGGTGTAGCGAGAGATTAGTCTCTGGCTGGCACAGAGTGAGGGAGCGATTTGGCTCCTGTGCAGCTCGAGTATGAAAGGTGCAATTTTGGGCCTATCTGTAGCTGTGTGGAATCATAGAATCACAGACTGTTCCAAGTTGGAAGGGACCCATATGATCATCAAGTCCAAATCCTGGCTCCACACAGGGCCAGACATTCAGAGCATGGGACTGAGGGCATCATCCAGATGCTTCTTGACCTCAGTCAAGCACACTGCTGTGACCACTTCCCTGGGGAACCTGTTCCAGTGCCCAACCTCTCAGTAAAGAACCTCTTCCTAATACTCAGCCTCAATCTCCCCTGTCACAGCTTCATGCCATTCTCTTGGGCTCTATCACTGGTCACGCGTATCCCTTTCCTGTGGGACCTGGTTGGTGTACCCAGGCAGGGGTGGAACAAAGGTGAGGGGCTTGGCTTGGGAGGTTCCAGCTGCAGTGTTGGGATTCCTGGTGACTTCTGGTTCTACGACCCCTCTCATGCTCTCATTGGCAGTGCAGTGGTGTGTCCTGCTTCCTCTTTCACTCACTGGCACTTGTGCTCAGGCCCAGCAATCCACTTGCATATTGAAAACCGTTGTTGTGATGATTGTTGTAATCCCTGATGCCCGCTGTTGTGACACACCATGTCCTTGGAGGAGAGCTGGATCTCAGGTCTGACTTCTCTTGCAGGCTTAAGACATGTTTCAGATGACATGAAGACCCACAAGAATCCAGCGCTGAAGAACCAAGGGGGTCCTGTGAGAAGTGGACCCAAACCTTTCACTGCTCCCAAACCAGCCTGCAATGCCAACCCCTCCCAGAAAACCTCTCCGAAGGCACCAGCGTTGCTAGAATTAGAGGGCAAGAAGTGGAGGGTGGTGAGTGCCTGGTGTTGGTGTGAGTGGGTTGGAGGGCTGGGAGCTTTGCAGCAGGGAAGGCGGGTCTCCTGAAGGTCTCTCTTTGGGAGGCATCTGAAAGTCCTTACAGTTCACCTTTAAAGGGACTGCACTGCTCTTTGCATAGATTCTTTGGTCTGCGTTCCAGAAGTAAATTTGAGTGTTTTCCTGCTTTTTCAGGAAAACCATGAGAATGCCCCTAACCTGGTGATCAGTGACACAGAGTTGAAGCAGGTAGCCTATGTCTTCAAGTGTACAAACAGCACACTCCAAATCAAAGGCAAGATCAACTCCATCACCCTCGGTAAGAGGAGAAACCCTGCAAACTGCTTCCATGTGCTGTCTGCAGCAAGCTGAATCTCCAGACCCTTCCTGTGACCTGTCCTGTCTTGTCTCTGCAGATAACTGTAAGAAGCTTGGTCTGGTGTTTGATGATGTGGTGGGCATTGTAGAGATCATCAACAGCCGGGACATTAAAGTTCAGGTGAGTGTCTGTGCCTGGAGCATGACTGTCACGTCTGTAGCATCTGCTTCTCTGAGTAGCTTTATTTCCACAACAGCAGCATGAGTCTGTGGAGAGCATTCCTCAAAGGCTGTGTGTCCTCCTGCTCTGCAGCTCACCCTGCCCAGCCCTTGGGAAAAGGGCTGAACTTTGCCCCCCTGAGCTGCAGCAGGGCTTCAAGGTACCAGATGAGCCTCTGAGGCAGGCAACACGCTATGACTGCCAGAGCAGGATCTGCTCTGATTACAGTGTTGGTATCTGATGGGAGATGGTTTGTTCCCCCAGCATTGCTGTACTTTTGTTCTTAAGAGATCAGGGCAAGAAATAACTTGGGATCCTAGCCAAAGATGGGAGTATTTGAATCCATGTGTCTGCATGAGGGGGGTGGAGTTGAACCTCTTGCCTTGAAAGCAAGTTCAGATGAAAAATGTTGTGGTTGCCCAGTTCAAGCTGACACTCTTCTTGCTGCTGCCCTGGTAGGTGATGGGCAAAGTGCCAACGATCTCCATCAACAAGACAGATGGTTGCCACGTGTACCTGAGCAAGAGCTCCTTAGACTGCGAAATCGTCAGTGCCAAGTCATCGGAGATGAACGTCCTTATTCCCACAGAGGGGGGTGACTTTGTAAGTGTTGAAACCAGCGTGGGGTCAGCTTGGGGTTGGGGTAACACGGGGCAGGATTCGTGTTCGGAGCTGTGCAGGGAACTTGAGGGTTAGTGAGGTTTGGAGGGGCAGCTCGAGACTGGGCTTTGGGTGCTGTGAGTGGTGATGAGATGCTGAAATCTGCAAACCAAGGTCTCTGTCTTTACTGGGAGAAACTGGTGTTTTGTGAGTTTCTTCTTCTGGGGATCTCTGGGGGCAGAACAGATGGGGTTTGTACAGGAGGAGGGGACAGAGGGGGGACACCAAAGCACCTGGAGCACTGCCTGGGGCAGCGGGAGTAGTTCCTATTCTGTCATAACCCCAGTTTTGACAGCAGGTTCCTATTTTTCCCCTCCAGACCGAATTCCCTGTCCCAGAACAGTTCAAGACAGTGTGGAACGGTCAGAAGTTGGTTACCACCGTGACAGAAATCGCTGGCTAAGCAGAAAAGCTCCAAGGCTCACGCCCTCCCCCGGCCCTGCTGTGGGACAAATCTGCTTTCAGATGATTCTCTTAGATTTCTTGTACCTTTCTGCTCTCAAACTGCTTCTCTTTACCCGAGAGACACAGCTACCGGCCATCACCGCAACGCCTCTGCCTGGGGTTTGGTGCAGGTGGCGGCTCAGTTATCGTCCACATCCACCAGCAGGAAGGTTTCTCTCTCATTTTCTCCTCCCCTCGTATGATCTAACTGCACCAGTTGATGGAGTCGGGTTTTGGGTGAGTGTCACAGCCAGTGCTGGCAGTTGGCTTTTGGAGTCTTGTTCGGTTGGTTTGGGTTTAATTTCTTTTTGTATCACCTTTTAAGCAAACTGTTCAGTGAGAGAGGAAAGTTGTCCCCTTCTAATGAGTAATGGTTTCTCTTGGGTCCTGAGTACCCTGTTGCTATGGCAGGTGTCTCTAGAAGGTCCTGGAAGCTGCCAGCTGCAGCTCAATGCTGTTTGTGGTGTTGCAGGACCTTGGGAATGGCTTTGTTGGACCAAAGGCTGAGGACCTGGGCTGTAGCATTCCACCCCCATTTCACTTCCATCATTCCCAGTAGCTCAGTGTATTTCCAATTGTGCCATGACAAGAGGCTTTCCATTAACCAGTGCCACAGGAAGACTGCGGTGGGGTGACCAGTTACCCCCTCCTACACCCCCCACCCAGTCTGGCTGGTAGCTTGGAGGTGAGCACCTCTCATTCCACCCTCGCAAGGGGATTGTTGTCCCAGGGCTTCCTCGGAGCAGCTGAACTCAGGTTCAGTCTTCCAGGCTGGTTCTTGTGAACCCCTCCCCTTCTGCAGGGAAGGGTCCCCTCCAGGGGCAGCAGTGAGTAAACACCCGAGCTGCTTCATCACGCTCTTCCTCAGCTGCAGCCGGTCCCTGTAGAGTGAATCCTCTCACCCTCCCTTGTCCTATCACTCAGCTCTTCACTTGGGTGGAAGCTTGTAGCCTCTGGTCCAGGGCCCTGGAGCAGAGTGAGGGATCCAAGCTGCAGTACTGTACTGACCCATCAAGGGAGCTGCACGTGCTTTGACCTTCATTTTTTCCAACGCCTCGGGTGGCATACGTATATCTTAACTGCATTTCCTCTGTAAAGTGTCAATGGTTCTTTTTCTCTAGGACAAAACTTACAAAAAAAAAATATGCAATTTTTTTATTTTGAGACTGTCCTGTGACTTGTACTCGTCATACCTTTCTTATGTACTTAAGATTATACAAAGATAGAATAAAGTTAATGCCAACTTGCTCATTACAGCGGCTCCTTTTCACTCTTCAGGACCTCACAGGGTACCCTGTGCTGCCAAACTGAAGTACAGACTCACCCCCCCCTCCTCAGCTGGGGGTGATGATCTCTTGAGGTCCCTTCCAACCCCTACGATTCTGTGATCTACCCATTAGGAGTTGTCAAATCTTGTTGGTTAGCTATAAATTCTTTATTGATTTCAGTTGCTGTACAGAAGTGCATAAACCAAGCCATGAGTTAAAAACTGTTCAAGCTGTTAATACCCACTTACTGCATCCCCTCCCTTTCCCCCACATCCCCACACCTCCCCCCTTTTCCCACTCTGGAAGGATTGGCTGTTGCCTTTCCCCTGCATCCAGCTGTTCAGTCAATCTACCTGTGATCCCTCCGAGATGCACTAGTGAGTTGGGTTAATACTGCTGCTGTGTCCTGCGAGGAGCGGGCACCAGGGCCAACAACCCTCTTGTGCAGCCCCCCAGAACCAAAGGAGATGCTGAGGTTAGTGCAAGGTTCAGTGTCCCCCATGTACTGGGAGCTCAGTCACATCCAGCCCCATCCTACTGTTCCACCCACACACACTGGAGCTGCCCAGCTGAACCCCCTTCCCCACCTCCCCGCAGGCTTTTCTATGCAGAAAGTGCCCTTGTTGCATGGTAGCAGCTGCCATAAGTACAGTAGTAGGACCCACCCCCCTCTGCTCCCAGTGTCTCCCCTCAGCTTCACTGCAGGAAGGGGAGGAGAGAAGTGTCAAACCACTCCTCTGAGAAGTGCAGGTGATCCCCTTCCACCCCCAGGAACACCAGTTTTCCTGCTTTGTCCATCTCCTGCAGCCCCAGGCGATCCTGCAGAGAGAGAAGCGAGCCTGTAGCTTTGGGGGGGGAGAAACTGGGGGGCCCAGTGCAGCAACACACTGACCCATGGCCAGAGACCAATGCTGCAGCAGAAGAGGCTGGCAGGGTAGAGCAGGATCCAGCTCTGCTCTTCAAAGTTTCCCATGGATGGGGGGGGAAAGGTGCTTTGGATATGCCTGGGACAGAGGTAACTCTTCTCCATGTTTAGGCACCCACCTCACAAGGCTCTGCAAAGGAGCAGAGCTCATTAAACACATGCTGAAGGGGATCCTGAGCCAGGGTGAGACCATCACTGTAATTCCCACTGCTAGACCTGGCTTGGAGAGGAACCCCTTGCCTAACAAGGCTGTGCCCCAACAATGGCAGAGACTGTGACCACCATGGAGCTGCAGGGCTTACAGCTCCTTGGGGTCCCAGGGATGCTACACAGTGAGGACCACAGAAGCCCCTCAGCCCCCAGGACATACCTCTGTGTACAGCGAGGTTTCCTTCAGTGGGACGGTCTCCTTGGCTTGGCCACTCTTGTAAAACCCAAACCACTGCCAGGAGAAAGCAGAGGAAGTGGTTGCTGAAGGACACCCAGGAGCTCAGCAGGTCCTTACCAGCTCCTGCCAGAGATGGGCTGCACCCTCCTCAGCACCAAGCCTGTGTTTGTGCTGGGCTGGCTCTTCCCCACCAAAGGAGGAACAAGCAAGCAGGAACTAAGCCACCCACCACCCAAAAGCAGCACCCACCCTGCCCGCCTCACCTCAGAGATTGGGGGGTCGACCATGGTATCGTTGAGGAATTTCACCATCACAAACTTTTTCAGTGCCATCAGGTTTTTCTTGTAGGTCTCATTGACACCCTGGGGGAGAGTGACAAGAACAGCTCTGTGTCATGGGACACACCACGGAGACAGGAGACACCTGTCTGCTCCATCCCACCCTGCTCCTGGGAAGGAAACCCTGGACTGTGGGCAATGCTGAGCTGGGTGGTGTGGTTGAGAAAGGAGAAGGAAGCCATCCCAAGGGATCTTGACAGGCTTCAAAGGAGTGCCTGGGATAAGGTTCAACACTCAAAGTGTCAGGCTTTGTGCTTGGGCTGGAGGGATCCCAGACAGATAAACAGACTGGGAGAGGAGCTCCTGGAGAGCAGCCCTGTGAGAAGGGCCTGGGGTTGCTGGAGGGGGAGAAACTTCACATGAGCAGCAGTGGCTCTTGCAGCTCACAAGGCCAATGGGATCCTGGGCTCCAGCAGCAGAGGGGTGGCAGCAGGGACAGGGAGGGGATTGTCCCTCTCTGCTCTGCCCTCATGAGGCCCCCCAGCTGCCTGTGTCCAGAGCTGGGGCCTGCAATACAGGAAAGATGTGGAACTGTTGGGAGAGGGTTCAGAGGAGACACAAAGATGATCAGAGGGCTGGAGCAGCCCCCCTGTGAAGAGAGGCTGAGGGAGATGACTTGTTCAACCTGGAAAAGAGAAGGCTGTGGGGGGACCTCATTGCAGCCTGCCAGTCCCTGAAGGGAGCAGAGGAACAGGAGGGGAATGGGCTTGTTAAAGGGCAGAGACTGGCAGGACAAGGGGGATGGAGTGAAGCTGAAGGAGGGAAGGGTTAGATGAGATATTAGGGAGAAGTTCTTCACAGAGAGAGTGGTGAGGGGCTGGAACAGGCTGCCCAGAGAGGGGGTGGGTGCCCCATCCCTGGGGGTGTTCAAGGCCAGGTTGGATGGGGCCCTGGGCAACCTTGTGTAGCTCCAGGCCTGAGGTTGGTGTCCCTGCCTGTGGCAGGGGGTTGGAGCTCTGTGACCCTTGGGGTCCCTTCTAACCCAGACCAGTCTGGGATTCTATGACTGCACCAGCCCAGGAGCCAGGAATGTGTGTTTTCATCCCCAGCCTCTCCAGCTCTGCTCGGGCTGTTCAGCCTCATCTCCTGTAACGATGTGATGGGCCTTCCCAGGGGAGGGAGGGGATTCACCCACTGGAACAGCGATGGGTGGACTCAGTATGTGGCATATCAATACCAACCACTCTGGAAAAGCAGAGGGACATGGGAACTGCCCTGCCATGGACATGGCTCATTTGTAAACCTACCAGTGGAAACACCTTGTACGCTCCTGGGACGCAGGGCAAACAACTGCTCCCCTTCAGCTCCAGCAAAACTACACCCAGGGAGAGCTAATGTGAAGGAACTCCCTGCTAAAGTTCCTGCCCCCCTGCAATCACCAACCAGGTCCTTACCCTCTCCTGATTTATGTCAGCCAGAAAGATGCTGTTTTTCCTGTAGTCCTCCTCCTTCAGAGGGTTGTGCCAGTACTCTGCTTGTACCAAGCTGGAGAAGGGAGAAACCGAAGCTGGGGTCAGAAACACAGAGCTGCTCATGTGAGCCTGGCCCGTGGTGCTGCAGCCCTGAGGAGTATACTCACTGCTCCTGCACAGCTTGTGTGTAGGCACCCAGATCCAGAGTCTTTCTGATCCAGTCACAGATGTGGGAGCTCTCGCCAGGGCAGCGTGGAAAGCCATACACACCTGGGTATGGAGACATGTGTTACCATCCAGGGAGCCAGACTCTAATCCCTTAATCCCTCTGGCTGGTAAAGAGCCACCCTCTTAGGGAGCAGCAGCAAGAATTACCCAGGGAATCAGGCGGCTTTTAATCCTGCTATCTCATTAGACAGCCCTCCTGCCCCTGGGCACCACTCCACACACAGGTAATGGGTGTGTTCTTGAGCTGAGGTACTCCAGGAGAACAGGGGTGTGCAGAACACTGTCCAGCTCACCTGGCATGTTCCTGGGGGCTCAGGATGGTTCCCTACAAGCCCTCTCACTACACTACAAAGCAGCAGACCCAGGCTGTGGAAATTCTCTGGGGAGAGCGTTTGAAATTCACTGTCAGCCACACTGAACTGTGCAGCCCTTCAATTCCACTCCACACTGGCTCTTTAATTGACTGCACAATGCCCTTCCCTTTCCTCAGGGCTTGAACCTTCCAGATCCTGACTGTGGGACAGCCTCCTGACCCCGAAGGTGGAGTTTCACAAAGGCTTTGCTCTGTAGTTAGAAGCTGCTTCTCCTGAAACACCTGATCCCCAGCGCTTCCAAAGCACAGAACAATTCTATGTGGACAGTAAGCTGTCTGCTTGCAGGGGTGCCTTCTCGTTGCCAGTTAAGACCAAGAGAGATGAGGAAGCATCAGCAAAGCAGAGCAGAAGGTTCAGGAAGAACAAAGGGATGGTTAGCTCATAATGGATTTTAGGAAGAGGACAACAAAGAAGAAATCACTCCTCCTGTCAACAAGAGCCCCACACACACACTTCATGGAGGTTAGGAGGAGAGGTAGCTGAAGAGGACACTACCTTGGTGCTGTCCCCCAACGGAGATCAAATTGAGCATGGGAGGAGAAGGACACCTCTGGGCCACTGCCCGCCTGTGGAGAGAGATGGAGGAGCTGAGCTGTGGCTCTGAGGGCCACCAGCACTGGTTCACAAGTGCTCCTGGGTTAGGTAAAAGGATTGCCAAGAGAATTAACCCTTCCTGGTAGAGCAGAGCTACAGGCAAACGCGTTCTTACCTCCTTTGGAGCGCTCCTACCTTTATGAAGGTCGATGGTAGCTTTACCAAGCTTTACGTGATGGTTCCAAGCTACCATCTGCTTGGTACTTCAAGAGAGGTTTAAATCAGAACCCAACCCCCACCAGAAATCACTGGGAATGGACTGGAAGTGTAGACTTACAGGAACTGCCCTCCCTGGGAGAAGCCCATTGCGTTGTAGCCTCCTTTCAGGTGAGGGTCCTCTGCAAGCTGGCTGCACACCTCTCTCACTTGATCATTCACGTTCATGAAGAAGCTGTTCTCCATATCCTGGTGGATCAGCCAGATGAGAACATACAACAGGTGCCTTTGGGGGGGGGGGATTACGCTATTTCATACTCTGCACACAGATGGCTAACAGCTCTGCTCCTGAAAGGGAACCTGCACTTCCACACCAGGCCAGAAACCAGACTCCAGTGTTGAGACTTCCCTTCACTGGGGCTTTGTTCCTGCTCTGCCTGGCAAACCCATCCCACACCTAATGGTGGCCCTTCCCCAAACCTCCTGACAGTCAAGAGTCAGACTGTGTGGAAGAATATCCTGCTAAGGATAAGGATGTTATCCTAAAGGTGCCTGAACGGCTGGAACTGGACAGGATGGGCAGGGATAAAGCTCCACTTCAGCTCAGCAAGTCACCACGTGCCTGCACACCACCTGCAGTGCTCAGATCAGCGGATCTGCACATTAATCCAATTTAGACTGGGGATTTGGGGTTCATTAGCAAGACTTGATTGGTTTCTACCTGCCAAAGCTGTTTACTTCCTGAAGAGACCGAGCTGGGAAAGCCCAAGACAAATCCTTATGGAATCCTGTTAATAACAGACCGTGCTGCCGAGCCAACCCTCACATCCGCAGCCTGCTGAGCAGGCCCGGGGCGGCCAGCAGAGCCGCTTACCTGGATCAGGTTGCTCCCGATCTTCAGAGACAGAACGTACACCCCCGGTATCTTCCTCTCCACGAGTTTTTTAATGTAGCCCATGCTCTGCGGGTTGCAGCAGCTGTCTCCTGCGGGAGGGAACAGCGCGACGCGCCGTCACGGCGTGGCCCGGGCCCTCACCCTGCGGCCCGGGCCCTCACCCTGCCTCACCTCCACAGATACACCGGGCCGAGCGGCGCTGAGCCCCGGGGGAGGAGGAGGAGGAGGAGGAGGACACCGGGGCCGCCTGAGAGCAGCCCTGGGGGCCTGGGCCTGCCAAATCCCGCCGCCCCGCCCACAGAACCGTTACCAGGACCCAGCCCCAGCCCCGCCGCCTGTCCCCGCTCACCCATGCCGTGCCAGATAACCAGGGGGACGGCGGCGGCCGCGCAGCCCAGGCACAGGGAGAGGGACAGGCACAGCGCCGCCGCCCTGAGCGCCGCCATCTTGGCCAGGCACATGACTTGCGGGCGGCACGGGACACGGGAGGCGTGGTCTAGGCAGGGGCGTGGCCTTGGATGAGGCGTGGCCTTGGGTGAGGCGTGGTCTTGAATGGGGCGTGGTCTGGAGGGGGCGTGGTCGGGGATGCAGCCGCGGGAGGCCACAGCTCCGCCCTGTGCCGCTGCCATAGACCTTCCCCCACCGGAGCCCCTGGCAGCAGAACCCGGCGTCAGAGGTTCCGCCGGCGCGGTGGCTGGCGGACGGGCTGCGGGCAGTTGTTAAGGCTACAGAGTGAAAGATGGCGCGTCACGGACAGGGCAGCACCAGCTGCTCACACTACAGGACTGGGGTAAAAGGCCAGACCCGTTCGCACGTGTGGGCATCTGTCTGTTAAGTATCTCAGAATCACAGAGCTGTAGGGGTTGGAAGGGACCTCGAGAGCTCCTGGGGTCCAACCCCCCTGCCAAAGCAGCTCCCCAGCTCATACTGCACATGTCGGTGTCCAGATGGGTCTGGAATCTCCCCAGAGAAGGAGACTCCACACCCCCTGGGCAGCCTGTCCCAGGGCTCCCTCACCCTCACTGGGGAAAAGTTCCTCCCCATGTTGGTGTGGAACTTCCTGTGCTCCAACTTGCAGCCATTGCCCCTTGTCCTGTCCCCACAGACACTGAAAAGGGGCTGGTCAATTCCCCCTGCACCCCATACTTAAGATATTTATAAACATTGATTAGGTCCCCCCTCAGTCTTCTTTTCTCCAGGCTGAACAGCCCCAGCTCTCTCAGCCTTTCCTCACAGGATAGATGTTCCAGGCCCTTCATCATCTTCGTAGCCCTTCTCTGGACTCTCTCCAGGAGATCCCTGTCCTTTTTATCCCGGGGAGCCCAGCACTGGACACAACACTCCAGGTGGGGCCTGACCAGGGCAGAGTAGAGGGGGAGGATCCCCTCCTGTGACCTGCTGCCCACACTCCTCCTGATGCCCCCAGGATCCCATTGTCTCTCTCAGCCCCAGGGCACACTGCTGGCTCATGGCCACCCTGTCGTCAACCAGGACCCCCAGGTCCTTCTCCACAGAGCTCCTCTCCAGCAGCTCCCCCTCAGCCTGTCCTGATACATGCAGTTGTTCCTCCCCAGGTGCAAGACTTTACACTTGCTTTTGTTGAATTTCATCTGGTTTCTCCCTGCCAACCAGATGAAATTCTCAAGATGGAGACAATTAAGCTCCTTCATCACTGCTGAGCCCATGATTTCAGACATCTAGTGTACTTAATACCTACATTCTGGGCTTATTTTTGTGGTTCAATAGGGTTGCACAGTGACACTGAATAAAACTGATTCCCTGGCTCACTTTGGGGATGTGAGATCTGCCAGGTTTGGAGTGTAAAAACGGATGTCTTGCATGTTTGGAAACAAAAAGCTGTGTTATATAGACTTTAAAAGAAGATGCAGAATAGATTTATAATTATTGTAATTAGAGTAAAAGCATGATTGCACTGAACTTAAATCCTGGTCCAAATTTCCTATACACTCACAAACCCATTCACATAGAATTATAACTTCCTAATTAATACTGGATCATTCCCATTACAAAGTAGAAACTATCAATTATTGATGATGCTTGTATTTCTTCCTAGCTGTTTGCATCTTTTCACTCTCCAGTTCTGGGCTCCTTGGTATAAAAAGGACAGGGATCTCCTGGAGAGAGTCCAGAGAAAGGCTACGAAGATGATTAAGGGCCTGGAACAGAGCACTGTGGATAATGCAGTGTGGGTGCATGGAAACTGCCTTCCCAACTCACAAAGAGTTATAAATCAGGTTATGTTTATTCAGTGCTGGGTGCACCAGGGATCACTCCACCACAAGCTTGCATACCAAACACTGCAATTCACCTTAGTTACAGACAGTAGGACGTTACATATTCATGGTGTATCACAATACACCTATACATATGCATAACCTGTCCAGCTTTGTATTTAAATCAGTCCCAGAAAGTAATTTCCATAAACTCCTCCCAGTTGCACCTACGCACCATCTCCTGGTGGTGGTCAGGGGTCTCCAAGGGTCTCAGGGATGAAAGCTCAGAGTCTTCATCAGGTTGAGCTTTTCACCTCCTCCTCCTGGCACATGCAGAGTTGTGATTGTTCCAGATGGGCACAATTATCCTTGGGATAATTCCTCCTTATCAGTCCTGGGTCTGCTTTAAGAACACTAATCACTCCAGTCCAACAACACTAGAAATTAGTTGTTCAAATAAGACATTGCTTATGCAAAGTCACCTCTGACAGAACCACTATGGTACTTCAAACCATCCTGTTAGCAAGCCCACCTTTGCAAGCATCTTGTTAGCAAGCCCCCTTTAACTCTTTGCAAGCATCCTGTTAGCAAGCCCCCTGTATCAGTGTGTACAAATAAAGCCCTCAGAGATGCACAAGTGACTATGCACGTGGAAAGACCTGCTCATGGATGTTCTTATCAAGCAAAATACAGAGGGGGGATTTGTCTTCACGAGCAGAGCTAGAATATTCTCTTTAGAGTTCAGCTTCCTCCTTTCATCCCACCCACCACCAGACACTTCCTGACATTTCTCCTGCAGGCAGAGCAAGGCAACTGCTTCTTTTCTTCTTCTTTTTTTTTTTTTTTTTTCCCTTTTGCAACGGCTGCTCCTTCAGAAATCTGTGGGTGGTGGGGGAAGGGGATGTAATCTCAACAGCAAACACAGCCCAGCAAGTCTGGGACGTGAGGGGGAGTTTCAGGATGAAAATAGGCCTCTGCCAGCTCTCCTGCGTTTGTGTATCTATGACTAAGCATGCCAAATACGTCGCTTTTAAAAGTTGGCTTCTGTCTTTCCTTGATTTTTGTTGTTTCCAAGCCTCCTGCTCCCCTTTGTCCTCGCAGCCCCGGGGGACCTCGCAGAGGCAGGCCCCTGACATCACCAGTGCCAGAGAAATGCAAATCCCAGCGGGTGAGCCAGCCCTATGCGCTGTGGGGACAAAGCCAGAGCAGCTCCAGAGCCAGGAGATAACTCCCCCTTGCTGTCACCCTTGGGACTGCCTGTGACCCCAGTCTGCTCCGGCAGCAAGAGGAGACTCCACCAGCGAGTGTTTTTCCATTGAGATATTCACTGCTTTTGCTTCCATCGTTAGAGCCCTGCCTTGGAAGTGTCTGCAGTACGGGGGAACCTAAAAGGCAGAGGTTTCAGCAGCTCTGTCCAGCTCCAGGGCAGAAGAGGCTGCTGCTGGCTGCTCATCTCCAGAGTGGTTGCAATGGCTCTGCTAGGGAGGAGCCTCCAGGCTCCCCATAGGGATAGTAGGTAATAAAGCTGCCAGGCTCCAGTTAGTCTCGCCTGGACCAAGTTCCACCTTGTTCCCCAACAGTCCTCCCTGTGCACCCAGGCTGGATGTGCTGAGGACCAGGATTTTGGGAGGTTATAGTTCCCACTCCCCTTAGCACCATCTAGCACATCTCTCCACACTCCATGTAGGACTGGCCTCTCATCACAGCCAGTCTCAGTCCTCACAATGATGGGGACAAAGCACACCACATTTCAACTCCAAGCCTTCCTTGCTTTCACCTCTCACATTCCCTGAAGTCTCCCAGTTCTGTTTCCTCAGTTTTCTCCTCACACTGTCCCTGCTCTCAGGCCACCTTACACCACAACCACCTCCACAGCAGAGGTGCTCCAGCCCTCTGAGCATCTTCATGGCCTCCTCTGGACTCACCCCAACAGCTCCAGGTCACAGTGCCCACTGGAGGCCAAACACCACCCTGGCAAAAGGTGAAATTTGCAGAGGGTCTGAGGACAATGTGAGTCTCCAGGTTTTGCTCAGGGTACTCTACTGCCAACAGCAAATGGTTCCTAGCACAAAGCATGTTTGTACGGGGGTGACTTGACAGTACAGCTACACTGGTCTCACCTACGCTGAGCCAACCTTTCCTAAAGCTGTACTGCAGGAATCAGGAGAGGTAACACTTTGCTATGCCTAAAGTCCCATGTTTTATACACTACACCCCCCATTGTTCCTCTGAGTCTCTCCTTGGGCCCCAGATGTGGGTACAATACATGCAGCAGCCATGTTTCCTAGCCCACCCTACAAAGCCTGTCCTATTTGGCTGCTCATTGATTCTTAGTTGTTATTAATTTGTATTTGACCCCAAACACACAGCAGTACTGTAAGCACCTGCAATTCTCTGAAGAGAACTTGAGCTGGAAGAGAGGAGGGAGTGCCTGGATCCCAGTATGTATGGCTGGCAGGTTTTCTGGGTGATCTATATTCAGCTGTGCATGCCCATGGGTATGTGGAAAGATCATTCATCCAGTTCACTGAGCTGCAGCCTGCATGTGGAAGGAGTTTCATGGCTCCTTTTTTAAATGTCACTGTTTTAAAGACGAATAGTCTCATGCAGAATTGTGAGGCAGATTTTATTATGGGCACTCCAGGGGTAAATTAAAAAGCAATTCAAGAACAATACTGTGGAACAATCTTATCTTATCCCTGTCTTATCCAGGAATTTATCTAGGCCTGTTCTGCACTAGTCATCACCACAGTATCTACATATTATGTGGTGTCTTTTTTAGCCCTGTTAGTATATATACAGCCCATTTAGAGTCAAAAGTAAGTCAGGTCTGAACATACTAGTGTTGGACCTAGTAGGGCTGGATAGATGGTTGGACTTGATGATCTTGAAGGTCTTTTCCAACCATAACCATTACATGATTCTAAGCTGTAAAACCTCCTGCTTTAGCTCAAACACCCTATTCAGAGAAGAGGCTGAGATGTCTACAGAACACACCAGGGTTGATCCTAATTTTAAATGGTCCATGCTCACTGTCCAGCTTAAGCAAACCCCTTCTATCAGGCTTAGATTTCAACAGCATATGGTTGTATTATGACCTAGATTGTTTAGGATCTAACAATGTGTTTTGCTTGGTGGTCTGAAAGCATTTTAAGTTGCATGTTGAATGTTCAAATATTTCCATCAACTCCTCAATTTACTTATAAGAACCATGAGATGAAATAAAGATGTTCCCATCCTGCTCTGGCAGGGGGTTAGACTAGATGATCATTAGAGGTCCCTTCCAACTCCTAATGTTCTGGGATTCTGTGATTCCAGCATGCTTGAAAACATCACATAAAATTTTCATGTTATAAAATAATATGGAAATTTACAATTTAGCCCAAAGAAACTGTAACAGTTCTGTCAAGTCTTGTGATGTTACTGGTAGTCTTGTGGTTTATGAATGCCCCAGCATTTGGAGTTGGGATTACATGAAAATATATGTTTAATTAAAGCAAACAAAGAAAGAACTCCCCAACACACACACTTTCTAAACTAAAGCCTGAAAAGGCAGCACATTATAATGCCTCAGAAACCAGAGGTCACAAAGAAAAAAACAAGGTTGTTATCCTTTAGATCTTAATTCATAAACCAACCTCATCTTTTAAGGTCTTCCTCCTGAGTTCTCAACACTTGGATTTCTCAACATTGTTACTAATTGTTTAGGTAACTTATAAATATTTATATTCTGAGAGGGCTATTGGCTCTTTTCTTCTCTCTCTCTCTCTCTCCATTTTCTGCCTTCCTAGAAAACCCCATTCAGAACTAAGTGCATTTTCAGCACTCAGATGATCTGCACATGTACAGCACATCTGTGCTGTTACACACACGCTCTGGGGAAATCTGTGTGTGCACAGTGGCCTTTTTATGCACAACATCCACATGTCCTGCCATCTGCTCAGGGCACTAGTGGATGTGTCCGAGGGAACCTTGACATGTGGCAGCCCTATATTTAGATTACACTTCAATTTCTAGCTCTTCCAAAAAAAAACCCCCAATACTGATATAAATATCAAGTAATATTAAAATATTTTATTATTACAATGTTAAAATATTCAAATATTCAGTTTTAATCTGTAGCTAAGGATAAAAGTAATTTTTGAATGATTATTAAAGTTCACATGAAACTTAGTTTACATAGAACATCTTTTGACATCCCAAATAAAGAAATTTCACAAAAGAACTCATTGGCTGAAATTACTTTATACTTGAGGATAAGGATTAATGTGTAAGTGAAAAGCATTATTCATAACTTATTAAAATTATTCCATTAATTACTTCATTGTCATTGGAATGCAGTCATTTCTAAGGAGAAACCTGACAGGATTTCTGATATGAATCCCAATTTGATGTATCTAGCATTTTGGGCCAGAAGGACAGTATTTATTTAAGGATCATTTCATTCTCCATTGAAATGCAGCTGCTGCTTAATACCACTCTTTAACTGTGCAAATCAGATAAAGCTAGGAAGCGGAGATCTCTCTTTAAGACAAAGTTTTAATTAGCAGTTAAGATTATTTAAGTAGTAAGGAGAAAGGAACACATTGTTCTTAACTGCTTGTGGGTGCTGGTAATGTTTGACATTGTTCACAATAAAAAAGGCATTAATCTGTATCTTGTGCATAGTCTGAAATTTTTTCTTAATAAGCCTATGTCTTGGTGATGTTTTGAGCATGGTAATTATTATAAAGCATGAAAATGACCAGGAACATTACAAAGTGTTAAATATTTAGGGTTTAACCTTGAAAGGTTACACTGCTTTTTGCAACTGAAATGTGACTTCTCAGGTATTTCAGGTTAAACTTGTATGCAAATCTTTATGGGCTTAAGATCTGAGTCTATAGAAACAACCCCTATATGGGTTTTTTATCAATACCAGATGAGGAAAAATGTGGTCAAATATAAACCATCCATCCCAACATTAAAAACGTGGCGGTTTTAGAGTTGTACCAACAAATGTTAAATTAACTAAAAAAGAAATAATTATATAATAGTTCATTCATGAGGGATACAGTAGAGGCACCACAAATAAAAACCAGATCGGTCTCTATTCTTGGGCTGATTCTAATAAAAAGAACAAATCAAATGTCCTGTGAATACACCATGTGGTCTTTGAAACCCCTGGGCAGTAGATCTGGCTAGACTCCATGGCAGTGCAAAATTAAGAGTAAACAGACTCTGGCTGAAAGGTAGATTTAAACCTCTCATCACTTTGGGTTTGGAATGCGATTACTTCTTTAAACTATGGTTTATCCTGTGCTGAGCATCCAGTTGAATAAACAAATACATACCCTCTCTGACAGGAAGGCTGCAAGTCCAACATGTCAACTTCTGGAGCGCTCCTGAAGGGAAGTTGAGACAATCCTGGGCTACCCCACACCACCACGTCCATCCCCTAGGGCAACCTTGCTGGTGGTGCTGGGAAAGTGGCAGGGCATCCTGGGGATGAGCAGGATGCTGTGGAGAACAGCACGAGCATCGTGCCACTGAGGCATCATGGCGTGAGGCAGGTGCTGCGGCCTGGCAATGCTGAGGTGGGAGCACTGTGCCATGGCCAGACATGCTGCTCGGCCTGGCAAAGGGTGAGGTGAGGCACAGCCAGGCCTTGCTCAGTGCCACCACCAGCCGCCACCTCAGACCAGGCCTGACGGCCATGCCAGGAGGTCATGGGCCCTGTGGCTGCCATTGGGCCAGTCGAAGCCCACCTGGGCCTCACACGTTCCAGGCTGAGCCTCACACCTCCCGCTCCGCGCCCGCCCGGGGGGCCGGTGCTAGGCGGACCCCCGAGCCCAGACCGCCCCCCAGGCCGGGCACTCTTGGGGAGCCATCAAGCCTGGCCCCGAGGAGGCCCCAGTGCGCCTGCGCGCGGGGGAGAGCCTTGGGGGGCGGGAGGCGGGGACGCGCGGCCGTACGCAGGCGCGCGGCGCATGCGCGCTAAGGCCCCGCGCTGGGCTTGTCGTTGCAGCTTTAAGAGGGCTCGCGGCCTGGCGGGTCCGACCCCCCCCGCCGCCCCGAGGAGCCGCCGGGCCCCCGCGCCAGCCCCCTCCTACCGCGGCACGGCGCGGGGCCGGCCCCGGCACCCCGCGGACACTCTCCTCGGTGACCCCCGAAGCGGGGGGAAGGCTGAGAGGGAGTGACCCCCGGCCCCTCGCCCCGGGCTGGGACAGCGGGGGGGGGGGGGCTCAACATGGCGGAGGCCAAGGAGGAGGGGCCCGGCCCCCGCGCCAGGGTGAGTGGGGGGCGCGAGGGGAGGTCAGAGGGGAGGGGTCAGGGGGCGGGCTCAGGGCGGGAGGGGGCCGGGGCGGCCGGGCATCGCCGAGCGCCGCCGGGATGCAGCGTGCGAGGCGCCGTGGCTCCCGCCGCTGTCCAAGGCCCTGACGGTGGACCGGCCTGGCCGGGGGTCGGCAGCCTCCCCAGGGGCCGAGCAGCCGCGGTCCCCGACGGCCCGGGGACAGGCGGCCCCCGGGCGGGCGCATCGCGGCTGCCTGCTGGCTCCGGGCAGGCGGGCAGTGCTGTCCCCTCCGGCCCGTGAGCCGCGCTGCCTCAAGGTTTCCTCAGTTTTCTGTTAGCTCTCCATGAGGAGAGTGTCGAGACATCCTTTTCATAAGCTTCTTGGCATCACTTAAATGATGAACTTACGGCTAAGCGGGATCCCTCATCACCGCCCATCTCCTTCTTTGAAACACATTGTTCTTGTTCCTCCTCTTACATCTGTTTCAGTGGTCCATCTCAAACCATACTGAGTTGTCAAGATGGCAGTTTCACCCTGTGCTTAGGTGCTTGGGCTGCATCCATTGTGTGAGTACCATTGGCCATGCTGATCCTGACCTTTGGCTTCTAAGTACGCTGGCTGTACTCATCTACTTGAAGAAATACTTTGTCTTTTAAAAAGATGGAAGGTCTTTTTTTCACTCATGCCTTCTAGCCTGTGAAGTAACAGAGGGAGAATAACTTTTTAAGCAGTGCTCAACATAGCCTTGCAATGGGTCATGTCCTCTTTTGCTGTGTAGGGAACTTTTGGCTGAAAGCTTTCTGATAGAAATGAGCTTAAGTCATCTTCAAAGTTGTGTGGAAGGGCCATAGTCCACTACAAGACTCAGACCTGTCCATTTCCCTTTTCCCAACAATGAAGAAGTTTCCCCATTCTCCAGCCTTGAGAAAGACAAGAACACCAGCTCCAAGTTTTCCATCCCTATGTGTGAGAGAAGTTTTAATTTGCTGAATGTATTTCAGGGAACGTGAAACTTGTGGTTGTGGTGAAGCTAATTGCTGCTAAACAGAAGAGTTGACCTTCAGGGTTTAATTGGAAGAGTTGCACAGACCTCCTTTGGCTACTCTGTGGTTATGGAAATGAACATCCTCACCAAATTGTCCCAGACCTGTGTTTTTTAGATGCTTGTGCTTATTGGCACACAAACTCAAAGGCTGTTGTGGAATTGCTCACAAATGTTACATAAATTATGTGTCTTCAGGGGGGGAAATCAAGTTTTTGGCTGCCTGCAAGAAGTTTAAGGAGAAATGGCTGCATGTAGGACAGTAACTTAAGAAGTCTTAAATTAAACTTCATTCCCAGCAATGGAAATATTAGTTGATGTAAGGAAATGCTTTTCTACTGTGAGGACAGTTGGTCATTGGAACATGTTGCTCACAGAGGTTGTGCAGTCTCTATGCTGGTGTCTAGTGGTCTCTTCAAGCTTGTTGCCTTCGTATGCTCAACTTATGTCAAGTTACCTGCTGTTACCAACAATAAAATAAAGCTTGCCTTTTTTACCTTCTTAAGCTTGCCAGATACCTGCTGAGGAATGATAGAGTATCAAGTGTGTTGGTTGGATAACCATCCCTTGGTGGTAACTCCAGAAGTCTCCACCAACTATTGCTCCACATGTCCCTGTATATTTTGGAAAGCCTCTCCTTCTCTTGGCATGCATGTCATTCCCTGTTCCTGCAGAAACTGATAATTCAATAAAAATGTAGGGATGAACCTGGAAATAGGCAGTTGCCATAGGCAAGTAAGGAAAGAAGATCTTCCTGGTCCCTAATCTGACAGTAAGGTTAATCTTGACTGTCCCAGAAAGGCTTCTGTGAGGTTTGAGAATAAATGGTGACTCCAGTGCCCTGCACTGCATCAGTCTGAGAAGTGTATTTCCTTGTCTCCTTTCCCAATCACAAACACAGTTATGCATCAATGTGTTCTTGTGGAACGTGGGGAGAGGTGAAGCCTTCCTGGCTGCTCAGATGACTGATGGAAGCTGTGAAGAATGAGCCTAGATACCATAAGCATGGCACGCTCACCTAGCTTCCATTAAAGCCATCATCAGTAAGGTCTTGGAAGACCACCTTCTCTTCCCCATGGCTGTCCAGTTCCCATTCTGCAGGAGGTTATGGTGATGGACTCTTCCAAAGCCTGTGCCTAAGGAGTAAGAAGCATTTCTTAAAAATATATGTCCCTTTGTATGGAAAGAAACAAAGACAAATGTAATCATTTATTCAGGGAGGAGCTTAGGAAGTGCTGGCACATTTAGAATTGTTCTTTTCAATATTAATGGATTTTTTTGCAGATATTATCCCAGAAGGGTGTATAGCAAACCTGGCATTTTGCAAAGGAAAATTGAGAAGCAGTTGTCATCTTTTAGCTCACTCCATGATAACAAGCTGGAAAAGTTTTTGCTGGCGTTAGATTTGACATAGAAACAGTGTGGGGAAAGGTTTTGTGCCTCAGTTGTTATTTTAGAAAAGGTTCAAAAATGTTGAATACTCTTTTTGTGAATATCAACATATTTAGCTTTTCATACTTCCTAAATTGTATCCAGATGAACAGAAAAGGTGGTTGCTTGTTGGTTTTTTTTAACCACAGAATCATAGGGGTTGGAAGGGACCTCCAGAGCCCATCGGGTCCGACCCCCTGCCAAAGCAGGGTCCCTAGAACAGGTCACACAGGTTGATGTCCAGGAGGGTCTGGAATATCTTCAGAGAAGGAGACTCCACGACCCCCTGGGCAGCCTGTCCCAGGGCTCCCTCACCCTCACCATGAAGAAGTTCTCCCACATATTGGTGTGGAACTTCCTGTGCTTCAACTTGAGGCCATCACCCCTTGTCCTGTCCCCACAGACACTGAGAAGAGGCTGGCCATGTCCCCTTGTGTCCCACACTTCAGATATTGATAACCATTGATCAGATCCCCTCTCAGGCTTCTTCTCTCCAGACTGAACAGCCCCAGCTCACTCAGCCTTTCCTCACAGGGGAGATGCTCCAGTCTTTTAATCATCTCCATAGCCTCCTCTGGACTCTCTCCAGGAGATCCCTGTCTTTTTTATCCCAAGGAGCCCAGAACTGGACACAACACTCCAGGTGGGGCCTGACCAGGGCAGAGCAGAAA
Source organism: Laterallus jamaicensis coturniculus (assembly GCA_022605575.1). Classification (NCBI taxonomy): domain Eukaryota; kingdom Metazoa; phylum Chordata; class Aves; order Gruiformes; family Rallidae; genus Laterallus; species Laterallus jamaicensis. The sequence continues at coordinate 4,719,448 of JAKCOX010000028.1, forward strand.
GGGAAGATCACCTCCTTTCACGTGCTGGCCACGCTCCTTTTGATGCCCCTCAGGATCCCATTGGCTCTCTTAGCCACCACCTCTTAATGCAGCTTATGACAATATTTGGGGCACTTCAGCTTTCATTTGTGTATAACATCAGCCTTGCAGTGTTTCCGCTCTGAATGGAGTGATCATTTATTTATGATGGTTCTCTGTCAGCCCACTGAGCTGGACAGGACAATTTGGGGTGTACAGTGTGAATGACTGAAACCTGACACTGAGGCTTGTGGAAATACATTTTGTGTGAATAGGTGAGCACCTGGGTGTCACCAGCAATAAACCAGCTGTTTGTGGAGGATTTTTAATTTTGCATGGCTTGAATTAAAAATTGAAGGTGATCATCTCATTTAGAAAGTGGTGTTAGTGGGCTACTCTTGTGTGGTGTGAAGCTGAAGGAAACTATTCCTCTGCAGAGGCTCATGCACCTCTTGAAAAGGATGCTTTGATGTCATGATCTTCGAGTTCCCCTGCTGAAAATCAGCATAACAGATCTCAGCCTTTTACATTAAGACTTCCCACATTGTATAAAATACAGAAAAGTATGCTCTTTAGCCCTACTTCAAGGCCCCTTGCATGATGAGGATAGTGGAAATTAATTCTGAAATCATTCCCAGTGCTCTTGAAGAGCTTATCTCAACATTTCTCTCATTTAATGACTTCTGTATCCCATCATTCCTTCTGACATTCCAATTCATGTTGGCCTTTCCCTAAACAAGTCCTGTAGCAAGTTAATGTAGTGAATTTTCCTCAAGGTTTTCTCTCAATGATTGACTGTTCAGATGTTTTCCATCATCTATTTTGTAAGCATCATAATAACATAAAAGCAGAGCTCTCGTGCCTCACTCCTGCTTTGGCTCTTAATGCTGGAACAGGCTGCCCAGAGAGGGGGTGGGTGCCCCATCCCTGGGGGTGTTCAAGGCCAGGTTGGATGGGGCCCTGGGCAACCTTGTGTAGCTCCAGGCCTGAGGTTGGTGTCCCTGCCTGTGGCAGGGGGTTGGAGCTCTGTGATCCTTGGGGTCTCTCTCCCAAACCATGCCATTCTATGATTCTTATTTTCTGCCATCATATGAACTCTTTAAGGCTTCTCCAGCAGTGAATGTTTCATCCAGGGCATGTTAGCAGAATCATGTGTGCTCCCATTGTCTATCATCATACCCTGTGTGTTGCCTTACATTCTTTGATAGAAAAAATACGTGTTTCTGCAGGGGCAAATGATAAGAGTACACCTGTAAGGTTGGGGGTTTTTTTAGGTGCTTGTCCTGTGGAAACATAGAAAAGAGAGTGGGCAAGAGTCAGTCTGGGAAAATAACCTGAGGACAAAATGAGTGCTCTTAATGGAAAGGTCCAGTAGAGGGTTCCCTCAGTGCTGGAGGTGTGAGGCTGTGATAAACTAATCCTTGCATGTTGTTGATCCCAGGAGCAGTTACTGTATTTCTAGAAGCTCATACCAGGCTGAAGCAAAAGCCATATGACAGATGAATTTGAAAAAGTCTGAAATCTGCTATTATCAGCTGCTCATGAACCACACCAGGAAAAGGGAGACCAATTTAAGCATCAAGCAGGCTGCAGCTTGCTGTGAACCTTGCAGCTATGGCCTGTAGTGCCATAGTCTTGTCTTCTAACTCTCACCCTCTGAAAGTGCTACTCAGAAATTTCCAGGGTAACACAATGCTTGACAGACTGCAACTTTGCTTTACTGGACTGGTACTGATCCAAAAATTGTGTGGTGTCTTCTGTCCTTTCTGCAAATGGTGATTGAAGGGTGATGGGAATGTCTTTAGTTTTGGTTACCATATTTGCTACCTGCTTTAGATGCACCTCTTTCATTTTAAAAATACATCACATAGTTTTAAAGTGTGCTGTGTCTAATACCTTTGAATTTTTTAGTAAACAAATGTATGATAATTATAACCAAAGTTTATTACTTCAGGTTTTTGGTAACAAACCCAAAAGATAAATTTTACAGTTGGTTCCTTTTCCCTTTGGATTGCTGGCCCAGGTTCAGAACAATATTTGAAGTCTTCTAAGAACTTGAAGTTTAGTATCAAAACCCTTTGTCCTGAGTTAGCCAAGCACTTGGACCTGAGAGCCATCAGGATCAGCAGTCTTTATGTCCTAGACCTTTTGCTGTCACTGTGGTGGTCAGAAAGCACAACCTCCCCCAAAGGGTGACCCAGGAGAGCCCAAGCAAGGTCCAAGAATCCTGGGCTCTTCTGAACCAACAAAATGCTGTGCTGTTGCTTGTGCATGTCAGTCTGCTGTGCCTGTGTGGAAACAATCTTTGAGTTGTATTGTAGGTGAGAAATCAAATAGTTGTGATAGGAGATTTCTTGCTCTTACTTTCTCAGCAGAGTAAAGCAAAGTGTAGATGTGAAGGTTTTCCATTTGCAGTCTCTGCTGTACCCAATCTATAAGCTGCAGTCTCTAAAAATACCTACTAAATAATTACCTGTCCAGTCTCACCCAGGTTCTCTGACCTGCTGGAGAAGAACTCTGTGGAGAAGGACCTGGGGGTTCTGGTTGACGACAGGGTGGCCATGAGCCAGCAGTGTGCCCTGGGGCTGAGAGAGACAATGGGATCCTGGGGGGCATCAGGAGGAGTGTGGGCAGCATGTCTAAGGAGGTGATCCTCCCCCTCTACTCTGCCCTGGTCAGGCCCCACCTGGAGTGTTGTGTCCAGTGCTGGGCTCCCTGGGATAAAAAGGACAGGGATCTCCTGGAGAGAGTCCAGAGAAGGGCTACAGAGATGATGAAGGGCCTGGAACATCTATCCTATGAGGAAAGGCTGAGAGAGCTGGGGCTGTTCAGCCTGGAGAGAAGAAGACTGAGGGGGGACCTAATCAATGTTTATCAATATCTTAAGTATGGGGTGCAGGGGGAATTGACCAGCCCCTTTTCTTTGGTCAGTGGAGACAGGACAAGGGGCAATGGCTGCAAATTGGAGCACAGGAAGTTCCACACCAACATGGGGAGGAACTTTTCCCCAGTGAGGGTGAGGGAGCCCTGGGACAGGCTGCCCAGGGAGGTGGTGGAGTCTCCTTCTCTGGAGAGATTCCAGACCCATCTGGACGCCGACCTGTGCAGTATGAGCTGGGGAGCTGCTTTGGCAGGGGGGTTGGACCCCAGGAGCTCTCGAGGTCCCTTCCAACCCCTACAACTCTGTGATTCTGTGACTGAGAAAGTCATCAGTGTAAGAGATGGGAAAGATCATCTGCCCAGTCCCAGGGCAGGATGATTACTGCCACAGGAATCTCTTCATTTCCACTGGAAAGAGAGGAAACCTGAATCACTAGCCTAATCAACTGATGTTTAATTGTCTAAATTTAGGTGAGAAGAACCTGGGGCAGAATTAGCACAACTGTACAGAGTTATTCCTACAGAGGAAATTTTGGAGTACTTGCTTTCTTTTGCTATTTTTTTAGTAGTTCATTTGTGTAGTTTTTTGAATCTTGGTCTTTGTTAAAACAGTCTAAAAAGTAAGTGGGAAGATTTGATCTTTATGAAATGATGCTATTTGCTCAAGAAACCTTTTATTAAACAGTGTTTAGTGAATGCAGACTGTTTACAGGCTGTTACTGTGTTTAAGATTGTGGGGTAGGAGTTGTGTTAGGGCTCCATGAAAAAAGTGACACTTTTTATGGGTTTTTGGCAAAATGTCTTCTGAATTGATTGGTTAAGTATGTTTGAAGAAAGTTTGTTGGGCTGGAGGTGCCTGTGCCAGGCAAGCTTCTCCTCCACTTCTCTGCAGGCAGAAGGACCAAGCAGATGTGGGTCTGTGTTTCTTCCTGCCTTGCTGTGTTAGTTGTTCATGTCCTTGCAGGCGTTCTGGGCAGATCGTCTTGTTTGTTCATGGAACGGGGCAGTTCTCAAGCACTCCATGAAGCAATCACAGGAGCTTTGCTGAGAGCTCTGGTCACACAGTGCTAGTGTTTTTTCTGCATGTTTTTACAGGTGTTGAGGCATTTTGTTCTGAAGAGCTTTGGATACTTGTAATAGTATCTGCAGAGAAGGTGGAACATCCAACGAAGCAGCCTATTGAAGGAACCACTTCTTACAGGGAAAGAAAAACTAGAAGCCAACTAGGGCAACAGCTACCAATGGGACTGGTACTGTAGCCACCTGAAAGAGAGAAATGCTGTTTTTTTAAAAGAAATGCTGTTTTTTTTAAGAGGAAAAAATGGTAGAACCATACAGGAAGGTGGAAGAGAAGTGGAACAGGCAAAGACGAATCCAAAGTTAGGAAGGTGCTTTGAAGAACAAAGCAGATAGCATGAATGCTTTTCTCTCTTCAACAACAGGAACACTGAAAGAGAGAGAACTGAATATACATCCAGGCTCTCCAGTTCTCACCACCAATTGTTGTTGGCATCGAACTCTTACGAGAAGGCAAGTGTGGTACCTAATGGTGAATGAGATGATTCACCAGTGTGGGCCTATTAACATATAAACCATTCTGGGAAGGAGGGCTGATAATCGCTGCTGTGTTTATCAACAAGCAGAAGGTGCTACATGTTTAATTCTTCCCAACTTGCATCCAAAGCCATCTCGTAGGCTTCTTGTTTGAGGACAGATTATAATGAAAAGCAGATGACTTGGGTTTTAGACACATTTCACTTTAATTAATTTACAGAGGGTTGGGTTTTTGTTCCCACAATTAGTAACATCCCTAGTAGTAATGATTGATTACCCTCTTGGTGGGGACATTGAGTAGAGGGATCTTTCTGAGGTGCTGGTCCTCTACCTCTAGATGGTTACCCTCATTGCTTCTTAGTTGTGTTATAGGGACTGGCTTTCCCTTAAAAGACACGGCAAGGGCTCTCTCTTAATGAGCTTCTCAGTTAAATGGAATTAAGGGGATTGCATGCTTTGCAGAACATAATCTTCTAAATAGCTGTACTTTTGAAAGCTTTGGCCAAATGTATACGTTTGTAATCTGAGAACTGCTGTCTTTCTTGGGGAATGCTAAAATATGTAACTGAACTGAAATACTTGGTTTGGAATAACTACTTTCTGAGTATCACAGCAGCAGTGTACGTTGTTATGATACAGACCCTGCTCAGATTTTGGTGATTTTTACATCCATGCAACTTCAGTTTAGTTTTTCTGACTTCTGTAGTGAGAAATAGGAATTATCTGTATCTCAACTCACTTACAAATGTAGTGTAACCAAACTCCCAGCATCAACAGGTTTTTGTAGAGTATCTTAACCAGCAGCAGGAAAGTTTAGTGCATTGATGGGGTGAGGTTTTGAGGGGAGAAGTTGTTTTGGTTTAAAAGAATGCCTTTATTGTGGATGTCTTGGTTTGTGGGCTTGATGTCTGCTTTGTGTCTGTGTGGACAAAGCCCACATGTCTTACAAGCTTCAGATCAGCACATCAAACTGGTGTCTTTGCAGAAACCATTGCAAGGTGAAGCATTCCCTTGTGGAGCTGCTTCCATCTCAAATCCATGGGTCTGTGGGCAGGTGAGAGAAGTGCTCAGATCCCCCTTCCATTTGTTTTTTCTAGGTTTAGATCAGAACCATCCAGCATTGGGAAAAAGTAAGGCATGCTATAACTACCTGTGTTTGACAGGCTGGGCTCATTGGCCCCATATAGTTTGACAATGGTACGTGGCTCCTGCCTGTGTGTTGGGTGGATATGGGAACCGTAAGGTCGTGTCGGGCTGTGTTTAGACTTGTCCTGTGTTGTGGTGTCCAGCAGGGAGCAACATGCAATTCAATATATGAATTTTAGGTGAAGCCATGAAGCCAGCCCTTTTATTAGGTGAAATCACCCAGATTCTAGACCTTTCTTACTGCAAACGTGGCAAGCTAAAAAACTGCTAATTGGTTACACACACTGCTCACACCATATTGATTGGTTAGTAATCATAATGAGTTCTGATAAACCTATCTTATAGCTAAACATCCTTAGTTTACCTTTAATACCTAAAAGCATCCCCACACCTGCTGTTTGACCCTCTTGTTCTGGTTGGTTCCTAACATGTTCTGTTCCTCCCAAATCCCTTCCCATAACTGCTTCTTGGTTTAGGGCAGCCTGTACCCCTATCAACAAGGCCACTGTGTTTTGAGAATGTGATTATTAGGATCCTCTCAGCATGAGGAACTTTTCTCATGGGAATAGGAGAATATTGTCAGGGCCTATGTCTTGGGAGAAGAGAGCTAGGCCGCCAGCAGGCCTGCTGCCTTCCCTGACACTGTGGATATTCAGAAAACTCAGGAAGGTCAGAAAAAGCAGGGGACAGAAAGGGGTGAGCCCATGCTGTGCTGCTCCCCAGGATGTCTGGGGCATCGCTCAGAATTCTAAAAAAGCCCAAACAGACTGGCAGCACCCTGTCCCTGAACCTTCTTTCCTGAAACTTCAAAGGTGTGTAAGTGAGGTGCAAGGTAAAACCCTGTGTCCTGAACGGGATAGGGAGCCAGGAGAACCTGGAAAATGCCTGCCTTTGTCTTTTTACACACAGAGATGATTGTTTGGGGTTTGCCTTTAAAAATAGCCGTTGTAGTATCCATTTAATTACCCCTAGACCAGAAGAGTGATTAAAAATAATCTGTTGAGTCTTGTGTGCGGCTGGAATGCCCAGGGAAGCCTCAAGGACACACCTCGCATTATCTACCCAGCTCAGCCTCTCCCCACTCGCGGCTCTGCCCCCCTTCTCACCCCTAGACAGCACCGTGCAGCCCCCTGACACCACCCCGCGGGGCTCCCCGGGGCACCGGGCCGCGCGTTGGCCGGTGGGCCGGCTGTCCGGCACGGAGCCGGGGCGGCTAGGGGGCTCTGCAGGCCCGGCATCATGCGCCGAGCTCTATGGCTCGCCTTGACCCCGCCGGGTTCTCTTCCTGCCGCAGCGGTTCTTTTCCTGTAGCAGGTATCTGCAGCAGGCTGGCTCTTTGTTACCCTCTGCTCTTCCCTCCCTAGGTGCTCCGAAGGTACGATTCGGGTGTTTCGGTGGAAAGCAGCTCCGGGAGAGACACGCTGCTGCTTACTTCTGCTCCTGCCGTGGAGTTTTCCCGTAGCAGAGGTGCAGCGCGGTTGGCTGCCTGCCTGGCATCCCTTCCAGGGATGTCATGTGTAAAAGGTCAGGGGATGCTTCCTGAGCTCACCGCACCTGGTTCAAGAAGAGCTATTACAATTTGAATTCCTTTTTGTTGATCCTGTTGTGTTGGGGGGGGGGGGGGGAGAGGGGGGTGGTGTTTAAAGTGGTGCCTTCCTCAGCCTAATGAATTCTGAAGGGAGGGTGGGGGTGGTTACACGGTGTGTATAGGGACAAGGGAACTGTACAGACAAGAAATTGAGAGTCATCTCTGACTGTTTTTAATTGCAGTTTTCTTAACATCTGCTTCCTTTCCACAGTTGGGTTATGGGTGCAGTAAAACCTAGGATAAAACTGCAAAAGGCTTGCTAGAAGGAGATGTGCCTCTCAGTGTGTGAAGTTCTTCTGGGGTTTTGTAACATGATATTTTGCAGACAAAACAAGTTGTGGCCACAGGCAGCTTCTCTCTTTATGTTGCACAAATATAACCTATTAATTGTTTGTTTGTGGATGCTATGGCAACGTTGAACGCCGTTAAAGAACCGAACAGGTTTTTAGTTGTTTCAAATTAGCACATTGTATTCAAGTGTAAACAGTGTCCTTCTGTCACCTGCTCCAAACAAGGATGGGTTAGTGCTGAGGGTGTAACACTGGTTTCCTTGAGTCTGATCGTTGCAAAAAATAGTGATATACCTTGTTGTATTTAATTTTTTTTAAAATTTTCATAAAAGCAGTACGTTCCATAAAGCAGTCTTTATGTAGAGTGTAGTTAATTTGAAGCACAACACATTGCTTCCAGGAATACCTAATTGCTTTGTCACTGATTTCGTATTCTTGTTTCATTTATTTATTTACTACAACTTGACTAGGCAGATCATTTTCTTGTGTTCAGTGCTAGCTAATGAGACAGAATCACTAAGAAAGATATATCCTAAACTATTTAATTTTGTTAATATTAAATTGTTCTGTCTTAAACTCTTAGGGAATGCTTGCTACTTAAAAGCTCTAAATATCCAAAGTTATTAAATATACTAATATATAATCACTAAATATAATCATTAATATAAATATTAGTGATTAAATGAACATGTTCAACTATGATACTCTTGAGTTTTGCTTTAAAACTGCAAGTGCATTTTGGGGTTGAATCCTAGAGTATTTTGACAGAAAACTTTTGTGTTCTGGAAACTTTCAGTAGCTATCAAGAACTTAGTCTGGGATGTTGAGGTGCATCTTCTTTGATTCCAATGAAATGCCATCTGATGAATCCATTTCATGTTTGCATCTAGAGTACTTTTGTTCCACTGATCACCAAATCTTCAAGTTTGAGGTGGAGAAATAAAGGGAGTTAAGAATGGATGATGGTTAATCAAAGGAGGAAGCATGAGGACTGGTGAGACAGGGAATTTCTCTACAGAAATGTAATAGATAAATGTAGAAATAGTAATTTGGATGTTAGTACTTACATTTCTGCACAATGCAAGACCATAATCCAGTGAAAGCCAGCATATATTGCTAATTAAGATGATATAATTTTGTGTAACTATTGTTATGCACAATTAAACAAAATTGCAGTAGGATTCAGGAAGGGAATAAAAGTATATATAATAGAGAGAATACTCCACACTAAGAAAAATGCTTACATCTCCTCATTTCAGGGCATAGTCCAGTTATAGACTGTTATGGAATGAGTAATTTATTGGGGAAATACATATATATACACACACATATATATATATATATATATTTATGTGTACATAGTTCCATATGTATCCACACTTCCCCTGATTTCCTGTCTTTGAATTTACACCATGTGGGAGTTCTGATGCTGTTCACCATCAGAAATTAGATGGTAGCTTAGATAAAACTGCTAGTATTATCAGATGCTGAAGTTCCTCTTGTATAAATATTTCCAATGGAAGCTTGTGAGCACAGACACAGATCTTCCTCTGTATCCTAAAACATTTTAAAGGAAGAAAACACTCAAGATCCCTTATTTTGACAGCCTCACAAAAGAAAGAGAAAAGAAACAAAATAGGCATTTTTTTTTCCCCCCAAGGATGACCTTGTAGTTGGGAAGTATTTTGGATTTCTTCCAGGTAGATTGTAAATGTTATCCAACTTGTCCAAAATATTTATGGTAGTCCCTAATGTGCTCTGGCAGGTGGCCCCTTGCATGATGTCATTTCTTTGAATGAGACTGTTGGAGAGGTCCAGACTGCAAGTGTTTTGTTTTTTTTTTTTTTCCAAATAACAGCATTTCTGGTTTGGTCACATTTTAGTAGAAGATTTACTCTCAACAGAGGAGGAGGAATACTGAGGGTTTGGATGTTTAAGGTAACCAGGATTGTGGTAGAACATAGAATACTTCCTTGCAGGTACTGTGGATCTTAAAAGAGTCAAAGAACTACTATGATACAAACCTGCTTCAAGAAAGGATAATCTAATACTTCATCTCAGCTGAAATCTTTTCTTGTCTTGCCAGCAAATTGTCTGAGACTTTTTTTTTTTTTGGGTAGAAAAAAGAGCATTATTGAGAGGAAACAAGCAAAGGATCAAGGAAGGTCACCATAGAGAGAAGGACCTAGACTGTCCTTTTTGCTTCCCAAGGCTTTGTACTCCTTTTTCTCCTCTTCTATAAAAGCTGTATGCCATCACTCTCCTTGTCCTCAGCAGCTGGTATTAGTGCTAAGTATATCCAATATTTATAAGGATTAATTTTACACCAGTGTAAACTTAGTTGGCTATGAGTGGACTTGGAGATCAACATTAAACTTGTTTCTTTGGAGATCATTATAGCAGTAACAGAATGCAGCCCTTGCAAACCTTCCTGGGAGGTGTCTCCTTGCTGGTTTTTCTCTTGATAATTACAGTGAATAGACTTGCATCAGCCTTGTGAGATAGTGTCACCTTTTTTTGTTGGTTTTTTTTCCATCTTTCACTTTTTCCAGCCTCAACTATCTGCTCAGAGAGGCTGGAAAGTCTTGGTACAGTATCAAATCGTCATGATATTCATAATGCTGGACAGGTCCTTGCTATTCCACATGTCAGAATAAGCTGAAGGAACTAGTTTGTCTTTGTAGACCTACAAGTGATGCTGGAAAGAGACTGATGGACTTTGCTGTCAGATGAAACTTGTGACAATAAGTTGGCATCCTTTCCTGGAGCTGGCTGCTACTGAACTGATAGTTCCCCATCACAGTCCTGTGGAATATCCGATGTATCAACTAAATGACTTGAGTTAAATGAAATTAGAGATCATCCCTTTGCTATTAAATCCCATTACTTTCCTTAAGATGGCTTAAGAATTGACGTGTGAGCAGGATCTGCCAGAAAGGAGAGCATGGAGCTGGGGATGCAGAGAAAGGAGAGATGACTTAATGAATTGCTGTTATCCTTTGGGATAAATGGAAGGATGCTAATGGGTTGGGCTTTCTGAAGGAAACTTTAAGTATGCTGGGTGCACACTTCTTCAGACAGCATTCAAGCCTGCCAACAACTGTAATGTTTGCCAGCAAATGGTTAATGGAAATGGGTGTTTTGTATGGCACTCAGAGGCATTGTCTGGGTCTGTGATTGCACTCATGCCCACACTCATTGTCTCATTACTGTTGGGAAGTTGAGCGTTACCTTTCACTGTTCCTGGGAATGGGACATTCCCTGTCAGAGAGATGAAACCTTTGCATCTCTGCAGCCCCCACCAGTGGGAGTTGTACATGCTGCTGGGTTTGTGTTTATAGAGTTCAGAGGAAATGAAGGCTCGTGGAGTGTCAGAGAGGGCAGAGTTTGTGATCTTAACCTGGTATACCTCATAGAAGTGAAAATTTTGACATTCCCTTCCCTCCTCTCTCTCTGCTGCCTTCTCTGAATTCTACATTGTCAGTGTGTGCTTTTACTGTGTGCTTCTGAGTAGGGGAAATGTGGCTTCTCAGTAATGTAATGGTCTTTGTGCAACTCTTGTGTGGGGCAAGAAAAGAAAGGAGGAGGAATTGTGATCCTTCTTGTTGGTTTTGATCAGATACTTTTTAGCAAAGTATATGGCAGCTGACCAAGATAATGATATAGTGCTTTCCTTTTTACAGTTTGAAGATAAATCTGATGCAGTATTTGATATTACAGAAAAATGTAAGTATTTTTATTTATTTTTCTAAGGCTGTAGTTTCACAGAAGTCTTAGAAGTATCATTGCTGCTGAAAATGACTCTTGCCCTTCTCCTAGCCTTTGCTTTTCATTCCTTCCCTGCATTATCTTCTCTGCAAGTGTTACAAGTGATGTGAATGAAAGTTTGATTTTATTTTCTCTGTGCTGAGTGGGACAGAACTACTTCTTATGCCAGCAATATTTTAGCAGTAATGGTGTCCCAAGAAGGCTTAGTGTATACAAGGAATTGCAGCATCAGACAGATTAGCAAAGGAGACTTACACTTGTCCTCTGTTACACATAAAGTTGGTGAATTTTCTGACTGTTCTTTGGGGTTTTTTTCCTCCCTAGGTGGTGAAATTCTGGATGCAGAAATGTCTGAGGACAATGACCACAACTTAACACCTACCCTCGAGAGCATATCTTATGGAATACAGAATCGAACAGGATCTGAAAACTCACTGCTGGATGATGATGAGGAGGATTATTTCCTGAACGCTGGGGATCTGGCAGGCATACCTGTTGTTGGGAGTGACAACGAAGACGATCAAAATTTCACTCAAAAAGACACTCTTTCTTCAGCGATTCATGATGAAGACCATCTGGAAGAAGACAAGAGAGAACACGAATTGGACAGTGACAAAGAAATTCAGATTCAGAACGCAATCCAGAAGGATCTGACTTCACCATTTGAGCAGGGCCCTGTATTTAAATCAATTCGGAAAGATTTTAGCATCACAAGAGATAATGGCAAAGAGACTTTTCCAGCCAAGGACAAGAACAGAGAAGGACATTTTCAAGAACGTGAAAAACGGTTGGAAAAAATACCTAAAGATATGGATTCTAGATTGAAAAGCAGTTTTCTTGACAAAGCAGGTAACTGTTGACATCGTAGACCTGGCTACCCAGCAAAGAGGAAGAAAGAGCTAGACAGGAATTAGCAGTAGGGCTAGTTACTAAAAACATCAACCTGTTGAAGAGAACATGCATAGCTGGATGGAGGGAAGCATTTTATAAAGGACCCTGAAATACGACGACCTCTGTATTAGGACTAGGATTTGTAGAAGGGCTTGGCAGCATTAGGGGGACTCTCACCCTCCACAGTTTGTTTCAAAGCCTCAACATATCCTTTGTTGCTGTGGTCTACTAAAACCAAGCTGGGTGACAATTCAAGCTTCCTTTTGGTTTTTTCTCACTTTTTTGTAGATGTTGAAACTCCTTAAAAGAAAAGATGATGAAGTTTAGATTAAAGTTGATGGCCAGGAAAGACTCTTTCTGAGCAAAGTACCAATTCTGCATGAAAGTATAAGTAGTATGCATTTAATAGTAGCATCACAGAAAGGCTTGCTAGAAATGTATTAGTGTCTGCAGAAATTAAGCCAGAGAGTAACTTGAGATCTGCTTTTCCTGGGAGACTACTCTCCTCCTTCCTCAGATACTTGAGTCTTGGACTTCGTCCAGCCTCCATAGAGAGAAACAAAGATGCCTGTAATCCATTTCTCATTTGAGGGGCCTGACAGTCACCAATAGTCTCAATGCCCACTCACTTGTTTGTGACTTTCCAAGCTCAGAAAGTCACAGTAGAACAGTGAATGAAGGAGTTAAGAATAACCAAGCTGGAATGTGCAGTTTAGTTTTACTCAGAACACAGTATGGAAAGAGGGTGGGCCAGCAAACAAGAGCCTCCTGGCTGCTTGTTCAGATTCACAGCTTACAATTCTGATCTTTAAACTTTGTATGTTTAGTAACAGCATCTTAAAATCAGTGCTTCCAGGTTGCATAAATGATAGAGAAGCAATAGAGATGTTTTTAAAATAAAGAAGAGTTAAAGATGTCTCTTCTTTTACCTTAAGGTAGATACCAAGTAAAGAATAGTACTGTGTAAACGATATGATTTCTGAGAATTGTAAATACCTACATTTACCAGGTTGTGGCTGAAAGCTGTGCAGCCTTAGGTAGAGTAGTAATTGAAACAGCAATAGTCAATGCTCACAGGCAACATCCAGTTTCCAGGTGAATCCAGAATATTTCAACACTTAATATTCATGCTAAAAAAACATCAACTCCAATTTCCTGAGAAGGGAGAAAAAGGCAGAAGACCAGAACAGAAAAGGATGAACATTGGTGCTCTGAAAAATATTTTCTGATTTAAATGTTGAAACACAGGATAGTTCAGAACCCACTGGGGTGTAGGAAATTCTCAACGTACAAGTTCATCTCAGAATTTTTACAACCATTTTGCTGGAATGGGAAAATAATGAGCCAGTAGAGTAATAAAATGTCAGTTCTCTTTTAAGGATTGCCATCTTACTTGCAGGGAGGAGAAAGGGAGTAGTTGAATATTTCTGAGGTGCTGTCAGAATATGGGGTTGGGGATGAGTAGGACGCTCTAGATAGTTTTAAAGGAAATGCCTTGGAACCTGTATTCATTTCTATTTAATGTATATGTTTTCCTCAGTTCATAATCAAGTAGAAGAAACATTACGGACGCAGTTAGCGCCACAAACTCCAGAAACTAACTTCAGGGTAAGCTATAGATCTTTCAAACACTTTTGCAAGTGCAGCAATATACTGGAATAATTCAAAAGACGTATTTTGTATTTGAGTGTAAAATTTGAGTATCAAGAAAACCTGATCTTCTGACTCTTAGACCTCTTTGCTACTTAAACAGTGCATATAATTTGGTAAAATTTTCCTGACCCTCTCTTTGGATTGAGGATTCTTTTGATAGCTACTTTCATGTTCAGCATGGTCTGACTGACTGGTGAGACAAATCTAGACCTGGATGCATCCATCTGACCCTGCTGCCTTTTTTCCAGATGAGACAGGGAACAGCTTATCAACAGGCGACACTGCCCAAACAACCCAATGCCCCTACTGACAACCAACTTAGAGAGCTGGGTGGCTTCTGCTGTGTCCAAAGGAGTGGAAAGGCTTGGGGGTGGGACGAGAGAGGGTCCTGCAGGGAGGTAGAGGCAGCAGCTGCTGCCTGACATTTCTCCCACCTTCCAGTGGCAGGACCTATTTCTTTTGGTCTGCAACAGAAACTCCCCTTGGCAGCAGCCCAACTCCTCGTTGCAGATGCAGGAGGGTGAATTCTTTTTCATATTATTGTTTCAGGAGTCTAGCTACCTATTTTCTAGTAAGGAATCTATTGGACAAGAGCTGGGGAATTCCTTTGCACCAAATATTAGAATTAAGGAGGAGCCTTTGGATGACGAATATGATAAAGCTATGGCCCCACAGCAGGGACTATTAGACAAAATTAAAGATGATCCTGATAATTCTGAGGTAAGTTTCCCATTGCATTTCTCATTTTGGTCTGACAGCTGACCTCATAAGCTGGACATAAATTCAGCAATTTATTTGGTTTGTTGACCGAAATTTAACTTGAAGAACATAGTTTAGTAAAAGGGTTTTTCCCTCTTCTACTACCATGAAACCCAAACCTCCCCTCAACTTTTTGATGTCATGTTACCATGTCACTGAAATTGTTTTGCTTTTCAGTTAGAGACAAAGCAAAGTGCTGTCAAACTTCTCATTATGAAATCTGTAGTGATACAGACACTACCTCGACTCACTCTCACTAGGAAACAAGGTGTAAATCGGGTTTTACTGAGTATTTTCTGAGTAGTCACAGTTAGAGATGTGTAGTTGGATCAGTGCTATTCCTGCACCTTCCCTCTGAAAGGTTCTCTCTGCAAGAAAGTTCACTCTTCTTGGTTTAATTAATGCTTAGAGGTCTTACCTTAGCAATCTTAAATATGTACACATCAGTGAAGTCCATTTAAGCATCTGGCAAAGTGACTTTCTCATTCAAGACTGGTGCTTTTTATGACCATCCAGGTAAAAGTTGAGTACTTGCAGTCTGGAAAAAGTCTGACCTGTGATTTGAGTGGTGCTGGGGCAAGAATTGCTGAGCTCTAACCGGTCTCTCTGCCACTGGTTTGTTGTGTGTCACCAGGGAAATGATCTGGGTTGTAATTCCCCCCTCCTCACTGCTGGTATTTGGGTTACATGGAGCTAAAGGTGTTCAAAACTTCCTGAGGTGATTCATCCCACGGGCATCAACATTAGAGGGCTGGTGTTCTTGTGCAACCCTTTGTGCAAGCCTTTCTAGCAACAATGGGTGTGCTTCTGCTGTCCCTCCTCTTCTCTCTAGGCCTGTCTTCCCAACATTTTTTCTCCTTTTCCAATAATACTTCTGGCTTAATGAAATAAAGAAGTAAACACAGTATTTGCAGCTATTTGGATTTCACTGCCCTTCTGATTTGTTCAGTGTCCACGAGGTTGTTTGGGGTTTATTTTTCCTTAAGCCTATATAATGTCAAACCATGTGTAGGTTGTTAACTCTGTCCTTTGGTCCTCCCAAGATGGCATCTGCTCTGTGGGTTTGTAGGGTATGGGATGCAAGATGTCTGTGGTTATCCAAGATTGTCTTAATAAGTAAAAGTGAACGCTTGAATAATTTATCTGTCAAATATCATATCCTTCAAAATATTAATACCTGGAGTAAAATCCTGTAATTATCAACTCTGCCTGATAATGGAAAAGGATGAGAATTGATGAAGGTTCATTTTGGTTTGCTTCAGCATGGAATGAACGTGGGGTTATTTCTTTTTTCATGCATCCTGAAAGCTGAGAGCATTTCTTGCTGTAACCGATAGTTGGAGCTGAAGGCTCTTGGCTCTCAGCACTGTCACACTGCTTTGAAACTACGCTTGATCACGCACAGTTGATGTCAGGATTTGCCTCCCATTTCTCTTACTAGTATTGACTATGGATAAAACTGCAGTTAAAATGCTGAAAAAAACCTCTTAATTTCTGCAAATGACGAAGTTTTAAATTGTAATAGTAAAAAAAAAAACCAAACCAACCATGGTGCTCTAAAACTTGTAATCACATCATGCCCACATGCAGCTTCAAAGCTTCTCTTACTTGAGACTGAATATTTCTGTCTGATGGTTCACATGATGAACACATGTCATTGCCTGTTCTCCTGGGGAACCTGTTGAGAAATAGTCTGCCTGTCCTAATATTGTCCTAGTGCAGAAACTTGTTGTTTTCCCAAGGGAGAAAGAGAAGTGTTACGTTTTAGTGTATAATATGTGGATGTTAGTGTGTGATTTTAGGAGAGGGCTTTAGCTGAGGGAGCAGCCCACTGAAAAGGGAGAGCTTCATTTTGCTTAGTGGTTTTGAATTGGCTTACCTTGCAGCCAGACAGCAACTGTGAATTCAGCTCAGTCATAACATGACATCATGCCCTCACTACTCTCAAATGACTGTAAGTAGGTTAAATCTCACCATCTCTGTAGTCCAAGAGATTATGCTTTTCAGCCTATTAAGATTTGCATGTAGAGTGTTACAAGCTGCTTTACGGTTCAGATTTCCAGGGAGAGCACAAGCAGGAAGCCTGGTGTCACAATATGAATAGCTGCTGTGGAGTAAGCTAGTAATTCATAGTATGTCAGCTATTCCACAAGCAACTGTCTGTAGGGATTTTCTCATCCTGTAGAAAATGTGAGGTTATTCTTGCTCACTGAAGCCAGGCTAAGTCAGGACTGTGATGCCCTGGCTGTGGTTGTGCCAGCTTTGACCTGCTGTAAAGCTTCACCTGGGGCTCCTCCAAAGTACTTAATTTGTGGTTGAGTACAGAACACTTCTCACCATCGAGGTTCCAGTCTCTACTTCACTGTTATCATCTGTGAACATGAAGATAAAGCTTATTTTAAAGTGGGGACAAGGAGTGCAGAGCACTTCTAGATGGAAAGTTGGTGTGAGTGGAAAGCAAGAGATTTCTCTTAAGTTTTGTCTAGCTGAATTCTGAGATGTCTTGGAGTACAGCTGGAAAGGGGAATACCCTGGGCAGCTGAGCCTTTCCATTCCTACCTAACACCCTTGGTTGTAGTTTGCTGTGAACCTCTGAGCAGGTTCTGTGTATGGTACTCATACAGCAACATCTCTAAACCTGGCCTTTGGAGCAGGCTTGGGACACTCTCTCCTGTCCTCCTGGACCTTAAGATTCAATACAGTGTTGTGAAAGAATGGAAATCATGTAACCTGTTATTACATGTGTGTTATTTGTTCTCCTTTTCCTTTGTTTTAGGAGTACGGCCAACAGCCAAAAACTCAGGAAGGGGAGCTGAAAATCAGTGCTGTATTTTCAGTCAGTGGCAGTCCTCTTGGTAAGGAATGAGCAAGACTCACTTTATTTACATCTGTAAAATATATCACCTTTGCAAGTAGTGCTGCAGGTTACTCTGCACTTCATTTGCTATGTCTGACCCCAGTACAAAAAAAAATAGTCTGTTTGAGAGACAATGAAATTGAAAAATAATTGTATTTTTGAGGCAAAGGAAAATTGAATGTGAAAGAGCTGTTAAAAGTGCATTCTCAGTCTAAAGAGTAGTTGAACCAATCTGCTACTCAGAAAACCAGCACAGGGCATGTATTTATGGAGAGTTCATCTGCTAGTTAATTCTCCCTTAGACCCTGACAAATGAAGTCATAAGCTTTGTCCTTGCCCCTTGCACGAGTGAATTATGTGCAGTACATACATAACAGTTACTCTATGTTTTCTCTGTGGTGTTCTCTCTCTTTTTTTTTTTAGCTCCACAGCTGTCATCAGGTTTCCAGCCTGCTGTGGCATCCTCTGGCATGAGTAAAATGCTTCCTTCAGTTCCAACCACAGCTGTTCGGGTTTCCTGTTCTGGCTGTAAAAAAATCCTGCAGAAGGGGCAAACAGCATACCAGAGGAAAGGCTCTACCCAGCTCTTCTGCTCCACACTGTGCCTCACTGGATACACTGTTCCAGTTTCTCGCCCACCAGCTTCTACCAAGAAAACCTGCTCAAGCTGCTCAAAGTAGGACAGTGTTTTCATTTGCTCTAGTGATAATTGGTAGCCAAGCAGATAATGAAAGGCTTCAGTTCTCTCTGTATGCCACATGTTTCTGTTGTGCTCACTTCTGTGACGCTTCCCTTCAAAAAACGTGGCTGGTAGTTATTTGTTAATTGGTCTGTCTGCTTTCACTTTCATTCTGTTAATTGGATTTTGCATACATGTAGATTTAAAAGCTGCTTTTCTGCAGTGTTTTGTCTTCTTTTGGTTTAAATGAGCCAAATGTGAAAGCCTGTATTTCAAAAGGCGCTGCATTTCTGTGCTGTTTGAAGATGTTGTTGCACTCTCAAAACCACTAATGAATATATTTTAAAAAATATTTTATATGTTATTTCTTCTAGATGAAAATGGATTTATTAGATCCCCAAAATGAAATAAAACATGGGTAAATTAGTACATCCCAGACAGGGTATTTCTTTAGATTCTAAAAAAACCCCCAACTTTCCACTCTGGCTCCATTCTACCAGCTTAAATTTCTGTAGGTCTTAGCTCATCAAAATGTCTCTGCTGCTTTCATAAGATGTAGAGAGGTTGAATTTATTAAGCATTGGGGTGGTTTTTTTAGGTAGTTGGGGTCTTGGCATCCATATCTAAGCCTGGAGAGTGGAAAGGCAACGTTGGCTTTTGTGAGCCTACATGGAAAAGGTCTTTAGAACAGATCTAAATTTTCCACAGTCCTGCTGGAAACACAGGCCTGAATCTTCAGGTCTAAAACCCATTGTAATTATTAAAATTTTGTGCCCATTTGTATTACTATATGCCCAAATTAGCAAAAAGAGACCTTTGTGGAAAGCTTTTTAAGATGTCCTACCATGAAATTAAGTTAAGGCAAATAAATAACTTTACAGGCTGATTATGCTACAGTCTGTTTGTGGAGGAGAATTCTTCCTATGTGTTATTTTTAGTTAATGAAAGTTACTTTGCAGAAGGATGCTGCTTTGTTCATCATTTCTTCAACAGCAGATTTATTACTTTCAGTTTTACAAGGTCAACTGAACTTAAACTTGAGACTTGAAATAATTATTCTTTTCCCTCCCTATCTCGGTGTGAAAAGGCCTTGTAATAAAGTTGACTGTAATTTGTATTTATTCTGTTGAAAAATGGTCTGCCTCTGACAGAAAGAGGCATCCTTCCAACCAAGAAAGTCAGACAAACGGTTTCTCCCAGTCTTTTGACTTAAGAGCTTTGAAACTTTTCTGTGAATGACTGTTTGAAAGGAGAAAAGAAGTAGGGAGAAAGTTCAGCTTGTTAAATCCAGCAACAGATAGAACTGTGGATGGCAGATAAGAGGTGGGAGGTTACAGTAGGAGTCAGACTGTTTTGAACTGAACAGGACAGAGATTAGAAATTCTGACCCTTTGTTTTTCTTTCTTTTTCCCCTACTCCATTATGATTGGTATTTTCATTGTTAAAGGAAATTATTCCACATGTCCTGCTTTTTCTTTTTTTTTTTGTAAAAACCATGCAAACCAGTTATCCTTTCCCAGTTCCAGGGAAAGGATATTTACAGATCACTCTTAAGTCCAGGTAGAAAATATTTCACAGAATATCTAATTGAGAATGGTACTTATTAACTATTTTCCCAACAGGAAAAGAACAATGAAGTTGGGTACTTAGAGCAGCAAGAAGAAAAACTTCAAGTTAAATTAATCCACCCTCTTCTAGGGAATGTTTAGTTTCCAGAAAAAGAAGGGACAGCAACGTGAAACCAGCATTAACTCTTTGTTTTTCTTTTTTTCCATAGAGACATTCTAAATCCAAAGGATGTAATCACTGCCCAGTTTGACAATACAAACTCCAGTAAGGATTTCTGCAGCCAGTCTTGTCTTTCTACATATGAACTGAAAAGGAAACCAGTTGTTGCTCTTCATTCTAACAGCATTTCAACCAAGTGCAGCATGTGCCAGAAGAATGCAGTGGTAATTGCAGACTTCTTTGTTGTTTGAATTTCCTTTAGATGGGGAACAACTTACCTCAGAGCTGAACATACACATTCTTTCTATTCTTGGTATATAGTCTCTCTTTTCTTCCAGATTAGACACGAAGTGAATTACCAGAACGTGGTGCACAAGCTCTGCAGCGATGCCTGCTTCTCCAAGTTCCGCTCGGCGAACAACCTGACCATGAACTGCTGTGAGAACTGTGGAGGGTACTGCTACAGTGGGTCTGGCCAATGTCACGTGCTTCAAATAGATGGACAGTCAAAAAAGTTCTGCAGTTCCACATGTGTGACAGCATACAAGCAGGTATATTCTGACAGAATATTAAGAATTTGTCTTTGATTAGATTTTGGCTGCTGTAAGAAACACCCAGTCTACCAGTTCATTACTTCATTACTGTCTTGGTCTAAGAGCATAGCATCACAGGCTGGTCTGGGTTGAAAGGGACCCCAAGGATCACAGAGCTCCAACCCCCCCTGCCACAGACAGGGCCACCAACCTCCAGGCCTGGATCAACACAAGGCTGCCCAGGGCCCCATCCAACCTGGCCTTGAACACCTCCAGGGACAGGGATAATTCCTTTCGGCATTTCATGCTTAATCCTTGCCCAAACATGTTGCCCTGTTCCCCTTACCACTGAACTGACTACCAGAGTATTCCAATGTGAGAGGAGACACAGTGGGTCCACTCAGCAGCGGACCACTGGGACTTTTTCCAGCCTTTGAGATGCTCCCTGTTTGAGTATTTGATATTAAGTTGTAGCATTTGAATTAAGTGGAGAGGAAAAGTAATAATCAGTTGGTAATTTTGACTTTCATTTTTAAATTTTTAATATTTTAATTTGATTATAATGGAGTCAAAGTGCTGAGTGGTTGAGAGAACCTTGGTTTCTTATATAATAGCTCAATTATTTTTGACTGACTTATTTTAATGCAATTACTTTAGGAAAAATTGCACTCTCATAAGATAGTGTAACTTCATTTTGTGACTTGACTCTGCTGCCCCATTATTCAGGCCACTCAGGCCAAGAAAGGCTTAATGAATTAAAAAAGAAAAAAATCTGGTAGAAGTATTTCATCCAGAAAATTGCCTAGAACATTAGCTGTCCTCTGAAACAAATATGGAAATTAAATTAAATAAGCTGGAAGGGAGAGGGATTTCATGCTGCTTTTGCATGGCTCACAGAACCTCATATATGTTAGTCTTCCTGAAAATACAGTACGTTCAAAGCTTTTAATTCAGTTTTTAATTGATTTTTAAACAGCCTTCAACTCCACATTCTGATAGTTTTGGGGTGAGAGAGGAACCTCCTCCCTGTTTTCTCATAAAATGAGGTTAATTTGCTTACGTGCATAGCCAAAGTATTAAAAATCATAAGCAAAATATGGCTTCTCAACAAAAAATGCTGCAGCCTGATATGAGGTGCTTGTTAGGTGCTAGCAGAACACATAGTAGTGTTTGCACTTGGAAGCCTTCACCCCAACAGCCTGGGTACTGTTTAAACCAGCCCACAAAGGTAGAGCTTACCCTGAATGAGACTGAGCCCAACCTCAGGTGGTCAGAGTGTGAACATCACAAGCATAGCGGAGACCTCCGATGGGTATGGCCTTATCATAAATAATAGAGCTGTAAAATCAAGTGCTGTTTCAGGTGCACCTTTTTGACATGCTTTATAGGCTGGTGATTGATTTTCAGGGTAATAAAAATGAATGGCAGGTTTCCTTATTTTCACAGAAATCAGCTAAAATCACACCTTGCACACTGTGTAAATCTCTGAGATCTTCAGCTGAGATGATCGAGAGCGGAAATAACTTGGGAAAAACTGAGCTCTTCTGCTCTGTTAACTGCTTGTCAGCATATAGAGTAAAAATGGTCACTTCTGCAGGTAAGTTTTATCCTTTTACATCTTCAGAATAGTAATGCTGATATCTAAACTTAATTTGTCTTGAAAGTTAAAGCTGATATTCTTAGGGGCGTGCCTTATTTTTTAAGGCAGGTGCTGAGATGAGAATGGAAGGGTTTTCTACCACAGATAAACCTAACAGTGACAATACAGCCATTTTGGCTTTGTTTTTAGAGAGCTTCAACATGATAATAAACCATAATCCATCTTCTGCTTTTGCAAGGACAGCTGGTGGGTATTCCAGCAAGACAAATCCACTTCTGTGGACATTGGCCATGCCACCAGTGACCTCTCTGCCTCTGTTCTCCAGGGTGATCAGCTTAGTTACCTCTGCCTAATGTTGCATTGAGGTAGGCAAACTTCTTGGAAAACAGAAAAATGCTTACTCACATTGTGGGAATACTGGGAGATTCCTTAAAGGATCTGGCAAGCAACAGGCAGTGCAGCTACTTCTGAATCTGTGGAAACTTCACCTTGGACTTCTGTGTGTAACTTGGCTTGGTGTTTAGATTCTTTGGTTTTGTATCCATGGTGCAAAATTATCTACAGTGCAAGTTGGTGTTGTGTAAATAACTTTCTTCTCTGTTTCACCCTCAGGTGTTCAAGTTCAGTGCAACAGCTGTAAAACTTCTGCAAACCCTCAGTATCACTTGGCTATGTCAGATGGGAGCATACGCAATTTCTGCAGCTACAGTTGTGTGGTTGCTTTTCAGGTGTGACATCTGGGATTTCTTCTTAGCCAAATTAATAGAATAATAAATAATACTGTAAATCATAGAATCATAGAATGGTCTGGGTTGGAAGGGACCCCAAGGATCACAGAGCTCCAACCTGCCCCACAGGCAGGACCACCAACCTCCAGGCCTGGAGCTACACAAGGTTGCCCAGGGCCCCATCCAACCTAGCCTTGAACACCCCCAGGGATGGGGCACCCACCACCTCTCTGGGCAGCCTGTTCCAGCCCCTCACCACTCTCTCTGTAAAGAACTTCCCCCTAATATCACATCTAACCCTTCCCTCCTTTAGCTTCAATCCATCCCTCTTGTCCTGCCATTATCTACCCTTTTAAAAAGCTGATTCCCCTCCTGTTCCTCTGCTCCCTTCAGGCACTGGCAGGCTGCAATGAGGTCCCCCCACAGCCTTTTCTTCTCCAGGCTGAACCAGCCCAGCTCCCTCAGCCTCTCTTCATAGGGCAGGTGCTCCAGCCCTCTGATCATCTTTGTAGCCCTGTAATCTCAGGTAAAATAGGTAATACTGTAAAATAATGTCTCTTTCTCCATTTGCTTTCCTGCAGAATTTGTTCAACAAGCCTGCAGGAATGAACTCCTCAGTGGTACCTCTGTCACAAGGTCAAGTCATCGTAAGCATTCCTTCGGCGGCAACCGTATCGGCAGGTGGCACCACCTCGACTGTGTCCCCCAGCTCCATGAGCAGTTCAGCTGCAGCTGGTCTACAGAGGCTGGCTGCCCAGTCCCAGCAAGTCACTTTTGCCCGCCCTATTGTCAAACTCAGGTGTCAGCACTGTAACAGATTGTTTGCAACCAAACCAGAGCTGCTTGACTACAAGGTAATACAGACTAGGGCTTTTCAAGTTCATATTTCTCAACAGAAACCCTAGAAGTTAGAGCTGATAAACAATGCTGTATCAGTACTATGGAGGAATTTGGAACTGATTTGGGTATTGTTTAACCATTCTCAAAATTAATACTGATACTAGCTCTTTGATCTTAAAATTGGTGGGGGGTGAGGAGAAGACACCCACTCCAAAAATCCCAAACCCTATGATTACCTGGCTAGGTAAGCACATTCCTGATTCTTGGTCCCAGAAATAATCCCTTTAATTCCAGGGCATAGAACATTGGTGAGGACTTTCTGCAGGAAATTGTGCTGTCCTTGTTCTAAAGCTAAATGGGGAGATCTGTTTCTTAGTGCTGTCTGTTGTTGATTTCCAAGGGTGTAAATATGCTTCTAAGTTTTTATTAACAATTCAGATGTATTATCTGGGATGTGAAACATTGAAGCATTGAACTCAAACCATTCTGGCTGTGTTGCAGGGTAAAATGTTCCAGTTTTGTGGGAAGACCTGCTGCGATGAATATAAGAAGAGGAGCAGTGTAATGGCAATGTGTGAATACTGCAGAATTGAGAAGATTATCAAGGAGACAGTGCGATTCTCAGGCATAGATAAGACATTCTGTAGTGAAGGTAAGAGTGGGCAAGACTGGCTTGGACAAATCAGAAGTATTTTGCCTTAAAATTACTGGTGTTACTAAGGCAAACCTCATATTTTTAGACTAGAAAACAGGTGTTTAGGTTTTTGTTCACAGACTTTTGTTCACATTTGACATTTTAATGGTAGGTTTTGAGGAATTATTACAGGCATAACTAAATATAAGAACTAAAGTGCAAATGCCATTTTGATACTGAAAGATGCTTTTGTTTTCATGCTATTTTCTCTTCTTTTAGGTTGTAAACTGCTCTATAAACATGACTTGGCAAAGCGCTGGGGAAACCACTGTAAAATGTGCAGTTACTGTTTACAGGCATCCCCCAAACTGGTCCAGAATCATTTTGGGGGGAAAATGGAGGAGTTTTGCTCAGAGGAGTGCATGTCTAAATTCACAGTTTTGTATTACCAGGTAAGCAATGTTCTCACATAGCATCCTCAGGAGTATAAACACGTTTGCAAAAGAACCTTTGTATGTTACCGGCTGTGTGAACTGCCTGTAGATAACTTCTGTGTCCATCAAATATGTTACATGTATGTGAGACATGAGTAAATCCTTCAGAATGTTTTTTAGTATCAGTTTTCTGTACAGAGAAGACCAAACACAGGTTGCAGAGAGACAGACAATGAATATTCTGCTGCAAAACTGATGCATCCTTACAGATTTCTTTACACTGTATTTGCTGAGCAGGGTTCAAAGAGGGTTTTATACATAGTCTCTTTGTTGCTGTTTACAAGTGTAATTTAATTTCTCTCTCACCCTGTTTTCACAGATGGCAAAGTGTGATGGGTGTAAGAGACAAGGTAAACTCAGTGAGTCCATGAAATGGCAAGGGGAGATCAAGCATTTTTGCAATCTGCTTTGTATTCTGTTGTTCTGTAATCAGCAGACTGCTTCTGACCCTCCACCCCCAAACAACACAGGTAAAACTGGTGGGAAATAGTATTGCCTTTTGGTGTGTGTGGTAGGGATAAGAACTTGGATTTGAAAAACTGATTGAGTGAATTTCTTAAGAGATACCTTCCGCTGGTGGGCTTACCCGTTCCCACTGAGTGGGCTCAGTTCCAGTCTTCAGACTGTTTCAAACTTCTGCAGGTATGAAGTGCAGCTGCTTCATATACCAAATCTAGATTGTAATGTTAAAGAAACAAAACCACCTACTTTTCAGTCACTTCTGTAAAACAAAGGCCCATTTTATTGGGGTAAAATATACTGATAGCTGCTGAAGACATGTTAAAGACCTAGCTTGTCTCTTGTACTTGATAAGTGCCAGATACAGTAGAATGTTTGTGTTCATTTAACAACAAAAAAATTAATCAAGGGTGAAACTGATAGACTTAATGGTTGTAAATACAGACTTCCATGTATGAACTTAAAATAGCCAGTTCTGTGTAGTCTGTAGGGATGTGAAGACATTTCTGTGTCATTAAGTCTGAATTCCTGAAGTATCAATTGATACAGCAGTAGCTGTTTCCTTGCTGCTTATTTTAACAGATGGAATGGGAAAGAGGGTGGGAATGAAGCCCACAGGAGTAGGAACTGTGAGTAGGGAATGGAATGTGAAGGGAAAAAAGGCCCAGAGATACAAGAAATGGAAGCAAAACAAAGGGCAGAAAGAGCACTGACCCCAATGAGGGGTATAATCTCCCCCTGAGTGATGGTGACTGCAGCAGTAAGGTACCCAACAAGCAATAAAGAGTTTTAACTGGAAGTTACAGTAGGCACCAGGCTATATTCACCTCTAAAACATTGTGCACGTCTCCTGCTTACACTGGTGGGTGCTTTTTTCCCCTCACTATGAGGAATAGAGAAGTATCTTCATACTTTGAGGCCATAACTGTGCTGTGGGACATTCTGATCTTGTCATACACACGGCTGTTAGTAAGGATAGCAAACCCAACGGTGGGCCTGCCAGCCAGAAGTGTGCCTGCTGTCCCAGGCAAGGCATGTGCAGTGTCCCTGTGGAAGTGGGCTCCAGGGCTGTCAGGATACTGGAGTGCCTCAGAGCAGTGTTTGTTGATGACATGTGGTAATTCATGGTAATGTGGTGATGAGCAGTGCTTTCAAATGGAAGGACCCTAAGAATTTCTCTGTGAGAGCCATGTAAAATTCACCTCTTCCCTTATTTCTTGGGAATTGGTCTGTCTCCTGTACAATGTATGTTGGATACTGAGCACAGTGAGGCATCCAGTCGTCTCATCTCCTGAATGCTGCTGGAATGCACATGCTATTGCAAAGAGAAACCTGCTTTCTATGGTGAAGTTCTTCACTGTGGGGAAGTTCTGAAATGTTCCTGTGACTGGAAAACAGCTGATGTTTGCTGGTGGAACCAGCTGCTATTTAAACTGAAAGGCTGCAGTTGGACACCTACATTTCTTTTTCATTTGGACATAAATCTGGAGGGTGGGTGTTGTTTCAGAAATGCTGTTTTATAATTACTTATTTTAGTTTTCTTCTGTTCTCTCTGTCCAGCAAACCTTTCTATGCCACCAGCTGCTTCTTCAGGCCCTCCTTCTTTGAGAAAGGACTCGACCCCTGTCATAGCAAATGTGGTGTCCCTCGCAAGCACCCCTGCTGCCCAGCCTACAGTTAACTCCAACAATGTTTTACAGGGTAAGACTGCTGAATAAGATCCCTGTATCTTTAAATCTCTATTCCTGAACATTTCTATTTGTTCTATTTGTTCGGGGTCCTTTGCCACTGAGGACAACAGCCACTTCTTCATTATGCTTCCCATCAGTGCAGATGGTTACAGCTTTGTCCTTTCCTTACCTAGGTATAAATAATGACTTAAATTTATCTTCATACACCAGGGAATGAGGTTTAATGGGAATTCTTTTTCTTGACCTTGGTAGAATATGGGTTATGGGCCTTGATGATAAGTACACAGACTATTCTTGTATCTTTTTTTTTTTTCTCTCTTCACAGGTGCAGTCCCTACTGTGACAGCAAAAATAATAGGAGATGTAAGTTTTAAGAGAGCCTCTTTTTCTCACTTTGGCCCAGATTGTGTCAATAACAAGTAAAGTATCCAAGAATTTTGCACCCTCATTTTGTAACTGCTTTTCCTGATGGGGATTGGGATTTAAAAATCATCCAGTTTACAGATGTGGATTTTTAAATGGATAGGACTTATATGGTAGAAATGACTTTCTGTGTCTATTGACAGGTTAATTAGATGTTTTAAGATGAAGCTTCTCAGACTGTATCTCTGTACAGATGGCTGTAGTTCTCAAGAAGTTCAGGGGTGGCTTCTGTACTCGGGGCTACCCTTTGGGGACAGAAGTGGGATGTGATGTCAGAAGGACTAGTGTGGGAGGAAGGGGACAAGCTTGGGCTGCCAGGCCTGTCATGACCAAGCTCTTGCAGCTTAGCTTTCCTTCCCCACTCCTCAGTAGTGTGGTAACGGAGCTGTGGGGAGCCATTGTCACTGTGAATAACTCCTAGAGTTCCTATTCTTGAACTCTTTGAAGTATGCGGTATATATCTGGTAACTCTCTTAAAAGATGAAGATTTTATTGTTTAGCTCTTAGGTTGTGGAAGACTGACAGCCTTGCCTTTAGCTGAAGTGTCAAGGATGAGCATATGAATTTTCCCTGATGACATAGATCCTGTTATTTGAATGCATGACTAAAAATTACAGGGATAGTGATACTGCCAGCATTTCTGTTCATCTTTTACTTCTTTTCAGTGGTTTTTCATCACTTTGGGGTTTTTTGGGTATCTGTATCAGCCAGACTTGTAGTCATCAAAAGATCTTAACATAAGTCATCTTTATATCTTTGCCATCAGTAAGATTCCAAGGTAAAAAGTTTATAGAGGTTATTTGACTACAGAAACCAAACTTTCTTGCAGATTTTTTCACTGCACTGTTAACAACAACAAAAGCCAATTGTTTGATTAAAATAGATTGAGACAAAGACCAGTAAAGCACCAAATACTTTAGCAGCCTGGTTTTGCAATAGTTTCTAAGCAGTCATTTTTATCAGCAAGGAGAGTTTTAAATTGTTGAGCCTCCCATAGTGGAGAAGAAATACTAATCTCCTGATATCCTCCAAACCAGTACTGACTCTGCCCTCATTTGTATTTTTTCCAAACAGGCCAGTACTCAGACAGATGCCCTAAAGCTACCACCATCCCAACCACCCAGGCTTCTGAAAAACAAAGCATTACTGTGCAAGCCAATCACACAGACTAAAGCCACCTCCTGCAAACCTCACACACAAAACAAAGAATGCCAGACAGGTGTGTATCTGATCTCCTGCTTACTTCATGCAAGTATGTTGCAGTTGAAAGATAAATGTTGCATGTATGTGACAGAGACTATGTTTTAATAGATTTTAAAACCTTAAATAGCTTTCAGATTGTCATATGGTATTTGCCAAGTAGCAGTTGGCCTTACAGATGCAAAACATTTGCTAGTCTTTGAAATCCTTAATGCTTCATATGTGATGAATCCTGAGATTTGCTCTAACTCATCTTTAGCATTCTGCCATCATCTTAACTGTGGAAAGTGAAGTGCAGTGATTAAGTGACCCACAAAAGGCTACAGAGGGAACTTGCTTTCCTCAGGACAGAATTTGTGAGTTCTTTCTCTCACAGCACAAGCCCCAGGAGCAAACTCACTTTAATAAAGGCATGATGCCTCAAAGATTGTGTCAACTCTCATTTTCCTTTAATTATTAGCTACAGTTACCAAGGGCCTCTGAAAATGAAGTCACTGTTTCTAAGATGGTTTCATTAGATTCATATTTGCTCTAAGCTCCCTCTATGGGCAGGAGGAAACAAAACTCCTTCAAAGGCTATTACATAGTCCAGACTGTCATTCAGGAGTGGTTTTTTCATCATCGTTCCTGCAGAGGGAGGATATCTGGTGTTGCCAACCCCTCAGTGAGGGCGGTGAAGTGAGAAGGTTGCAGTTAGGGGTTTTTAATGCTACATTCATAGTAGTCTTGTAGTTAGTTACTTGTGAGGTAATTGCAGAAGCACACCATTTACCTGGGTAATATTTAATACTCATTTCCACTCTTCCCTTCCAGAATTCATGTGTATGGTCACAGTGCTGTTTATTTCTCAACTGTAGTATTAATACTTGCTACAACAATGCTAAAGTGAAAGGTGACTCTGAACCAGGACGTGGTACTGTGCATGCTGAGTTACAAGCAGAAGTCCAAACAATTATCATGGATGCTCTGAAGTGTACTGGGTGGTCATATGGTTAAACAATTTTTGTTTTGTTCTGCTTTTGATACAACAGAAGAAGAAGTAGTTCAACCGCAGATCATTGTGGTACCTGTTCCTGTACCAGTGTTTGTGCCAGTACCCCTTCACCTCTACACTCAGTACACACCGGTTCCACTTGGGATGCCAGTACCTGTAAGTTCTGTTTCAGTTCATCAGAGAACTGGTTTACAGTCTTGTTTTTGAACAGGGTTGGGTTTTTTAACTATTTGGAGCCCTTGAAGCCATTTCTTTCCATAGTGTATCACATTTAATTAAGCATCATCCCACAAACCCACCAATTTGTAGGGTTATTGCAGAAATAAAACAAGCTGTCCAGTCTGGAATTACTTTTAAAATTAAATTATAGGAGTCTTAAAAGATATGTAAGATTAAATGAGAGGAATCTCCCCTGTGTATTTGCTCTTTCCTTTCACCCCCAAACAAGCTGTAACACTTTCCACGTGTTCCATAGGTACCAGTTCCCATGCTCTTCCCAACCACCCTGGATAATGCTGACAAGGTCATTGAAAGTATTCAGGATATCAAGGAAAAGATTCCCACAAATCCATTTGAAGCTGATCTCCTTCAGATGGCAGAAATGATTGCAGAAGATGAGGAGAAAGAAAAAACACACTCTCATGGTGGTATGTGATGTTTTAGAAAGGAAACTAAATGCGCTGAGATGGAGGTCCCCACATCATGGAAAAGAGGTGGAGAAATAGATGTAGGGCCTGTGTTGGCTGCTTCCCAAATCTGTGTGGTATGGTAAATGCTTCTTTTGTCTTACCAACATTTATTTTCCACAGTGAAAGTGTTCTTGCAGCTGAAGTGCCAGCCTAGCCAGGGCTATAATGCTTATGTCATATTTTGCCAAGTTTGATGACTTATTCTTTTAAAATGAGGAGGCCTTGTGGGAATTCAGCTGAATTGTATATTTGGAGATAATTTTGTCTCTGTGTACAATATTGTGTACAATACTCTGTTCTTTGTTTGGAAAACATGTTTTCATTTAAGATTAATTTACTCCTCCTCCATAGTTTCCATCTTCGCTGCTGGTTATACCACACCCTGTTAGATACTGAGCACTGGCAGTGGTTTAAATGTCTTTACATACCCTTTCCCTGATCCTAGGTGCTGATTTGACTTCTGTTGATACTGAAGATTGCTAGAGGTAGTAATCTCCAGGTAGTACATCATGCACTGGGAGAAGGCAGTGTTAGGAAGACACAGCAGCTGCTTCACAAAGATATTTTCCTATCAGGCTTTTTATGGTGTATTTTTGGATAGTACTGCCAGTTAGAATCGGTTGCATGGTGATCATACCCTGTAAGAAAACTGGGACAGGCTGAGAAGAAACAAACAAGGTACCATATTTGTCTACAGATGACTCAACAAACAAGGAGGGATGGAAACATGTAAGAAAAGTAAGCATGGGTTAATTCTGCCTTTCTGCTTCTCCCATAATGGCACAGCCATGGCAGAAAGCTATTAGAACTCTAGCTAAGGAGATGATGGATCCTGTGTGTTAGTGTTAAGACCTAATACTTAGGTTTTTGATGTTCAAAATACTTTGGTGTATAAGTTGTCAGTCATTTATAGAAACAGATTTCCTTCTTTTTCTAAAGGATCTCAAACATCTGAGCATGAGCTTTTCCTGGACCCCAAGATATTTGAGAAAGGTCAGTTGGATTTTTTTACACCTGGACTTTGATCCTGCTGTAGGTTTTCTTGCAGTCTCCTCTTTTTTTGTCTTTCTTACAGTATCTCCTCACTCTCATTACAGACCAAGGTAGCACTTACAGTGGAGATCTAGAATCTGAAGCAGTGTCCACTCCACACAGCTGGGAGGATGAGTTAAATCACTACGCCTTACGATCAAACGCCCTGCCAGAACCAGAACCAGAGCTGAAGCAGTTCTCCAAAGGCAATGTGGAACAGGACCTGGAGGCAGATTTTCCATCAGGTCTGTATAATGTGAAGGAAAAGGGGTTGCTGTATAAAAAAGAGCACACAATTTTCTGAATAAGCATTGTGCCTACAGTCTGCTTATGAAGGGGATGTGTTTTTCTGTAGTTAAACTGGATATTTAAAGCTCTAGTAATATACCAGCTCTACTGAAAAGAACCATTTAAAAAAATATTACCACCATCTTTAAAGACAGCATTCTGCAGGAGTAGCAGATAGTCTTACTTGACTCCTTGGAATTTAATCACTTCTGTGTAGTAGTAATAATAATAATATAATATATAGTGTAGTATAATCCATGTGAGTTGTGCAGGAGAATATAAGATTGCCTGAACAAGTACACCCACTGTTTGGGGGGGCTTTTTACCTCTTCTGAGGATTTATTTTCCAGAAGGTACATACGCTACCTAATTATTCAAAGGAAGACTGTAATAGATGCCATAGTATCTAAGTGACAATTCTACCTGGGCTCTTAAATCATATAATTAAACTCTTAATGGTGTTGATTTGACTTCAGACTCATTTGACCCTCTCAGTAAAGGACTGGGTTTGCATTCACGTTCCCGAGCAAGACGGAGACATAGAGATGGCTTCCCACAGCCAAAGAGACGGGTAAGAAAGGAAGTGCTCCCTGGAACACAAGCTCCCTGCATTTGAAGTAATAACATTATATGCATGCTTATTCTCAGAAGTAACAGAAAACTGCTCCAGGGTGAAAATGAGAAGTCAGTTTAACTACACTGTGTATTTTTTCCTGTTCTGTTCTATGAGATAAGCTTTTCTTTCCTCCTACTCTGCAACTAGGTAGATTAAATGTTCTTTTTAATGCAGAACATTTTTTTAAATGCATCTTTTTTTAAAAACTCCAGAAGAGATGTCTTAAGTGGTGTCATAATCTACAGGAAAGAATCAATTTTTTCTTGTGTAGCTGGAGAGGAATATATTTCTATGCCTATTTATCATGGTTAGAATTATTTTATCACACCTTTTCTGTAAAATGTGGTTAATGTTTGTCCCTGCCTTAAAAATACAGGGAATTTTTACGTTAAAAGAAATGTCTATCTGCTCAGATTCTGTCATGAGAGCAGGACTTTATTGTTATATCATCAGAATGACTTTTTGATGTGAGATGGAGTTAAGCATCCCCAGATGAAGTGCTCCTTAGATAGTGATTTGGCTTTGATTTGTTTGTTTGCCTGTAGGGACGGAAGAAGTCTGTAGTTTCTGTAGAGCCCCGAAATCTGATGCAGGGCTCCTACCCTGGGTGCTCTGTTTCTGGGATGACCCTAAAGTATATGTATGGGGTAAACGCCTGGAAAAACTGGGTCCAATGGAAAAATGCACAGGAGGAACAAGGGGACCTGAAGTTTTCAGGTAATTTTTTTTCTCTCTCAGTGAAAACAGGAATAGTTGAAGAGCATTTGGTGTGATACATTGTTCAAATGAAAACTGGGATTTGATACTACTGAGTTTTAAAATATCTGTGAGTGGAGAAAAGATTTTAAGGAATACTGTCTCAGGTCTTTTAGTGCATTTAAAAATTATAGCCATCACATTCTTAATTGATATGTTACCTGTTGAAACAGGGCCTAAAATACCAGCTAGCTTTTTGACATTAGAAATGTTAGGTTTTTAACCTCCATTTTCTGTTCATTTGCATATAATAATTCTTCATTTGTAGAAGAGAGGCTTTATGCAACTGCAGAGCCTTTACTGAGCTATTAGCAGGCCATAATTCTAAGTTGACAACACCAACTTGGCCCCATCTCTTCTGCCTGCAGCTAATGCGTTCACAGTGTTTGTTTGTCAGCATAACTGTTTGCTGACAAACTGTTTGCTGTAAAAAAAGTTGTGTAACACCTTATTTCTTGGCTTCACAGCTGGAAAACCTTCCAAAAGTCTCCCTGTTCTGTGCTGCACCCTGCCTGAAACTAAAAGGCATGAATTGTTCCCTGAGTGTCTCACTAGGGTGATAGATAATAATGACAATATAAACATCACTCCTGTTTGATTCTGTAATGGATTTTGTTTATTTTACAAACACAGAGCAATTCTGGGATTTAACAGTGTCTGGCTCCCCCTTTCCCTTATCTCAAACCTGTCTTACATGCTTGCATTGAGAGCTTTGTGCACAAATTTTCAGAGACAAGCAAAGAATTTAAGGATATAATCCAGCTTCCTGGGGATGGTGGGGAAAAGAGCAAGCCAGATGAAATACTTCTGCAGTATAAAAAACTAAATGTGGCAGGGCTTGGATAAGAAAGATCCTAAAGGAAAAAAATTCTGCTTCAAACAAGATCTGCCTTTTTTTTTTTGGTTGTTTTTTTCCTCTTACTTGGAATTTTTGTTGACATTACTTAGAACAGCTGCTGGTTTTTTTCCTAGGAGGGTAATCACGTGGGTTACTACGCTTGCTTCTTGTGACTAAGAAAGCAAACACTACGTCAGTTCCAGGAAACTCTGTCCCACACCCCTCCCAGAAAGGTTCCCCACTTAGTCCCAAGG
This sequence comes from Laterallus jamaicensis coturniculus, assembly GCA_022605575.1. NCBI lineage: Eukaryota > Metazoa > Chordata > Aves > Gruiformes > Rallidae > Laterallus > Laterallus jamaicensis. Next base: position 4,753,328 of record JAKCOX010000028.1, read on the forward strand.
AGTCACTTGGGATGTAGGGTGAGGAAGCAGCCAAGCCTGGTAGTTTTCTTGCAGATCCTCCCATGGATTGATTCCCATCTTTCCTTTCTGAATCCCACACGTGGCCCTTGAAACTCATCATTCCTTCTCCCTTTGAGGGGTCAGATATGCCTGCTCTCAACTCATGTCCAGAACTGTTAGAATCACAGAATCACAGACTGGTCTGGGTTGGGAGAGAGACCCCAAGGATCACAGAGCTCCAACCCCCCTGCCACAGGTAGGGCCACCAACCTCAGGCCTGGAGCTACACAAGGTTGCCCAGGGCCCCATCCAACCTGGCCTTGAACACCCCCAGGAATGGGGCATCCAACCCCTCTCTGGGCAGCCTGTTCCAGCCCCTCACCACTCTCTCTGTAAAGAACTTCCCCCTAATATCCAATCTAAACCTTCCTTCCTTCAGCTTTAATCCATCCCCCTTGTCCTGCCATTATCTGCCCTTTTAACAAGCCAATTCCCCTCCTGTTTCTCTGCTCCCTTCTGGGACTGGCAGGCTGCAATGAGGTCCACCTGCAGCCTTCTCTTCTCCAGGCTGAAAGAGAATCAAATACTTCCCTTTTCTGAATATTAAACAATAACTGCAAACAAAAAAATACCTGTTTTTTGCCTCTGAGTTGCAGGGAGTACTCCCTACTCATGTGCAAGCACCTAGCTTCATCTAAACCACTGTTCTCCATTTCGGAGAGAACTTCCCCCAATATCTAATTGAAACCTTCCTTAGGAAATACTCTGGATCAGCCTCTCACTCAGGACTCCCCTGGGTCCAGCTATAGAGGTGAAAACCTATTTATCAACCCTACGCTGCCCAGCCTTGAGTATATACAGCCATTGCCATGCCACATCTTTGGGTCCAGTAGAATCCCAAACCATTAAATGTCTCAGCTTTCCACACCTGCAGCCCTGTTACTCAGTTGCAGTGTTTGTACTGGGTGGCCACACTAGTGGTTTATGTTTTATTGGCCAAATCCTCATTTAGTTCTTAGCCAGCAGATAGGAAATAGCTCACAAGCTTGGTCACACTGGCTACTTCTTCACCTATGAGATAGAAGTTTTAATAGTTCTGCCTACATGAAATAATTAGGAACCTGCCAGGATTTCAGCTGTTGAATTAACTTCATTCTTCCAATGATTTTCTTCACCACAGTTCGTCCTGTGAAACTCAAGGAGGACATTCTCTCATGCACTTTTGCTGAGCTGAGTTTTGGCTTGTGCCAGTTTATTCAAGAGGTGCGGAGACCAAATGGAGAAAAATATGATCCTGACAGCATCTTATACTTGTGCCTTGGAATTCAGCAGGTAACTCAGAGAATCAGGGTATTGCTGAGCTTATTTATGTTTTATATCCATAGTCCCATGATGGAGCTGCTTGGGTTTTGTAGAGGAGGCATGAATAACTCTCTTCTTGTGTTTTATTCTTCCTCTGCCATAATCCTGTATGTGACTTAATTTGTTTGGACCTCTTTATGATTAGAGTGAATGAGCTGCTTCTGTTGGGAGGAATGTGGTGTGGAGGGCTTGGTGTTTCTACCTAGATATGTATCTTTGGGTTTGGTACCTTTGGTGCTCTTTTCATGCATAGGAAAGTTTTGCAGAAACCTGAGTCTTCTCAGAAATATTTACTTTGAGATGGAATGTTTTAGATTTAAAATAATTGCACACTTCTGATATACAAGCATCCAGGGAAGAGGTTAACCAGCAAAGACTGAGCTCTTTCAGTGGCTAGACAGATACCTTTGGCATTGACAGTATTTACAGAAAAAATACTTTGGGAATAATGGCATTGTAATTAATGAATGCTAAGAGTAACCTAATAAATCCTTGCTACCTGCTTTGAAACAGCTGCAGTACAAATCTAGCATAATATGAACTCCTGCTTAAAACTCAGTGTTCAGTATATCTCTGTTAGGGGCTTTTCTTTAGAATAGCCAGTTTGTTCCTTTCCATGAACAGTCATTTGGAGGTAAGGAAGCAAAAGCTACTTCTAAGGTAAAAACCTCTCATTCCACTAGGCATGGCATTACCTTAATATTTTTTTCCCTGGCTGTGCTTGAGGAAAAAAAATGTAGAAAGAGGTAAAATTTGAAGTGCCATTGATGAGGTCTGGGAGTATCAGCATTTTTTCTGTGTTCCAGTTTTGACTTATTTATCAATACATATTCCTAACTTGTAGACAACTTTTTTAAGTTGCTGCTTCACAAGAATTTAAGGGGCTTTTACAGAGATGTTGTCAGTTGGGGTATTTCAGCAGCCTCATGCTGGCCCTATACCTGTTGTCAGGAGGTGTTAGCATGTGAAGTTCTCTTCAGTACAAGGGTACTCAATAAATCTTTTTCTTAGGTAGACTTTTTTCAAGAATATTTAACACTTAGAGAAGGAGGATTTTTAAAATGCCTGAGTCTCTCATGTCACATTGTGGAGGTCCCAGTCCCCACAGAAAATTTGTTTTAATATCTTACTGAAGAGTTCAACAGAGTGTGTTGAACTGGGCTCCATCAGCAGAGGGGTGGCAGCAGGGACAGGGAGGGGATTGTCCCTCTCTGCTCTGCCCTCCTGAGGCCCCAGCTGGATCCTGTGTCCAGAGCTGGGGCCCCAACACAAGGAAGATGTGGGGCTGTTGGAGAGGGTTCAGAGGAGCCACAAAGATGCTCAGAGGGCTGGAGCAGCTGCCCTACAAAGAGAGGTTGAGGGAGCTGGGCTTGTTCAGCCTGGAGAAGAGAAGGCTGTGGGGGGACCTCATTGCAGCCTGCCAGTCCCTGAAGGGAGCAGAGACACAGGAGGGGAATCAACTTTTTAAGAGGATAGACAATGGCAGGACAAGGGGGATGGATTAAAGCTGAAGGAAGGAAGGTTTAGATTAGATATTAGGGGGAAGTTTTTTACAGAGAGAGTGGTAAGGGGCTGGAACAGGCTGCCCAGAGAGGGGTTGGATGCCCCATCCCAGGAGGTGTTCAAGGCCAGATTGGATGGGGCCCTGGGCAACCTTGTGTAGCTCCAGGCCTGGAGGTTGGTGGCCCTGCCTGTGGCAGGGAGGTTGGAGCTCTATGATCCTTGGAGTCCCTTCCAACCCTTGCCATTCTATGATAAGACACTGGGACATAAAAAATGGAAAAGAATCTGATGTCCTGTATCTTCTCTGCAATGTTATATAATCACAAACTGTATGTCTTCCTTTTTTTTTTCTCTTGTAGTACCTGTTTGAGAATGGTAGAATAGATAACATTTTTACCGAGCCCTATTCCAGGTTTATGATTGAACTTACAAAACTTTTGAAAATCTGGGAACCTACAATTCTTCCAAATGGTAGGACAATTATTTTGTTTTGTGTAGCTGCATGACAAAGCCTTATTATAAATTAGCCTTTTCTCAATGCCATGGAGAAGAATGTGAGCTGAGGCATTCACATTAGCCTTCTCTTTTTCCACCATGTAATTGTTTGCAGTAGACTAGCACCATGGATTTTCTGTCTGTCTCTACTAGTTATGGATTACACTCAAATAAACCTTTGCCTCTCATCAGTCTCTCAACTCCTTTGAAGGGATTCCCATTCCTGTAGTCAGCATGCTAGTTCTTCTCTTCTATCAAGTTTGAGATGATATTTTGGGATTCAGGTAGCCAGAATGCATACAGTATAGCAGATGAGTTGCTGCAAATATCATGTACAGCTGCACTGGTATTTCCCTATTTGTCCTGATAAATCTGAGGGTCACATTAGCAAATCATTGGAATCTTCTTTACCTGGATCCACAGCTGGTTTTTCTTGTAGACAATTAACTTTTTATTTAATACAGGAGGTAGGCCCATGCAAACCTTACCAAGTTCAGCAAGGCCAAGTGTGAGGTCCTGTACAAGGGTCAGGACAGTCCCAAGTACAGCTCCAGGCTGGGCAGAGAATAGATGGAGGGCGGCCCTGAGGAGAAGGACTTGGAGGTGTTAGTGGATGAGCAGCTCAACATGAGCTGGCAGTGAGCTCTGACAGCCCAGAAAGCCACCCGTGTCCTGGGCTGCATCCCCAGCACCAGGACCAGCAGGGCTGGGGGTGGGATTCTGCCCCTCTGCTCCACTCTGGGGAGACCCCCCTGCAGCGCTGCATCCAGCTCAGGGGTCCCCAGGATAAGGAGGACATGGAGCTGTTGGAGTAAGTCCCGAGGAGCCACGGAGACAATCTGAGGGCTGGAGCCCCTCTGCTCTGGAGCCAGGCTGGGAGGGCTGGGCTGGCTCAGCCTGGAGAAGAAAAGGCTGCTTCTGGGGAGAGCTCTGAGCCCCTTCCCATCCCTCATGGGGCTCCAGGAGAGCTGGAGAGGGGCTGATGCCAAGGACAGGGAGGGACAGTCCCAGGGGAATGGCCTTCAGCTGCAGGAGGGGGATGGAGAGGAGCTGGGAGGCAGAAATCCCTCCCGGGGAGGGGGAGCACCCTGGCACAGGGTGCTTTGGAGAATCTAGAACTGCCCCTGGATCCCTGGCAGGGTTCAAGGCCATGTTGGATGGGGCTTGAGGCACCCTGGGCTGGTGGGGGTGGCCCTGCTATGGTAGGGATGGCACTGGGCAGGCTCTGAGGTGCCTTCCTGCCCAAACCAGTCTGAGATTCTATGCAATAATTGAGTTGCTTATAGGCTGCTGCATATAGTGAAGTTTCCTTTCACAAGCAGTCTCTTGAAGCCTCCATACCTCCTTTCCCCAGCCAACTTACAGTCATCAGGAGTGGACTATTTGTATATAAAATCACTACAATTTAAACTCCATGTCTTAGGAAGGACACATTTTTGCAGTTGGGTGACTGTGGTTTAATACAGTGAAATTAGAACTTAGTGAGATCCTGCTGGTGTCTGCAATCTTCCTTTATGTCCTTCTCTCCAGTCTTCAGGTACTGGAAGATGATGCTGTTCCACAGCTTGGTTCTCCATGCTCCCTATGTTTGTACATACAGTGCTCTTGGTTTTATTGGCATTACAGTTGCTTAGGCTAGGTCTGAATTTGCTTTGTTATGCAGGTCATTAATACAGAAGGTTAGCTGAAAGAGGACTTACATGCATCTCTGGCAAAATCTGCCTAATCAGTTTGACTCCTGTCTGCCTTCCCACCCTACTCATTGATGATGCTTTAGGAAAACTCTGAAGAATCTACTAGCTTAGACACAGCCTAAAAGCTGTTCATTTGTAACCAACTATGGTGACAACCCTAAAATTGCATCAATAACCCTGTGGTTTTTTTCTTTGCCTCTTGTTTCTAGGTTATATGTTCTCAAGGATTGAAGAGGAACACTTGTGGGAATGTAAACAGCTGGGTGCATATTCCCCTATTGTTTTATTGAACACACTTCTGTTCTTCAACACCAAATACTTCCAACTAAAGAATGTCAGTGAGCACCTGAAACTGTCCTTTGCCCATGTTATGAGACGTACCAAGACTCTGAAGTATAATACTAAGACAACATATTTACGTTTTTTCCCACCTTTTCAAAAACAAGAGGTAGAATCAGGTAAGAGAATGCTTTCTCATCACAGAATCACAGAATATATTGAGTTGGATAACTCAGTCATCTGAATTTTGGCAGTCATATTGGTGGTATCTCCTTGTTGGCTTAAAAAGGGATGGGGAGGAAAAGGTGTTAGTGTAAGAATTTAAGATACATGCTTACAGACATGTGTGTATGCTTTACAGACATGTGTGTATCTTAAATTCTCCTGTTGTCCTGTACACTTTCCAAATTTTAAGGAGAAATTCTGCACCAGCCAAGACATCCAATGAACACTCATATAAAAGGTTCAAAATTTGGCTGAAATGTGTTAATAGTCTTTCAAAACATCCCAGGCTTGCATAAAGCTTTAACTGCTGCATGAGTTAAAAGGCCTTTTCTCAAGTCCTGTTCTCAAGACTTCATATTGTTGAGGTTCACACCCTTATCATGCTCTTTTAATTCCCAGATTTATCCTAGGTCTGTGTGGTGGACACACAAGGCAACTGAAATGGAGAATAGTGGTTTAGATGAAGCTAGGTGCTTGCACCTAGGGGGTAGGGAGTGCTCCCTGCACCTCAGAGGCAAAAAATAGAGATTGTTTTTTTGTTTGCAGTTATTTTTTAATATTCAGAAAAGGGAAGTATTTGATTCTCTTTCACCTGGAGGAGAGAAGGCTGCAGGGGGACCTCATTGCAGCCTGCCAGTCCCTGAAGGGAGCTGAGAAACAGGAGGGGAATCAGCTTGTTAAAAGGGCAGAGACTGGCAGGACAAGGGGGATGGAGTGAAGCTGAAGGAGGGAAGGGTTAGATTGGATATTAGGGGGAAGTTCTTTGCAGAGAGAGTGGTGAGAGGCTGAACAGGCTGCCCAGAGAGGGGGTGGGTGCCCCATCCCTGGAAGTGTTCAAGGCCAGGTTGGATGGGGCCCTGGGCAACCTTGTGTAGCTCCAGGCCTGAGGTTGGTGTCCCTGCCTGTAGCAGGGGGTTGGTTGGAGCTGTGTGATCCTTGGGGTCCCTCCCAACCCAAACCATTCTATGACTCTCTTGGCTCCTTCAGTTAGTAGTTTGAATGCCTTACATGAATTCTGCTTTTTCTGCTAGATACTAGCTCTTGTTGCTTTTCTAGAAGAGGAGTGGGCTGTGCACAACCTGTAGTGTACCCAACCTTTTGCCCATCCAGCAGATTAAACCAGTAGATTGCACGTGACAGAGAGCAGCTCAAGAAGCAAATCTCTGTGTGATGCAGAGTCCCATCAGACTGGTGCTAGGCTCAGTGACTAGGGCTTGTTCTTGAAACCACTGGTTTTCACTCAACTTCTCCAATGCCATTTTTATGTGTCCAGAGAAATTATCTGTAGGCAAAAGGAAACGCAGTGAGGAAGAGGAGATCCCAACAGCAGTGGAAATGGCTGAAAATACAGACAATCCCCTGCGCTGTCCAGTCCGGCTTTATGAGTTTTACTTATCAAAATGGTAAGTGACAGAGTTTGATTTATTTTCTGTATGGAGACTAGAACAGGCATTTGGGCAAGGATCCCCCTCAGGCCTCTTGTGCTTGTGCTGTGGTCTCCTTCCTCCAATTCCTCTTCACTCAGTGTGGATGGAACCATGCAGATAGGTAGTATTTCTTACTGGTGCGGAGTCAAGAGGAGTTATGGAGAGAGGGGTGTTCTTTAAATGCCTGTTAACACGTCCACAGGGTGTAAATGTAAACAGGGGGCATTACTACAGCGACTGGGGTGTTCTCATCTCCTTCCATTCCCATACAGGATCCTTTGGAGAAGCGTATCACTGACACCCTGGTACCATGTTCCTTGGGAAAGAGGGTGGCACCAGTGTGAATTAGGAAAAAGTACAGGTTGCTTTTGCCTGCTGAATTGTGAGGTTAACTTTTATTCAGGAGTTAGAAAGGAGACTTCCAGAGCAAGGACACAGATATAAATCATTTTGTCTCTCCTGTTTCTATATAAACTTTGGCTAGATCATTGAGCAGGTGGAATATGATGTTCTTCCCCTTTTCAAAGAAAATACACATGCAAAATGAAACAGCATCTCATTAGTGTCAGCTAAAACTCAAATAAATCACCCTCAAAATGCACCTACTGAGCTTACTACAAGTAAGTCCCATTACTTAGGCAAAGGCGTGCCTAGCAGCTGGCCTGACTCTGTCTCCCTCTTCCCTTCCTTGTCTTCACTTGCATATCATTAGAAGCTTTTAGTTGTCCTTGGGCTGGGAAAATATTGTCATGCTCCTCATCATCTATCATAGCTGAGCCCCTGCAGTGGTGCAAGCAGCAGTCAAAATTCACTTTGCTGTTCTAATGTGAATATTCCAAAGGCAGGCAGGAGGGAGCCTTGCTCAGAGTCAGAGGGACAGATGTTCAAGCAGAGGGGCTTACCATTCTGCAGGCAAGCTGGGACTTTGTTTTGCTAGCTCTTGAACATTCCCTTCAATTCTGAAGTATTAGAACCAGTTTAACTCAGAAATTGAATGTCAAATGGATCCATCAGTCATACCGCAATGCTAACACCATTAATTGGGTGGTACTATGGTTGAAGAACCAGACCTATAAAGAAGTGGCTCTGATTTTCTTTGTCACAGTATTACTTGTTTCTGTATAATGCTAAGTGACCCAGAAACAACTTAACTGTTCCCTAAGTTGAAAGGGACAAACCAAGTCACTAACAAAAAGGGTTGAATTACACTGTTTAAATCTCTGTGATGTCATCCCAAGGTAACTTTCATTTCATTTGCTGTTTCTCCTGAAGGTTTTTGTGAGTAGGACTGTTATTGCTGCCTCCTGGTAACGTGCTCTCCCTTTCTTTACCTTGACAGTTCTGAAAGTGTGAAGCAGAGAAGTGATGTGTTTTACCTTCAACCCGAGCGCTCCTGTGTACCCAATAGCCCCATGTGGTATTCCACATTGCCAATAGACCCAGGAACCTTGGACATCATGTTAACACGTATTCTTATGGTGAGGGAGGTACATGAAGAACTTGCCAAAGTCAAATCAGAGGACTCTGATATTGAGTTATCAGACTAACTGAAGTGGGGTATTTTTCCGTTGAGTACACACCAGAAGCACCAAACTGTGAATACGTCCAGCCTTTGGAAAATGTGTATCAAATAAGCCAAGATAACATCACCTACAGGTGTATTTTGAACCACAGTGGATGTACAAACTGGAACTGGAAGGAAGCAAGCTGTGTAAGCTGTGAGGAACAACGTCCTGTGGCACCGAGAAATCCTCTGAACAAATTCAAGATGAACTAACCTATTGGAGTGGTGCAGGAATCCTTCACCTGGTTAGGATTTTTAAAAAATAAGGTGTGAGATCTTTTTAAGGAGAACGGTTGTGTAAAACCTACCACACCAGTGTGGGGCATGGAGAGCTAGACTGTGGCTCACGTGACTTCTCAGCCTTAGGGGCTGGCAGTCCTTGCTGCCAAAGAGCACGTGGAGATCCTAGAGCTCTTCACGAGGACAGGAGAGGAGGTGGTGGTGTTTAGATGAACAGACACCTTCCCTTAGCTACACCTACACGTGTGCTTTTCTAATTTCTCTCTCTGAAACTGGGATCAAACATTAGGAAGGTGGAAGCTGCTGGCATGTCTGCCAGGGAAGCTATCTGAACGGACAGCTGTCTGGCTGCTGATAACCAGTCACACGATGCCAGAATCTAGCTCTCGGTCCAGGCTAAAACCAGCTCTAGTTCTGTCCCGTCTTCAGCGGTGGAAGAGGTGCTGCTGTAGGTCAAACTTCAGAGTGGATCATGTTACAGGATGAACCTTTCTGGGATATGTACAGGAGAGTGACTGTCCTGGGGTATGTGCAGAGAATCCCTTCCCTAGCCCAGTAGCTCTGCAGTCTGTCCATATAACCTAGCAAATACTGTGGTGCGCGGAAATTTGTTTTCCCTTAAGGCAGCTTCCCTTTCTCCTCTTTCCCCACTCCCATGGTTTTTTGGTTGGTTTATAAGGCAAATCTGGAGGGCCTTGTCATTTCAAATGAAAGATTAACGTGCACTCTTTCTCTTTCCACCTTTGCAACGCGTGCAGTGGGGTGCAAAGGATGCAGTATTACTTCTGACAACAGAACTGTGGTAGAAAATAACCATGTGTGTTTTTTTCCCACCCTACCCAAAGAGATTTAGTCTAGTGTTGGAAATTGGAGGAGATTTTTTTTAAGGCTTGGCTGTTACTGTGTCTTTTTGAAGAGAAAAAGCTCCCACATTGTGTTTAGAGGACAGGACATTATCAGATACTGTCTGTATCTCAGTTTTCTCAAGCTATAGATGTGTGTTTCTAATGACCAGTGGTCACAAATTCATTGGAAACCCAAACTATTTTTGAAGAAGAGAATTGTATGGTTTCTATCTAGTGCTGGTCAGTTATCCATCTTCTGTAACAGGGGTCTGATATTTGATCTTGTCACTAAAATTTCAAGAGATGAAAACCAACAGCCTTGAATTATATTTCCTTTTTTTTTTTGTTTTGTTTCGTTCTGGTTTTGTTTTGTTTGGTTTTTGTTTGTTTTTTTTTTAATTATTTTTTTAGCAGTAACAAAAGTAATTTAACAAAAACAAAATAAAATCAGAAAGTAGCCTATTGACGTTGTGTACTCGGTAGTCCTGTCCCTGCCTGTAACAGATTTCACTGATGTATTTTTTAATACAGAAAACTATGTGAAAAGTAAACCTGCCCCTGATTCTGTCTGATCAAAGCCCATCTGTGTCTGTCATTTCTGATTGAAGATAACTGCTTTCTCCGTGTCCTGGCCTTGCACTCCTGTGGGAGATGTTTTGGCTCTAGTACGTTCCCTACCTGGGCTCTTGGGGGCTCAGTGATGCTCCTGTCAGGTAATTCCATGTTCTGTGAACACCACTCTGCCCCTCCCTGTAGTTCTATTAAAATAGTGAAATAGCAGGCACAGTGTTTTGCATTGGGATGGTGGCCTAGAACCTTTCAGGGAAAGGGAAATCATTTGGGAAGGGTTAGTGTGAAGGTGTGTAGGGGGTTAAAGAAGTCCCAGCCATGTCTCTTGCACACAGGCCTGCCCAGAACCTCCATGTCAGTAGAAGAGGGGAAGGATTGGGGAATCCCCACATCTCCTGGGCATCCTCAGGAAGAGGGCAGCTGCCCTTGGCTGCAGCAGGCTGCCTTTCCCAGGCAATAGGAAGGGCAGCAGTGAGGACAAGCTGTTGGGAGGGCAGGCTTTCCTTGGCTGGGGATTGTCTGAACTGTAATGCCACATCTGAGTTTTCCCTGACTGAACATTAACAGAAACATTTCCATAGAATGAATAGTGTATTTGTTTCTTACAAGTAACACATTTGTCTTTCTCTGAAGACCTTTGGTCTTTCTTGTCTGTGAACACTTTCACCTATAATTTTTTACAGGTACTTGGAATGAAAGATAATTTGCCTTTTGTATTCTCCCAGCAAGGAAAGTTGAATTCCTTTGAGTTTGACTGGCTGAAAGCAAACTTGTTAAACATTGTGCTCACTCCTTTTACCTAATGACTCCAGAAGTGGCTGGTGGGGTGTGTTTGGATGAGCTAATTAACAGAACAAGTAGTTTCTGTTTCTATTTCCAGAGGCTCTTTGGCAATGGTGTACTTTGTCTGAGGTGTGCCCAGGCTACCTTTACAAGGTTTTACAAGGATGTTTCTTATCAGCCCAGGTGAAGTTCTCACTGATGCTCCAGATGGACCTTGAAGGACTACAATTCAAGTTCTGAACACTTAGATGATGTTGGTTTATTATAACTGAATCATCTGCTCACCGTGCCACAATGTTTACTGCTTGAAATAGTCTTTTAAGGAGAAAAAAAATCACTCTGTAGTCTTAGTGGAGACAGAGAAATGGCAGAGAGAGAGAGAAACAGAAGATGATACGTCCTGTTAGCAGGGTTTCTCTCTCTGTGCCTTCCCACTGCTAGGCACTGGCTGTTTAACCCCTTCATCTCCAGCGTGCAGGGATGCTGGTGTAGCTGTGCAGACCAGTTTGAGGGTGTGGAACTGTGTCGTGTTCCTCCTTACTGAGTGTATTTGTGGTTCTGGCTTTGGATGTAGCAGAGGTGTGTGTTTGAAATGCTTCCGGAGCGTGGCTCTTACCCCGTGGTGCAGCTCTCAGTGCCAGAGATGCTCAGTGCAAACCTGCTGCTCTCAGCCCGGCTTCGGGTGACTAAAGAGGGAACCTGGGGACACGTTGAATGCCACAGAACTGGGTGCAGGAAGAAGTTAAATGATCTGACAAATTCTTTTGCCACCTGTTGAACAGGAAACCACTGCATTATTTCTCTGGCAGTGGTCTCCTCTGAGACTTGATGTAAAACAGCAGCCAAGTTCCCTCTGCAACGCCGAGGCTCCGCCGGTGCCATTCCAGTGCTGGGGTCACAGCAGGGGCTGAACATGCAATAATAAAGCCTTTGGGTTTTGATAACAATCTCAGTAACTTCTCAGTCCCTGGAGCAGTAGTCTCACTGTTGCCTTAAAACCAAAACAGAACAACTACTGGTGTATAAAATCCTTGGGTGATCATCTCAACCTACTGGCACTGCACTCGCTGTCCAAGCTGGAGCTTTGCTCCCACCAGCAGCACAGGTTTTCCCCCTCACCTCTTTCTCTTTCATGTGTTATCCATTTTAATCATTCCTAACAGAGCAGGGGCAGAATGTGCTGACTTCTGTCTGTAGCTGCTCATCTGCAGCAAGTCCCCAGTAGCATCATCACCCTTCCAAGGTTTAAAGAAGGATGCTTTCAGCAGTTGCTGTTCCTTTCTTTTGATGGTGTAACGGTCTGAACACCAAAAATCTGTCCAAGTCATGGGCTGCTGCTGAGGAGAGAGTCTGAGGAGCTTGAGAAGCAGCGAAGCTGGATGGGAGCATGTTCTGCCTCTTCGTTGCCGGTCAGAAACCCAGGCTTTGCTTGCTGAGGGCAGGTGTCACCCCACTGCTTGTCATCTCCTTGTCCTCAGCAGCTGGAATGGCAAGGCTGGTCCCTGCCTGATCTCCTTTCTTCTCTTAACTGTGGTCAGCTTCCTAAGAGGAAAACCTTTCCCAGCACAGCAGCAGATCTGTGGGGCAGGTAGGACTGACGCTGCTTTTACATCTTCCCCAGGCAGACGCAGTTGTTTGGGAAGAGGGGGAAGAGTGGTTTTGCATGATGTTGTTGCATCTGTTGAGAAGTTCACTCCAGGCCTTTTGTTAAAGGGGGATTTCTTAACCTAAGAGGGGAGGTGACTCATTTGATCTGACCAGTGGCATGACCAGATCCCCCAGCTTCATCTCATAGCACTTGGCTGAGCTGTAAGATTTTGCATCTTTATCTTCAGACTCTCTTCCCCTTCCCTGTTTCACAAAAGCATCTGTAACCTTTGTGCTCTGCTTTATGAAGAAACTATTTTGGACATGCCAGAAAGAGGAAGTGATAATGGAGTGAGGGGTGACAGAGGAGCATTGGAGGGTGCAGGGCTTGGGCAGGTGGGCGATCGTACACAGCAAGAAACTGATATGAATGTGGAAGTGTCCAGGTTTCATCATTTTACAGTCAAAGCATCTCAGTTGGATGCTATTATGAAAGATTAGGGAAGGAGGGAAGGGTTCATAGATGGGACAGACTTAGAACTTGAATTTCAAGGTGCAAACTGCAAAGCCTGCAGCAGCTTTGTCATCTGTTGTCATCCCCAGATGCTGCTGCCACGGAGGTTGTTAGGGCTCAGTTGATGGCCCCGGTGCTTCCTCTGGCCTGGGGAGCTTGGCAAGGTTGTGGAGTGGTTTTGAGAGTCATAAAGGCTTGAAGGAACTCGAGCATCTCTGATTCTTCTAGCCACAGAACTTAGATTTCCATTGGACTGAAGCTTTCACCAAGCTGCTGTGTTTTCAGGAGAGCTGCCTGTTTTGTTAAACAGAACCTGACATACCTTAGATTATCAGCTGCTCGGAGGGGAAGAGAAAGTTTATTATAATTAAACAGTCAGGTTAAAACCTCAAACACCAAAGTGTGTCCCAAGTGCACAACTTACTAATTCATGAACCCAGCCCAGCTTCCCAGCATTGACCTACAGCTGCAGGCTGCAACAGCCTCGGGAGCTCTGGCTTGGTTAATTCTGTGGCTTGTAGTCAACTACTCGATACACCAACAAAGAGCATACCCAGGGGCTGAGGTTTAGGGGCCATGGACTTGTTATTCTCCCATCTACACATTTCTAAAGAGCCAGAATGATTTGAAAAAGGCCTTTTTGACCTGCTGGGAGCCAGGCTGGCTCCTCAAGGAGAAGGGTGTGGGTGCCACTGTCTCGTTATATAGCCCGGGATCCAGCGTACACGTCCCGTCACTGCTGTTGTGTGGATGAAGCCTCATGTTTCGACCCTTTGCCAATCTGTACCTCAGTTGTACCCACCTGTAAATTGGCCAGCCTTTCCTACCTCGTTTGGGCATTATGAGGCTAAATTCCCTAGGATGCTTTGCAGCCCCTGTGATGAAAGGTGCTATATAACTGCAAAGTGTTACTTCAAGAGATTTAAATAGGTCACCAGTGCATCATAACCTATATTAAAAAGACTTTTTCTTATATGAGAATTTATAGACTTCAATGTATGGTATTAATAAGTGAATTACTGAGACCCCAAAAATAGTTTTTGTTTGAATCGTATCTGTATTCTGGAAAAGTGATTAAAAAACTTTAACCTTAATAAAAGAGTACATCCTCATTTCCTGTATGAAGTTGAACTTTTAAGTTAAAAAGCAGAATCTCTCAGATTGGGGGAGGGTGGGGGGGGGATGTGTGGAGATTAGTTGGCTTTACGCCAGCATTAAAATAGCAGCTTAATATCATCGCAGCAAGGCTTGGTCTTTGCCACCTGGCTGTACAGCAGCTCCCACTGAGCTCTGCTCCTCCAAGAAGCCTCTGGGATAGGCTGTAATTAGCTCAGTCATCAGCCAAGGTTGCTACATGCACCCTGAACCAAATGCAGGAGAACCAGTGGCTGCTCGAGCTGTGCCTGATGCTGTCAGCAGGCAGGAGCATCCTCGGGACCAAGCATTGCCTCACCCCTCACACAGCCGGTTTATGTTTAGTTTGAACTCTCTACCCATGGCCAGGCAAGTGCCTGTGCAACCTTTGGGGTTAAAGAGGCCGCTGAGAAAATCGATATGGGCAATTGGGAGCAAAAAAGATTACCCAAGTGCTGATTAAATGTTCCCAGCAGCCTGGAGAGCAAACAGCCAGCGTTCTGTGTACCCTGGTGCAGCCGCGCTCACCAGCTGGTATCATGGATGCATCATATGAGTGTCTGGGGTGCAAAGGACACAATTTGTTTTAATGGAGGCTTAAATTATTATTATTATTACTATTATTATTATACAGCTGAAACTGTCCTGCCACTGTTTGAGGCGAGCTGGGTTCGCACCAAGATCACTGGTGTTCAGGAGACATAGAAAATGGGACCCATGATTTAGAATAATGACACATGAGCTGCAGGGGGGTGAGGAAATACCATGTCTGACTGTTGACTAATGCTGTTGCTTAATGAAGTTATTTTAGGTAATTAATTAAAGAGGGTATAGTAACTGAAACCCAGCTGATTGCCAATGAGAGCCTTGCTCACCTGTGCTCAGGATGCGGATGGAAAACAAGCTGGTTTGTCATCCATCACCACACACAATACAAAGTAAACCTACCTGAAGCCTTGTCTCAGCTTTTCGGGGGGGAAACCTGCCAGTCTGAGGTTGTTCCTGGACCACTGCAAACCCTGAGCCACTCAATGGCCCTGACCACACACCAACCACCACGACAACTGAAACTGCAAGCCACCTTTATTGGTTCCAGCACACTCATTGCTTAAGCAGATCCACTGCTCTTAAGAGGGTGGCAGAGTCACTGGAGGATGGTCAGATCGAGATTCCTGAGGTCTTGCAATGCTGCCAAGGCTCCACTGGGATCACCATCATCATCGTCACTGGGATCGCCACCGGAGTCGTCCTTGTTGGGATCGCCACTGGAGTCGTCCTTGTTGGGATTGCCACTGGAGTCGTCCTTGTTGGGATCACCATTGGAGTCATCCTTGTTGGGATTGTCACTGGAGTCGTTCTTGTTGGGATCGCCACTGGAGTGGTCCTTGTTGGGATTGCCACTGGAGTCGTTCTTGTTGGGATCGTCATTGGAGTCGTCCTTGTTGGGATCGCCACTGGAGTCGTCCTTGTTGGGATCACCAGCGTCTTTGTCATTCTTTTTTTTACCTCTTGCATTACCAATCACTTTACCAATCAAAGTCGTCGCAGTTGGCAGCAGAACAGAAGTGGTAGTAGAGATACCTGCAGCTCCTGCGATGATAGAAAGAAGAACGATGCTCTGGGAGCATCAATGCTGCCTGCTGAGGGACTGAGCACCAGGCAGAGATAGCCAAGGACTTTCCTCCTGGGCAAAGCCAGCCCAGTACCTCTCCGGACCATGCTGGGGAGATGGTCTAGGAGCAGGTTTTGGAGCACAGCCAGCCCCTTTCTGGCTCTGGCCACACTGCCAAGCACAGGCATTGTTCTTGCCAAAAGAGCAGACAACCAGCCCGATGTCCTCAGCCTTGGTGCCTTACCCCAGAATCCTCCTACTGCATCGTGGGTTAATCCCTTCCCCACAGCTTTGGGTGAATCAGACCAGTGGCGTGTTTGGACCCCAGGGCCAGTTTGGATCTGCAGCAATCTGAGCATATAACCCCACACAACCCCCCAGGGGTGAACCCAGCTGAGCCCACTGCTCTCCCCACTCACCAGCGGATTGCAGCACAGCCACCACGCTGCCGGCAGCCACTCCCCCGCCGTTGGCTATGGCAGCTGCTGACATCATTTTGGCAGCTATGGACCCAGCCACGATGCCACCTGCACCAAACCCCATCGCAGAGAGGCACAGAGGCGCACTGGCCACCATTCCTGCGGGCAAGATTCCCCAGCGTCAGTGTGGTCTCTGTGACCCACACCTCTCCCAGCCACCAGCCCCTCCCCAGCTTTCCTGGAGCCCCTCGAGGGACTGGAAGGGGCTCTGAGGCCTCCCTCTCTGCTCCAGGCTGAACCAGCGCAACGCTCCCAGCCCGTTCCCAGAGTGGAGGCGCACAGGGCTGCAGCAGCGGCTGCAGCCGGATTTCCAGGCACAGGCCAGTGCTGCCCCCTCCCTCGTAGCTGCACCCAACGTCACCCCGGTATTCGCTGCCCCCCTGCCCGGTCAGATCCCCAGCACTGCCAGCCCGGGGGTGGGACTGGGCAGCGACCCCAGCGCTGCTGACCCAACGCCGGATCCTCACCTACTCCGACGGCAGCTCCTATAACTGCTCCTTTGAGACCTTTACTCCTCTCTGGGGAGGAAGAAGACAAGCGGGCAGGAAGGAAGGGAGGAAAGAGGCTCTCGGGCAAGGCAGCTTCCCCAAGCCACCCCGAACCCCTCGCTTTAGCTGCCCCCGGCCTCTGCAGACCCACCCCTGCCCCCCGGGGAGCGGCCAAGGATGGGGAGCGGCCCCCGCTGCTCCCGGGCCGGGATGAGAGGGGAGAAGGGGTGCACGCCGGGATGCCCACCGCCTACCTGCCTTCCCTCCCTGCTTGCTCGCTGTACCCCCCATTCTGCCCGCTGTACTTGCCCTCTGTACCGCCCGTCCTGCCCCTTTTACCGCCCACGGTACCGCCCGCCCCGCCGACCCGCCCCGTTTCCGCCCCGGGGCCGCTCCCGCTCGGCGCATCCCGACCCGCGGAGGAGGCAGAGGTCGGCGTTGGGGTGTCTTCTTTATTTGGGGGTTCAGATACAGCGGGGTGGGGCGGGAGGGGGTGATGGAGCATGGGAAAGATGCAGGGAGTGCAGTGTGGGGGTCACGGCAAACATGGGTGGGGGTCGCAGGCGGCCAGGGGATCACATCACGGCGGCCCCGACGGCAGCACCGATGGCAGCCAGGGTTGCCTTCACAGCGGTGGGGACTCCTGCTGCCCCTGAGGAGAAGAGACATCAGCCCCAAGCCCCCCAGCCGCGGCATGAGGCCCCCACTGCACCCCATTTCCTGGGGAATATTCCCCTCGCCCCCAAGGAGGAGCACCCTGACTGTCACCCCGCTGCTGCCATCAGGTGTCCCTGCAGCCACACCAGGCACTCCAGAGCGGGTGGGATCCCGGGGGTCCCCACTCCCATGGCCACCCCAGGCACCACTGGTGCCACCCGGGGAGGCTGAAACACGGGGTGCACCGCAGTGATGCCATGGGCACCCCGCAGCACCGCACTGGCAGCACTCACCGAGCGACTGCGCGATGGCCACCAGGCTCCCGGGGGCCACTGCCCCCCCGTTGGACACGGCGGCCACCGACATCATCTTGGCAGCCAAGGATCCAGCTGCAATTCCTGCTTTGGTGAAGCCCAGAACAGTCAGGGCTCCTGGCACTACCACTGCACTGAGTCCTGTGCCGGAAAGGAGCCGTGGTGACACCTCCGCAGGCGCAGACGTGTGTCCCCCAGGCTGCAAAACCCTCATCCCCAGGTCTCCCCTCAGCCACCTGCGTCCCCCCACCCTGAGATTGGAGGTTTATGGAGGCAGAGCTGCAGCTCAGAGCAGAGCAGAGGGGTGCAGGGTACCAGGGCCAACTCCCTCCCTCCCCCCCATCCCCATCCCCTCCCATACATGGGGCATCAATGGGCTCCTGCAGATTGGCTTCCTGGGACAGGCCAAGGGACAGTAGTTTGGGGAGGGGGCAGCACCCCCAAAGAGGGGTCTGTGCGTGCAGAGCAAGGAGCAGCATGAAGCCCCCCCGAAAGCACTTTACTTCCATGTGGTGTCAGTGATCCCAGTGCCCACCAGTGCCTTACCGATCCCTAAGGTCACCCCGATGGCAGAGCCAAGAAAATCTGTAACGAAGGAGACACAGGGGTGGGCAGTCAGCTGGGCTGAAAGTGAAGGCAAGCTGCTGCCTGCAAGGGGGTTCCTTCACCCCCAGCCCGCACTCCCAGGCCCCCCAGCCCACTGGAGCAGCTTGTGCCCCTTCCTAGGAGCATCCCGGCCCCTCATGCTGCTGGGAGAGCAGCTCACACCTTCAAAACGCTGGGGAAGTGAGTCCTTGCCCCGCCCCATGAGAGCCCCAAGTGCCCCCTGCCCCCCCAATGCCTTTGTTCCAAAGCAGAGGGAGGTTTGCCTCGCACCCCAGGGCCAGTGTCCCATGTTGCCCCCGCTGCCCCACGGTGGGAGCCTTGACCCTGTGAGCTTACGCATGGTGGTCTTGGGGGTCAACCGCTGGAGCTGGGTCTGGTCTGAGCCTGGTCCTTCAGGGAGCAAGAACAAGATTTTCTTCCTAGGGAGGTGTGGGGGGGTGAGTGGGAGCCTTGCTCTCCTGCCCAGGCACCCGCAGCCACCCCCTCCCACCCCTCTCCTGCCCCCCAAGAGCCCCTGGCCACCCCACAAAGGCAGAGACACCCCCCAGACCCCCACATTTCTTCCCAGCCCAGGTCTCCACGGCTGCCCTACCAGCCCAGTAGAGAGACCAGCACCCCACTTCCATCGCGTGTGTGTTTCCCACCCCGAAAAGGGGTGCTGCCCCCAATAACCCATCACAGAGCCCCAGCACCCCATGCCACCAACCTGTGTTGTCCTGTGTTGCCGGAACAAGCCCGTTGTTGGTAGGAGGGACCTCGGCTGACGTCACGACAGCAAATTTCTGAGAAACCTCTCTGCTGAGTTTCGTTTTCCCCAAATTCTTCCTCCATCCCTGTGTTTACCCTCAGCGAGCCTGGTGCTGCTGGCGCAGGAGGCAGCGGGGTACAGAGGCCCAGCGGCTCATCCATCCCTGGGGTTGGACCCTGGGGCTGCTTCCTGCTGGGACCCCCTCTCACATCCCCACCCGGACCCCTTTGTAGGGGGAATGTAGGTTTGGGAGGTATTGGGACTGTGGTGGGAAGGATGTGCAGGGCAGGGGGAAGCTGCCGTAGCAGCTGGGGCTTTATGGGGCATTTCCCAACGGTTCAGGACCGGTGAAGCTCCGTGGGTTACATGAGGTGGTCTGGGCGGTGGATGTCGGTGGGGGGTGCAGCCCCTCTGGCAGCCTCCCCTCCACCAGGCAGCCGCAACAAATGGCCAAAGCCCCATTTTGCAAAGCCCCTTCCCCTGCTCCCCTCCCACTTCCTCACCCCGAGCCCTCCCAGGGCAGGATGCAGCCAGCCCACCCCCCAGCCACCGCCCCTCGGGTCCGGGACAGGTGCAGCAGGTGCCGTAGTGCATGTGCCGCTGCAGCTGGTTGAAGGGGACCAAATCCAGTTGCAAGTTGATCTGGTTCCTTTTTACCAGCCCCAGGGACACACCATCTCTCCAGATGAACCTCCTGGGCCGGCGCTGGCATGGGGAAGGGTCCTGGTGTGGGGGTCCCAGCCCAAAAATACATACTTCTTAACATTCCATAACGCCGGCCGACTCCATATGGGCATATGAAGAAGTATGTAGGGTTGGGAGGGAGAGGTGGGCGGCGTGGGACCAGGCACACAGGGCACAGGGACACCAGCCGCTCCCAGCAGCACCTGCCAGCTCCAGGCAGTGCCACCCTGGAAGGAGCCGGTGAGTGCAGTGAAGCCGAGTGCAGGGGCTGGGGCCATGGGGAGCACGTCCTGCCCACCCCCAGATCCAGCCTCTGCACGCTCCTGGCCCTGGGTGTATCCCCAGCTGTGTACCCGCATGGTGCCCGAGTGCCCCCAGACCCCCCAGACTGAGGGGGGAGGGGGGAGCAAGACCGTGCCACGGGCATCGCACATGCTGGGGATGCAGAACCTCTGCAGGCAATGTGCCCATCGCTTGGCTGGCAGTGTGGGCAGCGGGACCCCCCAGGATGCAGTTTGGGCTGTGGGGCACATGGGGGGAGGAGGGGATGGGGCCATGGCCAAGTGCCATGTCCCGTGAGCCCCCACAGGCCAGCGCAGGCAGCAGAGGTTGGTGCCTGCACTAGGAGCCACTTCTGCAGGTGGGGATCACCGCCCCCCATTGTCCCAAGATGCACCAGCTGCACCCCTCCTGGCACCCCGCAGTGCCGCAGCACCCGCAGCACTCACAGCACCCCCTGCACCCCACCCCGTCCCCCTCTCTGCTGCAGCCTGCCTGCCCAAGCTGCAGGGGAGACCCACCTCCTGCACCCCCACCCACCCTGCCTGGCTCCCTTGCAAGGTTGGGAGAAGAACCTGGGGGCCCAGCCCCCTCCCCACAAGGCAACGCTGGGCAAAGGAGCCCAGAGATGCTTTTGCCCAAGGGAGGGGGTTCAGCTGAGATCTCAGGCACTGGGTGTCATAAAGGGGGTGCAGGGAGGCTCCCTGGCACTGGCACAGCACAGCAAGGGCAGGACAGTGCGGGGGGAGGGGGGATTGTCACCACAGTCCACCTCTGCCTCCACACCAGTGACCTTCCTACCCCTAAATGTGCGTGTGGAGCGGTACAGGGGTGGGTGCAGGGAGTCGTTCCCAGCACAGCCCCTTCCTCGGGGAGCGAGGGGTGTGCGGGGGGCCATGCTGCAGGTTGGAGGGACACAGGGCTGGGGGGGTGACCACGCTGCAGGCCAGAGGGCTGTGGGGCTGGCCGTGCCTGGCGCCGCCGTGACTCAGCGCCGGGAGCCGTGGCCACACACGCTGCAGCTCTCTGCAAGGAGCCGGTGGGTGCAAAGTGCACGCTCACCACGCCAGCCCTGCTCATGGCACCCACGGGCACAGGGACACTGCTCCATGACCCCCAGAGCCACCAAGCAGCTCAGGGTTGCTGCCAGCATGGCCATGGTTCCCTCAGGATGCTCCACCAGCATCCCAGGGTCTCCCGTACGGCCAGTCCACAGGGACCTGGCCCTGGGGACCCCAGAGACACAGCACCCAGGACCCAAGTACCCAGCCTGGCAGCAGCAGTGGGGCAGAGCATGGTTGGTGCGACCATTATCCCTGTTTCCCCCAAAAAGCAGGCCTAGTGGGTGGCCAGAGGCCAGAGGCTGCAGAGATGCACCCACTTAACCCTTTGGGCTCCGCTGGCCCTGCAGTGTGGCCAGATGCTGCCACAGTTTTGTTGGAGGGGTGCAGGGGATCCCAGGGGGCCAGAAGGGTTGTTGGGGCTCTGTGGGAGCCAAACACTGGTGGCTGTGTCCACCCCGAAAGCCTGGAGCAGGGCAGAAGGGTCGGGGCTCTCACACCCCAGGCCAGTTCAGCTCCAGCCACCTCAGCTGACCTTGGGCAGCCTCCCAGCGCTGCGGTGCTGGAGGTACCCCAGCCTGGGGGGGCTCACACAGCCCCATCCTGCAGCACGGTCCCTGCAGCCCCTGGCTGGGCTCTCCTGGTGACCTTGGAGGGCCGCATGCGGCACCGTGGGATGCTTGCTGCATCCGGGGTGTCCCATCTCACCCATCTTCCTGGCCACCCCTGCTCCTTCCCAACACCCTTCCCTGCCCCACAGCCCATCTCTGCCCCACGGTCCATTCTGTGCCTGGGCTCTGGGTTGTCAGTGCGAGCCCCCCCCCCCCCAGCCCTGGGGGTGTCCCATGGCGGGCAGCCCCCAGCCCTCCCCAGCTTCAGCGCTGCCCTTGACGTCTGCAGAGTGCCCTGAAATGAAGCCTCTCCCTGCCTGCAGAGCAGAGAGCTCTGTCCTGGGGCAGCCCCCACCCTTCCATGGCTCCCCCAAGCCCCCGCACCGGCCGGGCTCCCCTGACCTGGGCAGGCTCCGGAGCCCCCGCCTGCCCTGAGAGCAGCTCCCTGCCCCAGGCAGGGTGACCTGCAGTCACCAGGGGCAAACGGCCTTGCAGGGGGGAGACAGAGGAGCTGGGGGGGGCTGTTAGGGCCAGACATGGTGGCACCCACGCACTTGCACGGCACCCAAGAGCCCCAGCCTGTCTATAAAAGGAAGCATCTTTTTCCCCCGCTCCCCCCAGCGCCGCATGCCCGGCCGCGCTCTGCAGTCGCTGCCTTGCAGGGGCCTTTCCAAGTTCTACTATTCAGCGCTGCCCCCACAGCCGGCTCCCCCCCGGCTCATCCATCCCCGACAAACCCACTGCAGCAGCCACTTCAGGAGCCGAGCGGCTTCAAAAAACACCAAGAGGCCCAGCAAGGAGGAGGAGGGAGGTGGCAGAGGGGTCCCCCAGCCCCCCCAACCCCTCTCCTGCCACCCCCTAACCCCTGGGCATTGCAGGCTGCGGGTGTGTGGCTGTGCAGCCCCGGTGCGCCGGGCCAGGGTGGCCAGTGTTTCCCTTTGCACGTCCGAAACACGACGCCAAGGTGCCCCGGAGTTGGGGTTCCCCTCTTACCCCATCCCACCCGCGTGGGGAGTCCCGGCTTCGCGTGGCCGAGGGCACCCCGGCTCCCTGGGGAGGGGGCCCCACAGAGAGGTGGTCTGGGCTCTGCCCTGCCGCGCTGCACACGGACCCACGACCCCCCCACACCCCCCTCCTTACAGACGGGACCTTCCAGGGGTGCCCCACTGCCCCCCTCCACCCCATGGAGAGTTTCCTGCTGACCCCGCTCCCCCACCCGGGCTAGCCCTCACGGTGGTGGGGAGGGGGGATCCACCGTGCCCCCCCCCCCCCTCCCTCTCTCCCTGCCCACGCTGCCAGGAGCCGGGTACGGGGGGGGGTTGGCTACGAGCGGCAGCAGCATCCCCAGCCCGAGCAGGGCTCCGCACCAGCCGGGCTGGCTGAAGGTTAAACGCCGGCGGCGGGGGAAGCCCCGCTGCCCCCCGCAGCCCCCGCCCCGCCCGCCCCACACGGCCACTCACGGTCCTGGAGGTGACACCGGCCGGGTGCGGGCTCGGCTGGCGGCAGGAGCTGCGGGGACTCCCGGCAGGATCCCCACTCGCCGTGACTTTGCCACAGGACTCCTCCGGCTCGTCCGCAGGAGCTTGCAGCATCCTCCGGTTCAGCGGGAGAAGTTCCTCGCCAGGAAGGGAGGGAGGGAGGGATTTAAGGCAGACCCTGCCTGGCATGCGGACGCCTCCGGGTGCAGGTGAAGACCCTCTTCTCTCTGGGCACCCCGCAGCCCCCTACTCGCCTGTCCCATCCTGGGTGCTCCGTGTCCCAGCTCGTACGTGGTGTGCCCGGCTCCAGGGATGCTGCATGGGTGATGGCTGCTCAGAGAGGCTCTCCCTTCTGGACGAGGCAGCCAGGGCTGACATCGGTGTGGAGGTGGCCAAGGCATCTCTGCCCTCCACCTCCTGCCCCACATCCCCCGGGTGGGTCCTGGGACAACGCCATGAGGAGAGCTGGCACGCACAGCTGGGCCCACCAGCAACCGTGGGATGCACAGGAGGGTGAAACCTGTCACCACTGCAGCCACGGGAGCTCCCCTGGGCTGGAGGGGGGGTGTGGTGTGGGGTGGGGGTGTCCCCAACACCCATGGGACTGGCTGGCTCTTCCCGGAGCAGCACAGCCCGTGTGTACAGGGATGCTCTGCCCACCCCAGGACCCCACCGTGCTCACACTCCCACTGGTCCTACCTCTGCCTGCGGAGGGCTGGCGGGGCAAGGGGACCCCCCAGCCCGGGGCTGCAGCGGGGGCAGGATGCTGGGAGACACCTGATTGTGCTTCCCAAAGGGAATAGCCAGAAACAGCAGCGTGGTGTCCCTCCTTCCCGCGGCGGTCCCGGCGGCTCCCTGCCTGCCACGACGCCCTCCCCACCCCGGGTGCGCTCTGTTTGCCTGCTATTTTTGGCAGCCTCCTAAGAGCTCCTCTCGGGCTATTAATAATGAGAGTGCGAAATTCGTTTGGCCTCTCCTATATAAGGAAAGGTAGAGGCTCGGAGGCAGCTAAATATACTGGCGCGTGCGGGAGCAAGCTGGGAGGCTTTGGCACCGGGTGTGGAAAAGAGATTGTTTGAACAATGGAAAGACAGACTCACTCGGCTCACAGGGCCCCGTGAGGACCAACAGACGGATGGAGGGATGGACAGAGGGTGATGGCACCCATGGGCTTGTCCTGCAGCACCCGCATCGCACCCCGGTGCCCCTCAGGGCCCTGCTGCAGCGGGGCAGGAGAGCAGAGGAGGTGCCTGCAGCAGGGATGCTGCACAAACCCCCATCCCAAGCCAACCCTGCTCTCCCCAAAATACTTAAAATGGGGACAAAGGCTGCGCCTGTGCCTGGCCAGGAGAGACCTGAGGGGTGCTGGCAGTGTGGAGCCGCAGCCGGGCGACCTGTTCCCATGGGGGGGAACAGCCAGCACAGGGTCCAGCCCAGCCCCCTGCAACTCCCAGCCTCTCTCGAGGCAGTGACCAAACTCCCACCCCGGTTCTGCCGCAGCCCCGGGGGCCGTTCCCGCGGTCTGGGGCAATGCCAGCATGCCACGGCATCCCCAGCTCCACAGGAGCCACCAGCATCCCGGCAGCGCCTTCTGCTCGCAGGAGCTGCCCACCCCCGGCATCAGAGGGATTCTTAACGGGAACATCCTCACCGCAACCGGGTCACCCCCGCGGCTGCAGCGGCCCCGGGAGGGGTGTGTGAGCTCCGTCAGCGCGGCCACAGAGGCCGGGGAGAGCCCGGCTGGAAGAGGTAAAGCAGCAGCAATCCAGGGAATCCTAATGACAGGAAGGCGCTGGGGAGCAGCGCCAAATCCACATGGTGGGAGCAAGGGCAGCACAAGCAGCGGGGCGAGAGCGCCTGCGGAGAGAAAAAAACTGCTTTCCAGCAAGAGCCTTGTGCTCTTTTAACTCCTCCAAGCCCTGAGCACTGCTTAGGGAGCCTGGAGCTCAGGGGTCCTTTTGCAGCCACCCTGAGTTCCCTGGGTCAGGTACCATCCCACAGGCACCCTGCCCTCAGGCTCTGCCGGCTGCAGCATCGCAGCGCCTGGTACCACATCCACACATCCACACATCCACACATCCACACATCCACACCGCCCTTTGTCCAAAGGGCTTCCCTGGGCTGCTGAGCCACTGGAATGCTACAGTCCCCAGCTGTGATCATCACCCCGCTGCCCATCCCTGCTGTCTCAGGCCCTCTGCCTCAGTTTCTCAAGCCATGAAACTCCTGCAGCAAACCCTGTTTCTCTGCATTTCCCTCAGATGAGGAGCCTGGGGATGCTCAGAGGCTCTGGACCAGACCCAGGTGCTGGGAGAGGTGATGCAGCCATGGACAGGAGCAGCAAGAAATCCTGGCTCTCTCCCCTTGCTGCCTGAGGAACCCCAAAAGTCTGCAGCTGGGGGACATGGTGCTCCCTGGGCTGCAGCCACCACCTCTATCCATCCCCATGAGTGTTTGCTGAGTTTCCTCCCACTCCTCTGCCAGGAGCCAACATGTGTTAAGTGATGCTGAGCAGACAGGGAAGGGATGTGGCTGGGAGCAGGGAGGAAAGGGCAGCCCTTGGGAGAGCTTCCCACAGGGCCAGCAGGAAGGGAAAATAAATAAAATAGCTGAGCAGGGTGACACAAAGCCCAGAGCATGAAGACAAGGGGCAGGGACCCCGCTGAGCACTGCTGGCAGAGGCTGCCACTGCTTTGGCTTCTGAGAGACAAGGGGGGTCCCGATGCCAGGCAGGGGCACGTGACAGCAGTGGGAAGCCCGAGAGGGTTGTGGGGGCTGTATGGGGAAGGCAGCCCCTGCTTGTGGGATGGGGAGCCCAGCAGATTTAGCTTCTCATGTCCTTAGGTGACATTGAGCAGTGTGAACTCCAAGGGCTCCAGCGCAACCCCTGAACCACATGAGATGTGCATGGAGGGAAGGGCAGTGCTGAAGGTGACTCTCCTCCCCTCTCCAAAATACCCATGTCCCAGGGTGCTGTCAGGTCCCTCCTGGGGCCACAGTGCTCCAGGGTGTCCCCCACAGCAGCCAGGCTCAGTGACAGCTGCCTTCAGCCCCTCCAAGGACTCTGGGAACTAATAAGCATTCTCTATGCTGGGAGGGGGTATGCTTATCCCAGGGTGGGGGTAGCCCAAGCCCCCACCCTAATGCTATTTTGCTTTCCAAGTGTCAGCCCCAGCCTCAGCTGTGGGGGAACAGCCCAGGGCTGGTCCAGGACCAGGGCTAAGAACCCCAGAGGTTCAGGCTAAAAGTCAGCTTGGTGCAGCAGAAGCTAATTGCAGGGGTGGTAAAGTGGGGGCAGATAAAAACCAGGGGTCAAACCCTAAGCACAGGCTCCATAGCACAAAGCTTGGCCCCTTCTCCCTCCACTGAGCACTGCCAGTGACATGGAGAGGTTGCTGCACTGGTCACCAAGCACAGATCAGACTTGGCTGCTGCTGCCAGAGGGGCTTGTGGCAGCCCTGGTAGCTGTGCTGGCACTGAGCCCCACAGCTGGCTGCAGCCACTGGGACCCCAGTCCAGGCACAGGGTGAGAGTGGCCATCCAGCTCCCACACGAAGAGCACGGTGCTCTCTTACCACCCACTTACCACTGCAGAAAGAAGCAGCAGCAAAACATCTGCCCCCTTTATTGGCAAGAAATATTTTGTTTAAATAAGAAAGAGATAACTTGTAGTGTTGATCCAAGTACCACAGCAATCAGTGAGCATCCTTAAAGTGAAGCACAGGTGGGTTGGGCAGCCCCTGCCACACAGGAGGAAAGATTTAAGAGCAAAGTTCTTTAAAACTAGAACATAACATTTGCCTCTGACCACCTCCCCAGCCTTTGAAGAGGTGAAGGAAAACAAAATCAAGGGAAGCTGATGGTTCCTCTAACAGATGTCTTAACTTCCACACATGGATAACTTGTAGCCAGCGCCTCTAATTGTGAAATCATCATGCATAGCAATGCAGAACCCTTCCCAGCAAGGTCAGCCCCGCTCCTGATGCCCAGGGAACAAACCAGCAGCGATATGAAGGATGCCATGGGGGAGGAGAAGAGGGTGGCAGGGGGTTCCAAATAAGGTGTTGTGTCTACAGGTATCATCGTGGGAGGGGACTGCATTAATGGGGCACAGAGCAGAGGGTTTGTCCTGTCCCCTGGGTCAGGGGGTTCTTCTGCTGGGCCAACAGTCACTCCTGTCAGCCTGGGGGGAGTGTCTCTTCAGCTCTGTGGACCCTCACACTCCCACGAGGCTGGGTGCAGCTGCTGTGCATCCCTGGTTCCTGCAGCCCTGTGAGGGTCCAGCCGCACCAAGGGTTAATGTGGGGCGAGGAAAAGGGCTGGAATACTAATGGGAGCCTGTGCTGGCTGTCACAAACCTGCCTCTGATGACAAATGACTAACGAGCAAGGAAGCCGTCCTAATGAGCCCACCACAAACCCCAACCTTCACAGGCGCTGCTGCAGCCACCCAGACCACCCAGAGCTTTTCTTACCCCACAGTCACCTTGGCTAAACAAAGGTGCTGGTGGTAACAGCAGCCCAGATTTTAACTCCCTCTCACCTAATAAGGAGCCAGGCTTGCTTGAAACACGCTCTGTGTGCAAGGAATACCTAACCACTAGAGGGAAACCCTGGGGCAGGCAGGAGCAATAGGCTCAGGATTCAATGAGCCCCACTGCCCAGCCAGAGCCCACAAGCTGTCCTTACAGCACAAACCATCTCCAGGGACACCCCTGCACCTTCAAAACCTCGTTTTCTCATGGTTTCTCTCACACCCAAATGAAGGGAAATGCATCAGTGGGCAGCATCACACAGGAGTTCAGCATCCAGCCGCCATACAGCTCTAGACAGCCATGGCTCTGGGCTGTGTCCTTCACAGGCACACCATGGGGAGCACCCTGTTGCCAGCCACCCCCCTCTGTGTGTGGTCCCAGGCAGAGTTGTGGGGAAGGAGCCAGTGGGAGAGCAGGAGCAGTCCATGAAGGGGAAGCCTGGCTCAGAGCACCAGCTGCGTGCGAGACAGACAAGCAGGAGGGTGGCCTGTGCTGTGACGCAGGCACACCAGAGGCAGCCCCGTGCCGATGCCTCAGTGCACTGGAGAGCAGCAGGCTCCAAGGAAGAGAGCTGATTGCCCTGAAAAATAAACTCCACAGTAGCCATGACTACATTCAGTGAGGGAACATCCCCTCGCATTCAATAGTGTTTAATCTTCATCTAGCTCAACACAAATCAGTAGTGCAGCAATATAAATACAACTGAGACGTTAAAGCCTTTTGGCTTTCAGAGCTCAAAAAAAATTAATAAAAGAGCCAGTGAAACAAGTTTCCAGTTTTTAAATTAAACAGAAAGGCAACAAACTGCCCACCCATCCACAGAGGAGCAGCGGCATCCCTCACGCCAGCGAGGGGCTGATGTCTGCCAGAGAACAGGGGTGCAACTCATGGAAGCAGCACAGGGTGCAGGGAAAGACATGGAGCCCAGGCAGCACCCACGGCCACTCACTGCTGGCACTCACTGTGCCATGCTCTGGGGTCCCCAGAATCCCCTTCTCCCCAGAGAGGACACCCAGCACATCCTCCACACTGCGTTAGGAACACACAGGGCTCTTCAGCTGTAACAGGAGGATGCTGAGCTGCCTGTCAGCTTCTGGGCACTGCAGCTATCAACCCGTTCGCCTTGGCTTGTGCAAATTTTAAGGAACCCTCCCCCCCTCCCTCCCCATATATGGCGTCTCATAACTGAGATAGGTCAGTGCCCCGGCTCACGGACGGCTTGGTGACCTACAGAAGGTGCTGGGGGCACTGAACAGCTCACAGCTCTGGAGTTAAGGAGCCATCAGAGGCCAGTTCCACAGGTGGGCACCCCCTCCTGCTCTGCGAGCCGGGTAGGAGAGCTTGCTGCAGGAGGGGGGGTGTCTCCTAGCCCAGGCAATTACCACAGGCAGTTCAGCTCTTCGCATCTCAACAGGCATCATGTCATTAACACTCCCCGTGAGAAAAGCCTGACTGTAATTTACAGCAGCTACAAAACCCTCTGCCACCCGCACGCTGCTGGAGTGTGACCATAGTGTTTGGATTCCCCCTCCTCTACGCTCCAAAAGCAGTCAAGTGCACATGAAAGGACAAGTCTAAATTAAAATAGTGCTTAAACCATTAGAGAAGGTGGGAATAAAAGAGAAGAAAGCTGTTCAACAGCAAAAGTAGCCTGAAAGCAACTCAGCGCGCAGCTCAAAGCACAGCCTTGACTGAGGTCCTACTCCAAGGAGCTCCCAAGGCAATCCAGAGCTAGAAGTCCATGGGCATTTCCTCCAGGGCAGTCTGAGGTGGGCTAAGAGGGTCCTGCACATTCACAGTTGCTCTGAGTGGTTCTGTCCGGCTGCTCTCCGGATGCCAGCTCTGTCCTCTTCCGAGGCATCACCTGGGGTTCACAGTTGCCTTCTCCTCCCTCCCTTTGATTTCCCTTGAAGTTCAAATTCAAGTACAACCAGTTTTAACTGAACGAAAAGAAACCCACAAAAGGAAAAGTTATTTTCAGTGAAACGAGTTAGCAGCGTTGTCCTAATCAAGCTGGTAGGACAGGGACGGGAGCGGCCTTTCCCACCCAGCTCCGGCAAAAGGCCGCCTGAGAGGAGCTATAGGAGCTCCTCCCTCTGGGTCTTGGGTTTGAGCAGCACTTGTCCATTGCGCAAGGAGCCGTTCTGGCTACGGAGCAGCTTCCCTTTTTCACGGTCAGGCCACGTGAAGATGGCTTCATCGCTGTCCAGTTCAGACTCCGAGTGCATCAGGCTAGTGTTGAGGACCTGGGCTTTCTGTCTGCTGCCTTTGGAGGAGAGAGATTCCCAGGTTAAAAATATTTTTCATAGTGGTCAACAACCTCACCTGACTCCATTCCCTCCTTAATTCTCCTCCTCTGATGTCAAAGGGGCAGCACAATCAGACTGTCCTGTGTCTGTCACTTGTTCCATCAAAAGCCAAAGCGATCCTGTTTCAGATACTCTGGCACGACTGAGGTCAGGGTGGCACTTCAAGCTCATGCAAAGGACACAGACAGGAAAGCAAATTATGTTACCAGGACAGCTGTGAGCATACAAGGGAGCTCCATCTCCCTGACCTTGCTTGGGGCACTGCCTAGAATGATCTCGGAGGACTAAGAGCTGTAGTAAAGAGAATGTGCAGGTGTGCAAAGGAAGATCCCTGTGTTCTTACTGCCCTCTCTACTCTCATCTCTGCTCCTCCTGCCTGCAAGGGAAGAGATAAATGAGCAGGCTGAATTGAGATTAATGCACAAGGACAGGAGAGAGACATTTACTGATATTGTCAGCAGAGGAAATATTTACATTTAGCTTTTCCTTAATGGAGAAATGCAACATTTCCTGTGTTACCAGAATGCTCCCTGGACATACCTAGCAGGGAAAAAGACTTTAGTCAGCAGCCAGCCTTGGAAGGAGGAAGATGAGTTCAGTTACCAGAGAGCAAACGGTTGAGGCACATTTGCTACAGACTGCGGAACAATGAGCCCTTTGTTTAGCAGAGGGGCTCTTCTGTGTGAGGTGACAGATGGTCAGATGAAAGCAGAGTTGGGTGCTGAGGGAGGAAAACACACCCAGGCTTTCTTCAAGGGTATGTGTATTTGTGCAGTCAGGACAGTTGGGATCTCAGAGGAATTGTTGGATCAGCTCTGTGGCTGCAAAGCTCTCCAATGCTGTCGTTAGGCACCGTTCACTCTGCTGGAACACCATTAAATGGAGCAATACTGGGATGAGCAATTATCTTCCACTAGCAAACAAGGATCAGGGACTATTTTCCACACACAGTTAAAATAACCCCTCCTCTAAACAAAGCCAGGACTCACACTCTTATTTGAAAGGCATTATATTTCAGCAGCTGAGTGTCCCCAGTATTTGGTGGGGCTGTGCCCTGCACATTCTCTCTCACATCTCCCTCCTTTCCTGGTCAGGCAGCAGAGGAGCACAGCCTGGTTCAGGAGTCAATTGCAGCAGAACGTTCCAGCCTGAAATAACTGGGTGATCTTTGCAAAGCACCTGACTAGCACTCTCTAGGACAGCAACACAAGAATGCTGGCTAAGAACACTGAAGAGAAATGATTGCCTCCCTGGAATGGGCCAGCCAGCCACACAGAGCATCGAGGACTTCACCAGTCCCTCTCCTAAGATACACATCTGCTTCTTCCTGGGAAAATTCAGAGGATGAGCTAAAGTATGAAACTTTCAGAGCCTGATGCTCACAAAAGCAATACCAACTGAATTTATGAACAAGTTTTTGAGGTGAGAGAACGTTGCTCTCTCCAGGCCATGAGTATTTTCAGGTTGCTCGGGGTCCCTTTGCTAACCAGCCACAGTCAGTACCGTGCTCTGCGACACCGACCTCTCGCTTTGCTGCAGGGTGAGGCCAAGGAACTGCAAACTGGCAAGAAGCAAACAACCCAGTGGGAAGTTTTACAGCAAGGAGGTTCTAGGGAAGCTTTACAGCAAGGAGATTCTAAGGCAGCACCTGGCTCCTGGCTTCTGGGATCAGGGTGGTCTCTGCATAGCTTACACACCCTGCCACGGTGATACAAGTGGGGACAGCAGGACCAGGCTGGTTTCAGCCTCAGCTTCTAAACCAAAGAGTTAGATAGTTTGACTAAATATCTTGTCTACAGATCTGAAACAAGCTCTCAGATCTTCTGAGACTCGTCTGTCAAGTGTTTAAGCCCCCCATTTGTTTCACTCTGTGATTTTTAGTCCACAGAGGAAGAATGGTCTCTGTCAGCATCCTGGTAACACTGAGCTCTTCCCTCTCATGTTTTACCTGCTTTGGGATTTGGTTTTAACTCCAGGCTCTCTTGATCCGTTGCATCCAAAATCTTGTATTTGCTTTTTCTTTTGGATTTTCCTTTTCGTCTAAAGGGGAAGAAAAGGAATTAAGACACAGCTGATTTCTACCAAAGCCAGAAGGAAAAACAACTCTGATCTGAAATAAGAAAGTATTCTAGCTTTAGAGAATATGCTCATATCAGAAAGCAAAACATTTAAAACATAGCTTTAGGTGCATGTTTACAGACTAATCCAAATCTTGCTTCTTAACTGAACCCAGCATTCTGGGACTTCAATGTTTCACTTGAAACACGAGTGAGAAAAACTAACATCCCAGGGCTAAGCAGATGCCCTGCTGGGACTACAGTTTGACTCTTTCACCTCCTAACACGGCTACTTGGCTCTGAATCACTGAAAGTGAAGTTATGGCCTCAGTCCCACCTCTTGCAACAGCAGATCACCATCCAGGATAAGATTCCAAAGGCAACCACAATGACGAAAGATGCGATGATCACATACAGCACACTCCACTCTGAAAGCAAAACACCCCAGAGATAAAGACGTTTTGGCACCTCATACAGTTGACAGCGTGCACTTTAGATGGCTACTCTTGGGAAAGAAAAAGGCCCCAACCTTTGCAGCATTAGAGGCTGGCATCCATCACTGAGAGCACCACTAACTCACCTATGCAAGCAGAGGCTGGAGAGCCTGTGCAGACTCGCTGCACAAGGGCATTTTTCAATGTGTGGTGATTTGTAAAGTGTTTTCCCATGGCAGGAAGGCCTGGGTGTGGGCACGACAGGAGAGGTGTGATTTACACACTAAGAACGGGCTCAACTCTTAGTGAGCCTTCACTGAGAGGGTCTGAAGAGCAATGGCTTCCCCATCAAATATCACCTGCCCAGAAGGCACATATGAGTTCATTCTTGTGCAAGCATCATGTTGAAGATACCCAGAGACAGCAGGTACCTGTCACTCTGCCCACCCTGGGTTTCAAACACTACTTTCTGAGGATGAGCAACACCAGGGCAGTAGCACGTACCACAGTTGCTTTCTCCATCCCCCATTTGCACCCTGATGAAGTTCTCCATCCAGAAGGGGTCACAGATGCAGCGCTTGGTGAAGGAGTCACAGCGACCATGCTCAGAGCAGTTGAGCTGACATGCTGGGGATCAAAACCAGCGGGGTGAACTAAAGGACTCACACATGAGGCAAAAACAGGACAATATAGTTCAATACAGCCACCCTCCCAGACTAACTTGAATGTGGTCATTCTGCAGTTCATACCCTTAAGCTCAGCCATAAGAATGAACCTAAGCACCTAGGCCTCAAGCCAAATTGAAAAGTCCCACTTCACTAACATGACACGCCAAGATAAATCATGAGTTTGATATAAAAATAATGGAGTTAAAATCATTTACTTAACAATGATATGGAGTAAGTTTTTGACTTTCAGACACAGCATTTGAGACGGGCTACAAGAAACAGACAGATCCTTTAAGGTGACCCAACAGCACTGAAGAGTGGCTTTTGAAGGCCACAAAACTAAGATCAACACAGTCAAATATAAATATGCAATTCTAGTTTAAAATATGTGAAGATCATGTGCTGATCAGTTACAGGATGGAGATGAGAAGAAAAATAAAGATTTGTAAAAAAAATTGATGCAAGGGAAACATTTCCTTCAGACTGATTTATGTGCTGGAGAGGAAATGGCTAAGTTCAGAGCTACCGAGATCTGCAGTTGAGCTGCTTTCAGGACAACACTGTTTCATTGGCTTTACTCCACCAGCACTGTATTTTAGTTTCATAAGTATTGATCTACTTTTGATTTTGTGAATTCTTTTCTTCCCAGCATCATTACAAGCCCCCATTTTGATGAAGTTAATGTTTCCTAATGCATGAAAGCTACTGGACTGAGTGGGTGTGTGCATGAGCACGCTGGTGTTTTGAGCACACATGAAGGTCCTTATTCTTACAGGTATCTGAGAAGAAGGGAAAAGACCTCAGTTCATACCACTGTGACTCTTACTTACTGACTGTGTTAATCTCTAATGCCCGGAAGATGAGGAAGTCTGACTGTTGTTTCCGCAGCTCGTTTTTTAACGTCCAGGCCACCTCCCGGCCTTTGAATATCTGATGAGGAGGCTGGTTCTGTACAAAAAACACCATCTTTGTGCTGAAAGACAGACAACAATTATTATCTGCTGCTTCTCCAACCATCAGGCAGAGAGCCATTCCCCCCAGTCTGTCATGAGGTGGACTTATTCAGAATGCCAAATTTATCTGAAGACCAGACTTCTGGCTCCCTCTTGAAAGGACTAATAGTAGATCTGGTCATGCAGCAGAAAACCTGGGACATCTGATCTGTCCAGCTTTTCAAAGCTGAGGCTGGACTGTTCTGGAGTTTGCTAATGGTTTTGTCAAATCCAGTTCCAAACATCACGTTCACACCAGGTACAGAGATCCCCAGTCTTTACAGTTCTGCCATTTTCCTAATCTCTTCTCTCACTGTGGGATCCTACACAGGGAAGGTGGGAGCTCGTTTAACTGCTCAGCACAAAGCCAGCAAAGGTTTAGAACCTTCTGCCTAGCTGACTCTGAATGCACCAAGTGTTTTAGCTAGAAAGCAGCTCAGGTGTAGAGGACACTGTATCTTTTATTGCATTAACTTTACCATAGAAGAACCTGCTCCCCAAGCCTTGCAGGGCCCTGTGTATCCTTCAGATTCACAAAAGGATGCATGGATGTTTCAGGGTTTTTATTACCAGTGAGCCTGAGAGTCAATAGGATATTAGTGAAGGCCTGAGAGTACATGAGGAAACAGCAGCTGGGGGAAAAAGGTCTGGTTTAGAGTTACTTTGATAGATGAGGCAAAAATGGAACCTCAAAGCCATCTGTCAGAAAATAATCTCTGCTTTTTTGTTACACTTCCCACTCTTCTGTCTACTTAATCAACATGTAAACAGATGAAGCATTAATTACAAGAATCCCTTACTCATCTTTCTTAGTGAACAACAGTGGCAACTGGCTTGCTCGTGGCAGAGATAGAAAGGTACCATTGCCCAGAAAGTGCTGGCTCCTCTGTTCCCAGCTCTTTAGGTTTGCATGGACAATGAATTCTGGTTTTACTGCTATAGCAGGCAGTGTGGACACGAAGGAATCGATACATTACCAAGCCCAGGAAAGTCTAAAGCCTAACTGCAGATTTATTGCTGACTTGCTGCATGGCTTTAAGCATGTCCCTTAAATCTTCAGTGTTTCATCAACCTTAGAACTACACCTCTTTTACTAAGAATTAAGTGCAATATTGTACTTATTTCAACAGATTACCATTCTGCCACAGGGAAGCATGTTGCCATGCCATTTGTAGGTGTGTTCAGGCATTCCCAAACATACCTACAGTAACAAGGGACTGCTGGTAGCACAGAGATATGTGCAGCCGTTGCTGTGACAACACCCCAGCACCAGTTGCTGTAGTTTTCTGTGGAACAGTGGATTTCCCAGACCAGCCCTTTGTGCAGGGGCAGAAAGCTGAACTTGGGCAGGTACATTCATGCCAAAGCAGTGTGGCCAGGATCCAGCTGGCCTGAACCATCCCTTGAGTGACTTGCTGGTTGCTGTGCTTGGAGCTGAGCATCATTGTTCTGAGCAGAACACGACCCTGGCCTACAACCCTGCCTGTGAGCAAACTTCTACTTGTTTAGAACAGATCAATTCTAGTTTATCACAAGCTAAATAGCAACCAAATGCAAGTTCTCCTTACCTCTTCAAACAAAAGTTACCCTGTATTTTGACATTTTATTTTATATGAAATTGAAGGCAATGTATTTGGGTTACTGCCTGCACAAAGAGGATTGCTACGCCACCACCTCTGGTGCAGCATCACCCTTTCACCAAACTACTCCTGCACTGAGCCCCATTATTTGGCCAATTAGTCACAGCTGTAGAACATCCTTCAGATAATCTTCACAATCTCCAAAAAACCAAAAGACAACTAGTTCTCATTTTACAAACTCAGGGGGCAAAACCAGCAGCAGCAGCAAACAGCTTTTAAGGACAATGCACCATCTCCACAACCTGCTTGGCAACACACCTTCGCTGACCCAAGCAAGCAGGAATATCAATTTCAAACAGTGTTCCCATTGTCCAATCTGCTTCCCAAGAGAAAACAGTCCTTGGCTCAGTAAAACCTCAAGCAATCCCCATCTGTGTCCACCCTACCTTTGTTCAGTGTATGGCTGGATCTTCTGTACAGTAATGTCTGAGTCGAGGACCCCCAGCAGAACACCTATTTGTCGGATGAACATGCCCTTCTGCCTCTCAGTCAGCTGGCTGACATTAACATCCAGAATTATCTCCACAAGATTATTTTTCCTAGGATCTAGTGAGAATGTAGATAGTACAGATCGTTAGATGATCCTTTTAACAGCCAGAGCACAACTCTTCTAATATCTTTCCAGAATGCTCCAGCTTTGAACACCAAATGACAGTGTCACGTGCAGGAAGGGATACAAGTCTATGATGTTCACAAGTAACAGCAAGCAGGAAGAGTCAGTCCCCAAAAACCACAGGAAAACACAATCATATCCCCCAAAACTTTTGACTTTTACAGTTCTGAGCTGGACTAGACTGCACATTTGAATCCCAGCACACTGTGTCCAGGCAAGCAGAGGGCCTGTTAGCACACTGTAGGCAAATGTGGTACAGCACAAAACCCAGGCTCACCAGGTTTGACTTCCACTGTGGTCCTTTCCACATCACTCTCTCCTTTGGCATCTGTTACTCTGAGGTGGAATGTATAGGTACCTTCTACCAGATTGGACAAGAGTAGGACAGGATGATGGTCTGAATTATTTAAGACTTCCTGGAAGAGAGACCACAGTAAGGATCAGGAGACAAACGATCAAACTAGCATAACATATGCTCATAATAAAAGGTAAGGGGTACAAGGGTAGAGCAGCTTTACGTTTCCCCAGGTGCTGTCAATGCTACCTCACCCTGGCTTTTGTGGGGCTACAGACTGTCCAGACTGCAGACTTTTAAACCAGAAAGCTCACCCCAGCTGCAGGACTCCCCTCATCCCGAGTCCACAGGTAAGTGACAATTCCCTTATCATCAGAGGACTTTGATCCATCCAACTCAGCTGTGTTTGTGGGCAAGGTGATGACAACATTACCAGCAATCTTTGCAACTGGAGGCTTGTTTATCTCTAAGCAAACAGAAAGAAAGCAGGGGGAGAAATATCAAAAGCCAATCAAGACCTACTGCATTACACATCCCCACTGTAACCCAGAAATCCCTATCTAACACTGGGGGAAGAGAAGGGACACAACATACTGTGAGATTCAGCTGAAGACACTGTTCCTCCAGAAAAGGGTAAACTCCTGGCTCAGAGAAGGCCCTTTCAGTGCCCTCCACATTATTTTTCACCCATTCCTTACTCTGAACACGGGTTTTTGCTGAAGTGCTCAGAGATAACCTGCATCTCAAGTATGGCTGGACATACCTTCTTTGACAATGACGTTGACCGAGCTTTGGCTCTGCAAGTTCCTCTCATCTTTAACTGTCAGAGTAAACTCATATGTCCCAACTTGAAGGCCTGTTACAGTGGCAATACTGCTGTTGGCATTCTCCACCTTGACTCCATCAGGGCCCCTAGCCAAAGGGCAAGAGGAGCAGTTTAAACTTTGCACAGACCACAGGAGCTAGCCTCACACCGAACAGGAGACTCAAGCTCAAGCACAGTTTATGGGGATGAGAACACACAGTTGCCTGGAAATAATGAGTTCGTGGCAAAAAACCCCACAAAATTCTCTTCTCCAGTTACAGCAAGACAATCAAAAAAGTGCAGCACTCAGAACAAAAAACACAATTTCTGGTGGTTTGGTGTTTTGGTTATTTTTAAATCAGGGGAGCACTGATACCAGGATTTAATTAGGGTTTACAAAAAGCAGTACTTTCAGCAAAAATGGCTTGTGAAGTGCACAATAAGCCATTTTTACTTTTTTTTTTTAAAGAAAATGTATACAGCAAAAATAGTTCCTTCCTTTGTAAGAGCTTTACACAGATTTTGCATTAGCAAACTGAAAAAGCTACTTCAAGTCACTCACAGGCTTCCTCCTGAATTCCCTCAAGCACTTCAGGGAATTCAGAGGTTGAAGGGAAGCATGACAACGATGCTTTGGCATCCTGTTAGAAGGCCCTGATGTTACTTGATTTACAAGAGTCAGTCTCTTCACACAGCTGAGACCCATGATTGAACGTGACCTGTCTCCTTTACATGCCATGACCACGCTGAGAACAGGAATTGGACCTAGATTTCAAGGCAAAGGTATTTCTACTGCTCAAACAAAACTCCACACCTCTCTCCAATGTAACATAAATCCTTGTCTCATTCTAGTCACTGGTAAAATTTGTCAGGATGTGACCAGGATTAACACAAGGGAGGTGTGTGGGGGTGTCCTGTTTTACATGAGAGCCATAGGTACTTGTGAGAGAACAGTTGGGAAGATGATACACACCGTGTTTTCTCCCAAAAAAAGGAGACAATCTTCTGGTCATCTGAGCTCTTGCTGCCATCTAGAGTGGTGCTGTCCACAGGAAGAGTTAATTCTTTATCTGGACCAGCATCGGCCTTTGGGGGCTTATTGTTCTCTGAAAAAGGATTGCAATATTTTTTATACACATGCCATAAAAGGTGGAGTTAAAAACCCCAGCAGTAAGAAGTTTCCTCACAATCCCTAGTATATCTCTTGCCAGTTATCTCAACCTCTCACTCAGCAAAAACAAGGTTAAAAGTAGTTAAGAGTTCAGATCAGTGTTTCAGCCAGACATCCGCAATAAAGTGAGAACAAATCCCAGGAATTCTGATTTTTGCTTATTCTCTAAGCATTACTCCATTTTTGTCCTGCTCCTGTCCCAGGACCAAGCACTGTGGGCAGACACAGCTGTTTGGAAATGCAATCCTGCCATTATTTTACATGACTACATTGTGTAAAGTAAGAGAACAGCCTAGAAAGGCAATATTCCTAGAAACTTTCTTCTGTGGGTTTATCAGCAATATACCAGCCCAGAACAGTCCTGAGTTGGAGCAGCTCTTCTGAAAGCAAGACAAAGCATCCTAAGATCTAGAGCCTGTCAACAGATTGAAGCCTCTAACCCCAAAAGCAGCTAAAGGGAGCTCACCTGGCTGGACGATCACCGTGACCTCTGCAGTGGACTGGTGCCCAGCAGAATCTGTCACAATCAGCTGGTATGTGTAATCCCCTTCTTGCATTGCAGAGAGCTGTAGGACTGGTGTCCTCACCCCCTTGGAGAAAACATGTATTAAGAAGATTCCTTACACACAGATGATGACAGACCAGATAAGCTGCTGTCAGCAGATTCTAGGGACTTACTGTTAGCCCTGCTTTGGGGCCAGAAGTTTGTGCCACTTAAGCATGCAAGACACAGCTAACTTTATGCACAGCAGCAAGGACACTGTTGTGGAACGTGTCAAGAGTAGTGCCAGATTCATACCCTGTGGGATTCAACTCAAGCAAAACCTCTGGGGAGCCCTGAGCAAATCACACACATTGTGAACCTGATTCGGGGACTTTCTTATTCCATAGATTTGACAGTATTAACAACCTTTAAGATGACATGGGAACAAGTTCCAGCTTTTACTGTTTAGGACTGAGGAGTGTTTGGCCAGTGGCAGCAAAGTTGAGACTCCAAGGTTCAACTCCAAAGATCTGTTTCAGTGTGTTTGCCCATCTTAGGAAACACACAGCGTGGCACGGTGGGTTATCCTGTACAGCTAAATGCCACCCTGACTGACAGCCACCTAAAGGATACTGGTCTGGTTTCCGTATCTGCTAACAGCACCAAAACATCCCTATTACATCACCATTGATTTAGCCATCAGTGATGTTCTGAGAAGGCAGCAACTTCCCTAGCAGACACATAGGTTAAAGTGAGCTACAGGGGTGCACAATCTGAATCCAGAATCCAAAGCCAGTGAGCTCCAATCTCTCTCAGCCCTCCACTCTTGAGCAGTATTTAAAACTCTGCTGCTCAAGAAAGGAAGCAGGATGCCACTGAAAACCCACAGCTAGAGTAGTGTACAATACCAGCTTCATATGGATTTTTCAAATACCACACCCTTGCCCTCCAAGATCATAAGAGACATTTGCTAACAGTCAATTAAAAATTATTTGATTACAGAAAAAAAATAAAGAGCCAGCTAGTGAGTAATGCAGGCTGAATACCCAAGAGCTGCACTGACCTGCATCTCCATCACCTTCCCTTTGCTGTTAGGGCTGAGCAGCCACTCATAGCTGACAATGCTGTGATCATCGGTGCTCTGATTCCCGTAGAGGGTGATGGAGTTCTGAGGCAGGGTGATCACTTGGTTTGGGCCTGCATTTGCCACTGGAGGATAATCCACTGCTTTGTTGACAGTCAGGTTTGCAGTGGTGGAGTTGCTGGCACCGTCTGAGTCCACTACTGTCAGACTGTTCCAGAGAAGGGGGGAAAAAGTGAGAGCAGTGAAGAGTTGTGATTATCAAAGCTGAGCACAAAACACTGGCTGAGTTAAGGGAAATACAAAGACTTAGAAACATAAGGCACTTTTAAGGACAAGACAGATTCTTTTCACAAGTGAAAAACCCACAGTTTGAAGCAACTGTGCTCTTTCTGAACAGCAGCTTCCCTCAAGAGCTCAATTATCAGCCTCAAAGCAATGCAAGAAGTTCAAGTCACATCCATATCTCAAAAACTACCACCAAGGCAAAACCAAGCTGTGAAAGGTCACCAGCTTCCACATACATAGGTGTGATGAAGAATCCTCCTCAAGTATAGCACTGCCTCCCAGGAGACATTCTTTAATGTGGATATAGAAGCTCATTACTAATCCACAAGCGGCCTGAACACACACTGTGCCTCTTCTGGTAGGCTAGTACCCCAAAACAACTGCTTTTTGTTAAATCATCAATCTCATTAGTTCATATACCAACTGCTTAAGAGGAAAACAGTGTTCAGTTCTAGGTAGTGGGGTTTATTTCATTTTAAATAGATCTGCTAATGTAGCACAGGCACATGATGGCAAGATGCAGACCAAAGGAAAATCAGCTACTACCTACCACTCAGGTATGTGCTTAAAACCATTAGGCCTCATCCACTTATCTGGGACAAACACATTGCATTTAAAAACTGGATTTAAAGACTGCATTTCTTACTAAGCCTTTGCCCAAACAGTTTATAGTTGACATTTCAAGAGAGGTTCTGTAGTGCTGGCAGACCATTTGCTCCCTTCTGCCACCACGTTAAACCACTGCTACAACTTCAGAATGAAGAGCAGCTGGATAGCTTATCTCTCCTGAAACAAAAAGCTACAAAACTACCTGGAAGTGTAGGAGTGGAGAGAGGGAATGTGTCACAAGAGAGTCCTCTCCTTGTCATTTGTTTGGGGTTTGTTTTTTAAAAAACAGACTAAGACTTCAGGAATCCTATCCATTTTACTCCTTAGGGATGAGAAGTGATGAACTCTTCCAGGTATAACCTACCTGAATGTGTAATTCCCAGGTACCAGGTTGGTCAGTGTCAGTATGGCAGTATCACTAGAAACCTTTTCCTCCCTCAAGGGACCCTTCAGTTCTTCCCAGTGATAGCTGACAATTTTATCATCATCAGTGCTTTCTGTTTCAATTTTGGAAGAAAACACACATATACAAGGAGTTGGAAATGCTGCTTCACAAACCCCAGATGTTCAGTTCCCTCCTTCAGGGCTGGACTTAGTGGGCAAAGGCATTTTTTGGTCCAAGCTCAGAGGTTTTTACTATGCTCAGATACCAAAGTGTATGCTCTCCTCTACCCTGTTTCACAGGTATACTGGAACACCCTTAATCCCAGGTTTGTATGTGTGCTGGGGGAACACACCTCACCCACCACCTCCCCTCAAAACAAAACTTTAACAAATTAATACTCATTGGGTGTAAGACAGCCTAAACATGTTTAAAGCAACTCCTGAAAGGATCTAGTGGGGGCCAGGATCAGTAAGCGTGGTGTACTGAAACGTAAGCTTAACACAAGAGGTCAGTAATTTTGACTGCCACTATTTCTCACTCTAAGCAGCAACCTCTAAAGCTTTTCTTTTCATAAGGAGATTGGCTCAGGCCAATGTTCTTCAAAAGGAAGCAGGGAGAGGTGTGTTCCCCTCTCCTGGCAAGGGAGGCTGACTCTTTTCACCACAGTGTGTTTGACAGCATGACAGCCAGTCTCTTAAACTTTACCCAAAGGGCCAGCCCATAACCAAACAGAACCCAGGCCTGCTAGACCTCTGCATTTCCAAGATACTCACGACTGCCATCAATAACAGTTGAAATGGTTGGCAGTGAAATCTCCTGGAACTGTGGGGACACGACGGCAACAGGCGGCTGATTCACCCGAGGCTCTGCAACAAGAACAGAGCTGTTACAATGACATCTACAGGCAGATCACCACAAAAAGCCCTGGCCAAGGAACCCTGTAAAACTACTCTTCTTTCGTGCACCAGCAGCAGTAAGCAGAACACATACTGTGCATCTTCTTTCCTCTCCCCAGCACTATCTACCCCTCAGTCCAAGAGGAGATTGAAGTGTGGAACTGCTGTACCACACAGGTCCAAGACAGCTACTGAAACTGTACAACCAACAGCACTGATTTGTGCTTTCAGCAAGTCAGACACCAATTTGGGGAAACTGGGCTGCCAAAGGGAATTATAAAAGAGCAAGGAGAGGAACTTCCACCACACTAGTATTCTGGAAATGGCTGCACTGCATCAGTTCTCCCACACTGGGTCAAGCACTCAAGTACAGATCATTCTCATAAAGCAACACCTAGAGCTTCTGGCCAAAGTTTGGCTGCTGCTCTGAAAAATGAATGATTTTGATGCATGCTGCCAGCTGCAGATTCACTGCTTATAAGGAAATGATCAGCAACAGCACCCAGGAGGCCAGCCACACTCTCTTGCTAACTTAGGGAGTGCAAGAACACTTCTCTGTCCACAGAGGTTGTAGAAAAAGTCTTGCTGAAGTGTGCAAAATAACAATGGGGCTTTTTTCTTTTTGTGTAGAAGGAGATGCAGAACCTGTGGTTGCCTCTTAGCATCATCTAAAAAGTGAGACCTGGTCAGTCAGCACAAGCTACTGTAGCTACACCAGCTCATCTGCAAACCATATCTTACAGTAAGGAATGAGAATGCCCTTAACCTGCCCATGGTTGGGAATTACATCCTTTATTGGACAGGGAAGAAAAGAATCTCCAAAGCAGCTTCAAAGCTCCAGCTTCCCTTCTTTTTTCACTCCTGCTGCTATAAGCTTTTCACCCAGTTACATCTAGCTTTTACCAAAGCAGTGGCCTTCCAGGGTGAGGCATTTGCTAAGCACTTCTGCATCAGTATTCCAGCTCTTTTACTGAATGGTTGGCCTGTATGACCCTGAGGTCACAGCACAAGGAGTTTTCACCTTGTCAAACCAGGGTGCAGTAAAATAAGCCAAACACCAGGACACAGGCAGCATGGTTTGTCAAGAGACAGATGAAGTCAAGAGATACAGTTTCACCAACTCACTTGGATTCACTGTGACATTCACGTAACCCTCTCCTCGTGCGTTCTCCCCATCCACAACCACTTTGAACTCATACAGACCAACGGTAAGCTGGAAGAAAACACAAAAGATTATTTACCTTCAGGATGGTAGCACCCAGTCAAGAGCTGTTAGAAGGTCAAGTTACCTTAAGTTGGCACATTAGCAGCATAAAACATGGGTAATTGTGCTTCAACCATTACACACAGAGCAGAGGGTGGTTTCCGTGCCAAAAGGGTGTTATATATCTTTTAGTTTACAACAGCTATGCAGAAACCAGAGACTAATATTTCTTTCTGCCACAGAATTGTCACTCAAGGTTTATTTTCTAACAATAGGCAAACAGGAGAGAGATAAAAGGGATTAGTTCAAGTTGTCTGGCCACAGGAATCTGTACTAGCAGATCGTGTTTAAGTCTGCGTGTGAGAGAGGGAAATCTCTTCTTGTATGTTTAGAGAAAGGAGAGTATTCCTTCTCTTCCTTCTAGGTGATAGGAGTCAGGCAGTCATCTCTTCATTATTCACTGTTAAACTAAGATGGGAGGACAAAGGACTAGGTGTTGGACAGAAATCATGGTATCCAAAGCCCTGTCAGACAGACAGACATCCCCTTTCCAAGGGATCTTCTCTGCCTGATACCATGCCTAAAGACTCCAGATTTTTTTCTGAGTGCATCAGACTCCAAGATGCTCAAAGGAATGTTTCAGAAATACAGAACTCTCTCTTCACACAGCCTTTAAAGCCATTCCCTTGTTAAGAATCCCCATGTGCAGAAAGTGGTGGTCCTTTCCCTGTTAAGAGGTTGTCTAAAAGGAGCAGCTGGAGACATACTACAATGTACTCCACATCTCTTGTTCATGGAATCAGCAAGTCCCTTTC
The DNA here is from genome assembly GCA_022605575.1 of Laterallus jamaicensis coturniculus. Classification (NCBI taxonomy): domain Eukaryota; kingdom Metazoa; phylum Chordata; class Aves; order Gruiformes; family Rallidae; genus Laterallus; species Laterallus jamaicensis. The sequence goes on from JAKCOX010000028.1 coordinate 4,797,847, forward strand.
CCAGTGGGTAGCACAAGGCTTCAAACATAAACAGACCATCACACTGCTTGCAGGCAGCTTTCAGATCCTGAAATCAGTTTCTTCCTTCCCTCATGCCAGATCAATCTTGCTTTTATAAAAGACTTAGAAGAGGGCTTGCAGTCCACGTTGGCTCCCTGTCCATCACACAATTTCCTATTCACCCTGCAATCACAATACAAGCCTTTCCTGCCTGCCTGGGTCCTTGTCTTCTCCACCTGGAATTTCACACAACAGGATACTAAGCAGCAAAAGCTTTACCTTAGACAACTTAAGGGTCTGTGAGTGCTTCCCTTCCATTTCTCCACTGTAGTCTTTAGGATGAGTAATCAACTCCCACTCATAGGAGTATGTGGTTCCTTAAAAAAAAAACAATCAAAGTGTTCCAGATGTTAATTTTTTAAAAGACTGCCTTTCTGCCATGCTCAGGAAAAGCAAAGGTATTAAACATTTACAAGGCCCATTCTGCTGCTGAAATGAGACAGCTTGGAATTTGGGCAGCAGCTTTTTGGGAATATACCCAGGAAGAGAGACAATCTGTGCTTCTAAACTCATTTATTCCAGAGCCAAAACCCATCTTTCAGCTTGTAAGGCATTTTAGAGCTTTGGAACAATCACAGCTCCAGGATAATGTGAGAGGGAAAAAAATGTGTCCTCAAATTCTGCAGACACAACATAATGCCAGTTTTTGAGGAGGAAAGCACCTCATCCCTCCCTGCTGCTGCACAACACAGAACACACTGGCCTCTCCTCTGCCGGCTCCCACTGCCACTGTGGACAGAGCTACAGACAGGGACTTGACAGATACCTGTGGGCATTTCACATGATAAAACAAGGAGTGTCTAAAAACAGGCTCCTCAGCATGTCTATCCCCCAAATGAGATTTCAATCCACCAAATGAGAGATCACTTGCTAAAACTGCTTGTCAGCTCTCAGCAAGTATCATGAATAGATGAAGATGCACAGCTTCATAGAATGGTCTGGGTTGGAAGGGACCCCAAGGATCATAAAGCTCCAACCCCCTGCCACAGGCAGGGACACCAACCTCAGGCCTGGAGCTACACAAGGTTGCCCAGGGCCCCATGCAACCTGGCCTTGAACACCTCCAGGGATGGGGCACCCACCCCCTCTCTGGGCAGCCTGTTTCAGGACCTCACCACTCTTCCTGTAAAAAACTTTCCCCTAATATCCAATCTAACCCTTCCCTCCTTTAGCTTTAATCCATCCCCCTTTTCCTGCCATTATCTGCCCTTTTAACAAGTTGATTCCCCTCCTGTTCCTCTGCTCCCTTCAGGCACTGGCAGGCTGCAATGAGGTCCCCCCACAGCCTTCTCTTCTCCAGGCTGAACCAGCCCAGCTCCCTCAGCCTCTCTTTGTAGGGCAGGTGCTCCAGCCCTCTGAGCATCTTTGTGGCTCCTCTGAACCCTCTCCAACAGTTCTACATCTTTCTTGTATTGGGGGCCCCAGCTCTGGACACAGGATCCAGGTGGGGCCTCACGAGGGCAGAGCAGAGAGGGACAATCCCCTCCCTGTCCCTGCTGCCACCCCTCTGCTGATGGAGCCCAGGATCCCATTGGCCTTGCGAGCTGCAAGAGCCACTGCTGGCTCATGTTAAGTTTCTCATCCACTGTGACACCCAGGTCCTTCTCAGCAGGCTCAGCTTCCTCACATACACTTTGAGAACATGCCATCTCCCAAATCTAACGACTTTGTAGCACTTCCAAAGGTTTTTTCCCTCTTGCTATTTTCTCTGAGAGGCAGCATGAAGTAATAGCACAGGATGAAAGATTTCTACAGGATGGTGTTCTCTGAAAATCAACATTTTTAAGATTGTTCTTCTTTAATGCCATCTAAAATGCCTATTTGCCACTTCACCATCACCAGCCCTTAGCAGAATTCCCAGGGAAGTCTTACCAGGTGGGGGTTCAGGAAGCACAAATGCATTCAGCTGAACTTCATTCTTTGGCAGGGTGACTTCAACGCTGTCTCCAGCAGAAACTACCAGCTCCTTCATTGCTGAGAGGGAGAAAGAGAATTGAAAGAGGAACAGGAAAGAAAAACAATCCACCAAACAGATACATACATAAAAACCACCTTGGCTTCAGAGTCTGTGGAATAAAACCAGCTCCAAGGGCTGTATTTTGTAAACATCTTGTCACTCAATACAGCTCCTGTCTCAGGTTTAGCTCTTGTTAATGCAAAAGCACTAATGGGGTTTTACAATTTCCAGGCGAGCCCAAAATTACTCAGTCCTCTCTCTCTCTCTCTTTGCAGGTCCTGCTCCTTTTCTAAAGAGCTGAAATGTGACCCTCAAGCCCTGTACAGAAGGATCCATTCACCCAGGTCCTGCAGGATGGGAAGGGTTTTACCCAACAGGTTTTCAGCAGAGAACCCAGCTGCAGTTTCTTGGCACAGCAGGATAAATGCTATTTACCACACTGCAATTTCAGACCTTTACAAATATATGAGGAATCCATGGTATTTCTTTTGGGAAAAACTGCTTAGGGGCTAAAAGAATTCTTTTTTTTAAAAATACCCTGCATTGCTACCACACTGATTATGGAAAAATCAAAACACAAACCTGGTGCTCTTATTTAATTTTCTTTTCAACCCCTGTTAAGAATATTCTTGCCATTCCATTTCAAATAAATTAACAGGTAGTTAGCTTTTGAAACATGCATCTCAGCACTTTTTCAAAGGCACTGTAATTTCTCATCTTTTTTAACCCTGTAATGACTTGTCAACAAGACCTCAACAGGTAATGTTTCTGGAGGCATGTTCTCACCTGGTGTGGTGGCAGTAGTACTTGGTGATGCAGCAGTGGTCTGGATTGTAGAAACACTGCTGTTTGTGGGAGCTCCACTTGGCACAGAAGTAGCTGTCTGCATCTTTGTTGTGCTTTTCCCTGGCACTGGGCTGACTGTGGGCAACACATCTGAGGAGTGAGGATGGGCCAAAGCATCATCCGGCTGCCCAGGCTTCTCAGTCTTCCCTGTGGCTGTCAAGCCCTGTGCCACAGGGCTGGAGAACGTAGCCAACACTGAGGGCTCTGGTGCAGATGTTCCTGTGTGGATCTGTAAAGGAAGAAGTTGCCTGTCTCTGAATGCTGAACATCAGTTTTGTTTTAACTGTGTTCACTGCAATCCTTCAGTTGCAGAGGCAGGAAAGTCCCTGGTTTGTTTTCCTCAGAAGCAGGATTCTTTACTGCTTCCTCTTTTCTAAAGTGTTTCCCTCATGGCAGACAGGCCACTTCTAGCTCAGCTGAGTACTGGTTAGGACCTTAGGTTTAACTACAGCATCTTAAGCATCACAGTTGTTGAGGTGACAATCTGGCCAGGAGACCTAAGCTCAAAATTGCAATGAGTGGAGCTAAGAGAACAGAAAGGTGGAGTAAGACAGAAAACCCCCCACAGCATGGAGTTCCCTTGGGCCATTCATTTTGGCCATGTATTCCTTTTTTTAAAGCTGTGCAGTTGGCAAGCACCAAGCAGGAGGATTGCAATGGCATTTTTACATAACATTCAAATGATTGCAAGAGGAAATTTCCTTCAAAATCACTCTTCAAAGCAAGGTGACCTGACCACAAAGAGTTCCCTGCATGTACGCCGCAGGGGAAGGGAGCTAAGCTTGTGGGCAGAAGGTTCACTCACATCCATAAAGGATGAGCTGCTTTATTGAAAATAATCAAAGTGGCAGCAACAATTTCCTTTCTTTCATCAGGAAATTCCTTTTACAGCACCTAGCCCCATTCCAGTACTTCACATGCCAGGCTCTTGACGATTTCCCTTCCACCATGAAGTCCAAGCATGGAGAACGTAGCCAACACTGAGGACTCTGGTGCAGATGTTCCTGTGTGGATCTGTAAAGGAAGCTTGTGGAGCTAGCTCTAGTTTGAGAGCATCTGCTAAATCCTTAAAATGGAGCAATTTATCTTCTTTGATATGGGACTTGTTTTGGAGTTGAACTGACCACTGCTACCCCTCACTAGAGGCTGATCAAAACCTCAGACTGGAGGAAACGTTCTCAAGCTTTTACACCATGCTGCTGGCATTCAGTCCAGGAAATGGGAATTGTAAAAGCTCTTCTAGCCATGGTGGGCAACATCCTGGTCAGTAAACAGGCTAGGCTTCAGAAAACACTAAAAGCCAGTTGTAAAAACTAAAGCCATCCTGCATGTACTCCCAGCAGCCAGCCAAGCCAGGAGCATGAAGGCACTGAAGGCTTCTCAGCAAGGTTTTGTTGCAGTCTCAGGCAAATAATTTCCTCTCCCTGTTATCTCAGCTAACTGTCAGTCACAGAAAGCAAAATATCTCACTTCATTTCTATGTTTGATTAGCATCTGAGCTTTGTGGGCCAAAGAACCAAACACTATTAGGATTATGAATGCAAGCTGGTTTTCTCTATTTCCTTGCTTGTTGGTGGGCTTCCTTTAACAGAACTACAGATTCTCTGGAACAAAGATGCAGGCAAGATCTGGCATATTGCTCTGTACTGCTCAGCAGCAGCAGCCCCAGGACAGTGGGCTGTCCCAGGCAATTCTACCTTATGCCCAGCCTTAACTCAGGACAACTCATCCCTTTTGCCAAGGAAGCAAATGAGATAAGGTTAGAAATACTGGCATGGCAGGAGGGGAACTCAAGACACTTGAGACAGACTGTTTAGGAACAGCACAGGAGTACCAAGTCTCCATGACTTCATGCCACTGTGGGGAACCATGTTTTCCTTAGCAAGAATCAACCCAGACAGGTTGCCAGCACAGCCATCAAACAGCACGCAGGAGACCAGCATCGTTCTGCTGGGCACAGCAGCCAAGTCCCTGCTTTTACAGTGAGCTGGATGCTTCCTTGAAATGATTTAATGCCTAAAAAAAAAAAGCCCCAAACAACTTTACAGTAAAGAGAGATCCTCTTCCTCCCACAAGTCTCCAGGATGACTTGACAGCCAAACATCTGTGGAGAGCTCGAATTAGATAAGCTTTGCCTGGGGCAACGTAACAGTCACAAATGCCTCTAAAGCTTGCAAGCTGAGACACTTCTTATCTTTACTCCATAACCCTGAATTCTTTAAAGCAAAGAAGAGAAGATGTCATTCTTGGGGATAAACGAGGAGCAGACTAGAAGTTTGCCAGCTGTTCTACCTTATTAACTTAGAAAATCTAAGTGGTATCTTGGCCTCAGTGGATGTAGGAGTGTCAGGCACTTCTGCTTCTGATCCCTACCCACCTTTGATCTAGGACAAGTGATCTGGTCTCCCCGCACAAGTGTCCAACATCTGTAAGATGGAACAAGAGCAGCAAAGTGCATCAGAAGCAACACTGAACTTAAGCTCCTAGAAGGAAAAATATCTGTATTCTGGATATTATTTTTTTTCTCCATTTAAATGGACCTTACTTCACTGGGCCTGGCCTGGCTCTACAAAACAGGCTCCTTTCAGCTTCATTCACAAAAACATGGGCAATGTCACAAGCCATTAGAGTTAGTGCTGGCTGTGAAGAGAGACCTTTCCTCCTTCCTCGTAGGGTAAAAATCACCCAAGCACCAGCAGGAAGCATGACAGCAAGAGTCAAACACCAGTAGCCAGAGTTGTGAGGGCAGGAATGAGCTCACTGGCTCTGTCCTAACAATTCTACTTTAAAGGCTGCAGCTTTCTCCAGCTTCCCTGCAGAGCTGGTGCAGTGCTGCAGCAGCCCTTCTTGTCAGCAGCACTGTGCTTAAATGCTTCTCCTGACTGGCAATTAAAGGCATTGCTATATTTAAAAATTAACAAGTATTTTTATGAAGCAGGAAAATTAAAAAAAACTCAAACAAAACCCAGAAAACAGTGCCTGGAAAGTGTCCCTCACACACAAAAAAGCACAGATTTCTCTTCCTAAGTTAAGGGCTGATGAGCAGGGTGCACTGCAGTTTATCCTCATACACTCTCCTTCACCCATCTCTGGCTCTGTAGCCTGGATACAGTAAACCCCCACGTTAATGCTAGCTGCACATCAGCAAAGGACGTTGCAGATGGCTGCAGCGCTCTCAGAACTGCAAGGGGAAAATTAAAACTCAGTGAGGCAATGTCTTCCTAAACCTGCCTTAAACCTGACTACTCCCTGAGGCTCTAGGAGCAAAGGAAAAGATTTGCCATGCCACGCACTCAGTGTTTGCCAACATAAGGGGAGAATATGCACATTAATTCCTTTCTCCTCTTTCAGAGAGGAGTTAAGAGCCACTTTGACCTCAAATGTCCTTTCCCACTTCAGATGTTTAATGCTCCCAGGTATGAACTGCTCTGCATGCAGTAATGATCCAGTGTTCTCCCATCCTTCCAGCCCACCCACCAAACCTTCTTGAAGAACACTGTATGAAATGCCCAGCATTCACCTTCCAAAGCCCTGTGCTCCATGTGCTGGACCAAATCTAGCCCAGGTGAAATTCTACTGAATTCAGCATATGTGTAATTTTACTTATTCTGGCCCAAAACCAACCTGAGTTGGAAAACTCCCTGCTTTAGCATCTTCCTCCTGCAAAGGCTGGCCATATCCCAAGTACACAGCCTCAAATGTTATATCCTTGGCCCAAACTAAACTGCTCTCACATAGAAATGCAAGGATAGCTGCATAGCTTGTCTTGTATTATGCCAGTAAAAGCTGGATGGTTCAATAATCAAGGAATTAGCCCAGGGCTGGGTAGAACCAGATTCAACTTGATACTTCTGTTAAGGTGGATTTTTTTGTAATTCTTTCTCTTCCCCAAAAACTCAAACCTAAACTTCAAAATTATGACTGCCAGGAATTCCATCACAGCCAATATATTTTAATAAGAAGGTATTATTTTGATGAACCTGCATTTTGTCAAGAGATCTTGGCTTTCTCACTAGCAAAAACCAGTAAGGAAAAGAAAAACCCTTCCCCAGCATATCTGCAGAAGTGCACCTTAGTGACAACAGAAAGCACTTCCTAAAGATGGGAAATCCTGCATAGTCAGCAATGTTGAGAAGCTGATCAATCCATATTATTAAATAACATTTGTAACTAATTTACTGGACAGGCACTGAACAGTAATAAAGCAACACTGCAAACTGAACAAGCAGAGAGATACAGCAATTATTAGCCAAGAGCAGCAGAAGACATTTAAGACTGGCAGTGAAGAAGCTTCGCACGCACTGCATGTGTAACAAGTGAAAGAATGGGGTCAGCGTGTAAATCTCAAGTATGAGGAGAAGGAAAGAACAGGCAGGATGGAAATGCTGCAATACTGCAGGGGAGAGAGAAAGCTGAGATCTTGAGTCAGCTCTAAATGCTGTGGGGTTCTGGAAAATCAAACATTTGTAAAGCTTCAGTGCATGATTTCACACGCCACCCGGGCTGCCCTGGAGCTTGCGGCGTGTCCCTTGGCTGCTCTCCACATCCTGCTCAGCAGGGTGGTGGCTCAACCAGTCACAGCCCTACCTGGAACCAAGATTGGAGAACAAGGAAGAGAAAGAAATTCAGTCCAGCTTCCAGAAGGCAAAAGGCTTTAACAGAGCCAAATCCTAGAAACGTGGCAAAAGGTATTTAAGGAACAGTTTCACAAAGCAGAATTTATTTCACCATGATGATGAGTGCATGGGACATGGCAAAAGGTATTTAAATTCTGCTTTGTGAAACTGTTCCTTAATTCACCATGATGAGCACATAGGCTTTTGTGCATAAGGCTCAGAATTTGCAGATTTAAAAATACAAACATCATTTAACAATTGAAATGTGCCAGTTTCTCTTTAAGACTAACATCTAGATTTACTCGATGACCATCGTATGTGTTTGGAGTAGAGACTAAGCTGGACTCATTCAGCCAATGCCAATGGAAGCTTCTGGGGATTTGAGGAGCTGAAGCAATCTTTAAAAACAAAATAAAAAGAGTTGGCATTAAGATGCCAACTCAAGCAAGGAGGCTGACTTGAGAATACACTGGAAACTATGCATGAACCTACAAAATGATGTACTTAACTGCCTCAAGTCAGCACTCAAAGGAATATAGGATCTAAGAAGATAATTTTTTAGCTTATCCCAGCTAGGAGAGGGGAAAAAAACCAACCCAAAAAGCCAAACACAAAATGCCAACCTTTGGCTTCGCCTCATTGACAGGAGGCTGTAAGAAGGCATCCAGAAAGGTTTCCTATCATCACTTCAGCAGTTTCAAGTCAAAGTCTACATAAAGCAAGACTGAGCAGGAGAGTGACAGCTATCCAAGGCAGCCTGGTTTCAGCCCCAGCAACCACACTTACCTGCAGCAAGCCAACACTGTCTGCATCACTCGATCTGTTCACATTATTGCTTTTAGGAGGGAATGGGCTTTTGGTTTTCTGCTCTCTTGCATTCTGTCCATCTGTGGGTGAGTCTTTCTTCTGACCCGGATGGCCTTCAGACACAGGCCTGTCTGCCGCCAAGCGCCTCAGTACTTGGTCCTTCAAGCGCTCAGCTTCACTGCGGCTGCTCCTGGATTTGCTACCTGATGCCCTGGCTGCAGCCCCACTGCTGGGGCTTGCTGCTATATCCCTTTTCAGGAGTTCCACCCTGTTACCTGCCAAGCTCCTCTTCTGGAATGATCTCCACAGTCTTTTTTTCCTCTGGAGAGGGATGCCCCAGTCCAACCACTTGTGAAACCAGGTCTTCACATCACCATCTGTTTGAAGCTTTAACAAGCGCTCTGTGCTTTTTGGTTTCTTTAAAAACACCAGAACAGAGTCAGAAAAGCCAGTCCTGTTTGCCTGACACATGCCAGGCATAGTGCAGTTCACCTGGATGCACATATTTTCCAAGAACCAAAAGGCATCACAGGTGGGGCTCTGGCAGCAAGCGGCCTGACAGGACCACAGGGTATGAAATCCTTCCAGCAGCTGTAAATGGTGATCTTCCCACGATCTCAAATGGCCACCAAGCAGGATCTTCCCCAGCTCGCATTTAGATCCGTTCCAGTTTGCATCTGGGAAAGGAGAGGGAAGACAAAGACAATTCTCAATCCTTCAAAGCAGCAGACAACAGATGCCCATCACTATTATCAAGAAGAATTTAGGGCACGGGAGCAATGTGGGAGAAAGGGTACAGGACAGTTAAGTGGGGACTTTGCAGAACCTATGCCCAGCCTCAGCGTCCAGTACTTCTACTAGATTTTAAGTAACAATCCAGTATCTGCACCTCCCACCAACAGAGCCTTCTTGATAGCAACAGAGTGAAGAGAAACATTTCTGTTTCAGAGAGGACCACAAGGCACCGACAGAACAGGGAGGCTGAGGTCACACAGCGAGTTCAGAGCCAGAAACAGAACCCAGGAATCTCCAGTGCAGTTTCATACTGTAACCAGTTGACAGCATTGCCTCCTGCCTTGAAGGAGAACTCTGGAAACAGCAACACTGCCTTGGTTCATAGTAAAAAGGCAGGTTTCCCTCTTCCATGCTGATGCCTGAAGTCAGTTACTCGACTGAAATTACTCCATTTGAGAAGTCATTACATCTACAATAGAGGTCTGCAAGGCCTCTCACCACCACTCCACTGTAGTGCTTCCTCTAACAGAAATCGACCATCAGATACATTTTCTAAGAGTCAAGTTACTCTAGATCAGCAGTAAAGCAGCAATTGCTTTACATATGGATTTTTTTTTCTTAGCATGAAAAATTAGAGTGCTTGCAGGGATCAATGGATTAAAGGCTTCCAAAATTCAGAGCTCTGCAGATTAAGGACTCCCTAAAAATAGACTAATGACCTATGAGACTGTTACACTGTGCTGTGTTCAGCATCCAAGGGATAATAGGTCACTGGAAGATTACTTTACAAACCATATCCCTGGACTTTGTGTAGTGCAGCTGGAGAATATGCTCCAGAGCTGACACCCTGTCTGTCCAGAACGGGGTTCTTGAACACAACACAAATGGGCAACTTTTTCTCCATTAAAATAAAGAAGTCTGAATTTAAATTATAATATCCCAATCCCCATTTCTTGGTAGCATATAAAGAAAAGTTCAGTAAAATATTAGTATTGCAGTAACTCCAAACCAACATAGACTTCACATTCTCTACAGTGTGAGCAGAACAAACTAGCAGGCACAGATGGAGAGGCTACAGATCTGTCTGTCTCCCCCCTGGAAGAAATTCTTTCCCCCTGGAAGAATTCTCACCCTGCTTCTGTCACTTCCAAACCATAATATACATTAAAGATGGAATATGCTGAGGCACTGCAGAAAAACCACACAGATCTCCATGCCTCATACACCAAATAAAAGTCATTGAGATGATGGCACTGCAGTTTGGTTTATGATTCCTGGAAGAAATCATGCAAGGTCTCATCACACAGCACAACCCAGACAGCCCTGCTGAGCCACAGCAAGGGCTCATGTAGCAGGAAGCTTTCCAAGGGTCAACCACGACACAGACACCAGTGCAGAGAGGGAGGTATTTTTCTGATCAAATCCAGAGCTCACAAGCAGCCATCAACCTCCTGAAGGACCAGTCTTGGAAAACTCCCTGTGAGACTAGCGACACAGTATTGAGGGATGCAGGCTGCTGTAGGCTATTTGAAGCATTTGACTTCAACTTCTCTCTCAGTTACTGAGATGGCAAGGAACTATGACCCTCTGAACTACACCCAACACCCAAAATCAGTGACAGAAGAATGCTATGACTTTCCCCTTCCTCCTGCACCATCCCCAAGTGTTGAAGGAAGGGGCAAGTTGTAGCACTTTTATAACCTTGGACAACCTGGATAACCTTGCATGACCATGTAACACAAGTGGGAGGATGGAGGACATATTTCATTGTCATTCACTTCTCAAACACTACAGGTGTTACAGCATTTGTACTCCTAATTGTTAAAGGCATCAATGCACAGGGATGTTCTTAGCCAGAAAGGATTAGCCACTTGTTTAAAATAAAAGTGTGATGGCCATATTCATGTTCTTTCTGTGTGGAATTTCCTACTACACCAAGAATTTCAACCCAAAAAGGGAACTCATGCCACCAGGAGGAAAAACTTGGTTTTGAGACATCAGAAAGCAGGAAGCAAAAGTGTTATTTATAGCTTATTGTGAAGCCAGTTCAGCAAAGGCAGTTTGAAGACAAGGCCACAGAGAGCTGGTATCAGCTGCACCAAGATGCACTTGAGATCCACGACCCAGTCACAGGGCATGGGTGTCTGAACCCTCAACTGCACAGAAGTTGGGGAAGCTCTTCACTCCAGCAACAACCAACTGCAACGTGTAAATGAAACATTGCATATGCTCAACAGAGAGAGAAGTTGATATCAACACCTTTAAAATCATCACCAGAGCCTTGTCACACTTCATCAACGTACAGCACTTCCTTCGAGAGCAACCAGACAGGCAGCCTGTCCACCCAGGGCAACAACCGACCTCATTACACTCCAAAGTGCTTGGACTGACAGCCACCCTGACACACACTGTGCACAGGCAGGGACAAGCACCTGGCACTAACCTGGCCTGGAATTAGGACAGAGTATGAGGTGTGTGCAGGGCTGCATACACAAGAGGTAGGTTGGTGTACACACAGGATTAAAGAACCAAGTAGCAACTGGAAGAATAACAGTCTTGGTGTGACTTTCAAGAGGATCTTATCCATTCAGACCTAGTTTAGTCTAAAAAAACCCCCAAAACCAACACTTTGTTAAAAGGGAAGTGCTGTCCCTAATATATTCTGGTCAAAAGGGGACTCTACTACTTCCCACATCCCTAAAATTCCTCAACCTTAGCCAGTGCTCACCCACCTCTCCCCAGGTGTCATCCCTGGCTCATAACATGCCACTCAAATTAAGGCATGATACAGAACCAGTGCCATCCAGTAGCAGCTTTCTAGTAACAACAAACAGAACATATTTTAAAATGTTCACAGGGAAGATACACCTTGTGAAAAATCACTGCAAAACACAAGTATCACATTTATTTATTAACCTAAAACGTGAAGCCTGAATCCCCATAGGCATCTCCTGGGTATGCCAAAGCCAAGACTTAGCCCAGATGACATAACACTACCGTGCTGAGAGCATTCTGCTTCTCTTTTAGCCCACTGCTAAACCAAGATGCAGAGATTTGAGTTGTATTTTGCCCAGATTTCATTTCCAGAATTCAGAATGTTTATTTGAAATGAGCCAACGTGGTTTCTGAATTACTGTACAGTTCAAAACTCAGCTAACCCCCCAGGAATGACAAGTGAACATACAACTCATGCCAGTCCAGCATTCCTGATATACATTTTCCATGGAACTATACAGATTTTCACCTAAGCCAGCCCCATGGCCTTTGGTGGAACAGCTCCAAATGCCATGGCAGAAATCAGAGCTCTTCAGTCTACACTTGAGTTTCACCTCTGGAAAGATGAAAGATGTTCTGCCAGGAAAATCCACCCAGTCTGCTCACTAAGCACTTCCTTCCCAAGAGCCCTGTGGGAACACACTATGGATCAAATACACTGTTGTGATGAGAAGCCACACGTTGCTGTTGGCAGTCTTGTGAACAGGGACCTCCACAGCACCTGGTGCTGCACCTGCACTCAGACACAGACCTGCACCATGAGAGAAGCCAGCTGTGAGTACCAGAGTTACCAACTCCTGCCTACAGAGAGCACAGCCTGTTCAGGCCCTTCCAGTTCCTCACACTGCACGCAATGCAGACACACACAGCAATCAAACAGGAATTTGTAGGCTGGGTCAGGCCAGTAAATCCAGTCACTGACAGCATCAATGCCAGCAGCTTCAGAGCAAAGCACGACAACCCTGTCAGCAGACACGTCCCTGAGGACGAGTTTCCTTCTAAGCCCCAGCAGCCTACCCAGTTTAGCACAGCACTGGTCACAAGATGCCTGCACAGTGGGTGTGCTTAGTCACTTCTTAATATTGGTTTTGTAATTTTTTTCCTTCCCTACTGTATCAGTACAAAACCCACTGCTCTTCTCCAGAACTCAGGAGTTCCTGTCCTGTAGATGCAGCTCACAGCTTTGCTGAGCAGCAGGGGAAAGGAACAGGCAAGAACAGTTCCTATTAATAAGCTCAGGTTCACAGACTTGCTCAGGCAGTTAATCCCTCCTGATATGAGATTAATGGTTAAAGACATGACTCTATAGACTTTTTAAATCCTCACATGTAACCAATTATGTTAACGTAGCTCCTCTTGCATAACACCACGCCATCAGACTCATTTCTAAGCAAACACAATTCCTCCTCTTCAGTTTACCAAACTCTGCTGCCTAAGTGACATAAACAGGACCAAAAGAACACAAACTACACAGTGGAAAGAGCGTCCACACTGGGATAACTATGTCACACCTAATTACATGTTTCTCTGCACACGCATCAGCCTTCGTGGGTTTAACTCTCCCAAGCAAATCAGCCCTCAAACACCACAGCACCATCCCAAACACCCTCTAAGAGCAACACAGGAGTCACAGCTCTAAAGTCCTAAGGTATTATTAAAGGTAGGAAGAGGTATGCTGAAAACCCAGTCCACAAGGAAACACACAATCTGCCTGACACACCATCCAAATGCAGAGCGCTGAGAATCCTCTGCTAGGAACAGGAATACAAGTATGTTTTTCCAGGCTCTAAATTAGCTGATTAAGGTCACACAGCTCACTAGATTAATCAAATCTGTCACTCTAAGTGTCCAGGAAGGCCTGGAGACACAACAGAGACTGCAGCAGCTTAGAAAACATCTCCACATAACCAAGAAACAAAGCAAAACCACACACACACCCTTTCTATACCTTGCTACTGTTAAGACACAGCAAAAAGCAAGCAGCTGACAGCTGTCTGAGGCAGTGCAGCCTCAGTACACCTGTCATTCACTGGAACTTGAACAATGAGGGGGAAAGAATGCATGTAACTTTCTCAACTAGAATCTAGTGAATGCTACATACACTCATGGGAAAAATGTCACCTCTTGGTGAAGGCGCAGCCAGGAAACACTCACAGGAACTTAATACATCTCTGAAACGTCAGAATCTGAACTTTTTAAATTCTTAAAAGGAAAGTGTTATGTGAAAGCTTCCATAGAAGCCATTAACTTGGTTATTTACTTGAGAAAAAGCTTGGCTGCTCAAGTTTGAACAGGAAATAATCAAGCCCAAACATAACAATTGTCCTGTAGGCAAATACAGGTTATTGACATACTGTGTTTGGGGAGTGCATTAAAGGTTTGAAGACCAAACAAAACATCCCTGCCTGCCTTCCCTACTTGCTTCAAGTATTCCTTAGCTGATATTATTTAAAAAGAAAAAAGTTTTCTTCATTTTGCAGGGTGGTGGGGGGAAGGTCTCAGCTCAGAGAAAGCTCTCTGTGAGACACAGGCTTGAAAGCCAGCACCACGTGTGAAGACACACAACAGTAGCTGTGTGGGACAGACAGACACCCTGTTGCCAAGTGACTCAAAACAGAAGTTGGTTATCAGAGCAACAGTGTTAGGAGAAGGGACACTTCATGCCCCCACATCTCTCCTACCCTTCTGACAGCTCATTTAGTAACTATTAAGGATGGGGTTTTGTTTGGTTGGATTTTAAACCAGCTCCAATGTATAGCAGCAAATAATTTCACCTGCCTCTCAGAGCACTTTAAACAAGTGAGGGGGATAAACATCATAAAAATACAGAGTCAGAAAGAGAACAGAAGAATCACCTGCTGAGGAGCACAAGGCACACAGGCAAGCCCACAAGTAGAACAGCTGCAGAATTCTCAGCTCCTTCACAGGTTTTCCCAGGCAGTATCGCGACAGAAATTGGGCGCTAATGCTGAGCTTGGCTTCCAACCTCTTCTCCATGGCCTTTGTGGGCAGCAGCAGGGTTCTAAGAACAGACAGGATATGAAACACAAAAGCAATCCATACAGTTCTTGCACGTGTTCAGTTGAGCATTTCCAGAAGAAAAGGAACATCTTATCTTATCTGCTGTGACTTAGCCCAGCTGCTGCTAAGTAACTATTAATACACAACGCAGCAGCCAAGTTTCAGGTTGAACCACAGCAGCCACCACGATGTCCCTTCCCATCACCTTCATGATTTCTTCCTCTAGAAGCCACCCCTTTCAGTGGCAAATTATCTATAGTGCCACAGCCAACTGGATTCCAAAGACACATCTGGGTAATTTCAGATTCGACTATGCCACAGGGGGATGAACAGACACCCAGCCAGCACTGTGAACACCCAGCAGCACTGATAAACCCTGCACATCTGCCTGGAGATGTCATTGCTCACTGATAAGCCCTGCACATAGAATCATAGAATTGTAGGGGTTGGAAGGGACCTTGAGAGATCATCAGGTCCAACCCCCCTGCCAAAGCAGCTCCTCAGGATATATCACTCAGATAGGCGTCCAGATGGGTCTGGAATCTCTCCAGAGAAGGAGACTCCACACCCCCTGGGCAGCCTGTCCCAGGGCTCCCTCACCCTCACTGGGGAAAAGTTCCTCCCCATGTTGGTGTGGAACTTCTTGTGCTCCAACCTGCAGCCATTGCCCCTTGTCCTGTCCCCACAGACCACTGAAAATGGGCTGGCCAATTCCCCCTGCATCCCCTGCTTCAGATAATTATAGACTTTAATTAGGACATCTGCCTGGCGATGTCATCACTCACTGATAAGCCCTGCACATCTGCCTGGCAGTGTCACTGCTCATGCACTGGCGCTGGCTGGTACCAGCCAGAAACAAACAGAAGCAAGAAGACAGCAGTGCATGGAGACGTGGAGCTACAGACCTGGGGACCTGGTTCGCCTTGTATTTTGCTCCGCAGGGCACAGGTCGCAGAAGCATTGATTAGGCTGATCCCCAGCCTAATAAAGCTTCTCTGCAAGTGACTAATATCACCTGTTTTCAAAGGGTGAGGAAGCGCCGCTGGGCACAAGGAGTTTCCGAAGGGCAAAGGGGAAGAGTGGGAGCGATCGATCCGCAAATTCCTCTCTCGTTAAGGGGATTTCACCCAACCGTCCGGCGGCGAGGAGCTGCAGGAGCACCGGGAGGGGTGGCCGCAGGAGGAAAACTTCACGGCGGGAAGGGAAACCCGCGGCTAAGGAAACTTCCCGCCCTCCCCTCCTCTCCGCGCCCCGGCCCCCGCTCCCGTGCGGGGTGTACGTGCGGGGCGAGGGCGGCTCGGTCCACGCCGGCCGCGGTGACTCGGCGTCGGGGAGTTGGCGGCGACCAGCTGGGCTCGCCCCACACCAGCCCGGCTGGGAGGAGAGAGCGATGGCGGGAGGGCCCAGGTTGCCCGGCTCGAGTACCGCTCCAGTCTCCGCACGGAGCCTCCTGCGGCCGGTCAGTGCCCCCGGGACGGGCCCCCGCCGGGATAGGCGGCAGGACGGAGCGCAGCCGGGTGCTTACCAGGGGCGCATGGCGAGGTGAGCTCGGCGGCCTCAGGCGGGCGGCGGGGCCGGGCGCCAGGCGGGACCGGGCCTCCAGCGCGGCGGGCCGGGGGGCAGCGCGGCCTCCTGCCCCGCGGCCATGGCGGCGGCGCCTCAGCAGCGGCGGCGGCGGGCAGGCACCCGCTCACCCGTCTCCCGGAAGCTGAACCGCCGCTTCCTGGGACCGGGACCGCCTCTGCGGGCGCCGTCCGGTCAGTGCCGGGGCTCCCGAGCCGGCCGTGCCGGGTCACGGCGGGGCGGCACCGCCCTCCCGCAGCCAGCGGCCGAGAAGGCCGCGCAGCCACAGGTGATTTGCCCACGGGCCTCGCGGAGGCGGTGGCTTCGGGCACTGCCCAACAAGGCGGCGGGCGGTTGGCCGGCGGCACGGTAGCGGCGCGCGGATTGGCTGAGAGGCGGCACGGCGAGGGGCGGGGCTGAGGGACCCGGGTGGCAGCGGTCGCGGCGCTCATCCCTGTCAGCGCCCCGACCGGCCCGGCCATGGCCTCGGGCTGCGGGGACGGAAACCCGACGCTGAAGAGGTGCCTCGGCGTGCTCAGAGACGCGAGGGACGACAGCGAGCAGTTCGCAGCCCTTCTCCTGGTAAGGAACCGCCGTGGGACGGCGCCGGGGCCTCAGGAACGGGCGGGAATTGCCGCTGGAAGCGAGAGCGGCTGTCGGCGGGGGGAGGGCTGGGCGCGTCGAGGCCTTGTGTTCCCAGGAGCGAAGCAGAGGGGCTTTGGTTTGGGGGGGCTGAGGGGCCCATCGGGGGCAGAGGGGGACAGAGGGCCCAGCAGGGGCAGAGGGCCCAGCAGGGGCAGAGGGGGACAGAGGGGGCAGAGGGGGACAGAGGGCCCAGCAGGGGCAGAGGGGGACAGCAGGCCCAGCAGGGGCAGAGGGGGCCAGCGGGGGCAGAGGGGGACAGCAGGCCCAGCGGGGGCAGCGGGGCCCAGCGGGGGCAGCGGGGCCCAGCGGGGGCAGAGGGGCCCAGCGGGGGCAGAGGGGGACAGCAGGCCCAGCGGGGGCAGAGGGGGACAGCGGGGGCAGAGGGGACAGCAGGGGCAGAGGGCCAGTCAGCACAGCCACACTCTGGACGTGCTCAGGTAAAGCTCAGCATTAGCACTCAGCCTAACTGTCACAGTCAGGGCGTCACTTCTCCCTACGACTGAGATTAGGCTTCTGATTCCCCCCCGCCCTCCACTCAGTGCTGTGAGTTTAGCAAGGCCTCTTGCTGTGCTGCACGCTCACCCCTGCTTTGACTTACAGGTGGCTAAAGCAGTGAGAGCTGGAGAGGTGGATGCCAAGACTCGTCGCCAGATCTTTGATGCAATCGGATTCACGTTTCCAAATCGCCTGCTCACATCCAGGCAGCCCCCAGCAGGCTGCCCTGAGCACACCTTCCAGGCACTGGGCCTCACCTTGTTGGCATGTTTCTGCACTGATCCGGAGTTAGCTGGTCACTCCCAGATCCTGAACAAAATCCCAACCTTCAATGACATCCTGGTTTCCCCCTGCAACCCGGACAGCACATCCATGATCGATGATGTGTACCAGTGCCTGAGTGCTGTCGTGGCCACAGCCAGGGGCCCCAGAGAGTTGGTGACCAAAGGGACAGTGTCTGCCCTGTGTCAGGCCTATGTGAATCACAGTTATGGCTCTGACAGGGCTTTGACCCTTCTCTTGGGGCTGTTGGCTGTAGCAGAGGCGAAGTGCTGGCAGAGAGATGCTCCACACCTCCTGACTGTGCTGGGGAAACTCTCTGATGATTTTCTCAAGGCTGAAGACATAACCAAATTTGAGCTATGCAATGTTCTGCCTCATTTCATCCCCCAGTCGCCACCCCTCACACAGGACTCACAGGGCTGTGAGTGCCTCCATAGACTTTACAAAGGGCTGGCTAACATCTTGGGCAGTAAACTCAGCCAGTCACAGAGGGACCCAGCTCTGAAGCTTGCTGCCTGCCTCGTGCAAGCCTGTGGGTCAGAGTGGATTCCAGCAGGGAGTGCTGGAAGCAAGTTCCTGGCCTTGCTGGTGAACTTGGCTTGTGTGGAAGTCCGCCTGACCCTGGAGGAGCCAGATCCCTTGGAGGCAGAGGGGAAAAAAGAAGTGGTAACAGCCTGTTATGTCCTTATTGAGATGGGGATCCAGGAGTGCCTGAGGGAAGAGAAACCACTGCTGGAAGAGGTGCAGAAAATGCAGCTCATGAGGATCATGGAGGAGGCATTTGGAGCTGTCATATTCTACTTGAGACAGGTAATGCAAGGCTTTCAATCAGAGAGCATGGCTTTGTGCATTTCACTGGGAGGTTTCCATAGCTGTTCTCTGGGATGCTTCATGGGCACTTGGCAGCTCATACCAATGGCTGTGGAGAGCGTAAGGTGGCTCTCTGTGGTGTTCATAAATGTGGCAGCTCGATAGGACAGTGACCCCAAGGTGTCATTTTCTGTCTGCTTCCTTCTCCATGCAGGTTAAGCAGGAAGAGCTACAAGATCCTTTCATATTTGCTTCTGTTCGAATCCTTGGAGCCTGGATGGCAGAAGAGACATCCTCTCTCAAGCAGGAGATCTGTGAGCTCTTGCCTTTCCTTGTTAGTTATGCCAAGAAGCATTTCAAAGAGGGCACCACTGCTACAGGCCTTTCCCAGCTGGAGGTGGTCAGCACTGAGGGCTCTGGCTTACCCCAGGATGCTCTGAGGTGTGTATTTTGAGCACCATATTGATGTAGTTTAGCACAATCCTGTTTAGGTCTTTTTATACTTTTCCATTCTCCCCCCAGTGCCAATTTCATGACTTTTTCCCCCCTCCCCAGGTGGATGCAGATGCAGAGCATAGATCCACTGTGTCTTGTGTTTCCAAATTCTTTCCCCATCCAGATTCCTGCTCCCTGGCTTCTGCCATTTAACAGCAGAGGACAGACCCCGGGATATCCTCATCTCAGAAGGGGCCCCAGCACTGCTGTGGGAGTACTTCCTACAGCAGTGGGAGATGCTGATCTCTGAACCTGAGTCCCTGACTCTGCTGACAAGCACTGAAATGAGCCTACAGACTGTGTGTGGGATTTTCCTTAACCTGGTGGTGACTGTTCCAGGCCTTATCAGGTAACTGAGCTGCAGGAGCCAGCTTTGAGAGCCTGGAAAAAAAAGTGGGAGCAGAGGGGTGGCAGCAGGGACAGGGAGGGGATTGTCCCTCTCTGCTCTGCCCTGGGGAGGCCCCAGCTGGATCCTGTGTCCAGAGCTGGGACCCAACACAAGAAAGATGTGGGACTGTTGGTGAGGGGTCAGAGGAGCCACGGAGATGCTCAGAGGGCTGGAGCAGCTCCCCTCTGGAGAGAGGCTGAGGGAGCTGGGCTGGGTCAGCCTGGAGAAGAGAAGGCTGTGGGGGGACCTCATTGCAGCCTGCCAGTCCCTGAAGGGAGCAGAGGAACAGGAGGGGAATCAGCTTGTTGAAGGGCAGATAATGGCAGGACAAGGGGGATGGAGTGAAGCTAAAGGAAGGAAGGTCTAAATTAGATATTAGGGGGAAGGGTTTTACAGAGAGAGGGGTGAGGGGCTGGAACAGGCTGCCCAGAGAGGGGGTGGGTGCCCCATCCCTGGAAGTGTTCAAGGCAAGGTTGGATGGGGCCCTGGGCAACCTTGTGTAGCTCCAGGCCTGAGGTTGGTGTCCCTGCCTATGGCAGGGGGGTTGGAGCTTTATGATCCTTGGGATCCCTTCCAACCCAGACCAGTCTGTGATTCTGTGACTGCAGGATGAGCTTGCAGGGCTTTAGGATGCTGTGCTGAAGAATGGAGGTCCCTTTTTCAGCTCCCATTACATTATCTCTTTTGTGCTGTGTTTACCCTTGACATTTTCAGGTGCTTTTGGCTCTGCTCAGGAAACATTTCTCAAACATTTCTCAGGGTTTGCTTTCTCTCTAGGCAAGACAAAACCTTTTCCTCCTTGATGGACATGTTACTGAAGTCTCTTCCACTACTGCTGCCCAAGAAAGATCACCTGGTTCTAGCAGCCAACTTCACCACACTGGGCCTGATGATGGCCAGGATCCTTGCAAGTTCAGCAGGTGAGAAGAGCTCCCACTGGCAAAGCTGCATGCTGCTCTGTGCAGGCAGAGACCAGGTCTGGGTGGCTGGGCTGGAGAAAGCAAATACAAGCAGAAACACACCCAGTTTGTCATTGGAAAAGTGACCAAGCCAAAAACCTGGAGTAGCACAGAGCATGCAGAAAATACAGCAGGCTGATGCGTTGAGATTAAGAGATTTTTAGGCCCAGAGGGTGATGTTCTGCCCTCCCTGAAAGCCCTGCTGCAGCCAGACCTGCTGCAGGGTCTTTTATTGACTGTAATAGAAATGAATTCTGTGTGACAAAGTGTGGAACACACAGGCAGTGGGTATTGAAATTTGGGGGGGCCATAGGACAGGGAGGACCTCATTGCAGCCTGCCAGTCCCTGAAGGGAGCAGAGGAACAGGAGGGGAATCAGCTTGTTAAAGGGCAGAGACTGGCAGGACAAGGGGGATGGAGTGAAGCTGGAGGAGGGAAGGGTTAGATTGGATATTAGGGGGAAGTTCTTTACAGAGAGAGTGGTGAGGGGCTGGAACAGGCTGCCCAGAGAGGGGGTGGGTGCCCCATCCCTGGGGGTGTTCAAGGCCAGGTTAGATGGGGCCCTGGGCAACCTCGTGTAGCTCCAGGCCTGAGGTTGGTGTCCCTGCCTGTGGCAGGGGGGTTGGAGCTCTGTGATCCTTGGGGTCCCTTCCAACCCATGCCATTCTATGACTCTATGAGAGGCCCCTCCTTTGGCTCAGTGAGCTTGCTCTGTATCAAATCATTTCTTCTTTTCCTTCCAGCTCTCCAGGCACAGTCTGCTAAGGAGTTTTTCAGAGCCACCATTTCCTTCCTATCCCAAGCCCACACTGCCCGGGCAGCCCCTGGTAGCGATGGCTTGGCCGTGACCGTGTCCCCTGCCTACGAGAGCGCCTGGGCTGACATCAGTGAGCTCTGGCTCCTGGGGATGCAGGCCCTGGCCGGCTGCGTGCCGCTGTTCCCCTGGCTGCCGCAAGCGGTCCTGCAGGCACGGTGGCTGGAAAGCCTCTCAGAGCTACTGACTCGTGTCTCTCCAGCCTCCATGGATTTTGAGCTCGTCTCTGCTTTCCAGGGGGTGTTGGTAGAGCTGGCCAGAGCCAGCAAGATGTGCAGGGACATCATCGTGTCACACAACGGTGGGGAGTGGGCCAACCTGTACGGTATGGCAGCTCTGGAACAGTGTCTGACTGAGCAGTGACATTCCAGCAGCACCTTGCTGTGAGAAGCAAAGCCAGACACCCACACAAGATCTGTTTGGTGTTTCCCACACACTCGTTGGAACTGGATGGGGACAAACACTCCCCCACACACATTTAAGTGACCAAACTTTATGGAACTGAAGCAGTGCAGCAGAGCTCAGCAGGGTTTGCACTGTCCACAGCCTGAACTGCAGACATTGCAGTCTCAACATTGCTGCCTCAGAACCCCTCACTGTGCACCTGCCTGCCCTTCTGGCAGGATCCCTTTCTAAAAAAAATACATTATTAAAGATGTTTTCTGTTGCTTTGTTTTTCAAACTCCTGCAGTGCTGGGATTTATTCCTGCCCAGGGCCCTGAGGGGTCACCTGCTTCTCCCCTTAACACACTCTCCCAGCTTTGTCACAAGAAGCCCTTCAGCATGTCACCTTATTTTCTGTCAGAGCCCTGCACAAGAGTGAAGTCACTTGGTGTGGGACATGTTGAAGGCTGCAAAAGCCAGGAGCAGGCTGTAAAGTTTACCAAGAGCAGGGAGAGTAAGTGTAGCTTGGCACAGTAACTCTGTAGCTTGGCACAGACCTGTCCCCTCTGGTGGGGGTGCACCAAGGCCCTTTCACTGTGCTGGGGGACATGCCCCTGCTCCCATCCACACCATCATCCCAAATCCATGGCTAGAAAACCTGCACAGCACTGCTTGCCATCACCTGTCCTGCCCTGCAGAGCACCTGTGTGAGGCAGGGTGTTGAGATTGGGATGTGCTCAGGCTCCCTCTCACCATGGGGATGGGATTGATTCCATGATTCTGGCTTTCAGAGGCTTCAGTTTGTGCAGGGGGAGTTTCCCACCCCTGCAAGGTGAGGGGTTCAACCTGCAAAGGGCCTTGGCTCTCTTCAGAGCCTTCAGCTCAGGATTGTGACAGCAGAACCACCTGAACTACACCCCACCGACTCCCTGCGGACCCAGAAGTACTTCAGGGAGGAGAAAGGCGAGCTGTACGAACGCACACGCCTGTAAGACGGGAGAGTAAATCGCTTTGCAGCCTCGGGCTGCCAGGCAGAGCTGGGGGAAGCCCAGGAAGAGCAGCGGGGTGATGCTTGGAGCCTGTTCCCCGTCCGCAGGGGCGCAGCCGGTCCCGGAGGTTTTTCCACCAGGTGTCAGTCGCGGAGCTCTTTGGGAGCAGCAGCCCGGCCCAGCTCGGGGAGGGGGGTGCTGGGGAATCCTCTGCTGGAGGGGAAAGCGAAGCGAGGCGCTTTCTCAAAAGCAGGGCTGAGCCCGGGTCTATTCCTGCTCCACGCGTGTTTTGAGCTCGCTGCTCAAGGCCTTTACACATCCCGAGAGGAGGAGGCTGCTGTCTGCTCTGGCTGAGGAAAAGGATCGTTCCCATCTTTCCAGCTCAGCCCTGGGAAGTTCGTGCAAGTTGGAACAAAGAGAGATGCTGCCAGAAGAAAGCCACGCAAGCCAAGCAGGCAAATGAGCCTCCTGGCCTCGGAAGAGAGCAGAGCTCTGCTCGAGCATGGGCCCAGAGTCTCCCCATCCTGCCAAGGACACCTCATCCCTGCACACAGGGAAACACTAGGATGTTGGGAGTCAGGAACACATCTCAGATTGTCTGAAAAAAAACCCCATCCAACCCCCCCAATGCTTTATCTCCAACTAGTCCCAGTCCCATATGCTCTTCTGCCTCTGGTCAAAGGGTGTGGGCTTCCCATTAGTGAAAGGCTGTCATTAGTGCTAATGAGATACGTGCCTGTATCCAGCAGGGTGCTCTCCTCTCACCGCTGGGCTCACTGGGGTTAGTAGCACTGGCTTGGCTGTCATTCATCCCTGTGGGCAGCTGTAGGAGCTTCCACAACCTCACCAGAGATCCAGCCTGGACCTACAAGGCTCCATCCAAGAGCAGAGCAGCCCAAGCTCCAGATGCCTTCAGCGGCTACTTCCTAGGCAGGCTACACACTCACAGCACAGCCACACAACCTGGGACCAAACCAGGACCTCAGGAAGACCTCCAATTTATCCTTCACCACATCCCAGGGCAGTGGGGTTTGGCCAGCAGCAGGTGCCTGATGAAGAGCACCCATCCCTCATTCTCAGGCTCTTCAGTGGGAAGTCCCATCAGGTGTGAGAAGGCCCACCCATGCCTTGCCAGAGCTGCACCCTCCCAGAGACCCCACTGGCTCATCCTGTCCTTGTTTCTTTACACAACATGAAACCCACTCCTCTTGGCTGCTCGTGAGCTGGCAGGGGATGGAGTGGGACACCAGCCCTGCTCTGGGAGGTTACCAGGCTGAATGCCAGAGGAGATGCATTGTGTGGATGCCAGGGCTCCATGAGCAATAATACTGCACTCTTGTCCCAGGACACCACTTTCCAAGCATGTTCTGGGACAGAGCACCCCTAAAAGGCTGCTTCCCCTCCCCAAGACCCCTGGGCTCTGACAGCAGGGAGCACAGCATGTTCAGGAGGAGCCTGATGCCTCATGCCATGTGGGTGTCTCCGTTAGCTCTGCTTGTGCTGATCCACAGGCCATGGCATGCCTGGGGTGACTCAGCCCAGCACCAGGGCGATGCTCCCCCAGCTTGGGGTGCCCCCAAGGCTTCAAAGGCTCCAGAGTGACTCCTTGGCCACCCTGAGTTTTGCAGAGCCTGACATAGGCAGCCAGCATCTGTTGTCATTGATCCTTTAGTGCCAGAAAGGTGGGTGCTGGCATCCCCTAACGTCTGCCACGGCGCTTTGAGATCCCAGCAGGGTGGGATCACAGTCAGCAACACCCAGAGCAAACTGTACTTTATCCCCCAGCACATTTCAAACCCAGGGACAAGTTGTTTCACCGTGCCTTGGATAAGATGGATAAGGCCCCAGAGGAGCAGATGCACGTTCTCTTTTGCTTTGACAGCTTAAAGGTCATCATGCCACTGGAAACCCAACCACAGCACACATTATCCTATGGTGATTATTAATATCACCCCAAAAGTACTGGCTATAAAATGAAATATTTTATAAGGGTGATATTTGGCTGCTGTGCTGCAGGGACTGAGCTCTGCCCCCTCCCACAAACCTGGTCCCATGAGAGGTGACAGGGTGGTGAGGAGGGATGCCTGAGCAGTGAGGAGGGCTGCCCCATTCCCTGCCCAACCCTCAGTGGGCTCCCTGTGCTTCTCCCCAAAGCCCTGCTGGGCTCCCCAGCTTTTTAGCAAGGAGTTTCCTGGGGGTGGGATGTGGGAAATGATAGGAGCAGCCTCGTTCCTCTGAGGTGTTGATGGAAGCTGGGCTTCTAGAGAAGAACCAGATCATCTTTGGCTGGGGCAGAGAGCCGTGCTCAATACTTTAGTTTCCATACCCCCAACCCCCTGCTCAGCAGGTGTTTTTGCTGCTGACCCCCCAAAAACAGAGGGTGCTGGCCTCAAACCCATTGCACGCTCCTGGAAGAGCCAACATGCACATCACTGTCCCCAGTAAGGAGTACTGGGAGCTCTGTTGCATCTTTCCAGAGATTTCTGCTGTGGGTGCAAACACAGACCACCCTGGGGGGAGGATCTGGCCCAGACCCACAGCAAATTCTGGGGTGGGGGTTGGGGGGCAAGGGGGCAGGTCTCATGCTGAGGATCTCAGCACAATGATGACTCTCTGGTAGCAAACATGACAGAGCAAAACACATGCACAGCCAGGTGGGCACATCAACCTTAAACTGGGGTGCCCAGGAGTGGGTAGGAGGGAGCTGCACTCTAGCATCCTGCGTTCAGGTGACCCCCAGAAGTTGCTCTGGCCACGCTGGACCAGTAACAGAACCAGGCAGCTGCTGGGACCTTGTAACAGCAGGTTAAAGTGAATAGTTGTCATCACTGTTGGTAGTTGAACCACTGCCTGCTGCTCACAGGAGGCCCATGGGTGTAGTTTGCCCTCATCATCGGGGAGGAGACCAACGGCCAGAGCTCACCTACCTTTGGCTGGACACACAGAGCCCCCAACAGCCATCACAGCCACTCGCTCTTGTCTGCTGTGAGGTCCCCATCCCGGGCACCACTGGGCCAGGGGTGTGAGAAGCCCCTACCCAATCCCCAGCAGCCCTTGGCCCCCTGCTCCAGCACACCCATTGCCACCAGCCCAGCTTGCCCAGCATCTTCAGTGGGAACAGGGCAGCTTTGCCTTTTGTTTTCCCTTCCCTTTGTCTGTCATGTGGCAGGTTTTCTCTGCTGCCTCCTTTTTGGGTGGAAGCCATGCTGCTGCTGGGGAACATCCTCCTGCTCACTCTGCAGTCCCACACACAGGTCGACTCCCAGCCCATCCCACCCAGTTTCACCTCTTTCAGATGAATAAAGGCTCAGCATTACATGGACCAGAGGAGTGAGGGACGTTAAGAATGAACTGGAACATAACTGCAAAATGCAGCATGTCCAATCCGATTTCTCCTACCAAATGAAACGGATCTGGTGGCAAATAAATACAGAAATTCAGGAGCAACATCCTCAAACAGCATTTGAGGGGGATGAAGAGATTTGAATAGATCAGCCCTTTACACCTCTGCACATCCCTCCTCCCCTTAAATGCCATCTTTAATAGAAATAAATTAGAATAAATGATCAGCCTTTGCCTCCTCAAGACAGGTGGCAGGGTAATATTAAAAGAAATGAATAAAAATTCATTTAATGAGCATTGTTAATTAAACCTGGAAATCAAAGAGGTCTGAGTTGTGGGAATTCAGAGGAAAAATGAAAATGAAGGGAGCCATAGCTCGGGGCAGGAAGAGTGGAATTAAATTAAATGCAATGTGGGGTTGTGTTTGTTAATGTGGATCACACATCACGGTGTGTTACAGTCGGGGGGGAAAGGGTCTGTTCTCTGCTCACACACAGATGGAAACTCCTGCGCAGCGATGGGTGGCACGGTGAGACCGTGGGGACCCTGTGGGGACCCTATGGGGACCCTCTGGGGACCCTGTGGGGACCCAACTGTCCCGCATACCCGGACACGGCTGTGGGGTGTGTGTATGAGTGTGCACGTGTGCCTGTGGGTGTCAGGGTGCAGCGAGTGTGTGTCGACTGCGCGTGCTGTGTGTGCCTGCGCTGGTGTGTGTGCCCTGCACCGCTGCAGCGGTGTGGGCAGCTGCCTGTGTGGTTACCGGGGGATCAGAGGGGGTCACTCTCTGCCGTTCTCAAGGCCGCCGCTGCCGGGTCACACCGACCTCATGGTTTTCCGCACCGGTGCCCGGTGCCGGTGCTGCGGGCCCGCCTCGCCCTGCCCCGGAAGGAGGGCCCAAATAGAGGGAGGGAGGGATAGAGGAGGGAGGCATGGAGGAGGTAGGGATGGGGAGGAGATAGGGGAGGCCCAGGGAGGCAGGCATGCTCCCTGTCGTTACTCCCCGGTTTCCTCTGGCTCTGTCTTGCCCGGCGGCCGCACTCCCGCCCGTCCCCTCGGGCAGGGAACCAGGCCCGGAGCACCCCCAGACACATTTCTGTTTCCCCAGGCCCGGGTTGGGGCTCCCCGCTCCCCGTCGGGGAGGAAGGGGAAGCGTCCCGGGGGCAGCCCCGGGCTCTGCCGGCGGGACTGGCCCGGGGCCCCTCTCCGGCTGCCGTCGGGTGGAGGTTGCAGCTGCCGCCGAGCCCTTGCTGTGTTCAGGGCCACGGCACCCGCTCACCGCTCGGGCTAATAAAGTCAAACCGTAGAGCATCGCCGCGGTCCCGCAGCCCGCCCGCACCCCCGGGCCCTCCAGACTCTCCGGGCTCAGTCCCCGGCCTGGGGCGATCTCGGACAAGAGCTCTTGGGTGGTGCGGCCCGGGGCGGGGGGATCCAGGGCTGGTACGCCGAGGCTGGAGGGGAGGGTACCGTGTGACACGGGAGCGGCTCGGGGAGCCGCGGGAGCGGAACGGCCCGACGGCACGGGGAGCGGCACCGGCCGCGCTCCCTGCGGCAGCGGGTGCCCCTCACCCCGACCGCCTCCCGCCGCCGTCCCGCTGCGTCCGCCGGCCGCCGTCGGGAGCCGTCGGGGCCCCGCGGGAGCGGGCGGCGCGTCCCGGCCCCGCGCTCTGACGCGCGCTCCCGGCGCGGCGGGCGCGCCCCCGCCGCTATAACTGGCGTGCATGGAGTCGGGGCCGGCGCAGAGGAGCGGGCGGGCGATGGGAGACGCCGCTCCGGCGGGATAGAGGGGCGGAGACGGGGGCACCCCCGGGGCCCGGCCCGCCCGGGGCTCGCCGCGGGCCCGCACAGATGCTAGTGCACAGCTACCCGGGCATGGTGAGTGCGGGCCGGGGCGCGGGCGGGGCGGGACGGGCCGGGAACGGGCCGGGACGGGGAGTGGGGGGGATCAGTACCGGGGGTCCGCTCCCGCCTCACCGCCGCTGTCTCCGCCGCCGCAGGACCGCGCCGAGGGGCTGCCCGGGGCGCCGGCCGGGGCCCGCCTGCCGCAGCTGCCCGCACTCAACCAGGCACCCTACGGCTCGGCGCCGCCGCTCTGCCACACGCCCGCCGCCGACTTCCAGCCGCCCTACTTCCCCCCGCCGTACCCGCAGCCCCCGCTGCCCTACCCGCAGGGCCAGGAGCCCGGCTACCCGCACCTGGGGGACCCGTACGCGGCGCTCAGCCCGCTGCACCAGCACCAGCAGCCCGCCTGGCCCCCGCAGCGCGGCCGGCAGGACGACGCGGGGCTGCTGTCGCAGACCCACCGAGCCCTCGGGCTCGACCCCCGCCGCGAATACCCCGCCGTGCCCCGCCTGCTCCACGGGCTGCCCGACGGCGGACACGGCCTCGCCGACGGCCCGCTGGGCCTCCACGGCCTCGGCCACCACGGCATCGAAGACATCCAGGTACCGGGGGACGGAGGGAGGCCGGGGAGGGTGCCCGGCAGGGGCGGGCGCGGCGCGGCCGGGACCGATCCCGCCGCCGCTTGTGCTCCCGGAGGGGATCCCGGTCGGGATGGGTCGTGCCCCGCGGCGTCCGTAAGGAGGCAAGGAGGGCCGCCGGGGCGGGAGCCCCGTTACCGGGGGACGTGCCTGCCCGAATAATCCCTCCTGGCCCTGGGCAGCGGGTGCACCGGGCCCCGGCCGCGCTGTCCGCCCCGAGTGACCGGTGCCCGTCCACGCCGGGAGCCGCCGGCTGACGGCTCTTGCTTCGGTGCTTTCAGGCCGTGGACGACGGCGGGATGAATCTGCTCGATCAGTCGGTGATCAAGAAAGGTAAGAGCGCGGCGGCTCCGCGGGACGCGGCACCGGGCCGGGCTCCGCGCCCCGCTCCTGCCCTCGGGGCTCCCCCGCGTCGGGTTTCCTCCGCGACAGCCGTCCCGCGGGGCCTCTCCCCTCCCGTCGGGAAGGGCTCTCTTCTATCCCCGGCGGGGCTGAAACGAAAGCGGCAGGTCCCGGCGGGCCAGCTCGTCCCACCGCCCCGGGCCCGCTGGAGTCCCTCGGGCAGTACCGGGGCCGCCGCTCCTTCTCGGTACCGGGAACCGAGGCGTCGGGACGAACGAGCCTGGCTATCGGGGAGCCCCAGGCGTTCGCCCCACCGCAGGACGGTTTGTGTGGGAAGCCCGGAGCATGCCCCGGCGGGGCTCGGCGGCACGTCCTGCCTCTCCCGGTCCCGCCGCTCAGGGCCCGAGCCCTGCCTTCGGCGGCGGGGGAGGCAGTCCGGGCCGCGCACCGCTCCGCACCTCCTCGGGCGGGGAAAGCTCTGGGCTACGGCGGGCCGGGCCTGTTCGGCGGGGTTTGTATCGGGGGGCAGGACGCGTTTAACGGGGACGAGGAGGTGGCTGGCCACAGGGACCGGTGCTGCCCGTCCCTACGGCCGGGAAAGCATCCCGCAGACCCCAGGGCGGCCGCCCCAGTCCCGCCGCCGGGGCTCGCCCCCTGCCTCGGGAAAAACCCGGGCCTGCGGGGACTCCCTGTTTGCGGCTCCAGAAACGGGGCTTTGCCCGAGAACCGGCGGGGAAGCCGTCCGCTCCCTCCCGGGCTCGGAGCGGGGAAGCAAGGCTGCGGGGCAGGGGCTCCCGCACGACCCCCGGTGTCTCCCGCCGCCTCTCGTTATTTACTACCGATTCTCCCCGACCTGCTAAGCAGCCCCTCTGCTTCCAAACAAAGCCCCGTGGGTAAAACGGCTCAACCCCGTAAAATTTATTTCTAATAAAAACTTCGCCGGGGCATTGCTGGGAGCGGGGGAGACGGGACGGGAGCGAGTTATGCGGCTGCTCGGGGCGAGAACTCTTCTGAAATATTCCAGCGCCGCTCTTGGCTTCAACCCGCGATTTTTTTTTAAATTTTTTAAATTTTTTTTTTTTACAAAATATGGAGATGGAAAAGACGCGTTTAACTGCGGCACCGTGCTACGGCCTCCCAACAGCGGCGGGCAAACGAAACCGCGGCCACCCGTGCGGGATCGGCGGGGTGTTTAGGGCGGGCAGACCCGGTGCCCGCATCTCAACGCGGTGCGGGCTTGATGGGTGAAACACCGAGGGCACCGGGGGGGCACGGTCAGCTGGCTCCGTCCAGCTCGGGGAAAACGCCGTTGAAACCGGGAGGTTTTAAATCATCGGCTGCGTCCGGAGCTGCGGCGAGCTCTGTGCCCGTCCCCGGTTCCGTCCCGCCGCGTTTTGCGGGACGCATCCCATGGCCCCATCGCAGCCCAACCCCCGGTAATTGCTAAGCCCCGGTAACCGAGAAAAATACCCCGATTGTGCGGCTCTTCCCCCTCCGACACCGACTCTACGCGGGGGGAGCCGCAGTCACGGTGCGTTCCAGCCCCTTCCCGTGGAAATTGTTATTCTGTGAACACGGCTCCATTACACGCGGCATCTCTGCGGAGCATTAAGGACCGTAATTATTTTACCTTTAATTAGAACACACGAGAGGCATTCCATTAAACATCCTTGCATGAGAATTGGGTGCAACAAGCTGCAGGGTGCGTGTGCGCTTCGGTTAGGCGGGAGCGGCGGCATGAATGTGCCAGCAGCACCGTCAGAAAACCCTCTGCCATGAGGATCTTTGTCTGGAAGTTCGGGTGAAGTTCCAGACTGAGTTGGTTTGAGGCTTTTTTTTGGCTTTTTTTTTTTTGGGGGGGTTGGTTGGTTAGTTTTGTTGGGTGTGTCTCCCCCCCTCCCTTTTTTTTTGTTTTAATCCCCAAAACGTGCCATTGCTTGGACATTTTCGTCTCTCCTCGGGAAGAGAAGTTGTTGTTTAGTGCCAGATTTGTGGGTGCTGATCCTCCGGTGCCTCTTTCGAAATTAAAAAAAGGAGGGGGAAAAAATTAGAAAGAAAAAAAAAAAAAAAAAAGAAAGAAAATAACCAAATACCCAGGGGTGAAATGCGGGGTCCTCTGGGTTCCTGCAGCCCCCATGCTATGGCTACTTGCTCTTCCCTCTCCGGTTCTCGCTCTTTTCCAGCTGTGCCTGGATTAAAGACGCGGAGTGTGAGAGAACAGTCGGGTTCTGACCGCACCGTGAGGGCGATGCGCTGCCGGGTGTCCCCGTCTCTCGGAGCTCGAAGCCTCCGAGTTTCCTGGAGCAGCCTGAGAGAAATCGATTAACCCGAAGCGACGTGTGTGTGTGCTGGGGGGAGGTGGCGGACAACACCCCCCATCCCCCCCTCCCCCCTCCAAAAACCGGCCCGCATCGATCCCGGGACCGGCGGGACGGAGGCACCGGGGGTTTCGTTTCTTGTAGCAAAGCTGGAGCGTGGGGACTCCCGGAGACCACCCGGGACCGCGGCTCCGTCCCGGGGGGCTGCGCCGCTGGGTCACATCCTGCACCGTTGCCGGGGATTCGGGCCGGGCTCCGGCGGCGTCCGGCTCCTCATTCGGCCGTACTTCGATGGCCGTGTTGTGCTCCAAAGCAAGCTGAAGAGTTAGAGGAGCTGCAGCCGGGGTGTCCCGGCCGGTCACCCCGGGAACGGGGCAGGCTCCGGGCGGCAGCCGGGAGAGGCGGCCGGTGGTGTGCGGGTCCCGAATAACCGGGTGGTTGCTCCGCGAAACGCCGCTGCCCTCCGTTCGATACAGACGAATTAATTACTTTGGAGCTTAATTATAATTTTTTATATTTAAAAAAAAACCCCTTATCTATATATTACGGGGTCGCTCTGACTTCTCTGGCTCTGTTTGTTTTGACTCCCGGAGCCAAAACCGGGGTGAGGAGTGAGCCCAAGCCGAAGCCCTGGCCCCTACGGCCGGGCTGAATTCCACCCTAGGGAAAAAAAAAACCCACCAAATCCAAAGAAACCCCAAACCAAACCACCTAAATTAAGTATTTGAGATAAATCCCGAGCGGTTTCCAAGCAGGCAGCGAAGGCGAGGAGATGCGCGGGTGGACAGCGGGGTTCCTTGGTGCTCCTCGCCCCTTGGGGAGCGAAAGTGAGCCATAAAAAGCACAGTTTGGGCATAAATTGCCCCGAGATCTCCACCGGGATGCTTGGTGCTTGAACCCCTCACGGTATGGCCGTCGGACAGAAACCTGATGTAAATCTCTGCATGTGAAAACAGATAAATCTCCCCTTAATTAGTTGCTGAGATAATGTTGTCCTGGTTCAACTAAATATTAATCGCCTGCCCCCAAACCCTGGAGCACCTTTTAACTCCTGTTCTCGGAGGCGCTTTTCAGTCAAGCCAACCGCAGGGACATCCCCCCCCCCCCCTTCCGCCCCCAGTTAAAACCAGCACGAAATGGGGATGAAGCGCCTGCAGCCCCCGGGGGTGACCCCGCAGCCTGTCACCCCCCAATATCCCCGGGGGCTCCGGGGCTCGTTCCCATCCCGGGGGGGTGGGCTGTAATTACAGATGTATCCCCCGCCCAACACGAACGGGGTGTTGTGAGGGGTGAGGAGGGCGAAGGAGCTGCCAGGAGGAAGATGCTGGAGGACCCCGGGCTGTGCGATGGCTCGCACCCCCTTCCTCCTTAAATAAACTTCAGCGGGTTTAGCGGCTAAACGGAGAAGCGGGTAAAGGAGAGAGGACTCGGGGGGATGAGGGACCCTGGGGTCCCCATCCCGTAACCCCGGAGGTGACCGCGCAGCTCCCGCATCGCCGGGGGGAGCCGGGTCCCGCCGGGTCCCGCAGCGCCGAGGGGCAGATCCGGGCTGAAAACCGGCGTTCAAAACTCAATTGCCTCGATCGCTCCGGGAACTGGCTCCGGTTCGTTATTCCCATGGATAATGCCCAAGCCGGGGATGTCGCGGGTGATGCCGCCGGGTCCCCGGGGGAAACCCGGTGCGGTGCGGTGCGGGGAGACACACACACACACACACACACACACACACACACACGACACACCGGGTAGGCTGCGGGGGTAGGGCTGGGATTTCACTTCGAGCGCGCAGAGCTGTGAATAGAGCTGAAAAACGGGGGATGAGCTTCCCCCCGGTACAAAGAGAGGACGCTTTTAGTTCGCGAATTAAATGGATAAAATCCTGATTGAGGGAGAAAACCTTTCCAGAATGTATTTATTTTTTTTTTTTGGATACGTGGTTGTTTGATCTTCCTCCGTTTCAAAAGGATTTCAGAAATGATTTTTGTCTCGTTTTTATTGCTCTTGTATTTGTTTGGGCTGTGGGTTGTTTGGGGTTGTTTGGTTGGTTTTTTTTGGGGGGTGTGTGTGTGTATTTTTGGGTTGGGTTTTGGTTATTTGCAGCCTCCCGAGCGCTTCTGTAAAACCAGGGATAGATTTTTTTTTTTTTGCCTTGGAAACAGTAAAATTAAGTTTGAAAAAACTTTAGTCTGTGGCTCTGCCTGAGACAGGCTGCAGCAGCTACAGGACTTTTTTTTTCTGCTCGCTTCACCTGCTGCCCTGCTTGGTGTTTAGACAGCTCCTCACACCCTGAGATAAACCCCCTCCCAGACAACCGGCTGCTGCGACCTCCGAGCATCACTGCTCCTGATGCGGGTCCTTCCCTCCTCCGAGCGAGGAGTGTGGGATCCTTTGGTCATGAAATGGAGTGATTGTGCTCAGGAGCAAAAAATCCTGCCGCTCAGTCATAAAACCAGGAGGGGTTTTATGGCTCTGCCATCCTCAGGATCAGCCAAAAGCTTCTGCTGGAGCCTTCTTATTAAAAAATAAAATACCAATCTCTTTCTTTGGTACCTTCGGGGCACGCTGGGGTGCAGGAGCATCCTGGGGTCTCCCCGTTGGTGAGCTGGGGTGAGATGAGGCCCTGCGAGCAGCAGAAGCATGTGGGGGAGCCACCAAGGCCTGTACATCCTGCCCGTGGGTAAGCGTTTTTGGCTGCAGCATTGTACAGCCCGGAGTACAGCCGGAGAAGGGTGTAGCTCACGCTGGCACCCAGGCGTACAGGGCAGACGGGTGCTGCGTGGCTGGTGGGGATGGCATTGACTGCCCTGGGTGCGTGTTGGGGCAGCAGGATTCGGCCTCCACGCTCCCCCGTCGTGTTTGTGACTTGTTTAACTTCCCACTCGAGGCTGTTCAGCTGCTCCGGAGCGGCAGCACTAGCGTTTCTGCTCAGGAATGTGGACCTGTTTGGCTGGATGCTGGACAGACAGATGGAAAGCTGTGCCTCAGAGTGCTCCGAGCCCACATTTAGAAATATTGCAAGAAGTAGCTGTCACTGCTAAAGAATGCAGCAGAGGAGGGAGATTAAGCCTGAGATCCTTAGATCTGCTCGCCACCCCATGCGAGCTCCAAGTTTCGAAGCAAAATCCAGCCCCGTGGGCTTCGCGTGCTGGGCTGTCGGTAGGAGCAGGGCGCTGGCGTGGCACTGCAGCAGTGCCTTTTCTCCTTCCTTTTGGTGTGGAGAGGAGCCGAGCAGTAGGAAATGCAGCACAAAGCCAGATGTGGCAAGGGAAAAAAATAACAATAATAATAATAATAAAAAAAATAATCCTGAAAGAATGGCAGGTTAGATAAACATCATTTCCTGTGACGAGCGAGGTAATAAATGAGGTCACCCTGTAAAACACCCGGGGCTGTGAAGACAGGTCTTTTATAAGGCTGTCCAGAGCTGTGGGCGGAGGTGCTTGGACTCCAGTCAGACGCAGGGCGCTGAGCTGGGCTGGCAGAGCCCTCCCGGCCTTCTCCAGTTTTATCTGCGGCGGTAGTTTGCCTGAGTTGGGAAAAGGGGCTCAGCTGGGACAAGCTGGGTCTTGACTGGAGGCTTTGCTGCCTTAGCGCCGCTCACAAGAGCTTTAAAGTTTCGACAAGCCCTCGCACACACCGCGAGATACAGCGTGCATCAAAACACAGTCACACCTCCGGATCCGGGCGCTTCTCCCTCACACACATGCGTGTGCAGGGCAGGAACACCCCCTAATCAAACAGAGGAACTTAAAAAGAAAGTTTTTACTCTGAACTGCATCCAGATCACCATTCCCCCCCCATTAAAATGATATTTTTAATGTCCTATAATTGCACTGGGATAACACCAGGTGTGTGTTCGTGTGAGATAACACACGCGGGTACCGGTGAAGGCGCTGGGCTTTGTCTCAACCTCCCCGGTGCCTCCCAGGCATGTGTTATCTCCAAGTTTCACGTACCTTGTCAGGACTTACTGTTTAATTAGATGGTTTTAAATGAATTTTTTTTTTCTTCCCCCCCTTTGCTAGAAGTAAAGAGCAGTTCTTAAAGGGCAGGTTCAGAAAAGCCAGCCTCAGAAAAGCCAGCCTCGGTTGCTCTTTGGCATGTGGCTTGGGACAACCAACAGCGTTTCTCCTCCAGGAGCTGGACCCCAGGTGAGGCTTCTCCCTGGGACAGCACCGAGTGAGGCTCCGTGGACATGGTGGGTTGGCTCTAGAGAAGCTCTTCCTCGGTTTCCAGTTCTGGAGCTGAGCGTTTTGGCTGCTGCAGACTCTGTTTGTGAGGGCAGG
Source organism: Laterallus jamaicensis coturniculus (assembly GCA_022605575.1). Lineage (NCBI taxonomy): Eukaryota > Metazoa > Chordata > Aves > Gruiformes > Rallidae > Laterallus > Laterallus jamaicensis. The sequence continues at coordinate 4,833,256 of JAKCOX010000028.1, forward strand.
CAGGGCTGCAGCCGTTGGTGCTCGTGGGAGAAGGGGTCACCAGGAGCTGTCTTTCCCCAGCCACCTCATCACTCCATGTACTCCCTCCATGATTTGAAGAGCCGTGTGAAGGTATGAAAGCTTTTGGGAAGAGCGCAGTGCACGCTCCCACCCTCCTGGGCAGTGGGTCACTGCCATGTCACACCACAGCTCCAGCTCCCACTGGGACTGCTTTGTTCACCAGTGGGCTGCCACGGGGCCAGGAGAGGCAGGTTTGATTGGGGGACATAGGCTCCACAGTGCTTGTCCCCACACCAGCCACACAAAGGAGATGGTGCTGAGATCTGTTCCTCACAGATAGAGCCACACAGCGGGCACGGGTGGGTCCCATGGAGCACCCACCCACGGCAGCACAGACATGGGCAGCCCCATGGGGACCCGCTCGTGTCCAGGGTCACACCAAATCTGCAGTGGAGCAGAGATAAACTCAGCCCATGCCTTCAGATACACTTGATCTCAGAAAAAAATACGTCTGCAATCTCTCTTTATTATTTGAAGAGCCCAAACGAGGTTCTCTGAAGTCCTAGACTAGCATCCTAACCACTAGACCATCCCACCCTTTCCTGTGTGATCCTAGGGAATTACTCACCCTTGCTGTCCTCCCATTTGTTTGTTTATTTTAATACTTAATAGAGGAACTAATTAGCAAATGTGGATGTAATGTTTGGAGCTGCTTGCACGCTCAGCTCTTGTCTCTGTGTGCTATCCCATACCCAGCTCTGTAGGGCCTGGATGTGCAGCATCCTGGTTTGGAGAGAGGTTCAAGAGTCCTGGCTTGGAGGAGAGGAGCAGGGGAGCACAAGGGAGTGAGAAAGAATTGCTGGGCACGAGCCTGAAGTACTGTCTGGAGTTAAATACCCCAGAGCATGGCTGCTCCGGAGTGAGGGGCTCTGGAGCAGGATGAGGGGAGCGGTGAGCAGGTTCACCTTTGTAGCCTAAAAAGCCACCGCAGCTTCTGCAGTGCGTGCTTGGGATTCCAGCCAGGCAGAGTCTCCCCACCCTCTATCTCAGGCATTTATCTGGCATCAGTCACCCGAGTGCCGAGGCGCCAGGGAGTGAGGGATCAGGCCGGGCCCTATTCCCTCTGGACTGGTTGGACAGGTCCCCAGGGAACAACTGGTGTCCCCAGTGAGGTGGCTGTGTGGGGATAGCGTGTCCCCAGGGTCCCCTTGGATGGCCCTGTGTGTCCAGCACAGCGGGGCTGCGGTCCTGGTGAGGCGAGAGTGGGGGTGCAGCCACGGGAACTGAGAGTAGCTTCCAGCTCAAGATGGAAGTTAGCAAGAGATGGGGACAGTCATTGAAGGAGGTTTGTAGACATTGCAAGAGCTGCGCCACAGTCACCTGCATCCCCCCCTCCCCATCCCTTGCAGCTGCCCAGATCCTCCTCATGTTATTTCTGCGCTTGGTCCGAGTTTTCCCCATAGAAAGACACAGACATTGTTCCTTCCCCGGGGTTCCTCCAGGACCTGGCTGCTGCAGAGGGCTTTCCTGGCATGTCTTGGGACACGTGTCCTGGCTGGAACTGACCAGGGACATCCCACTAACGCACAGGTATTAGAAACCCAGGACATCTTCCAAGCAAGGAAAAGCAGAAGCATTTTCTCTGTGGCAGTAGCCAGCAGTACCTCTCCACAGAGTGATCCTGGGGCTGCTGTCTGCTCCAGAGCAGCAGGTGAACCGACAGACTGACACCGCTGCCATCTGAGGCTCCGATCGGAGCCCTCCCGGATGCTCTGTGGATTGGCAGCGCGTTCTATATGAAGAGAAGTATTTTCCCATTATTATTCACGTCTAATCTTTGCTGAAGGGTCTTTTTGCCCCTTCCAATAATCTAAAGACCTTTTAACAAATTGATAGCAGCGTTCCTGTGGCTTACCCAGGCTCTGCCACAGACACTGCATCTTTGTTCTCCCTTTTTCGATTATGTAGATCTGAGCCACACAAATTCAGGCCCTTCTATAGGGAATAGAGGGAAAAACCTCCCAAGCATGTGACTGTAAAATGGATTATGCTGTTTAAACACATAAAGATCCCGTAGACTGGTTGCCAAAATGTAATGGGAGTTTGTGCTGCTAAATGAATAAACCTGTGATGGTTGATGCTACGGGGCAGACGTGGCGTGTGTGTGAGGCTGGGAGCGCTCGCTGCCGCACGGCGTGGCTGAGCTGGGCTGGAGAGTGGGGATAACCCTGGGTGAGAAACTTTCCTTGGCATCAGCACAGAGCTATGCAGGTTTCCAGTGCCTTTGGGTTAAGTCCTGGGGGATCTCCAGGCTCCCTGGTTCGGGTTCTTGCCTTCCTGACACGCGTGTGGTTCGTGCTGTGAAACACCCGGGTTCTGTCTCGGCAGCGGCAGCGCCACACGGGTCCCTCCAGAGCTGTTAGTGATGGAACTGCATCTTCACTGGGTTTTGTTTTTCTGATGCAGATGTGAAAGGGTTTAGCTGCAGATTCAGAAAAAAAATCCTTTCATACCCCCTATCCCCACCCCACACAAAAAATTACTCGAATTATCAACCCAAACTGGCTTTTCAGATGAAACTGAGCAGGTAGAAGTGAAAAGTGCAGCTCTGGGGGGGCACCGCTCTATCAGGGTGGCTGTTCTCAAGCTGTGGACACTTGCAAACACGCTTAGACATCCAAAAGCAGAACTCTAGCCCCTTTTCATCCACTTCCTGCAAAGGTTCGGGCATCACTCGTTAGGAGGACACTGTAATCATTAATACTCACTGCTTTCCAGAGGGGTGTTTCTGAGGTTACTGTGCAGGCTGTCATATCAGAGGTTCAATCCCAAAAATGAATTACAGCAGAGAAACCTGTGGGAAATCACAACAAATTGTTTGTGAGCCGTTTCCAAAAAAAAAATTCACAAAATATTCTGAACAAGCAGCACTTCTGAGGCCAAGTCACCCCTAAATGGTAAAGCAGGGAAATGCTTTAGCTGAAATTATTAATTGCAAGCCACTTAACTAATCCCCTTCCCAGTCCTGAAGGAGAAGACAGGGCTTTTGCTGAGCTCTGAGTATATTTTGTTATTCTATTGATTTGCCATTCCCATCGAAGCAGGTACCAGCCTGACAAATCTTCCTACCCCATCTGTCTATCCATCTATCCATCCATCCATCCATCCATCCATCCATCCATCCATCCATCCATCCATCTATCCATCCATCTATTATCTATCTATCTATCTATCTATCTATCTATCCATCCATCTATTATCTATCTATCTATCTATCTATCTATCTATCTATCTATCTATCTATCTATCCATCCATCCATCCATCCATCCATCCATCCATCCATCCATCCATCCCTCCCAGAGCTCCCCAAGAGACACCTGCAACGACACAGGGCAGGTACAGCGCTGGGTAAAACAGAGGCACAGAGAAAAGCATCAAAAAAAAAAAAAAGGAAGCAAAGCAATTAATATCACATGGCACTTCAACATTTAGTTTGTTACCTGATGTATTGATTTGCATGGGAAACAAAATGTTAAGTATGGGAACTTTGCATAGGCCATGGGACCTCTCCTGATTAGCTTTCTCATGGGAATAGCTCGCAGCCGCCTGCTCCTCTTCTTCCAAGGGTCCGAGATCTATTTCCCTATCAGGATTTAGCAATCTGGAAAGCCCAGAGATAAAAACAAGATTCTTTCCATCCTTCCATTTGAAAAGGCCTTGGAGCAGATTGCTGCGTTTCCTAGAGAGGCTCTTTGACATGGGGACTTGGTTTGGGTTGTGTATTCGAGATAAAGAAAATACCTGTATAATCCCCTCTAGGAAGAAAGGATAATTACAGACCACGGGTTTGAAATATAGCTGATGGCACTGACCTCCTTCCCTGGACCATCCATAAATACCTCTCTGCTGAAACACCAGGAAATTGAAGCAGCTGAACTCTGCAGCACCTCCTCGACGACGAAGGGCTGTTAAAGTGATGGCAGGAGCAGTTGCCTCTGGCTCACACCCACATGCAGATACTTCTTTATATATGTATCTCTGTCTTCAAATTTACATAAGAGACATTCAAACGAAGGTTAGGCTAGTTCACTGAGTGCTCTTCCTGAAAGACAGCAGCAATCCCTCACCTTGCTGGGGCACCTTTCATCAGGGGCTCCACGCAAGCATGCGTCAGCCAGCACTTCCCACCGCCCAGAGCAGGGCAGAGCTGCAGGAACACTCCATCTTTGGTGGGGAACAAAGCTGGAGGGGGTGGTCAGGATTGTCCTCCACCGGACCAGCGATATCCTGGAAGCCAACCTGAGGAGCTGCCAAAATCAGTTTGCAGGGCAGCACCACTCACATCACCCGTGGCTTATTTTTTTGGGGTGACCCTGAGCCTGCAGCAACACCCGACATGGCTGAGCTGATCATTGCGTGGCCCTGGAGAGGGACCGAGGGGGTTGAGATGCTTTTGGGGTGGCTGGAGACAGCGCTGTGCCTGAAGATGGGTGATTGCTTTGTCCCAGGTAGTGCCCTAGAAAGGATTAACCCATCCCTCTTTAAAATGCAACCCAAGCAGTAGCATTACAACAAAACCTGCGGCATCCAGGGATTCGGGAAGAGGATTTACCTGTAACGTATCTAAGGAGAGAAGGAAGCAGACTTGTAAGACAGGCAGAGATTTGCATGTTCCCCCTGGACTTGTTTTTCTCCTCACAGCACCCCCCAGCTCCAGCTGGAAATGGAACTGAACAAATACCACCGCAATGAGCAATTCAATTGCCAAGGACCACAGTTTTTTCCTGCTTACAGATCGCTTTGCAAGCAGGTAGCACATGTCTTGGATGGAAATGAGTCAGGACTTCATCTTTTGCTTGTCATTTTCCCTACAAAACAGAAGCTGAGGGGGTAGAGCCTGAGCCCCAGCTGCAGATGCACCTTTTGCGCTGAATGAATAGCCCGAAAAGCCGCCCTGTTTCCAGCAATCACAGCAGTAGCCTCAGACACAAATGCCTGTGAGCAGAGAGGAAGAAGGAGAGGGAGAGTAGGAGCTCCAGGATGGAGCATCATCACCCCAGACCGCACCGGAAAGCGATGAGGAGGCAGCAAAGGCACAGGGCCGGGGGCTGATCCATGCTGAAACTCGTCCGGGAAAAGCAGGAAATCCTCTGAGGCTTCCTGGCTCGCTGGGTAGAATAAGCCTTTGAAGAACAGGGATTTCTTTTGTTGCTCCTTTTTTGTGCCTGGAACTTAAAAGCCAAGGGAGCCACCTCTGCAAACCAGAACAGAAGTGTCAGGAGCTTTATGCATTGTCTCGGGACACCTTGGAGGCACGAAGCTCTGTACTCCATCAGCTCCCCACAACTGAGCCATCAGGAGCTCAGCAGTGTTCCTGCTCTCTTGCCCTGCCACCTGGGATCTCCCAAAAAGCCCTCACAGTGACAAGGCTGCAGCATCCCGTCCCACTTGCAGCACTGCTGGAGAGATCAGGGCCCAACGTGCAGGGATTGCCTTTCCACGCCTGGCTGCCACCCCAAGGAGCATCACCACCTCCCGTGCTTAGGTGCTGTACCAAGTCCTCCTGGCTACATTTACCACCCCAGGACTTCTCACCCAGAGAAACCTTTCATCCAGGGATCACTCAGCGAGTTTTACTCAGGTATCCCTCCCAGGTAGATATTATCTCTGTTTTATTGATGGAGATAGTCAAGCCCAAAGTGGGGAGGTGACTTGCCTGGTGTCACAAAACAATTCTCCAGCAGAGCAGGGAGCTGCCACAGCCATCCCAGCCCACAGGACCCTGATACCCCAGGCTGGTGGCTACGGGACATGGGGGGAACTGCACGCAGGGGAAAGTTTTGGGATGAAGCTTTGGTGCTCTTGGAAACCAGGACCTGTTCTGAAACCACTTCCCCTCCGATCCAGGGGTTTTCACCCCACAGCAAACAGAGCTGTGGGAGTTCCACCAACTGGCAGTTACACCCGAGGTTCATGCTTACAAGGTGAATTAGATCCAATTCAGCATGAAAAAGGCACCTCCAATGGGGGATCACAAGCCTCTTGGTGTAGAGGAAGACGAAGCCGTGTGTACCTGTGGCACAGCACCAACCAGGGCAGGAGCTGGTGTTGCTCCACTGCTCATAGCACATGTGAAACATGTTGCAAGCAGTACTCACCTTGCAGGTGGGGTGCTGAGCCTCACAGAGATGTGCCTGTGCTGTTACACATGAGGAACGAGCCTTGTTTCCCTTCCCATGTTCTGCAAGACGCTGTGCGCCTGTTCTTGACTCAGCGGCCGTTCTCGTCAGCTAACTGAGAGATACAGGAGCATCAGGAGATGGGTGGCCAACACCGCTGCTTCACAGCATTGAGAGGAAAGTCCTGGGTGATACAACCCAGGCTGTACTTCATGGGTTTTCTGTGGCTATTGCCCAAGCGTTAGAAGTGCTGTAAACCCCAGGTTGCTTTGAAAACGCATTCCCACGGCCCAGGAGCGCACGCGTTCAGATCGTGCCCACATACCTGATCTTGGGTAAATCCTTTAATTTGTGCCGTGCCTCAGTTTCCCCCAGCTACAGCAAGGAGCCAGCTCACACAGGCTCCAGGGGGGAGGTTAATGGCTGAAGCAGCTGGTCCTGTACCTGGGGGTGGCAATGTGTGAAGCTCTTTGAGGTCTGTCAGTATAACTGTACTTTGAATTCAGTTTTCCCTCTCAAATCAGACCCTTCTGATACCCATTTCCCTGCACCCAGCCCTACTGCAGCATCCCCCAGCCCAGAGCCTCACCGGGGCAAAACGCTTCATTGTGGCTTTAATTTGCACAATCCAGGGCTGAGCTCACCTCCTTGTGAGGAGCAGAGGAGCAGCAACACCTGCCAGGGCCTTCGGGAGTTACTGGGTGAGAAGTAGTAGGATGAAGCTGAACTAAGCCACTCTCCTCTCAGAAGTACCTGGCAGCTAAAGGAATGAGCAAGAAAACTTTAGGGGGCTGTGGTGAAGCAATGAAGCCTCAATAACCGAGGTGTTTCAGGCACCTAATTTCTTTCTCTTCCCCCATGTAGTCTCTGCAGTAAATCACCTGCCAGGATGGTGCCCAGGGCATCAGTCCCTCTCCTGCCATCCCCATCAACAAGCTGTGGCTTCACCATTAGGCTCCTGAGCAAAGTCTGTCAGTCCTGGAGGGTCTGGCTGAAGCTCCTGGCTTTTGGGAACAGCCTCTCCCCATCCCTTCACCTCTGTCACGCAGCTCACGGAGCTCATGTGGGGTTGGGAAGCAATAACCATCACAAGGGCAGGTAGCAAAGATGGGCACATGGGGAAACCTCCCCAGGAGGTTTCTGAGCAGCCCCATGTCCCTTTTCCTCCCCCCTCCTTTGACTGAATGATGCAGAAGGAAAAGCATCTCGCGTCCTGCCCTTTGCATCTTCCTGGGAGGGTTGTGTGACCCAGCTGAGCCCTGTCCCGCTGTCAGGGAGGGGGCACTTGGGCAACTGGGAGGGCTGGGATACCAGCATCTAACCGTTTCCTTGTCAGCCTGTGCGATGCGTCGGCCTGTCACTGTATGAACAAGCATCTCCAGGGCCCGTTCCTGCTGCACACCCTGCCCTCCTTGCTCAGGAGCAGGAGCTAGGCCTCCTTGAGCCCCATACCTGAGCTCCCTGCCATGGGGGTGAGCAGGGTCAGAGCTGGCTCGCTGAGGGGAAGGCCATGTCCTGCCCCCGTGCCAAGGACACATACCTCCATCAGCCTAACCCAGGAACCCTCCGAAGGGTCACCCAGCAGTGACACCCACGCGACCTTCGTATCCCCAGCCGCCGAGCTGGGGATCAGCTCCACGCCTTGCGCCACGGCCCCGAGTGCCACCCGCTCCTGTCGCGGCTGCTCAGCACCCCCAAACCTCATTGTGAACCCCTCCATCTCTGCTCCACCAGTTAATTTCTCCATCCCACGGCTCAGACAAGCCCCAGGGCCGTGTGAAGCAGCATGTAGCGCTTCCCAGCGAGGCCAGGCACCTGCATGCACCCATCTTGGTTTGGAAGGGTCCCATGGCTCCTGCCCACGGCGGCAGCGGACGCAGGGGGTCAGCGTGCTCATGCTCCGGGGCGTTGGGCTGCGCACCGACAAATGGTCTCATGGTTCCTTCTTGTCTGCAGGCTGGCTCAGGTGCTCCGATCACCTGCTGCTTGCGGGAACGGGAAAGCAGCAACTGAAGATCGAGGGGGACTTTTGGTTTACTCAGATGACAAGAGACAATTTTGGTTCCCCAAAAGCCAAGGAAACAAAGCTGTCAGGCTTTAATGGTAGCTTGTCTCCCTCCTGCAGCATGTTTATGGGCAAACAAGCTGCAGATCAGCCCAGGCAAACAGCAGCAGGTGAGGCCAAATAACAATAATTAATAATTAATGGCAAATGTGGCTGTGTTTATTCTTGTTGTATCGAGGGAACGTTGTCTAATGGATGAAGCACTGTTACAGGACTCCAGAGACCGGCTCAGTTTCCAGTGCTGCTGCTAACCTCAGTGTGATGCTGGGCCAGCCACCCCGTTCTCTTCCCTGTCGCACTCACTGCATCCTGCTGCCGAGGGTGTGAGCTCTGGGTGCGACGTGGTGGCCTGTCCCGTGCCTGCACGTGCCGGGGCTCCGGCCTTGGCTGAGACTGTGAGGCAGAAGAGCAATGCCAATATCTCTTATGGGTGCCCGGTGCCTGCACAGCCTGCTCATGGCACGGAGCAGGGCTGACCCCATGGCTCTGGGCATTATCCCACTCAGGCTTCGGGTTATGGCTGTCAGGGGCATCTGTTTCTGGCTGTAATGTCATTCCTAAAACTGCCAGCACGTGTTGTGGTGTCTCCATGCTGTACCTCAGCATCCATCCGTGCCTCCCCCCTTGCCCTGCCCTGCACCTCCCCTCACGCTGCTGCTGCGTATGGGGCTGCACCAGATCCATCTCCAGCCCAGTTCTCCGTAGGCTCCCAGTGTTCACTCACACTGGTGCCAGCTGGGTTTGCCTCCTCCTCCTCCTCCCCAGACGCTGTGTTTCATGGGCCTGTGTGCTGAGGCACGATCCCTCTCCCCTGCATGGCTGTTGGGTCCCTGACACATGCGCAGGCCATGCATGCAGCTCTGAGTGCATGTCACTGCATGGTCTCAGGCATGCACCGCTCCACGGGTACAGAAGTTACACAGAGCTCTCTGTGGACAGACAAAGCAACATCTGCTCTTCAGGGGTGGCTGGTTTGGGGGTGGCCCTTCCTGTGGCACCCACATCCACTGCGTACCTGGCCCTGACGTGACGCCCCTTGGCAGCCAGATGTGGATATCTGTAAAGCACGCTCTGACTTTTTATTTGCAGAGTGTTCCCCAGAGACAAATATAACCTGTTTTGGGACAGGTGGGAAGGAAGCTTTGAAGTTGCTGCTTCCTGGAAGTAGCTCTGGCTTTCTATGTCTCACAGCGATGTTTCCAGATATGTTTTGCCCTAGAACAATCCCTCAATCAGCTGCAGTCATGGCAAATGCTGTTGATTCCAGCAGGACACCAGAGCATCTTCTCCTTCAGTCCCCTGACTTTGTAAAAGTTTCATACAGAGGGGAACATACCCAAACTCCTTTCCATTCCCCTTTGAGTCTTAAAACATCACCCACTTTTATGTAACATGTGCTGCTTTTTTTATCACCACTCTCACCAGTCCTTGAGCTGTATCAACAATACCCTGATTGTAAGCAGATCCAGCCTCAGCACCCTCCCTGATTAATTGGAGGGGGGGGGAGTTCTGTTTCATTTTGGGCATGTGCATAAAACCTGCACCTCGCCCTGGACCCTGCTGCTGTGTGACTCGCAGGGACCATCTGAACGTGCATTGGGGAGCAGTTGTTACTGAGGAGCCTCAGGGCTGAAGTGATCTGGAGCGATGGTGTTCGCCGTCCTCCTAAAGGGTTCTTTCAAAAGCTGCTTTTTTTTCCCCTCAGAGTTAATTTGGTTTTTAATTTCAGGGCATAAAAGCCAGAGAGTTTTGGCACAAGTTTCAGCCACAATTTTAACCTGTAAAACCTTTATCGCGTCTAAGAATGTTTCTGACTGGAATGATGTATGGAATGATGGATGGGACTGGTGCCAAGGGCAGGGAGATCCAGGCCCAGGGGAATGGCCTTCAGCTGCAGGAGGGCAGCTGGAGAGGGGTGGGAGGCAGAAATCCTTCCCGGGGAGTGGGGAGGCCCTGGCACAGGGTGCTCGGAGAAGCTGGGGCTGCCCCTGGATCCCTGGCAGGGTTCAAGGCCAAGTTGGATGGGGCTTGGGGCACCCTGGGCTGGTTGTGGGAGTCCCTGCCCACAGCAGGGGTGACACTGGGATGGCTGTGAGATTCCCTCAACCCAAACCAGTCTGGGCTATCTATGAGAACAGTGCCCATCCCAGGCTGGGTGTGATGCTGCGGGCCTGGTGTGATGCTGCACTCACCACTGCCTGTCTCCCCTCTGGTGCTAAGTGACCTCTGCCCACCAAGCCAGAGGAAGCCTCTGCTGGGTTAACTGGGTTTGATCCTCTCAAGCTTCCTTTATGCCAGGGATGGTGAAAGTTTAGGGCTATGGCTCATTGTGGGCTAATCCCAAAGCTGAAGTCAAAGAAGCTCTTTCCAGGGGTTCCTGTGGGCGCACATGGACAAACATGGCCCTTGGCCACCCCAGCATCTCCTGGGTATAAAGGTCATGGCTCAGCCCTGTTGATCCTGTCCGGCAGGATGCAGCTGGGCTGGAGCTGCAATCCCAACCCAATCCTAACCCAACCCCGACCCAAAGCTGGGAGAGGAACAGCACCCGGAGCGGCGGGACATGCCAGCACTTCACCCTGCCACCCCACCTCCTCCAGAGGAGACAGGGAGGGGAAGCTGGTCACGGGTCCAGACAGCGATGCTGTGGACAGTCTTCAGCCTTCCCAGAGACCAGCCCAAAACCTTGGGTTTAATTATGGTAGAGCTGGGAGGCGTGGGAAAGCAGAGGGGAGCAGAGTCAGCCTTCCTCCCTTCTTTGCTTGTTCTGGTTTTAATGAGTATAGTTTCATCACCCCACCTCTCTCCTTTTATTGAGGAAAATAAGGAAGTAACTGAGATATCCCAGCCAGTCACATGGATGTCTGTGAATGGCCGTGCATGGGTGCTGGGGGCTTGAAAGCTGCCAGGGGTCACCGAGCAGCTTCCCTGGTCCTGGAGTCTCTCAGCCATGGTCTCCTCTCCCTCTTCTTTGTCTCCCAGTTCCCATCCCCTCGAAAGCCAACGGCACCACCATTTCCACCCTGTCCATGAACAAAGACGGCCTGATCGGAGGGGTGACGAATCCCAATGAGGTCTTCTGCTCCGTGCCTGGCCGCCTCTCTCTTCTCAGCTCCACCTCCAAGTACAAGGTGACCGTCGGGGAGGTGCAGAGAAGGCTCTCACCCCCTGAGTGTCTCAACGCCTCTCTCCTTGGAGGAGTCCTCCGCAGGTAAGATGCTCCTGAGAGCCCCAGGACAGCCCAAAGGGGTGATGCCAAAGGCACCTCTGCGTTCAGCACCAGCTCTCACCTCTCTGATTAACAGGGAGATGAGGAACTCTGGTGTGTGGCATGTTGGGGGAATAGCATTTTGGGTGTTTTTTCTTCTCTCCTTTCAGACCTAGAAGCTGAAACTGGGACTAATTAGCAGTTATTTTAACATTAATTGTGTTATAATTTTTTTCCCTCCCTCCTTGTTTTCTCTTTTCAGAGCAAAGTCAAAAAATGGGGGTCGGTGTCTAAGGGAAAGGTTAGAGAAGATTGGCCTCAATCTGCCTGCAGGAAGGCGCAAAGCTGCCAACGTCACCCTGCTGACATCCCTCGTGGAAGGTAAGAGCTGCTCTCCACTCCCACAGCAGATGGGAGTGCTGAAACCTCAATACCCCTCATTTGCAGCTTCCCACCACCGAGAACACTTAGACCAAAGCACCCAGCAGTCACCACCGACCAAGGCTGGGAATATCCCCATGTTAAGTCTCTGGGCTGATTCCAGCATCTTCCCGAACTCTGACATTTCTGTCGGATCAACCTTTAGGAAAAGCATCCTCAGCCTGAACGGGGCCATGAGCTTCCTTTTGGCTACACCTCAGCATGCCCTTCATTTTCTGTGGACTGGTTCAAACAACCCAAGCCCTGCCCTCTTCCTCCTCCTCCTCCTCCTTCCCTGGCACAGCAGTGACACTCAGAAGGCAATACCACACAGCTCTGGGCTCTTTCAAGTGGAGGTAAAATTCACAGCAGCCATCCTGGGAGTGCAGCGTTGAGGGTCACCTATGGAAAACACAACCTACCCTGATGCATGGGGAGCCCCTGCTTGGAGCTATTTATTTCCTTGCTCCCTTCTACTCTGATTTGGTTTTGGGGTGCTATGGAAATGATGATGTCACCACTGCATCCTGGGAGAAAAGGATCCAGGCTGCAAACAAACGCAATGACAGCTCTGACTCCCTTCGAGCTTTGGAATCCATTGTGTCAGTGCCCAGCGTGTTGGAGGCAGCTGCCTGCAGTCTCTGAATAGAAAATCATCCCCATTGTCGCCAGCAAATTAAATGACCCGCTTCATTAGGCGGAGGTTGTTACCGAGGGCAGTTGGTTTGTGCTGAATGAAAGGCTGATTTCCATGAAAAGAAAAGAAAGCAAAGAAAGAAAGAAAGAAAGGAAGGAAGGAAGAAACCTACATTTGGATTTCAGGTGGCTGCTGATGTGGTGGTTACTGCTGACCAGCTCGCAGTAAATAAGAGCAGTGCTGTGTGTGCTTGGTGGATGTGATTTCCTCCTGCGCAGGAGTGTTACGGGACTGGGAGATGCTGCACCTGGAGGAAGGTGCTGCTGCATTGTCATTACCCAGCACATAGAAACTGGCTTGTGCCCCTCAGCCCCAGGCACCCTCTTTTCTTTCTTGGACACTTGCTGGTTCAGCTTCATTTGGTTTCTCTCCTTCCCAATGTCTGTTCAGTTAAAAAACCTCACTGGGTTTGCACTGGAGTGCACATGAGAGAGTTCTCCTTCCATTCTCCTTCCATTGCCCCATGGCCTGTGTAGAGATGCAGGAGAAGGGGTGCCAGGGAGCCCAGGGAGCATCACAAGGGCTGTGGGTAGAAGCGTGGTTCCTTCGGGAGTCCTTGCTGGGATCTCACCTTCTCCTGGGCATCTGCTCTGCAGGAGTAGCTCCAGCACAGACCCAGCAGAGCTGCAGGGCTGGGGTTCCACTTCAGAAACCCCCTTCAGCTCTTGGGAAGAGGTGTGCATTCAGACAGGCACCTGTAGCCCCTCTCCTTGTCCTGGGTTCCTGCTCCTCCAGCCTCCATCCCTCAGGTCTGTCAGTTCCCAGACTCCCGATCCCTTAGAACACTCTGGTAATGTTGCTGCTCCTGGAGGGAATAAACCCTGGCACCAGCTTTGTCTCTGTCCATGAGGCCACACCAACCTTTTTCATTGCCATTGCAACTGGTTTGCAGCAGCTGTTACTTTCTGCACCTCGAGTGCTGGGTCCAGTTCTGGGCTCCTCACCATAAGAAGGACGTTGAGGGTCTGGAGCGTGTCAAGAGAAGGGCAACCAGGCTGGGGAAGGGGCTGGAGAGCAGAAAACCTTCCGAGGAGCAACTGAGGGAGCTGGGGGTGTTGAGCCTGGAGAAGAGGAGGCTGAGGGGAGACCTTATCACCACGTCCACTGACCTGACAGGAGGGTGCAGAGAGGTGGGCAATGGTCTCTTCACCAAAGTGACAGGTGATGGGACGAGGGGAAATGGCCTCAAGCTGTGCCAGGGCAGGGTCAGATCAGATGTGAGGGAAAAGTGCTTCCCTGAAAGAGTTGTGGGGGCCTGGAACAGGCTGCCCAGGGAGGGGATTGAGTCACTGACCCTGACGGGTAGATGAGGTGCTCAGGGATGTGGTTTAGCACAGGACAGGAACAGTTGGACTCGATCTCAAAGGTTTTTTCCAACCTGGTGATCCCGTGATTCTGTTTTTTAACATCCAGCCACCTGCCATTCCCATTCTCTCTCTTTACCTTATTTGCCCCTTCTTTGGAGGAGGACACAGAGCAGGAAGCATCATTGCTGTACGGGAAGCACAGACACTTTCCCCTTCACTCAGCTTCGCAGACTGAGCTCCGGGTGCCGGGAAAACCGTGCTGGGATCTAGGTTAATGCTATTAGGATGGATGGCCTAATACGTACGAGCAGCAGGGGAGCAAGTCAAATTAGCTCTGCCTGCCCGACCGGGATTTCGGGTGTTGGGCATGATCAATTGCCATCAGCTCTGATTATTTCCACGGGGATGCCTGGAGATGGATCAATTCCATCAATGGGTGGGCACTTCCACAGGGTGATGGATACGCTGCCTGCACGTCCAGCCTGAGGGGCCCTGCTCTCTGCGGGAGGATGAGGACCCTCTTCCTTCTGTTTCTCACTCCACTGTTTTGTCTAGCAGCCAGGGGGTTAAGGTCACTGTTTCACCCTCCAGCCCCTCTTTAAACCTCTGCTGAATTTGGAGAGGAAATTTTGGAAGAAGCAGGGAGGGGAAGGATGTGGTAAGGGGAGGGTTCAAGTGAGAAACACCCCTGTCACCCTGAGAGCACCCTGGGTGCCAGTTGGGGAAGTAAAGTGCTCTGGTCTGGGCAGAAATCAGCCACATAAGTGAATGGGCTGAAGCTGCTGCAGAAACTGCTCTGCTTTCCCCCACGGGTGTTGATGCAGCTTGTCCCTCTGTCCTGCTTGTAGGTGAAGCTGTTCACCTGGCTCGGGATTTCGGGTACGTGTGTGAGACGGAGTTCCCAGCCAAGGCAGCGGCAGAGTACCTGTGCCGACAGCACTCCGACCCCACGGAGCTCCACACCAGGAAAAACATGCTGCTGGCTACCAAGTGAGTACAGACTCACCACTGCACCCCGTACCTGCAGCCTGGCAGGGAGACATTACCACCTCCCCCCCACCAAAAGCTTACCATAGGCACAGAGCCGATCGATGCGCAGCCAGGTGAATAGGTAGCATGGGTGGAAGGGCTCCCTCCTACACCAGAGAGCTTAACCTCACCCCAGGGAGCATTTTTTGGCATTGTCACATGCATCCCTTCAAAGGGACCCGCTGCTGCACCCGCTCCAACTGCACCCAGGGGCTTTACCCTGGTCAGAGCTGAAAATGTGCAAGGGGAGAGTCAGGGATCAGGGCTGCGCTGGTCATACAGGACACGTGTGCAAACCTAGGGTGTGAAGGAACACAGACAGGGAAGGAGCCAGGGAATGAGAAAAGAAACCCCCTGAACAGCCTGTTGTCCCAGCAGCATTTAGAGTAACCCAACCCTCTCTCTTTCAGGCAAATCTGTAAGGAGTTCGCGGATTTGATAGCCCAGGATCGCTCTCCGCTGGGGAACAGCCGCCCCTCACTCATCTTAGAGCCCGGTGTCCAGAGCTGTTTGACTCATTTCAGCTTGATAACCCACGGCTTTGGGGGCCCAGCCATCTGCGCCGCGCTCACAGCTTTCCAGAACTACCTGGTGGAGTCCCTGAAGGGGCTGGATAAAATGTTCATGAACAGCACAGGGAACGGGCACACGGCCGGAGACTCCAAAGCATCAGAGAAAGAAGGGAAGCATCGGAAATAATGTGCCCTCACCCTCCTGCTCCCTTGGGGGGAGCTTTCCTGGGTCGTGATAGATAGCGCTGGTGGGGTGGGGTGGGGGGAAAGATGGTCCAGGGCACTGTTTTCTGAACTGCTACCTTTGAACTTGGGATGAAACTCACACAGAAAAGACAAAAAAAAAAAAAAAAGAAAAAGAAGATTTAAAGAATTTAAGAAGAAAACAACTCTAATGGACACGCTGAGGTTGAGAAGATGAGCCAGGTTAATGGCTTTAGGGGGTTGCCTTTTTTTTTTTTTTTAAAAATTTTTTTGTTGTTGTTGTTTGAATCGTGGATGCAGGAAGCCAAGTCATGTGCAATTTTGTTTTGTTCTGTTTTTTAAAAGCCCATAGTGAAATCCTGACGTGCTCTGGGAATGTGTTCCAACTGAAAAACTGAGAAGAAAGAGCAAAAGCCTCATCAATGCAAGAACCAGGGGCAGGAGCAGCAGAGGGCAGGGAGCAGGATCCCTGGCTGCACCTGGATTTATCAGCTGGTTTTGACAGGCAAACACACAGGAAACTTTCCCATTTCCCCACCTCCAGCCCACTCCTCAAGCCAGCCTTGCGAGAAAGCTGCCGGCAGAACAGCTTCGGGTGTAAAACCACTTCAGACTTCGTTTACAGTTTGCAAACTGAGACTCAAAGTGGATTTTCCCTGGGGCTGAGGAGTTCTTCTTGCTCCTGTTGCAAGAAGCTGCAGAGCTGATGGTTCCCTGGGCAGGGACCAGCCAAGGAGAACCTTGCCGACCGCTTCAGTCACAGCTGGGGATAAAGCAAGTTAAGTTAAACCCAGGACTAACTAAAACTCCACAACCAACAGATAACAGCACACGAGTTCCTAAGATTAATAATAATAATTAAATAAAGCACAAGGAGCAGAACTTGAACCAGGCCAAACCGAACTGTTCTAAATCTGTATATATTTATTTATGTGTAATTAAAATCTGAAAGTTTTAAGATGTCCAGTGCAAGTTATTTATATCAAATTGAGTTGGGGGTTTGGTTTTTTTTGTTTGTTTTACCTTTTTTTTTGTCTGTTTGTTTGTTTTGGGGGGGGTTATTTTTGTTTTTTGAAAGATGAAAGCCTTCAGATTTTCCGCCATTAGAAATGGGAATGAAGTTTTGGATACACAAAACTGTAGCATGGACAGGATAGGCTGTGATAATGATGATGACTATAGAAGTTCTGCAGGATTTTGTACTTGCTGTTGTTTCTCTTAATGCTGCAATAGATGTATGACACCCACACCACAATGTCATTCTCATTATCTTAAATAAACCTCTTTTTATTTGAAGAAAGCACCTCCATCGTCTTTGTAAACGAGGATCCTTCTGTCTTGGTGGTTGTACCTTGAAATATTGTATAGGTTTAAGGAACAATATCCTCCAGGTTCATGGCTGGCATTTGACTGACCCTCACAGTCACAATCAGAGGATGATGGGAGTGTTAATCCCCTGCAAAGCCATCGCAGCCGAGCCGGCCGGTGCCTCTGGTGATGCTGGAGATGGATGTGGTTGTGTTTCGGTACTACTCAGAGATAGTCAAATCTAAACCTGTCTGTGAGGAGCTGCAGGAGGACCTTCTCCCTGGTATTAAGGCGAGGAGCGATAAATTAGCAGATAAAACGAGCCCTGTTAGTCGTTATGTGACGAAGGTCTCTGAATTCACTGCTCTGTTGGTGGCATCGCTGTGGATGGGACCCTGTGGACAGCCACACGGCCCTCACAGCAGGCTAGGGATACAAACAAGAGTGATGGGAACTGGTAGGAAAGGATTAACAAGCTGGAAAACATCCATGTTATGTTTTAGTACCAGCTGGGAAAGCCATGGAGAGAGGAGCTGGGGAGATCTCAGGCAGGAGCTGACGCGAGTGGGGAGAGCCAGGGATTGGGGCTGTGCCACTCCTGTGCAGAACCAGGGTGTGCAGGAATACACACAGGGAAGGATGGCACTGCAGTGAGAGGCAGGATGCCAGCTGGGATAGTTGGGAAGCAGGGTTAGATAGATGAAGAGAGGACAAGGAAGAAGCTGAGGCGTTTCATGGAAGCAGACATGCAAATGGCTTTTCCCAAAAGGGAAAGGGGGATATTAGGGGGTTTGCAGGCTTCCCCACGCACCCATCGCTCCTCACAGCTCCAGACTGGACAGATAGACACAGGCTTGAGTCGCTGCAGGACTGGTTGTACTGGAGCTTGCTCAGAGTTGTCCCATCAGTTTTCTCTGGAGGTTGTAGAATAGGCTGATGCTAATAGAGGAATAACCGAACTCCAAAAGGGACCACAGGCTTCCGGAGGGATCTCTCTCCCTTGTAGAGAGGTGTGAAAGGAAACATACTATGTTACTAATGTAATTTGTGGGGATGGCTCAGAGTCAGAAACTCACATCTAAATACACCCTGCAAGAGCTTAGGGATGCATTTACATTGGGAATGGGGTTGGAAACATCCCTTGGTATGATGTCTGTGAAAGCAAAGACCTAAATGACAGGCTCTGCAGGTCTGGTTTTGCTCTGGACCTTCCCAAAGGAAGAGCCAGGGAACAAGGAGGAGCCAGGGAGAGGAATGGAAATACTACAGACACATCAGAGGCTTGTTTACACTTCAAAGCTCTTCTGGGTAATGCAGGGTGTGAGCCGAAAGCACGAGAACTACTCCTATTTAAAATGATTCCAAAATAGGAGCACCGTGTTCTGCATCAGCATGATCCATGTTTAAAATGGATTATGATAAAGGAGAGGAAGATGCTTTTGTGCTACAATACAGGTTTCCCTGAAGTAATTCAATTTGTAGGCCTCCTTGGGTGCATGGTATCAGAGGAGAGCGAACTACCCACTGATACAGGATGAAAGTGTGTGTGTGCACACTGTAATATCCAGGCGTGAAATAGAATTCCCTAGTGCAATTGTATTATGGAAACCTGATGTTAGGGCACTTGGAATATCAAGGAATTCTTAGACACAGCAGTGATGAGCAATACAAAGGCTCTGGATCTGCCTACAGTAATTACATGGCACGTCTGTCGAGTGGAAAAACACCTCCCTCTTCATTTCCCTCTCTGAGTACCTGCAAGGCTCTTGAATGTTTTATGAGGGACAGGCTGGTGCCCAAAAGACCAGGATGCCACCAATTACCTTTTAATTGGGAGGAAGTTTGATGACTTGGACTCCCTGGTTGGTTCTGCCACAGATGCTCAAGGCCAACGATGGATGTGTCATGTAGGATCCACTTTCTAAACCCATTGAGACCTCCTGAATTGTAGACACCAGCATCTCTGCAGGCACACAGAGATACCTGCTGAGAGAACACCTCTCAGAGCTTGGACCAGGCCAATTCCTGCTTGTAAGGAGTCTGTACTAGAGTTCTCCTCCCAGCTCTCTGCCAAGCAAGGCCATCCCCTGATGTGTTTGTTGCCTTTCCATCCTAAAAGGAGGGAAAAAAAACCCCTCAGCATTTTACACAATTCAACCCTGATATAAATTCCCACAGTGATTGCTAATACTATCGTGGGAAAATACGTGGGATTGTGTCAGGGAGTAAAAATAGATTCAGACTCATGGTTTCTACGCTTGTTATAGAACACTCTGGAATTTCAATCCTAAAGGGGAATTGAGGAAAAAAAAATAATAAAAAAAAGACATTTATTGAATTAATTTTTGAATCAATGACAAGCCTAGGGGAAACCACATGGCAACTCTTGATAAGAGAGAAAGCAAACATTAACAAAAACTCTTCTTTCACTCACAATCTGCTATCCCAGGGGTAAACTGAGGCTAACACTGACCTGGGACTCTGTACTCCATCACCAACATAAACAGGTGGAGGTGGTGGCGGCACTCTGCATGGCTCTGGGTAGGCAAAAATGATTACCTGTACACAGGCTACTTCCCAAACAACAGGGTAATAACAGCTCTGGGTACTAAAACAACGCCATAAACAGACTTTGCTGACCTGTAGTTTAATGCATTCCTTCATATATGAGAGTCCATGAAATTCCAGGCTTTACATCAGCACCCAAGGAGCCACCCCAGCAGTCAGGGAAGGAAGTTTTTCCTGTTTCTGCTCCTGAATCAAAGCACCCAGACCAAACCCGTTCTCAAATCAGGCAGTGAAACCCCAGGTTAAACACTTGTTTCAGAGAGCACTGAGGGAGCAGCCGGGATGCACAGCGCGGTGTCGCGTGCGGTGGACAGCTACAGCCTCAATTATCCTAACAGACTGCAGGAGAAACTATCCAAGCCCAGTCGTGACACGGAACCTGGACGTGTCGAGCCAGAAGGTTTTCCTCCCTGACCTCCTTTCCAATGCAAAGAATTCCCACCATGGCCACCTGAGCATCTGCAATGGGATACCATAATAATTCCAGGCACTGAGCCTACAGCCAAGCCCCAGCCCTGTCACCTGATGGATTCCCATAACCTCTCCCAGGCAGCAAAAAACATGCATGTGGTAGTGGGTCCTTTGTATGTTTTTATCCTGACACCTTCAGATGCTTCTCTTTGGATTCTTCTCAGCAGGGAAAAGGCTAAAACTGCATCCTGACCTTCAGAAGTATTTCCCAGAAGGATGTCTTCACTGCAGGACCAAAGGCTATAGCAAAGAGGATTTGTTAAATGGAGACAACTGGGCTTGTTTTGGGGTGTGAAATGAGTTCAGAGGGAGATCAAGCTATCACTCCAAGTCCTGCAGCATGTCTGGGTGCTACACTCTTCTCACCCCATGACAGGGCTGTCAGTGCAGAAGCACCTTGGGATCCCCTCATGAGTTTTTCCACTGCACAGAGCCTTAAACTGGTTAAAGCATTACACAGAATCCCCCCTCAGGCAGCATTTTCCAGCTGTCACTGAATGACCTGTGCTCAACCAAAAAAACAATGATCATCAGTCCACCATCCTCACCCAAAATCTCACATGTTCTATACCATCACACAGATTTCAGCTAATTCTGCAATGGTATCTTGGATTTGTTTATTCTTCAGTGCATACTGTAAGTAGTAATTCACATTCTTTCCATAAGCCACTCCATGTTTTCCCTAGTCAAACTTGCACTGTGCTACAGACCTGATTGAAGTAGATCCAAGGATGGTTTTACTCAGGTTTGGGACTTGGGTGGCTGAAATGCCACCTGCTTTTATTCAGGAGTTCACCAGAGCTTCCTCACACCCTGGAGACTTTACTGACAGTTGTAAGCAGAGGACTTATCCATGTTTCCTGCACAGATTGTGTCATCCAGAGATGTTTCTTTTCCAACAGGTTTATTTCTTGAACACACAGCAAGTATCTTTGTAAAAAGGAGCATTTCTTATGCAATCATTTCATCCAGTACAACCAGCATCTCTAGCTATTCTCTCAGCAGAGCTACATTTACGTTCCAGCAGCACCTCCTTGCACCCTCAGGTACCAAACCTGTATTGCATCAGGCCCTCTGCAAAGAGACCTTACCCCAGAATTTCTATTTCATCAGACAAGATCACAAAGGAGAGAGTGACCTTCATCTCACAGAAAATGGATGAGACACACAGAGTTAAAGCCATTTCCAAAGGGAGATGTAGGGAGTTTGGGGAAAAAGATGGGATCCAAACCCAGTTAATTCAGCTCTAAAGCTGAATTACAGCCATAATAACATAAACCCCCAAATTAGTTCCAACAGTCTGTTTCAGACAAAGTCTATACAATTATAGACTCCCTGGGAATAAAAGGACAGGGATCTCCTGGAGAGAGTCCAGAGAAGGGCTACGAAGATGATGAAGGGCCTGGAACATCTATCCTATGAGGAAAGGCTGAGAGAGCTGGGGCTGTTCTTCAGAAGAAGACTGAGGGGGGACCTAATCAATGTTTATAAATATCTTAAGGATGGGGTGCAGGGGGAATTGGCCAGCCCCTTTTCTTTGGTCAGTGGAGACAGGACAAGGGGCAATGGCTGCAAATTGGAGCACAGGAAGTTCCACACCAACATGGGGAGGAACTTTTTCCCAGTGAGGGTGAGGGAGCCCTGGGACAGGCTGCCCAGGGAGGTGGTGGAGTCTCCTTCTCTGGGGAGATTCAAGACCCATCTGGACGCCTATCTGAGTGATATGTCCTGGGGAGCTGCTTTGGCAGGGGGTTGGACCCCATGATCTCTCGAGGTCCCTTCCAACCCCTACAGCTCTGTGATTCTGTGATTATTGGTTTATTTGCAATGATAAGAAGCTATCTCCTTTAAGAACCCCTGTTGTGCTTTGCTGTGGGCTGGCTCGTGGCAGAAGCTGAGGCAGGAGAGCATCCTGGGTGGGAAGGCAGGACATGAAACGCTGAGGAGGAGGCTGGTGGCAGACTGGTTTGCTGGGTTCGGACAGCGAGCACAGCCCTTCTACACCCTCTTTGTAATACACTGCTACTTTGACTCCTAAATGGACCATGGCACCAGAGGGAATTATTTCAGCCCAGACCTCCCACTCCTGACCCATTTTCATTTCATTTCCTCTCCCCCAGCCTTGTCATATGTCAGGAGCATATTACACCTTTTAGAGTTTCCTGCTAATTTGGTCGTCACTGGGAGCCTCCAGTAATTACCAGCTACATCAGACTCATCCTTTAGCAGAGCTAACTCTGCCCCAGTGAGGATCTCAGGGAGGAAGACAGGGTTTGGCACAGTTCTCCAGAGTCAAAATTGGAGCAAGGCTTCCATGGGGATGGGGAGCCCATCACAACCATGCATGTGCTGGGCAAGGAGGCAGGTTTCAGGCAAACTGGGAAGCCCTTTAGCTGTCCCCAGGAGAATTTGCAAGGCAAAGGAGGTGGGAAACCTGTCCAGACTAGGGAGCACTTGGGAGAAAGATGGACAGTTTAGAGAATCTACTCTAGAGGTCTTAGCTGGTGAAATCTGCAGGCTTTGATGAAAAGGTAAGGAAAAAATGAAGGAATATTTCTGCTTTACCATTTTCTTAAAAAAAGTTGTTGGTGCCTTTGAATCTGCAGAGCTACAGAGTAATCACCAGTGAGACCTGTCCTAGGGACCCTGCTATGGCAGGGGGGTTGGACTGGATGGGCTCTGGAGGTCCCTTCTGACCCCTACAGTTCTGTGACTCTAATTCAGCTAAGTGCTCTAAGGAAAAATCATCCTGTTCAGTCCCACTTGAGGCAAAGGCTTTTTTCCCCCCCCCCCCCTATTAGTTCCACATGTTAATAAGCTTTCTCACAGCTTGTGAGCATAAAGAGCCTTTTGGTTTAGCTCTCCACAAATTTTGGAGCCAACATAGAAACCAAAACCAAAACCTTATGGCTTTACAGCTCCTAAAAACATCAGCAGAGGTTAACCTCAAATCTCTAACCAGCTTAGGTAAACATGGGAGATGAAGGCAAGCTGACCTCTGGCAGCGTTCACACAACCAGCCTTCCTGATGCTTCATCAAAGCACAAGCAGTCAACACCAAGGTAAATACTAATACACAAACCTTGGGAGATGAGATGGAGCAGCCCAAAGGCCTGAGCATGAGGATTTGGGCAGGTTCCTCATGTGCTGTGAGCGAATTCTGTAGGATGAATGAAATGAGAACCCAGTCTTGGTTGTTTTCTTCTTGAAGGGGCTCAGAGCTATGTGATTTTAAGGATAATTATAAAGAAAATGAGAAGAGAAACAGATTTGAACGTTTTCACTTTCAATGAGGGGAAATAAGTAAACCCTGGAGATCTTTTTATACCCTGTACTTGGCCTCACCCAGCAGCAGAATCACAGGAGTTTCAAAGACTGAAGAAGCTGCTGAAAAAGAAACCCACAAAATGATCTGACAGCTTAGGAAACATCTTTCCAATTCCCAGATGTTGGGGTCTGGTTATGGACTTTAAAGTTTCTGATTCCCATACACCCTGGGACAGTTTAATTCCACAGACAAGTGCATTTCTGCTAAGCCCAGGACCATAATGATATCTACACAGTTGGTGGGTAAAAGCAAATGAGCATGTTCTGACATTGCCCATTCCAACCCAGCTATTTCAGACTCATCCTGATGGGGTTTTTTTCTTAAGCTTTTGGGGGTTTTTGCTGTGTGATCACAGAAGGTTCTTTGAGAAAAGCCTCACATGGTGCTGTAGCTTTTCCCTCCCAGCCCAGTGCAGCTGATAAAATACTGTGAGCATCCTCACTTCAGGCACAGAGTAAGCATCAAGAGCGCTTTGGGAAGGGTTATGTACTCAGATGTACTTTAATTTTAGCTCTCTGCTTGGACTAAGTAGTAGAGGATGGATTCCAGCTACTCTTTTTGGGGTGTTTTGGCAAGCTGCTCACTATCCTAGCCTGTCCTTGTGCAAACAGGGGTGATGAGGGATAATCCTGGGACAAAGAGCTCAAGAAAAATAAAACATACACCTGCCAAGGGAAGAAACAGCCTTGAACATCCTCTGCCAGTGCTGGAGAGGGCACAGACCTGCTCTCCATGGCGCTGAGTTTCTGTGGCCAGATGATCTGCACAGAGCAGAAGAGGTCAAAGAAGGACAAGGGAGGATGAGGGAGGATGAGGGAGGTGTACAGAAACAGGTCTGCGAGGAGGCGGTGGTGTGCGTGCGAGATCACTGCCCTCTGCTGAATGAAAGCCTGGTGAGATGTGTGGGACTTCCCCACAAACCACATCCCACCACCTCTCCTAGGGGCACCTGTTGCTCTTCAAGTGGAGGAGCAAGGGGAGCTCTAGCAGGGTATAAGCTCACAGGCATTTTGGTGGTCCTGGAGTAGAATAGTCTCAGTAATCTACAAACACTGACACCCTGTTCCATCTTCCCCAAGCTAACCAAAGGAGGTGCACTGCTTTCATGCCTGTGCAGAAACACAAGGCATGTCTGACAACTGAGAAAAAGGTACTTCACCCAAATCAAAAGTCACTCAGCCCAGTCCCCACTCAGCCCAGTCCCCACTCAGCCCAGTCCCCACTCTATGACCATTTCAGACTATTCAGTTACTGCATTGGCCCCACCTTGCACAGTTGCCTTAATCTATAGACCCAAACTTAAACTACCCTTGTTACTACTCAGACCTCTCCAGATTTCAGTTTTACCTCTCTCTAGATTTGAGAGAGTTTAATTTTAACCTTGCTAACCTATACTCCATTGCTTTCCTGTATCACTCAGGGAAAGAACGTGCTGGCAATTCCCAAACAGATCCCTTTAAAGATCATTTCCCCTCACTGCTCAGCAGCAAAGAGTTTTCTCTCTTTCCTTCCACAGCTGTCTTGAGTTAGACTACATGAATACTCTTATTGGATAACTACCTAATTGCACATTAGCACAGAAACAAAACACTTAAACTGTCACTTTACATTTCCAAGACAACTAACTTATTTTGAACACAAGTCCACAGCAAATCAGGAGCACCCAGAGGTTCAAACCACAGCAGTCAAGAGCATGGAAAGACAAAGAGAAGTTGCATGCTTTAATTCCACAATTTCCATTCAGCTTTTAAAAAAAATAAACTATTAAAATAACATATGTGTGTTTAGTTTGATCAGTGCTCACCCAAAAATTTCCTGCACTTAATTGCTGTTGATGGCAGCCTGATAAGACATGGAAACTCCATATAAGGTTAAACCTTTAAAGAGAGTAAATTGAAAATGGCTTGAAGGATGTATTTTTTCCATAGGATAAATTGCTTTTTCTTTACAGACATGACAGAACCACCTGTGCAGCACTGTACAAGAGGTTTTTCCTCTCTTGGACACCAAGCTATTTTAAACAAAAGGAATACTCTGCCCCTGCTTCAGACTGGAAAAATGGAATCAACCAAAACCTAAGGGCTGTGACCACAATCCATGGTCACAGTCAGCCCTGGCACCCGCTGACACTCCTGGTAGGAACCTACTGTCAAAACTAGAGACAAGAGCAAATGAAAAGGCATCCTTGGGAGAGTTTAGCTGATCCTCTCTGCTCCTACACCCTTCCTCAGAAAACTGACAGCTCTGTTTGGCTGCACAGTTCCTGCTAGCGACTGTTTGATCACTTCACCACTCACAGGCTGCTCCGAATTCTGGGTGGGGCTGCTCCAAATACACTTTATTTCTCCATCCTGCATCCGGAGGAGTGTAGCCAGTAGGTCACAGGAGGTGATCTCTCTCTACTCTGCCCTGGTCAGACCCCACCTGGAGTGTTGTGTCCAGTTCTGGGCTCCTTGGTTTAAAAAGGACAGGGATCTCCTGGAGAGAGTCCAGAGAAGGGCTACGAAGATGATTAGGGGCCTGGAGCATCTCCCCTGTGAGGAAAGGCTGAGTAAGTTGGGACTCTTCAGCCTTGAGAAGAGAAGACTAAGGGAGGACCTAATTAGAGTCTATAATTATCTGAAGCAGGGGATGCAGGGGGAATCAGCCAGCCCCTTTTCTTTGGTCAGTGGGGACAGGACAAGGGGCAATGGCTGCAAGTTGGAGCACAGGAAGTTCCACACCAACATGGGGAGAAACTTTTCCCCAGTGAGGGAGCCCTGGGACAGGCTGCCCAGGGGGTGGTGGAGTCTCCTTCTCTGGAGAGATTCCAGACCCATCTGGACGCCTATCTGAGTGATATGTCCTGGGGAGCTGCTTTGGCAGGGGGGTTGGACCCGATGAGCTCTCCAGGTCCCTTCCAACCCCTGCAATTCTATGATCTCTGATTATTCCTGTGTAGCCTCCAGCCTGGCTCACTCATTTCTATAAGCACACCTGCTGAGGGCCCTTGGGCTCACACCGAAAGAGCAGCCCCTGCCCTTGGCTTCTTTAGCTGAACAGGGTCGTGGGTTTCTGGCAAAATCTTGGGGAGCAGGTAGGTGAAGCAGCTCGGGGTGCTCTCCCCCAACCAGCCGCTCCACACCAAGGCTGAACACAGCAATGGAGGAGGCAGCTTCTACTGCTCAGCCACCTCAGTGTTGAACTGTGGCTGTGCTCAGCTGTCACCCACCATCCCATGCAGGGAGAAGCTGCAGCACCCAAGACACCTTCTAGCTATCTAGTCCCTTTTAGGAGAGCTGTCCTGAAGACATCACAAACCCAGGCTAAGTACACCTGGGCCAGTCATCTCCTGACCTCCACGTGCCAGGCATTTCTAGCACACAGGAAGGTCTACAACCAAGTGCAGATTTTTTTTTTCAATGAAAAGGCTTAATTAACACCAAGAAAAAGACATCTGAGCACTGCACCTACACCCACATACTTCTCTCAGCAAAGAGCAGCGTGGCCTGAGGCACAGAGGCTCTGTTCCCTTGTAAACCAATCCCAGCCCAAACCCCAAGCTCTGGGAGAGATGAGCCGGTGCAATGATCTGTTACAGGCCCAGTGCTCAGGAAGAGACCATCCTTAAACAGGAAACCTAAGAGGAGAAAAAGTGCCTTGTTAACTCTTTAGGCCCTGAGGCTTTGGTAGTAAAACATATGGTCAGAATTACCAGCCAAAGCAAAGCAGAACAGCTCTCCATGGCTCAAATGCCCTAGGAATACCTTACCTTGGTTTACAACACAACTCTTTTATACTGTGAAGAAGCAAGAACTGATTAGCAGCAAGCAGCACTTTCTCACAGCATTCAATTCTTTCAGAGATTTCTCCTGAAAGAGGCCTGACATGATAACTGCAGATGCTTTTCAAATGGAAAGGGGAATTCTTTCCAAAAGGGATTCCTGGGTTCTGGATAAAATAGGGTTTCCAGAAGCTTTAGGGCTAAACTTGAAGCAGGTAAGAAATGTTGTTCTCATTAAGTAATGCAAATGGGAAGTGTGAAACTTGAATTTTTCAGACAGAGTATTGCTGTCAAAAATGAAAGTTGAATGCTTCTGAATGTAAAGATCAGCACTGTAGACCTTTAAAACAATCCCAAGTTAGAGAGAAAGAGTTTTACACCTTTCCTTAATGAGCATAAATTCTTGGAAAGCCCTCAAAGCAATCTTCTCCATCAGAGGCTGGAGTCTGACCTCACTCTGGGCCAACTCTTTTGTTCTGCTGCTTTGCAATAAAGGTCTGTATTTATTCATTCCTAGAGGTTGCTGCTCTGCTGGCTTCTGATGCAACCCCTTCTATCTTTCACTCAATGGGGGATTCAGATCCCAGTCCCTGCCCTGAGGCAAAACATATGTTCCACTCCAACCTGAACCCAACCAGGGTGTTTGGAAGGGAATAATTGTTTTATGTTTATTAATCACCTGCATGCAAATAGGTGCCAATAAAAACTCCAGGCAGATTCTCTGCCAGGCTCACATGATCTAATAGCACCACACCCCAGTTTTGGTGCCTGAAATAATGAATGCCTCCAATACAGAAGAGGCAGTGCTACTTCAATATGCAGTGACAAAACTATCACATCAGCTCAGCCCCTCTGCAACGATGGCTTTGAAAAGAGACAAGAAACCTGCAAAAACATTCAACATCAGTGGGAAAATAAATTAGAGATGCTGCATATTAAGCTAAACGACTAGATTAATGCAACATGAAGGGGTGAGATTTCAGTCACAGAACTAGAACACTCCACTCATGTTAAACATGACCTGCCAGGAGAAAATCATTCTGCTGGGGACATCTTTCCTTACGGTGTAAGAAAGTTGGAGAAGGATTTAAAAAGACCAAAGTAAATTTTAGCAAAATGTTTCTGAGTTACAGGCCACTGGCCTTAAATAAAAGCCACTGGAGCAATGGCTACAGCAAAACCAGCTGCTAGTGAAACTCATTCTGGGAAGAATTAAACTACAAAGCCTGATGGGACTCGAGTTAAGCATTAGATTTAAGTAGGGGTGTTTGTGAAGAGGCAGGATGAGTTAAGGCACTGGAGCTGCAAATTTCTTCTGACACTAAGTGAGTCTCAGCCTCCAATCCAGTTCTCTCCAGCTCAGTAACACTCAAGTCTTTAAAACTGACAGCTTTTGGGGAAAAGTACCCTCAAACATACAACCCAGACAAGCCCAAGGAAGCTTTGGCAACAAGAGACAGTTAGGTCTGTCACTTACCTTTCCCAACTGAGAACTTGGGCCATGCCACACAAGTACTACCATCTCCTAGACATCCACCTTTCTATTCCCAAGCTTATTCAAACATAAACCAAACATCCAGAGAGATTTAAATGGTTAACTCAACGCTGATTCAAGCAGGGAAGCAGTGAAAATCATTCTCAGGGGAAGCCCTTCCAAGTATCAGCCACATGAGTTATGGGAGAGAGTCGTTAGGTGGAAGCATCATCAGGAGCCCAGAGAGATCAGTGATTAGTTGCATGGAAACAGAGCTCTGGCTAGTTGAGAGTCAGTCCAAGTCTTGTAAAAAGCACTGTGGTTTGATCTCTCATCCACCCTTTCATGTACTTCTAAGTGTACAGACACATCAATTAAGACAACTCACACAACTGATACAGCAGTGTGTACTTGCAATACTCCATGTAGTTCTGACCCTGCTGTGCCAGCTGGAGAATATTCTTTCCCAGAAGGGGAACCCTGGCCACATGAGTTAAGTGACACCAGCATTTTAAAACCTATTCTACTTGGAAATATTTTTTCACTTGGACTGGAAAGCCCAGACTGGTTTGGGTTGAGGGGAACTTATAGCCCCATCGCTAGTGCCAGCCCTGCCATGGCAGGGACACCCCCCCACCACCCCAGGGTGCCCCAAGCCCCATCCAACCTGGCCTTGAACCCTGCCAGGGATAGCCACAGCTTCTCTGGGCAGCCTGTGCTGGGGCCTCCCAACTCCCCAGGGAGGATTTCTGCCTCCCAGCACCTCTCCAGCTGGGAGCTCCCCAGCACCTCCTGCAGCTGAAGGCCATCCCCCTGGGCCTGGCCCTCCCTGCCCTTGGCACCAGCCCCTCTCCAGCTCTCCTGGAGCCCTGTGAGGGATGGGAAGGGGTTCAGAGCTCTCCCCAGAAGCAGCCTTCTCTTCTCCAGGCTGAGACACAGGTGGCTTTCTAAGCTGTCAGTGCTCACTGCCAGCTTCTCATCCACTAAAACCTCCTAGTCCCTCTCCTCAGGGCTGCCCTCCATCCATCCTCTGCCCAGCCTGAAGCTGTGCTTGGAATTGCCCCAATCCTCATGCAAGACTGAAACCAAGTACAGCAACAGCACATTTACTCTTTGAAAACTAATTTTTTTTTTGGTTTCAAATAAAGCAAACAGCAGTAACATCTCTGGAAAAGTAATGCAGGTGCTGAATGGCATGAAACACTTGACCAGTGTTTGTTGGGATTTAACTGTGAGAGTGCAAGACTTGGGGTGGGAGTAAAAAATCTCCTAAGAGGAAAGGAAGGTAAGTAACCTGAAGGTGCAGCCACTAGCAGTAAATCAAGTTTTGCCTTCACTGTGGAATGATTTAAATACTCAGGAAAGGTCAGTGGAATAAAAAGATAAAACTGGCTATATAAATGTCAATCTTTATTGGATCTCCCAGTGCAGCACAGGACTCATGAACTTCCAATGAATAGAAAAAAAAACAAACCCAAAAGTGAACAAAAAGACAACTGCTGAAGAAAGATCTCAGGGGTTAGGATATGGCTTTTGGAATGGGTATATTGTCCACTTCATGGATGCCATCTTTGTCAATGAACCGGGCATTGAAAGAAGTCAGATTTAGGATGAAGCGTTTCTTAAGCTGTTCAACAAAAGACAAAAAGAGAACAGAGATGAGATTCATTCAAAGCTTCAATTCTGTTCCCCTCTTATTTAAGGGATACACATCAAAATGTCCATCCTGGTGCTAGAGATCTGAAATATCACAAACTAGAGTGGTTTTTTCCACTGCTCAGGAATCAATTAGCACGAGTGCCCTCTAAGACTATCCATGTTAGGCAAGACTAGGCTAGAGACACAAAATACACAGGCCAGTTACCAAGTGAGATATTTAAGCAGGAAGAAGTCTGGAGTGGGCTGCAACTTAGGGCACAAAGCATATGTATCAAAAAGACACTTCAAAGAGAACCTCTTTAGAGTACTTCTTCCTGAAGTTTCCTCAAATATTTCTTCCCAATTACATTCAATTCAGTCTCTTAAAGACATGGATAAAGAATATTTTCCTACAATAAAAGCCTTGTGAGTCTAAAAGGTTATGTTTACACTGAAAATGATCATGAACTTTAAGGTCAAATCTTTCATTCAGTTAGATTTCACTTCACAAACTGGAAGAAAAGAACACTGTGAGGTAGATACCAGTTAAGTGTAACACAAGTAACAGAAGGATGCTTGTGTTATGTTCAGAAGAAACTTAACAGGGAAAAGTCAAGGACTGTCCATATCTATTACACTGAGCACAGAAGAAAAGCAATTAGGCTTCAAGTTTATGTTCTGGTGGATGTGAACCATGCTAAGACAATGCAAGTGCCCACAAATCCTTTTCCTCAGTAGCTATCCAACATCTGGTCAATGTGCATTTATTACCCCTTCTGGCAAAGGCAGCAAAAACACACGACAAGGGGAAGAGGAAAAAAACCAACAAATGAATGCAAACCAACCTTCCTTTCTCAAGATCATAACAGGCAAAGTTTGGCAACTCACCTCCTCTAGACATTTTTTTAGGAGCTCCACAGCTTCCTCACGTGTGATACCTGAAAAACATCCACAGATTGATTGAGTTAGAGGCCATCTCTTGAGAGAGAGAGAGAGAGAGAGACTTTATTAAATTTAAACAACTTTTCAGCTGAGCACCAAAACCTCTCCTTCCCAGCTCACAGAAAACGTTTTCCAGATGTACTGAGGACGCCCTGCACCAAAGCACTCACGCTGCAACAAGCCATTGAGAATCGATTTGTTACACTGAATGGGAAGCATGACGGAATTTTGCCTCCTATGGCCAGGGACTGGGCTTTGGAGAAGTCCAGCCATCTCTCCCTCCTCCAGTTTATTAGAGTTTTAAATCAGCTCCATCTGTCTGCAGCCGGCTGCGAGTCAGTGACAGTAGGAGGAGATTGGTTTTAGTGCTACATTCCCTGCTGGGTATTAGTTTTAATAATGAGAAAGGCACGTGTGTGTGTGTGTGTGTGTGTTGCCCCTGCTCTTCTCACACATTGGAATAGAATCCAGCACTCTATGGGGATGGCAGGCTATCAGTGTATTGTAGCTCGCTGGTTTTCTCTTTTCACAATGAATGGTGAAAATGGAGCAGCAGGATTTTCAAGGGAGGTAACTGGAAAACAGAATCACAGATCGTAGGGGTTGGAATGGACCTCAAGAGCTCATCGAGTCCAACTCCTTGCCAAAGCAGGGCCCCTAGGACAGGTCCGTGTCCAGAGGGGTCTGGAATCTCTCCAGAGAAGGAGACTCCACACCCCCCTGGGCAGCCTGTCCCAGGGCTCTGTCACCCTCACTGGAAGAAGTTCTCCCACATATTTGTGCAGAACTTGCTATGCTTCAACTTGAGGCCATCGTCCCTTGTCCTGTCCCCACAGACCATTGAAAAGAGGCTGGCCATTTCCCCCTGTGTCCCACACTTCAGATATTGATAACCATTGATCAGATCCCCTCTCAGGCTTCTTTTCTCAAAGCTGAACAGCCCCAGCTCACTCAGCCTTTCCTCACAAGGCTCCAGTCCTTTAATCATTTCATAGCCCTCCACTGGGCTCTCTCCAGGCCCTGGCTTTTTTGTACCGAGGAGCCCAAAACCACTGAGCTCAATGATCTCACAAAACTGGTTTCTACAGTTTGTTCCAGACCCACCTCCACCATTTGGGCAGAAGTCCCACCAGAATAACATCACCAGCTCACAGCTATGCTTCTTGCAGGAGACAGATGAAAGGATTATTACATTAACATCTCTGCTATGAGATTAAATTGAGCTTTGCACACAGGAGTAATGTAGTTTTGTAGTTAAAGCCAAAGATGTCAGATTACCAATATTCTAAGCTTTGTACACTTCTCCATCTGTAAAGCAGGGATGGGACCACGTTCATTCCTTGGCAAAGCAAGAAATGCATGATGTTTCTAAAATTAAAACTTCAGACAGGTACAGACGTGTGCAGGAATCATGATCAACAGCTACCACGTGCACAAAACTGTAAACCAAAGCAAGTGATCTTCACCACCACCACTACAGAGCACTGAAGAGAGTCTCACTAGGAATGTCTCTTCACTTGTGTGCCTTTGATATATCACACACAAAGCCAATCCAGGATAGGGAGCAAAAGGATCTGGGACTGCCCCCTGAAGACTGATAAATGCCATGGCCAACAGACAAGCAAGAAGATAAAGTCATCAAAATGTTATTTATTAAAAGCAGACTACTGGCAGCTAATGGTCCAGGAAAGTCCAGCCATGTTTTCAAATAAATCAAAACCTCCTTCACTTACAGCCTGTTCTGCTTCTAACAGGAAAACACGTTAAGGACTTGTCTAGTTTCACATTACCAGTTCAGGGAAACCAGAAGGCAATCTTTAAAGCTACATTTATTCTAACAAAATTGAGTTCAAACCTTGTAGCACCACAGCAATTGCTCTGGACCATCTGACTCTGCAGATGTTAATCTCTCAGTTTAAGTCTTTAATTTATTAATTGGTAACAGGAGAATTTTCCATAGACTCCACTTACTTGGCTTGTAGTAGCGATCAAGGATGCTGAGGGTAAGGAATGCACCATATCCATGTGCTGCAAAAGGAGCTTTAGCCAGAGCTGCAAGGTAATCCATGTAGTAAAGGGCAGGCCCTTCATGATCGTCATAGCCAGCAAGGAGAAGGTTGACGTGGTAAGGGGTCTACAAACAGAAATGGTGTTTTCATTGAAGCAGCCACACCCAAATCTTCAAATCTTAATTCCCCAGGCCTCCTCCAGAACAGCAAGGCAGCTGGTTTCACAGGTCTTTGCCATAAAATGCTACCAGGAGCTACACCAGCACTGTCTGCAGGAGATCACAGGTCTCAATCTCAGAACAATTAGGTCTTTTGGTAATATGGAATGCAGAAGCAAATATAAACATGAAACTCCCAATTCTCCTGAAAACCAGTAGTTTGTTGTTTGGGTTTTGTTTTTTTTTTTAAGCTTTCATGGTATATTCAAGCTTAAGAAAACTTTAATTATGTTTTCACACCAGATTCTTTCATCTCAACATAAAACTTTCTACATAAAAATTTTACCATGGACATGTGAGCACAATATGAACATTCTGCAGGTTATAAGAACTTCTTTGTCAATTTAACACACTTTTTTCAGTCACACTGCTGCTAACCATAGACCATTTTAGCACATATGAAAGCTTACATACAGTGTGAACAGTTCCATACAGTGTTATGCTGACTTGTTAATTGGCAGTTAGATTTTTATTGCATGTACCAAGTTTAATCTTTAATGTTAGGCTAACTTGACCGAGTGAGCAAAGAAGATCCAAGGAACTGGTTCATTTCTACTCAAAAAACTGACTAGGAAGGTACAGCAACATCATGTTGGCAACAGCCTTGATAATGTAACTAACAATAGATTAGAACAAGCAAATACAATTTCACCCTAAAGCCAAAACATTAACTTTTAACTATGATAAAGTTCATTTTGATACTGAGCACTGTGAATTTGCACTAAACCCCCCCCAAAACACAACTCTTTTTGTTTTCCCCACTTTCACCATACAGTAAAAAAGAATAAAGCAGGTTGCAGTTATACATCAAATCTATCACTGCAAATTGTGTGATTTAATCTTCAAAGCACTCCAGAATATTTGGGAATGAGTTACCACGCAGCTGTATTCGTTTAATTAGTCTGTATTTCATCACATATTTATTCTGAAACATCACACAAGTTGATATTTAAGAGCCATGACACAAGATCACTCAAATTATTGTGTGACTTTGAATTACCAACATTGGCATATGTGAGATACTCAACCATAAATAAATGGCTTTATACAGACTTAAACAAATCTGGAAGCTGGTTTGCAGTTGTAAGTTCTCCTGCTAATGGTCTATGACACAAATTCTTCAAAATCAGATAAATTGTCCCCCCATGCCTTCCTATTATTAAAGGAAGACAGGATCTAAAGATCAGAAAATAATCTATTTACTACCTCAATGATTACACAAGACATTGGCAACAAATGCAGACAGCAAACCGGTGTCTTAGTGGGACTAACATCCCTATGCTGGGACTGCTTTTCCTTTGACATCTCAATCCTTTTGCCCATCCTAAAGGCTTTTTGTAATTAAATCCACGCCAGTTCTAAACTCTTTAGTAGACTGATGTGATTTAAAGGGCTGCTAAACGAGCAGGTGACTGACACTGCAGGGCAGATGAATTTCTTACATGAATTTCTATCCCCTCCCCCCACCCAAACTTACCTTCCTATTAGCAGCAACATTTCTCATCCCAAGTAACTTTGCACTTTATGCTGTTTGCTTTAAAATAACTAGAGCAATTAAGAGACATGTGAAATTCTTCAGAATTTACAGCTGAAGAGAACAGTTGTGATAAACACACTACCCCAACCAGCTCAGCAGCGGGAGGCAGGGCGGTGACAAGCAGCGGCGTGACATCTGGCGGAAGCCAAAGTCACAGCAAGGGGGGAAAGGTGGGCGTCAGGAAGCATCCTGCCAAGCGTGGACAAGGAGAGAGGAACTGACAAGTCTTCTTTTGGACTCAGGCCAGGGCCTGTCACCTATAATTAAACATAGCCTCACAACAAGAAACTGAACTTCGTCAGGTTTGGAGGGGTAAGGGGTTATTGTTCCTGTTCCCCACCACCACTCCAACCTCCGTAGGATGGTGAATGTTGATCCTGGCACTTGATTCAGCAGGTGAATCAACTGAGAGGCTGGAGGAGGCAACAGAGCAGAGGAGCTCCAGCACCACTCACCTCTGCAAAAGCCAGTTGGCTCCCAAGCAGTTTCTAGCTTTGCCTCAAGCACAACAGCTAAATGGAAGCCAGCAAAGAGTTTTTCAGACCCTACTTCAGAGTACAAACCCCAAGTTTTAAAAAAAGTGTTGTTAACACTTGATACTTTCCACCAAAGGAACAACTTCCAGGCACTGCCTTACAGACAGCTGGAACTTGGGACTACGTGAGCCACAAGGTTCAGAAATTAAATCAAACTAGGTAACACAGGGAGGGACCCAGAGCATGATTAACAGTGCTGAACAAGCTCTATTTTGGGCTGGGCCCTGA
The DNA here is from genome assembly GCA_022605575.1 of Laterallus jamaicensis coturniculus. Classification (NCBI taxonomy): domain Eukaryota; kingdom Metazoa; phylum Chordata; class Aves; order Gruiformes; family Rallidae; genus Laterallus; species Laterallus jamaicensis. The sequence goes on from JAKCOX010000028.1 coordinate 4,868,898, forward strand.
CAACAGTGCAATGCCTGAACAACTACTGATTCAGTGTTACCTCCCCCCCTTCCCCTTCACATACCTTCTAGCCCTCTGTAACAGAAACAGCTTCACACAGCAAATGGCAACACAGCAATCAACTGTCTTTCCCCCTACAAACTTCTTGCTTCAAAAATACCTTCCCTGCTCCTAACAGGAAGGAGTTGCATGTTTTACCTTCTTCAGTTTTTATTTTTATCATCCACATAATTAAATTAGCAGCCTCCAGGAATCGTATATGCAATTTAAATAGATACAGAGAGCTAGTGTTAATCTTTCTGGTATCCCCAAAATGATCATGAAAACGTAACAGAATTCACAGGGGAAAAAAAATATCTGGTGGCAAGGTTTGTATCCTGGAGTTGTGAATCCAACAAACAAATCATTAAGTGCTATTTTTAAAGGAAAAAAAAAAATAATAAAAAAAAGAGTTCTCCCTACAGTAGAGAGATCACTGTAGTGTGACAGTAGTGTCAGAGTGCGCCGCTTGCTCCAGGGCATTGCCATCTGCAACAGCACAACATTTTGTCTCCGGTAAATAAACACATCTGCCTTTGCCAGTGTCCTCCCCACTGTGCTGCCCATCTGGAGCAGGTGAGCTGGAAGACAGGCGTGGGCTCAGGAAGGAGGGGAGATGCAGGGAGGATCAGGCCTCAAGGGACACGGCACAGAGGAAGACAACAGCACCGCATCAATACCACATCCTGCTGGCCAAGTTCACCCCAAAGCATGTGAGATTACTCCTGCTAGTGGTGCTTGAAATCCTACATAAGAGACTGCTACCTCTGCTGAAGCAGGCAGGACATTCAGAACCAGCCTCACCTATACTATCTGTGCAGGACAAGTGCCCTTGAGACAAGTCACCATACAGCCAACAGCCACCTGGGAGAGGCACCTAGCAGCATTACTTCTTCACACCAACCTTGCAAACCAGACAGTTTTACAAAACACACACACAGCCCTTCCAAATCACAGCAGAGCTGAAGAAGGCAGCACCAGTGCTAGCCATCACCTACCAACCACACAGCTGGTTCAAGTACAAGAGTAGCAGCGTTTCACACATGAGACTGCACTGAGTCCTTCCACCAACTCACTCTACATTTAACAGCTTGAAAACTTGCTACCTTTGGCTGTCATCCATGTCAGGAATGAGAACAAGGATCTCAGGCTGTTCCTGCAGATGAGTTCTTGGAGGGTCTGGGCCTCATGCCACACGTGTAATTCTCAACAGCGCAGCTGTGATGTCAATACCTCAACAGCCTTTACGCCTGTGCAGTATCCTGCTACAACAGCAGCATCCCTTAACCCAGACCCTAACCCTAACAGAGCTGAACAACTTAATTCTCAACATCCTATTTCTTCTTGTTTTCTTTCATATAGCATGTTGAGAAGGATGCCAATGATGTGCCTCCTAACCCGGGCCCTTTAGAAGTCCATTTGTCCCTTTGTTACATCTTTCCATGAGAAAAATCAGTAATTGCAGTTTAGTAACCAGAAAACACAGCTCCAACTTGGATTTGATATTTACCAAAAACCTTAAGTTGCTGTTTACAAAAGGGACTTGTTTTGCTAAGTACATGAAACAGCTTTACTCTATTAAATCATTTTCCAAGAAGATTAAACGGATTCAGTGCATTTGCATGACAACTGACAACCTTATCTGGATGTTAAAGAGGCTTAATTCCCTTAGCTGTCTGCAGTGTTCATGAAAAAATGTTTATTTGGCCCAAGGCTGGAATTTTAAGGCTGCAGTTGTATTAGTTATTGATAAGTGATAAGTTTTTTAAATAAGCAAATCAGGTTGTACTTTAATAAAACATTCGTTCAGGAAAGTGAATTCATCACTAAAGATAGAGTCTGAAAAAAGGTGGTGCCTTCTATTATTTGAAAATGGGAATATTCCCCTGTAAGCCTTTGCCAAACTCTGTGCACTGTTACTCACTCGGCTCCGCAGGTAGTCAGCCAGGTTTCGGCGTGTGAAGTTTGCAGCTGCAGTAGGAGACAATTCATAACCTGGAGAAAAAACATGTGTGTTTGATAACAGTGCAAAACCATCTTCATGCTTCACTTCCTGACTCTCCATCCCTACTCTGAAATAACAAGATATTCTTGAATAATAAAATCACAGAGTTGTAGGGGTTGGAAGGGACCTCGAGAGATCATGGGGTCCAACCCCCCTGCCAAAGCAGCTCCCCAGCTCATACTGCACAGGTCGGTGTCCAGATGGGTCTTGAATCTCTCCAGAGAAGGAGACTCCACACCCCCTGGGCAGCCTGTCCCAGGGCTCCCTCACCCTCACTGGGGAAAAGTTCCTCCCCATGTTGGTATGTTGTGCCATCTGTCAATTCCAGTTTAATCTGGAAGCTACAAGGGTAGAAAGGGTCCTCAAAATCCAGGTGGTTCATACCTGTACACACCATGAGAATACAGCTTCAAAAAATTAAAATACTATGGGCGTGTAGCCCAAATTTTTCAGGCAGGTGTATCAGGAAAACTGTGATGTTGTCATGTCATAATAAGAGAAAAAAACTATTACTGTGTCACTTATATTATAAATAGGTTGGTTAGGATTTGGATAAACCTCTTGCTTTATAGTAAATAATCCAATCTCCATTTCTTCGTCCTTCCCTCACCAGCACCTTTGCTTGCCACTAAAAAAGCACCAATCCTTGAAGCCAGGGAAGCTTTGAGAACAGCACTTTCCATCAACATTCACCTGTGAGCTCCACCCATCATTAACTCCACTTCCAAACCCTCAGGCACTGCCCTCTTCCACTCACCATTTCTCATTTTGTAGAGCTGAACGTTCTTCTGGATGTATTCTGCAAACTGCACGGTGTCTCCAGCCTCCCCAACGCACAGGAGCAAGATCTTTTCACTCATCTTAAACATTTTGTCATGGTCTAGGCAAAGAAAAAGAACATGAAGAGCCATGGTCATGAGACAGAATTAGTTTGCTGCTACCATAACACATGAATTCTTGCAGAAGAAAGAAAAGGATTCAGAACATTATGCCCTGGAGCACTAACAATGAGCAAATCCTGATGTCCAGCTTCTCACAGGACACAAGACTTCTTAAACAGCTAAAGAGAAGCAAAGCTGAAACACAGAGGCCTTCAGGAAGGGAAGCATTTCAGAAATGCATTTCTATGTAAGAGAGACCACAAAGACTAAAGCTCCCCACAGAATACTGTGTTTAGACAAAGTTTAACACTACATGTGGTGTTTCCTGGGCTCAGGAATAAGCAGCTCCTTTAGTACAAAGCTGAAATACCAACACCTTGAGCAAAAGCAATCTTAGGAAATCCAGAACCAAATTCCATGTGGGATGAACCCTTCTTCCTGATGTGCCTTGAAAATGACAATTTAGGGGCACAAAATCTTCTTCAAAACCAAGTTTTTGCTTGTCATTATGATTTATTATCAGTACTTAATTTTATTTTAAGACAGCCCACTGATATACAGGGGAATTAAAGAACAGTGAGCTATACTTTTAATCACAATTGCAGTTTTAAAAAACTTTTCTGTGCATATTTGAGGGAGTCCATGCTGTGAGGATGGCAACACTGAAGGCAGGCCTGTGCTCATGCTAAAGCTGTGGTCTCCTCTCATTAAAGCAGACCAGCACTCAGGTATCTGGGAGGAAAACAACGAGCTGCTCTCAGTGTGAAGGGAAGATGACCTCTCTATACTGAAGGGAGGTCTATGGAACAACATTTCATCTCCACCTCTGCACTTTCAGTTTACTAAATGCTGCTGAATAATCTCTCTGCTGCAAAACAGGTATGACATATCACAATCCTCTCAGAGGATTTCAGGAGTTACTGAGGTACCCAACATCTGCACAGAAGCCGCAGGACTTAAGAGCTCAATTTAAGATGGGCCCTTGCAGTCGATTTACAAATTAAAGCAAGAATTAGTAAACACCAATACTCTAAACAAACACCTGAAATTTGTTCCCCCCTCCCTTCCAAGATGAATAAATCTTAAATTCTATTTTCCTTCAATATTACCAACAAACTGACTTGGCACAAACTTACAAGAGATTGTTTAAAGTGATTAGATTTGTAGTTTGTAGGTGCCACCACCTTTCACAGCCCTCTTTTTAACACTACACCAGTTGACTTGTACAGACCTGAAGGGAAATATTTTTTAGGTAAAGCACTGCTAGCTATAACTCTCGTGTTTAACAAACTACAGCCTTTTTTTTTTTTAAAAAAAAAAAGACTTTCTAAACCATGGTATTTCAATTAAGATCACTACACCTAGTAAATAAGCCTCAGCCTAGGCAGAAAAACTCAGTTTGCAGAATTTCAAAGGCTGGATAATTCCCCATATGGTTTACCACAAAGAAACCAAAAATATACAAGCATTTGGCTCATATGCCTCATGCCACAAATTTCCCTGATGCTTTTCCTTCCCTTTTTCCCAAGAGTTACTTATCACCAGTGAATCTGACACAACCAAGTATTTCATCTCACCCACTGTCATCCCTGTGCAGCTTTTTTAAGACACCGATACTGCAGCACAGAGCAAGGTTTAACAAGTAACTGCTTCCCTGGAGGGGTAAGTTAACAGGACTGCCCAACACAGTGCCATCATATTGGCTCAGGCTTGGAAACTACTCTGAGCAAGCTGCCATTTGAGACCTATGCTCACCATGAGGGACAGGGAGCAACCAGCAGTCCCTACAACAAATAAAACCTGAACTGAATCACAGAACACTTTGGGCTGGAAAGGACCTCAAAGATATCTAGTTCCAATCCCCTGCCATGGGCAGGGGCACCCTTGCTAGATCAGGGTGCTCAAGGCTCTGTCTAACCTGGCCTTGAATGCTCCCAGGGATGGGTTTCCACAACCTCTCTGCGCACCCTGTACCAGGGTCTCCCCACCCTCAGAGTGAAGAATTTACTCCTAACACCTAACCTAACCCTGTCCTCATTCAACTTGAGGCCAGTAAGGGTGACAGAACACTGGTACTGGCTGCCCAGGGGAGGTTGTGGCGTCTCCTTCTCTGCAGATATTCAAGATCCGTCTGGACACCTATCTGTGCAACCTGTCCTAGGGACCCTGCTCTGGCAGGGGGTTGGACCCGATGATCTCTGGAGGTCCCTTCCAACCCCTACAGCTCTGTGATCACCCCTTGTCCTGTCACCGCACCCCTTGGTGAACAGCCCCTCTCCCACTTTCCTGCAGGCCCCTTGAGGTATCGGCAGGCCGCCATTAGGCCACCCCGGGGCCTTCCCTTCTCTGGGATGAGCCAGCCCCGCTCCCGCAGCCCGGCTTCAACCACCCGCAGCTCTCCTTTCCCCTCCGCCCCTACCTGCCTCTTCCACACGCCCTTCCTCAGCGCTGCCTCACCACATACAGGGAGCTCATCCCTAACCCCCGGCTCACGACTGGAGCCCAAGGGCTCCCCGCCGGGCCGGGCCTGGCCCGGGCAGAGCAGAGCGTCCGGCCGGCACAGGCTGACGGGGCCCCCCGGGCCGGAGCCGCCAGCGCCGCGCAGGCCTCGCCTCTCACCGTGCTTCATCTGGACGATGCTGGTGGCCGCCACCGTGTCTGCGGCCACCAGGACGTAGTCAGGCCCCTGGATGCCGATGAGGTACTCCATGGCCGGCCGCGCTCCGCCGTCCCCTCAGGCCGCGCCGTGACACAGCGAAGCGCCGACACCGCCTCCCAGCCGGTCCCGCGCAAGCGCCGGCGCGTAGCGATGACGCCAGCACCGGCGCTCGCGAAAACCGCCCATCCCGGGGGAGCGGTCACGGGGCGGCAGCGGGACCAGGACCGGGACCGGCCCCGCCGTGGGGACGGGGAACGGAGCTCCGCGCCGGGCTGGCCCGCTCCGCTCCGTGCGGCCGGGGCTGCGCCCGTGCTCCGGGGGCGCTGGGCGGGTGGGCTTGGGACAAGACCCCGTGAGTGTGGGTCACGGGCGCCGTTCCCCACCGGGCACCGAGCGCGCCGCCGCGGTCACAGCCCGCACCCCGCGCTTCGGGCTGGAACCGAACCGCCTTGGTGTCGGCTGGGCCGGAGGCGGGCTGCCAGCCAAGCCCCACCCCGGTCCCGGGGGAGGGACCCGTAAACCCGGCTCGTGTTCCGTAGGCGCAGCTCCGCCGGGTGCGGACCGGGTCACAGGGTCACCAGGTTGGGAAAGACCTTTGATCATCGAGCCCAACCATCCCCGTCCTCTACTAACCCACAGCCCTGAGCACCTCATCTCCCCACCTGTTAAACACACCCAGGGCTGGTGACCCAACCCCCTCCCTGGGCAGCCTGTGCCAGTGCCCCATAACCCTTTTGGGGAAGAACTTTTCCCTCACATCTGATCTGACCCTGCCCTGGCACAGCTTGAGCCCATCCCCCTCATCCCATCACCTGTCGCTTGGGTGAAGAGACCGTTGCCCACCTCTCTGCATGGTCCCACGGAACTGAACTGTGAAGAAGCAGTGAGATCCTTCCAGGAGCCATGGCAGGATGTATGTGCTCCCCATCTCCCTGTGTCGGAAAGGGCTGGCAGTCCCAGCTGCCTGCAGAGCCCCTGTTCCACAGACCGACACGCAAGCTGTGAATGAGGTTGTTTAGTTGAGCAGAAGAAAGGCCCCAAGGAGGAAACTCCATAGTAAGCCCCAGCCCAACTCACCTACCGAACCAGTAAAGGGTTGGCTTTGTCCGTGCCAGCAACCAAAGGAAAACCACGGGTGTGCCTGTGGATTTTTCTATCTGTTGTTGACTTCAGAGCTCCTCCACGAGTGCCTGGATGGTGTCTGATCACCTCGTGGGTTCAGGCAGCTACCAGTCACCATAACGCGGTTCTCAGCTCTTCCCTTCTCCCCCCACTCTCCATCTACTTGAATTTCTCCAGCTAAAAGTCCTGTCTTAGGTGGCTGTGCAGCCCCTGGGAGCTTCCAGGTGAGGCTGTAATGTAGGTAATTAATAACAAGAGCACCAAAACAGACCCTCTAATTGCCTGGACATTGTGTAACTGCAGGCGCCATCCCAACGAGGAGAGTAACTCCAACTGGCACTTGGTTTATTGATTAGACTCAGCCCTTGCCTTGAGCCCCATCTTATACACTCTCTAAGCGCGGCTCTACAAAGAGCCCAGCCTCACGTTAATGAAAGGGGCCACTGAAGCATTGACCCCCCCCCACCCCACCCCCCTTCTCCAGGCAGTTGCTATAAAGGAGACAGCCCCAGGAAATAAAACTCTGGGTGCTACAGCACATGGCGAACGCCCAACTGCGCCTACACCGAGGACGTCGCTGTGTAATTACAAGAACTGGGCACAACCTTTGTGTGCTTTAAAAAATACCAAACATGCCAAAAAGCAACAGCAAACTGTCTTCAGGAAACAGTATAAATGAGTGCAAGCAGCAAATTCACCATTTTGACTGTTTTCCAATTGCCTGTAGCTACACTTGTTAAATTGAGTGCTGCGTGCATAAATCAACCCAGGATGTTTTCTCCTACCTCGCACTGGCCAAGCTCTGTGCCAGTGCCTGAGTTTTTCCTGTGTGGATCCCACCTGAAGTTTCAAACCCTGTTTTTTCCCCTATAGATCTCAGTGTGTACCATACACGTATGTACAACCAGCCCATCGAATTCGGCAGCCACCTTTTTTCGAGACCTTCTTAAGGTTAATGAAAAATCAACACAAATACTGGCCTGGCTGATTTTTATTGGGCCCTAGGGTACAATTAAATGTTAAGGTTGTTACTGAATTTTCTTGACAGATTGAATTTCCCTGTTCAGGAAGCACATGTGCATCCAGTACACACCTATGTCTCTTCCTGGGGTGAAGCTGCTTCCCACATGATTGCATCAGAAGGACAGCAAGCCATCTCTGGCTAGCAGAAATCAGGGAATAATTTCCACCATTAAAGGGAAATGGTCCATGCTTTGGGATGTCTTAAAATTGAATGTGCCTTCACCTATTTTATTGTCAAGACATATTGGCCCTGTGTGTGGTATGTAACCTCAGTGGGGGTTATTCCAAGTATAACAGCTGTGAATAGCCCAGGGATGCTAAGCAACCCATGTGAAACTCCTGTATACACTGAGATACAGGATACACCATGTACAGTTTCCAGGATCCTGCACCAAATGTATCCAAAGAGATATCCAAAGGCTCTGTGGTCCTCTGAGTATCTTTTCTCACTCAGTCCAGATAAATTACGGAGCTGAAGAATCCCAGTGCAAAGCAGGAATGGGAGAACGGGGAGTGAGAGGCTGTGATGGAGACGGGAGCTCGCCCTCCCATCCTCCCGTCACAGCTTCTAGCATGTAAAGCATGCTCTAGCTGAAACTGTGACATCTTCTTAAAGAGGAAGGTTGGTCCTGTAAGAAGGCCTGGAATTGGAAAAAAAAAGCTCACCCACAGAAGGAGGAAGCAGCTTTGAGCCTAGTGTGTGCCTTGCCCTAACTCGGTGGGAAGGTGCATTGCAACAGAGGAAACACGGCAGGGACGGACTGGTTGGGAGAGGAGGAATGGGAGGGCTAGCAAGTAGATGGAAAAGCTGTCAAGGATGAATAGCTGTCATGTTTTCTATACAAAGGCAATAAAATGATCCAGGCTAGTAAAAAGGAGTCCTGAGTACAGCCCATGAATATAAATCCACGGCCGCTGGAGCTCTCTGGGCTGACACCAGCTGTGGATCCAGCCTGGGCAGTAATTGCTCATCTCCAGCGATGTAGGCTGACCGGCTCTTCCTAAGGTGAGGTTGTGCTTGCATAGGAAACATCACAGTCTCTTTGCTAGGTGCTGCTTGCTCCGGATGAGAGCCCTGAGCTGAGCAGGAGATGCAGACAAGTCATTACATCACCAGTCGGAAAACAAGTGCCTGTGAAGACATAATAAGCTGGCTTTGCAAATCTTCCAGCATTTCTTCTTCTCCCCCACTGTTTTATTACCCCTTCTCACGTCGCCTGTGAGATATTGCAGGTGTTGTTTTTACCTTTGTGCAAGCTGCGTGCTTTTACCTGCTCAGCCCCTCAGCTACCTGGCTTACACTGAGCACGATTGCTCTCTGATGGTGTGTGGTTCTCCTGTTAATGCTTCACAGACTTCCTGCGCTCCTGACATTTGTAAAGAGCGATGTGCTTTGCTTTGCTCCCCACAGGGCCCCCCCCCAAGGTCTGCGTACACCCAGGGGCACAGGGATGGTGTGAATTCACACGCAGCACAGACACGGCTCTGCCATAGACAGAAGATCTGATGTGCAGAGAAGGTGGGAGATGTTTGTGGTCACTTGGCTGGGAACAAACGCTCTGCTTGCTGAGCTCCTGGGCTGCTGGCTAATTGCTTGGAGACTGGCATCCATCCCTCTTCCACCTGTTCTAAGAGCAGAGCAGAGGGACACATTTAAGGGACACAGTGCCCTAAATGTGCCAGGGGAGGAGGAGAACTCTGCAGGTTCTATCTCTGTCCCCCAGCCTGGCTATCCCAAGTTCCCATTCCCCTTCCAGAAGAGCGATGCTGAGCCCTCCCAGGTGCATTGGTGCTAAACCAAAGCAGAGCAGCGCTGGCCTGAAATGCCTGGGCTCAGCTTTCCTCTCTATACCCCGCTCACAAGGCAGCCCAGCAGGCGTGGGGCTGCAGTATGATGCATAGCTGCAGTATGGGTTGTATTTTTCATTCCAGGGGTTGCTTGATGGGTGTTTGCAGTTGATTTTGCCCTTTGCTATCATCTGTCTCAATATGGTATTAGTAAAGGCGATGTTACCGTTACTGTAATGCCTAGACAAGGTTTCCTGCTAGGAGCTCACTGCTTTACAGGGAAGAGAAGGATCCTCATGTTCCTGCTATTTCAGGTGCAGGAAATGAAGGCACGGAGAGGAGAAGAGATTTAGTGGAGATCACGGGGCAGGTTAGCGAACTGGATGGGAATAGAAATGTCTTGATTCACTGAGCTCCTCTCTGGCTGCTGAAGCGTGCCATTTGGATCATGCAACCCGGGAATGAACTCTGCTGGGCTTACATGGAGCTTTGCTCTTAATCTCTCCGTCTGGGCTCCACAGAGCTCTTCAAGCTGACTTTCTCTGGACTTAAACACGGTGTATTTAAACCAATTCTCCTTAGGGGTGGGCAGGGACAAACCTTGCATTGTTCCTCCAGTGCCCAGGCCGGTGGGCAGCCCCCAGTGTCAGCCTGTTCCTGCCTCTGTCCTCCCCACCGAGATGCCACTGGAAAACAACATTTGCTCAAGTTGCAGCTAGCAAAAGTTGTAGAGGTTTTTTCATGTTTGTTCGGACAGATCTGTGTTTAAACACTACCTGGACAGAGGGGTTTTGTCAGTGGCATTTAAATCATGAGCCTGGCTCTCCTGGGATGCAGAGCGTGTGGTTAGCATCTCCCTGCCGGGCTGCTTTGAGGCGTGCAGCAACTGTGCCACAGAGGGATCTCTCTGAGGCCCTGCTCACACCTCCTGCAGTTTCCCAGCCAGAGGTCGGTGTGGAAGGACTGCATCCTCCCTGCCCACTGCCAGCAAAACTCCTTCCTAAGCATCCTCATTCTTGCCAGGCTTGTTGGGAAGTGGCAGTGTCGGTCCTGTGGGCTCGGCATCCTGCAGCAGCCCCATGCTGCTCTGCTTCCCTGCTTCCACATCCGTGTTTACCCTCCACCCGTGATGGCAAAAATGGGGCATCCATTGGAGTGTGCAGGTGAAAATGGATTGTAACCTGCTGGCTGCCCTGTCAATAGAGCTGATTAGCGCTTGGATGTGTCTCTGAGGATTGATCTTGCAGGTGAGAACGTTTCCAAGACCAGCTGAGGCTCAGCTTTGCAGTGGGATGCTCCTTCCTGAGCAGCTCTGCAGTAGCTATTGTCTCCCAGCGGTGGGCAAGAGGACATTCCCCACAAACAGCCAGGATGGAAATGGACAGGGAGCATTATTTCCCAGTTTCCCCATTTCTGGAGCCTCCCCAGCAGTGCAGAGCATCAAAGAGCTGCTTCCCACTGCGTGGATGTTTGGTTCCCTCTCACAGTTTGATTTCCTGCTCAAACCTCCTGGGTGAGGCAGGGAAGCAACAGGCACCGCAGGCTAACACTGGGAAAGGTCATGATGCAAAACCAGGTTGGGGATCCCAAAATGATGCCCAGCTTTGAGTGGCGTGTGACCCAGAACAGTACAGTGCTGCGGGATCACAGCAGGACAGCCCATTTCTTCAACATTGCTAATCACAGACTGGTTTGGGTTGGAAGGGACCTTAAAGATCATCTAATTCCAACCGCCTGGCATGGGCAGGTACACCCTCCACCAGCCCAGGTTGCCCAAAGCCCCATCCAGCCTGGCCTTGAACACTGCTAGGGATCTAGGGGCAGCCACAGCTTCTCTGGGCAGCCTGTGCCAGGACCTCCCCACCCTCACAGGGAAGAATTTCATCTTTATATTTAATCTAAATCTTCATAAAATCAATCTATAAGCTGCTTCAGGCCACTGGATACACTTGATTTTTTTGGAAGGTTTTCCCACTAAGGAGGAACAAAGCAAGAAATCAAAGTGTTTGACAAAGCAACCAGTTTTCCCTGGTTCATAGACAGCAACTTGTAGCCAGAGCTCCCTCCTGGCTCCTCAAGCTCCATCCTCCTGTTTGAATTCCCTCTGGTCACTGAATTATTACTTCTTCTTACTATTTCCTGTGCTTGAAAAGTGGGGAAAGCGTGCTCATCAAATTATCATCGTGCTCATTTGGTTAATTACCCATTTAGTTACTTATTCAGTTCATTACAAAGATGCTGGCCACTGTCAGACTGGAGGAAACTCAGAGAGGCAGGCACTTAGGAGACAGGATATAGGTCGGAATAGGCCATTGCTCCAGCCCAGCGAACAGTGATTTAGATCCCTTCTGTCCTGCTACGTCACTTCTGTGCACAGTTTGTCCTGGATTTTAAAAAAACCCAACCCAACAAAGAAATGAAGAAAGCCTTCTGCTTGTTAGAATCCATTCAGGTTGAATCCAAAGCTCTGCAGAGAGAAGATCAAGCCACCTATTTTAGGGCTCTCTTTTTTTTTTGTGGTTGAGAAAGATGTGCTGCTCCACAGGTCATAAGATGCCTGTAATTATGACCCTGAATAGATAGAAATGCTGCTTCTTGAGACAAATTCTCCCTGACAGTTTTTACAGTACGTTCGTTCAGAGCAAAATGCCCTGTCCCCTGTCACCCGGATTGAAATTATTAAGGAAGACAGACATTTCACTGACAACTCTAGCCTCGGGGGGGAAAATATTCCTTCTGTTCCCCTCTGAAGGTCAGAGCTCACATAATGCAAAGCACTTAGAACACGTGTGTACACATGCTCACACACATGCGGGATGAAAGTTGCTCTTTGGTGGAGCTCTGCATGGATTTTATGGCACAGAGGAACCCACTTCGCCCCTGCCTCCAAGAATTTCAGCCCAGATTTTTATGTTCTAATTGTCTTGTTTAAAAACCCTCTTTCTCCTCCATGTGTAAAGCCCATCAGTAGATGGTCGTGTGTGTGTGCATGTGCCTAGTACTGATGAGATCCATCCCTGGACACAGCACATCAGTCGCTGGCAATTCCTCTGACCGTCTGGAATCTGCAGGAAAGTCTCACTTCCCTGGCATCTCTTTATTCTTTCAAAATATTTCCTGCCTTCTTTTCCTTACCCATTTGCAACTTGTATGTCCCACTTAGCACTTAAGCTGCGCTGCCAGCTGTGGCTTGGCCCAGTTTGTCACACAGAAGCGTCCCCGCGCTGGGGATGCTCAGGTCCTCTCTGTAGGAGCACCAGTTCCTGCCTGTTCCAGAGCCTTTTCATGCTGGAGGAAAGGCAAAGCCTGGCCTTTTGGTGCATCTACAGACCCGGCTCGATGTGTTAATACAGAGGTACGCTGCTGCATATGAGCTGTCATTCACCATGCCTTGCCTGTGGATCACGGGGATCGCTTAATCTAGGGCTGAAAATTGGACTCGAGCCAAGGTGACTGGAGGTGGGAAACCAGGCTGTGGCTCATTAACCTCTTCCCGTTGCGCAAGGAGAAGCAGGGGCTCCGACTTCCCCATCTTTCCAGCAATTCGGCATGTACCAGGCTCACTCCCAGTCCCTGCTGACCCCATATGTGGCTTGAGGTCACCTGCGCTGAGTTTCTCTGGCTGGACTCAGCTCCCAAGCACTGACCCAGCTTTTTCAGCCTGTCTTAGAAAGGTTTTCTCCATCGGGGTGTTAAGGGACAGCTGGTTTGCAGCCCCCCTCCCAACATCCCAAACCAGAGTCCTCCCAAGGTGCTGCCCCACACCCAACTCCAGAAGCCACGAGTTTTATGTCACTGTCTGCCCGGGGCCCTGAGGGGACCCCAACTGCACAGACCAGCCTGTTTCTTTGGTGATGTGTGTCCAGTCGCTAGTCGTCCACTGGCATCAGTGGCAGGACTGGAAACAGAGCTGAGAAGCCTTTGTTCCATAGTTACTCCCAGAAAAAGGGTGGAAAACCCAAGTCCTGCTCTGTACTGCCTGCTCTGACTATCCCGTCCTGCTGGGCTCTCACTGGGTGGGGATGCAGCCTGGTATGGCTCTCATCTCCCCATCCTTGCTCTGTCCATCCCCTCCAGAAGCTTTGGAGGAGCTCTCAGTGACACCAGCGCCTGACAATCCCCTCTCCCCGTGGGTTTTTGTGACGCCCCAAGCAGCGTGGAGATGCAGGGGTGCAAGGAGAACACAACCCTCCTCCCCCAGGCGCAGCACAGGGAAGCTGAGCTCCCCCAAAGCTGCTGTGCAGGAGCCACAGAGGGGACCAAGAAGGGTGCTCGAAGCTCTTCCCTTGCAAAGACAGGGCTGGGAGCAGGAGGGTGAGGAGCTGAGCAGGGAAAGCGGAGGGCTGAGCAGGCAGCAGAGCTGGGAGCACCCCTGGAGCAGAGGAGGGAAGGGGATCGCTCTGGCAGCCGCTCTCCTGCCCCAGCAAAGCAGCCCATCTCCCCCAGTGCTCTTCCCATGGGGACACTGGCTCCTGCACAGCATCATCCCTCAGAGCCAGGAGAATCTTAAAACTTTCCTTTCTTCTTTCTCTCACTCCCTCCTTTTCTAAGTTTAATTCTGAACAGCCGGCTGCGTTCAGCCTGACTGGTTTGTTATGGCTTATAATTTGTGTTAGGATTAATTAACTAATTACCGACAAATGTCCGTTGGCAAGATTCTGCTTCTGCTTGTCAACTTGAAGTATTTAATTATTTTAATCATTTACTTTCATCTTCAGAATTTATGCTCTTCCAAGAGCGTTTCTAGGCATCTTTTAATTATTATTCTGATTTTTTTTTTTTTTCAGAGGGGTGGTGAGCTGGGGGGAGTGGGGTGGGGGATGGTCTAATTCCTCATTAACTATTTCAGTGAGGTAACTTCCTTGGAAACTCACCCTGGGTTTTCAAAGGCTGGTGTAGAGAAGGGACAGCGTGAACTGAAGGTTGTGTGTGGATGCTCAGAGAGAGCTGGGCTGGGCTTTCACTTCCCAACAAGAGTCCTTTCCCAAAAGGATTTCATGGATCCAGGCTTGGGGATCCCTCTGTGCCTGTTCCCCTGTCTCAGGGCTCAAGCAGGCATTGATTTACATGATGCTTCTCCCCAGGAATAACTCCCTGATTCCAGGAATAACCCCCTGACACCCCGTTAGGCACGGAAGAGTCTCTGCAGGATCAAAGTCCAGGTGGACTCACAGCCACTGTGGCAGCAAGTAAATAAAACCAGAGAACATGTGAAAACATCCATTTCTATGGAGATTTTATCTTTAGAAAATCATGAATTGCTTAAAATCCACAAACTGAATTCTGCTTTGAGCTTCCCAGGTTGGAAGAGGGAAGGCAGGAGATGAGGACATGGGCAGGTGTAGGAATCCTGGCCCTTGGACCTGCTGCCAGCAGTGGGATGGGCAGGGAACAGGGATGGTGGAAACTTCATTCCTTGTTTTCACAGGAACTTCCACAGAGCTGCCAGCCCTGCCTGAGAGCCCCCTGAATGGAGATGTGCTCAGTAAAACACAGGATCACCAGGTTGGAAAAGACCTTTGAGATCATCCAGTCCAACCATCCCCATCCTCTACTAACCCACATCCCTGAGCACCTCATCCACCTGTCTGTTAAACACACCCAGTGTTGGTGACCCAACCCCCTCCCTGGGCAGCCTATTCCACATCCTGACAATCCTTTTGGGGAAGAACTTTTTCCTAGTGTCTAAAATAATTTCCTAATGTCTAAAACAACGGCCTCCCTTAAGATCCCAAAAATATATTGTCTCAAGCCAACATAGGTGTTTAATTCTCCCTGTCCAAGCCCACCAGCCCTCGCTGATCCTTCTTGGGTCTGATCTCGAGGTCAGGCAGCGTGCTGTGGTGATGTGATTGTTTCCACTTTGCACCCAGTCTCACAGGCAAAGTACCATCATCCCGACCATGGAGCTTCCCTCAGCATGGAGCTGCAACTCAATCCCAACTGCGAGAGACCCCAAGCCTGCACCCCAGAGTTGACCTACGGGACACATCCACTGGGAACCCGGGTCTCCAAGGTGGGTGGGAGAGGATTGGGAGATGAGATGGCAACTCAGCACCTCGCTGTGTCCATGCAGATGCCAGGAACATGGCCTCACGCTCCCAGCTAAGCAGCCAAGGGATCTAATCGCTCTTCTCCCCCCACACGTCAGAGCTGCAGCACTTCTCTAGGATTAAAACATGGGAAGAGAAAGCGTGATAAGCTGATGGAAGAGTGAAACTCGGGGCCTTTGCTGATGCTTTCCAGCAGACTTCTGGGTTGTTTGGGGTTTATTTTCCTTCTTACCAAATTCTTTATGCTGCCAACAAACTAAATTCCAAGGTGCTCACAGAAGTCCTCCTTCGCTGGCCAGCTGCCCGGATGGGTGGCACCCCACGTCATTGAATAGGGGGCACATTCCTTGCTGGCTTCAGGAGGAGTCTCTCCAGTAAACACTAATGAAGGATTCAGCCCCAAGAATAATTCTTCCCCAAAACAAATGAATCCCTTGGACCAGAGCGCTGATGAGAGCGTGCTATTAAAAGGTTTCTTGAGGGTACGCAATTATATTTTTCATAATTAGGGGCAAGGCAGCAGTATTATTACTCCTTATCATATCACTCTAAACTTAATCCAGACTGATCTACGGGAAGGCATCGGGGATGCAGAAGGTGGACCTTTCTTAAGCAAGATGAGTCCATAACATCACCAATTTACTGGGCTGGCATGGGCAGCGAGAGGCCACTGTCCCCTCAGGGTCATCTACTGAAGGCAGTAGGTTTGTCCAAGTAAAGAACAGAGGGGACTGGGAAGGCTGAAGTCCTGGATGCTCTGAGATTTGATGCTTGTGGTTTGGGCCTTCAAACAAACACACACGTGTTCCAGCCTCCAAGGTGACATCCCAGCCCCTTGCCCTGAGACATGCCAGTCCTGGGATGTGAGCTGCGAGGTGAGGGAAGGCTCCCTGGGAGCATAGCCCTGGTGAGGGCTCGTGGAGACACCTCAACAAGATGAGAAAGATTGTCTCTATTAACTTCAGAATCCTGTTAATTAGAAGCCTCTCTGCATTAAAAATTGCTCTGGTGACCAGAGCATGAAGTGGGAGGTAGAGGGGATGGATCACCCCTGGGTTTGTGTGGGGCAGGGGGTCGCTGTACACACTCATGAGCACCTTGGGTGGCACCCCTGCGAGGGACAACAGCAGGTCTGAGACAGAAGAACGGGACCTCCTGGGCTGCTGAATGTTGCTGAGCAGAGACGTGAATTTATGTGACACGGCATCTCATTCCCTTGCTGGCACTGCTAAGTGTCCCAGCATTAAAAACACAGCTGGACCACCAAGGCTGGTCTGGAAGCCAAGCTGAGGCTGTGAGGCATGGCATGGCATGGCAGGAGGACTTTGGAGTGGCAAAGATCTACAGTGGGACCTTGGGAGACAGAAAACGTGACCAAAGCCCCAGGAGAGCAGGGCTGGAAATGCAGGGAGAGCCTACAGATGGGGAAACTGAGGCATGGGGGTGGGGCACAGGGGAAGGCACCGCAAACACCTTCTGCATCCCCCAGCTACTGGGCCGTGCTGTAGGCACCCCTTCACCCTGAAACCAGCCCTACAGAGTGTGTGGGGGCTTGCAGGGCTCTGGAGCATCCCCCACTCACTCCCAGCAGCAGGGGAACAGCTCTGGGGTCACCGGGGTGCGGGAGCTGGGTCTGGGTATGCACAGGTCCTTGTGGGAAGGAGAGCCTCGTCCTATTGAAGGCTGATAGAATGAACTTCAGTTTATGCCCCAGGCGGTTTTTTACAGCTCAGCTATTCCATTTAGGGTTTGGGAGCCAGTGGAAGGAAGCTCGGATCGCTTCACTGACCAGCCATAACATCCAGCCAGTACATTAACTGCCCTGCTGCCCTGATCTGATGTGGTTTTACAGACAATAGCTACTGGCTATTTAGGCAATGTATAAATTAACATATTCTGCACAAACTGGGAGCATATTTAAATTAAAGGAGAGTGCCCTTTAT
Organism: Laterallus jamaicensis coturniculus; assembly: GCA_022605575.1. Taxonomy (NCBI): domain Eukaryota; kingdom Metazoa; phylum Chordata; class Aves; order Gruiformes; family Rallidae; genus Laterallus; species Laterallus jamaicensis. Next base: position 4,886,411 of record JAKCOX010000028.1, read on the forward strand.
TTGTCAATCATTCAACATCCACATTTTCACATTCCTTTAAAAAGACAATTCCAGCCTCCTCAGTCCTTTCTCAAACTGTTCGTCTTCACGAGGGGAAAAATGTTGTTTGATTGCTCAAGTGTTTCTATGACCCCTTCCCCTGCCTCTCACCTTTTAATTAAAACAATCCCAATCTGCTCTCCTGGAATTTCTTTCCCAGTTCAGCTCAGTAACTTGTGACCTTCGACTCAGAGCACCTTCATTTCTGACCAGGCTGGAGTCTGCCTGGCATGCAGGGGTCAGAGATGCTGAGATAAAGAAGTCACCTCGAGAATGAGCCACTAGAATACGGGTGAGCAGCAGCATTCGGGTCACCTGAGCTGTGTGTTGTGCAGGGGAGATCACCAGGGCTGTTGCCACAACGAGCTTCATCCATTGCTATCCCTATGTTGATGCCTGATGCTATGGAAAAGCAAGAAACAGGCATTGAAGTAATGAGTTGGACAAGATGGTACTCAAAGGGGGAGGAAAAACCCAACCTGAGCCATACTTTGAAGCAGCCTGAGGTCGCTCATCTCTACCGATGCTGGTGCAAGAGCCAGAGAGGAGTTTCTCAGTTTGTATTCCCAAGGATCTTGGGGTTTCTTGGAGCTCCACGGCTCTGCCAGTGGATTGTGACAGCTCAGCACGTTCTCAAAGGGCTTTACTCTTGGCAACAACTGTCAAGAATAAGGCACCTTATTTCCCTGCTAGGTGACCTGATCAGGCAACAGTGAGCTGTCCAACAGCAGGACAATGCTGTTTGGATATTCAAACTCCATCACATTTTCTTTTCTACAGGAAAACCGTGAAACAGCCGATGTCCCAAACCCTTCCTGACAGCCACATCCCCGCTTGTGCCCATCTTCATGCCACCGTGCTGACAGGAGCCCGGACACACTGCAGAGAGATGCCCATTTGGCAAAGCTCTCCCTGTCTGCCCGTTAGCCAGACACCGACACCTCACTCATCCCCAGCCAACTGGGGCCAGGGTGTTTGCTTAAGACCCAAATCAGCATCGATTGGGGGCTGTCAGTCACTCTCCTGGAACAAAGCACTGGGGATGCGTTGGGGTTTGGGAGGGGGGGACAGGACAGTAATGGACACACGCTCCAATGAGCTTGCAGCCATTTCCCTGCGTGCCCCTAGGCTGGAATTCTTCTTTTTGTATCTTTATTTAGAAAATAAACATTTTGTTCATTAAGAAGCTGTGTTTAAGGCGCTGAAATGGAGCTTTCTTAAGCAGGAGGGACCTTTCTCGTAACCCTCTGCAGCCGGGCAGCGTTGGAGGGGTTTTGTAAAACCCAGCTTGGTGCTGAGCTCCATGCACGGGGCAGCCCTGAGCTTGGCTGGGATGGGAGGAAGAGGAGGGAAGAGAGCTGCTCTGGCTTTCTGGGGTGCCCAGGCAGCAGTGAGATGTGCCGTCCAGCAGCGTGGTGTGTCGTAGGACCTGTCTATCAATAACGTGCCTGAGAGGTGTGAATGCTGCGGTGTACAGGAGGCTCCGAGTTGGTAACAACACGCCGAGGGCAAACTGCTCTGACTGCCCTCAAAATGGAGCTGCTTCCTCTCTGCTCCACTCCCCTCCTCCTCCCACCTGCCTTTCATTTCTCCTCATGCATGGAAGGTATTAATTACCCAGTTTGCTTTAATGGCTCGCAGGAAGTGCCCTGAAGCGATCCCGGTGCGGAGCAGGCTTTGCCCGGTGCAGCTCCGCGGCGTGCATAGGCCCCAGGGCTGCCAGCCGAGGAAGAGGAGCGTGGCGCGAATCCATGGGGGCACGAGGTGTTTCCGGTGGCCCTGTGGAAGGGACCCCATTTTTCTGAGCCCTCTCAGCAGCTCTCTTTTTATCTCTGGTGTCCAGCTAAAGCAGCTTCTCTGCCCTCAGGGTGGCTGCATGGGGTTTCGGTAACCTCTGGGACAGGCAAACCGTGACCTCCCGCCTCCCCATAATAAGCACCGCTGCTCGCTCCCACTCACTGAGGATATTTGCTGCCGCCAAGCTGTGCCGAGCCTGACTGAGCCATGCCTAACCTTGCTGAACTGTGCCTAACCTTGTTAACCTGCCGCAGGGAGGGCAGGGGTAACTCACCCCTTGCTGCGGGAGTGCGGAGGGGACCCGCATCCTGCCTGCATCCCCCCCAGGAAGGACTCTGTCCCACAGCTGAGCTCAGTGCTGGGATCAAGGAGTGTTGTCAAGGAGGGGGCTGGGACTCCCCCTTTCTGTTCCCAGCTCTGTGCCCCAGCTCTCAGAGGAGGAGTTTGGGCACCACGTTCATTCCTGGCGCAGAGGACCAGCACCTCTCCTCCCTCACCATGTCACCAGGCTTCTCCTTCCACCACACTTGTGCCAGCAATTCTGCTAAAGGATCTGGAAAACAAGCAGGTAGAGCAGCAGGGCACAGGGCGGGTTTATCCCCAAAACCTGGGGTGCAGCTCCAGAGCTTCATTTTGGGCTCTGCCTCACTCCCAGCCACTGTTTTCTTTGCACCAGCCTAAACCCAAAGGCAATGCACCCATTGGATCGATCCAGAAACAGCTCCACATGGGGTAGCTCCAGCCCACCTGAGCAGCCAGCTGCAAGCCTCAGGCCTGGGACTTCTAAAACCCTCTTGGCCCCAGGCAGCCCTAGTGCTGAGCTGCTTGGGAAGGTTGGTGACAAAACCCTCTCTGAACATTCCATGGCCAAGGATGAGCCCCTGGGTCAGAGCCCTGGCTCTGCCCTGCTCTTTCCCTGTGTTGCCAGTTCCATCCCAGCTTTAGGCACCGGGAAAAAACGGGCGCCATCCCCCTGCAAAGCCGATTGCCTGGTGCCCACCGGTGTGGGACCTGCCGAGGCAGCAGGGCTGAGCGAGGGGAGCACGGGAATGGAGCAGCGAGGCACGGGAGCAGAAGGGCATTAATCACCTCGCTGTGATTAGGGGCTCACTGAGCACAGGCTGCCTCAGGGCCTTTCTGCTCCTGTACCTCCGAGTGCCCCAGTTTGCCGTGCTCTCAGACAGACGCAGTGCGGGCGTGCGCAGGAGCCCTCAGTCCGGGGAGCGCTGCCTGGTTTGCATTCCCTCCACTGGCTCCAGCTCCTTCCCACCCGCTACGGATTGTGATGGGGGGATCTGTCACCGTGGTGGAAACGGCCATTTCTTAATTGCTTTTAGTGCTTTGCCGCACAGGAGGCCAGTAAAAACTGAGTCTGCCTCCCACGTTGCCCCAGCTCCTGGCTGTAAGTCACCTTCCTTCCCAGGGATGAAAGTTCAACCCAACCCAAGGGACTGGAGCTTTCGGTCCATCCCTCGCAAAGGACTGGGGCGGTGGCAAGGGCAGGCTGGCTGAGGGGTGCCAGAGGTTGAACTCATCAGAGGATGGGCCAGGAGAGCTGAGCTGCTGGAGAGAAGATGGGCAGAAAGCAGGGATGAGGGAGCAAAATTCCCAGGGAAGGGCAACCCAAGCCACAGTGTCCTGGGAACAGCACCCACCTCAGAAAACCAAGTGTCAGAAGATGCAGAGATGCTATTTTTTCCCCCCTCTGCTCTTGAAACACGCAAATTTATTCACATGGAGCCACCCCTTATTGCATGGAGATGGCTGTGCACACACACGTTCCTTTAACTCCGCCGCTCTCCCATCCGTACATAAAACAGCCCAGGGAGCCCAAGTTGATTCATCTGTTTGCCACGGAAGATGGATCAGTTAGCAAATTATTTTATTGACCCGCAGCTCTGCTCAAGGTCATTTGTTTCAGTGGACAAGGCAGCATGCCTGGCATGGCAAACAGGGCTGAGGAGGGAACCTCCATATGCGATCAGCATAGCCAAGCCCCTGGGAAACTGGCCTTGTTGAGAAACCATCGGCGTCACGCTGGACCCCTCACAGCCCGGCTGTGCTCGCTGGATAAGCTCAGCGTTTGGGCTTTAACGCTGCAGCTTTCTCAGCTGTCTTGAGGCTTTTATCCCTGGCTGCTGCTGGGAAAGGAAAATCCCTCCTTCTTCACCCGGAATGTGGTTTGAAATCTTTCTGCTTTGTTCTGAAAGGACAGGGAAAATAATTTCTGATGAGGAAGGGAGGCAATAGAATTAAGTAGCTCAACACTCATACAAACTTAACCTGGGTCTGTGGCCCCAGGGATGAGGGACAGGCACAGAAAACCACACAGAAGAAAAGCTGGGCCCTTTCCAGAGCTGTTGAGCTGCACCTAAAACCAGGCAGGGAATAACCACAGACTCTCATAGAGCCTGGCAGTGCCTGTGGGTTTCTCTGCAGGGAGCAGGTTTTGTGCATGTCCCTGCCACCCCACAGCCTTGTGAGGTCCCACCAATGCACAGGGACCACCAGCTGCCCCAGCACAGTTCCTTGACTCCTGCACTCCACATGTCTACCAGAGCCATCCTCTGCTCTGGAGCATCTCTGCTTTTGGCTGCCCTCTCCGAGCCTCCCATGATCCGGAGCCTTGCTACCCTTCATCGACTTTGCCTCAACATCTATGAATCGATCGCTGCAGGGTTACCAGGGGTTCTGATCGCATTCAGGGGAGATGAGATGTCCATGGTGTATCCTCACACGAACTCCCACCTACCCGCGCCAGGTTCTGCATCTGCTGTTGGAGCAGCTTTTAACCGAAGACATATGGGGCCCGTTAACATGGTTTTGATTGTTTGCAGAGCCTGATCTTAGGAAGAGCTGCCTGATTTTGACTCACAGTTAAAAATCTCAAGCCTGGATACAACCCGGTGCAGAAGCAGAGACTGGAGAGCTGGTGCCAGCTCAGCAACTGGCCATCAGCACGCATGGTCACATCAAGCTCAGGATGCGTTTGAACCTGCAGTGGGCACAGAACAGATTAGTTATAGCAAAGCCATTGGTGTTTCCTTTTGCCTGACTTTTCCCCCTTCCTTTGGTAGGTCTCATCCCACCCGCAGTCTGCTCAGACAGAGGGAGGAATGGGTGGGCTCTGGGGACTCACCACGGCTGATGCTGCTGAGAAGTCCGTGAGCTGTACCTCTGCCCCTCACCTCTGCCTCAAGAAATGGATCTGAAAGGAAAACTGGGCTTGTTCCATCTGTAGCCCCACCTCGGTCTTCATACTTTTTTTCAACTTTACAAATGTGCCAGATTAAGGGGAAAGAAAAGGAAAAAAAAAAAAGAAGGAAAAAAAAAGAGAAAAAACCAAAAAGGGAAAGTAGCACATCCCTTTGTGCAAGGCTTTCTTAAAATCCCTGTTAAGTTCCTGTACATGCTGACAGTTTTACAATTTACATGACAGCTGGCTTGCTTGGAGGAGATCTCTGTTAATTAAAATAACACAAAGGGAAAGAAGTGAAATCGTGTCAGCGGATAATTAATTCGGAGCAGGGCACCAGGCTGCACGCCGATCCCGCTAACAAAACTCTGCAGGAATTCACAGCTCTACAGGGCCTAGCCCTGCTGAGCCTCCCGGAGCCTCACGCTTGCTGCTCGGCCCCTGTCATCTATGCCGGGCTGGACCCCTTCCTGGAAGGACACAGGTCTCTGTGTCGGACCTGCTGTGCCCGGGGTGCAAGGTGCTGCACCCCAGGGAGAGTTGGGATTTGGAGGCACGCTTCCCTGAGGTGAAGGGTGCAGCCCCAGCCTTCCTCGCTGGGGTCCTGCCCCTCCAAATGGGACGTTTTCTGCTCCTGCCCTGTTGCGATGAGCCCACCGACATCCCTCATCCCACACGTGAAGGCTGGGGCAGAGCATTTCATCCCCTCACCAGCTCCGCTGCTCGATGCCGGCGCTTTCCAGGGCTGTGATCAGCCGGCGGGGACCCCGGCCAACGGCCAGCGCAGCCGAGGCCAAATCATTCCCGGCGGCAGCCGGGCGGGTTATCTCCCCTCTCCAGCCCCGCTCAGCCGGGGAGGCCATCAGAAGCCGATCCAGCAGCAGCCACAGCCGCGCTGCTGGAGATGAGCTCTGTCCCTCTTGGCCGAGTGGCAAATCTGCGTTGGGCTGAGCCGTTCCGCTGCCTCTCCATCAGGATGGGATTTATGTGAGAGGCGAGGAGCGGGTGAGCAAGGCGAAGGAGGATGGGCAGAGGGTGCTCCAGTGAGCCATGGGTAGGATTGGGGAGCCTAGGGGGGAGGCAGGGGAGCAGGGAAGGAGCTCCTACATGGACGAACAGGGTTTGGTGGGACCTAGGGAAGTGGGACAAGCCAAACCTTTGGGTGCCGGCTGGGTGTGGGCTGTGCCATCCCAGTGCCGACGGTGGCACCTTGCCGTGCCACGATGCTCTCTGGCTGGGACAGTGGCTGCAGCCAGCACCCTCCACAAAACCAGGCACTCTGCAGCTCGCAGTTAAAGTTATGCTTAGTTAACTATTCTGCGGCTCGCTCTCACCGCTTTAGTGTGCTGATCAGGCGGGCTTGGAGATGGGGAGAGAGGAAAAAAAAACCCAACCCACAGAAAGGAAAGAGAAAGAGCAGCCCAGGGCTCCAAAGCAGCTGAGGTGTCAAAGACAGAGATTTAATGAATGTGCCTGCGGTTCACCTGAACAGATGAGCATGAGCTAGAAGGAGAGAAGGAAGAAAATGGAAAAAAGAAAGGATCATTTTTCAGATTGGCAGTTCCCCTCCCAGACATCTTTTAACAAGAGAGGAGTTAAAAAAAAAGAAAAGGCTTTAAAGGGCCAGCCAGCTGCTTCCCTCTGCTGCAGCGGGGACCTGGGCACCCTGACACCTGTCGTGGGGGTCGGGCTGGATTGGTGCTGTGGTTCCCAGAGCCCTGGCTCCCTTTAGGGATCATCGCCCTCAGACCCAGGGTGCTGAAGGGGAGAGGAAGGGCTGGAGAGGCATCGTTGGTGAGAGGAGGCAAACCTGTCGGTTCATCCATCACCGTGCGCCTGAGCCTGTTTGAGGGCAAGCAATAAGTGTCTGCCTGCAGAATAAATCTGCACACTGAACATGTTCATAAACCCAGGGGGTCTGCAATAGCCAGCCTGGGTCAGCAGCTCTCCACCCTGTCTAGAGCCACCCAGGCATACCGCAGGCACCCACACCAGCCCCGGCAGAGCCCCCCACGGCACCCCTCATCACCCACCACCCCATGCTGGGGCCAGGGTACCTTGGGAATTTTCAAGGATGAGCCTGGGAGACCTACATCTCTGGAGTTTCTTTGCAGTTTACCAAAACAGAAACTTTCTTTCTCAGTGTCCCTGGGCTGCTCCTTTGCTGTTCTGCCTTGTAAATTACTCCCATCAGTGCCATGTCCAACAGCTGGCCAGAAGTTTTATCCAATGTGACTAGAGGCAACTATTTCAGAAGAATTTTAATTAATGCAACAAATATTAAATGCAACATGTAACATGTTCCAAGCCAGCAGCTTCCCTCTGCTCCTTCATCCAGCAAGGGAAAAAGAAAAACCACACCAGAATATCCCTTAGTTAAACCATAGCCACAAAGGGACTGGCTGCCACCAGAGGAGGGCTGGGGGCACCCCAGGGGAGAGCGAACAAGGAACCGCCATCATCCCGTCAGTGCCCCCAGCAGCATCCCCCTCCAAGGGGAGCGGAGGCACCTGGGGCTCTTCCCAAAGCCCATGCAAACTCCGTGCTGGGCTTGGTGCTGCTGAAGTCTGGCTGTTCCATAGGTGAGGCAGTGTGGGGCTGCCTTTAGTGCAGAGAACTCGGCACAACTGTGCTAAAAATGGCCCAACTGGCTCTGAGGATGGAGCACCCCAACCCGGCTCATGGGCAGGAGATGGAGGGCCTGGTTTTCCCTGGCTCTGCTGCCTTTGCACGCCCAGGCACTGCCAGAAGCAGCTGGTTTAAAGGCAATCGGTGCAGACCCTCCTCACCCTCATCCACCCATTGCACAAGGGCCAGCACCACACTGCTTCTCATCTGCACGTCGCTCCCGAGCCCCATGGGCCTCTGTAGGAACGGGGGCAGGAGTAGTCCAAAATAAAAAGGAGCCAACCCAGTATCATGTCCTTGTCCCTGGCAGCTGGGACCTCATGGTCTCCCCCCAGTCCCATCCTCCACTCCATCCTCCAGTGCTCTGCTGAGCGCTGTGTGCACAGTCCAGGCTATCTGTGTTTCTTTGTAGCTGCAGGACAACATTTTTGAAGGCAGGACTTTGATCTCAGTTCCTAAGAGTTTCCCTTTTCCCTTCCTTTTCATGTGTGTTTTCCCTGGGTTTTGTCTCATTACTCAGGTGAAGGCTGACGTTCCCCAAGGCGGCTGTGCCGGAGCCGTGGTCCCTGCCTCGCTGCCCGCCGCAGCCTCCACCGCCACGACCCAGAGGCACCGGGACGGGGCATCATTTTGGCTTGGAGCAAGTTTGTCCTTGGGCCTCTCCTGGGCAGAGGCTGCCAATTACGCTCAGCACGCCGAGCTCTGTCACATCAGGTTCTTGTCAGGGAGAAGACTCCTGGGCTCCTTCTTCCCCCCCTTCTCTTGTCTGTGGTTGTTTTTTCCTTGATTTCTTTCTTTTTTTAAAAATGATGTTGCAAAGGAGAACTAGCGATGGAGATGAGGGCGCTGCTCATGGTCCCAACATCCTGCCCCTGGGGCCCATCACTCAATGACAGGGGGTCCATAGGGGAGCTGCCGGCCTCTCAGGATGTGCTGCTGGCTCGGCCCCAGAGAGTCAAAGTCAGCCTGGATAAATAAATGAGTAAATCTTGTCCCCTGAACATTAGCATTGCTTCTTAAAACAGGCCCAGCCTTCCCATAGCTGTAATCCTCCCCAACACCAATCTCTGATTAAAACTCCAGTGTTTGAGCAAGTCATAATCCTTACCCCCTCCAGGCTGCTCTATTATTATTATTATTATTATATTATTATTATTTTTATTTTTATCCATTAAACCCTGTTTTCTCTAAATGAAATAAAACAGGGGCAGAGATAACAAAACTCATTGCTCTCTCATATATATATATATATATATATAGAAGGGGAAGAAACATTTTGCATTCAAAGAAAAAAAAAAAAGTTAATAAATGGCCGAGCCCCAACAGATGGGGGTGTGTGGAATTTGCATTTTTCAGATTAACATGCACGAGCGAAGATAGAAAACGCACTTGCCCCGGGGAAATAATTTGAGAAATCTTTGCATATTTTATTTAAAAGCATGCCACGTTAGGCAGGGTAATAATGCAGAGCGATGGTGATTAGGTTAGGCCTGGAGGGATCGCAGCCTGGGACCCTCCCTCCTCTCTCGTTCTGTCTCATCCTCCCTCCAAACTCCACTTGGGGTTACACCCCAAATACCCATTTTGGGGTGGAGGGGTATAACTATACTGGTATGATTTAGCCCCATGGATTTGGGGCAGCTCCCACCACGTGGTCCGGGCAGCTCTGTGCGCAGACAGTGAGGTACAGGATGCTCCAGCCTCACACATGGAAATCCTCCCTGGGCCTTCAGCAATCCCCTGGGATTTATAGCATCCTGCAGTAGGGTTTTGGGGTCCCAGCACCCTGATCTCACTGACTACTTGGGAAATCCCAGTCACAAAGTTCAGGTTTGGCAGTGCCAAGGTCCCATTCCTACACAAGTTCACTCGGCTGGCACGGAAGCATCATCATCCCCCATCCAAAGTCAGGTAGTAAATCAAGGCTCATCCCCTAAAGTGCGTCTCAGCCTGGGAACCCTGTGTGGAATATGCTTTAAAAATGCATGGCCTTTGTTGTGGGGATTCAGGCAGCTCGGAAGGAACTGGGCAATCTCTCATCACCTGCTTCCACCGGAGCGCTGAGCCTGCTCCTCACTTCTGCAGCTCTTCACACCCCTGGATCCCAAAGCCCTTGGCAAAGGTGTTTTGTCCCCCGTCCTACAGTGAGGGAAGGGGAAGCTGCACCTCACAAGCTCGGAGCTGGGTGCCAGCAGCCCAGGAGCAACCGCCCAGTGCCTTTGCCCCGCTCCAGGGTTTCATCTCCAGCTCCCCCCCCCAGCACAGCATCCACTTGCAAGGACCACGCTGCTCCAGCCCTTGTGGGGTTCAACCCATCATTTGGGTTCCCTCCTCCCCACTAATTAATTCCCTGCTCCAGCAAAAGCCCGGGCAGATGGAGATGCCTCTCCAGGAGCCCACCCTTCCGCAGAGCAGGAGCTGAGCCTCCGGAGAGCGGCTGAGCCTACAGCTCCCATTAACACCGGTGGTGTGAGGTTGGGTTAAAACCTGCAGCGCACAAGTCTGAAGCTGAATGCCCCCACATCTGTGCAGTTTAACAGGGTGATAATTGGGCAGTGGGAGGGGAAAGAGAGTAAATAGGAGCACAGCAGGGGCAGGGGCTTTTGCAACGAGCTGGAGGCTTCTCTGGAGAGGAGGGGGAGAAGTTGGCAGCTGCCCCTGTCTGTAAGGTGCTCTCTGCCCCTCCATGCTCTGCTCTCGCTGGATGGGGAGTGGGTTAGTGGTGCAGATCCTCCAAGCACATCGTTTCACAGGGGGCTTGTCCCATTCCTGCTGGTGGAAAGGGAAATGGAGGGAGAAACCCAGAGGTCTGTCCTGCTTAGAGGTGAGCAAAGCTTTCTTTTCCTGTCCAGCAGATCCACTCTGAGCCTGCAGCCTCCTCTCAGGTCAGGGATGCTGGGCAGGGGTCTGTGTGCTGCAGTCGATACAGCCAGAAGCTGAGCAGACCCTGGCAGCAGAGGCAGCACTGGGAGGAACTCCACAGCCCTGCCTAAAAGGGATAAAAGCACCAGAGCCTGGGCTGTGATGCTGCTTTAGCCTTGGAAGTCTTAGTATGGTCTTTAACGTGGACCCCTTCATCCTGGTGCTTAAACCTTATGGACTCACTTGCAGTTTTTCCCCCGGGGATGAGATCTTGCAGGCCCTCAGGGAACCCTTGGGCTGGGTGCTGCAAGAACAGCCATGTGCCATGCCAGCAGAAAGCTCGGAGCAGCCCTGAGCAGCCAGCCCAGCCTGGCCAAGAGCTGGAGCACTGCCCTTCCCTGCTCAGCCACATCTGGAGCCGGCGGGGGGGGGTGTTGGGTCTCAGGTGCCTAGCAAGTCCCACTGCTCCTCGAGCATCCCTGTCCCCTCGCTGCCTACCAGCAGCCTCTAGACCTGGCTTCAAACATGGCAAAACATCCCCCCCCCCCACCCCTTCTCCCTGGTAAAACCAGACCCTCGGAAAGCTCCTGCCACTTCCCAGCTTTGAAATCTGACCCAGAGCCTGGCTCTCTCCCTGTCTGCTCCCATTATTAATAAACTTTGAAGGGCTCCCTTCTGTCCTTAATGAGATTAGTGTTATTTTCATGCATTGCTGCAGGGCAAAGGACTGAAAAAGTGGCTGATCTGTAAACTAAAGGGTGCTAATCTATAGAGGGTGGGTCCCCCATTCTCATGGCCTCGGGGGCTGGGTGAGAGTAATCAATTAAAAGAGAGGATTAGAGGTGCCGTGGTCACCTACTTTATCGAGGTCACCCCCGACACCCTCCCAAAAGCAGGCGGTGGGCACGCTGCACAGGGTCCAGCCCGGTCACTGAGGCTCAGAGAAGAGAAAAGAAATCCTTAATCACCAGCCCCTGTTTACACTCCAGACCCAAAGGAGCAGTAGAGGAAAATCTGTTGTTAATATATTAATGGGCACAATTTGCTTAGCGGGTCTGTCTGGGCTTTGTAAATTAATGCTAATTTAAAGCACAACCTCACTGTCTCTCCCTACTCCTCCCCCCTGCCCGCACCCCCCCACCTCCCCCAACTTTAATTCAAGCTCTTTGATTTTGCTGTGAACTTGGGAAGGAAAAAATACACAGCTTGGCCAAACACAGCAGCACTAGGGCTTTTGGCTTGGTTCTGTAGGGGCTGTTTTAAAGGTGGGTTATTTTAGAGAAGAAGAGGGTGGCTTGGCTTGGGCTGAGTGTGTTGAAACCTGGTTCCAGTGCCCACAGTTGTACACAGAACAGATCTTCACTCTGAGTGAAAATCACTTGGGCAGCTTTGGGCAGGGGTTGAGTCGCTGCCCATGGGCTCCACTACCTGTGGGTTAAAAGCAACCTGCGTTGAGTTGACACTGGCCATCACATCATGGACTCTGTTCTGCTCTTGGGATCAGAGATCTGGGCCTGAAAACGATCCAAAACCCCCACCAGCCCCAGCTGTTCTTTGGGAAGAGCGGTTTGCAGGCTACAGGACTGGGCCCTGACAGTAATTAAATGCCTCTTTGCAATGAGCTGGAGCCTCGGAGCACCCCAGGCCAGAGCTGCAGCTGTGAACTGCAGCACACCAGAGCCCTGGGGAATGGGTTGCAGCCCATCCCTCAGCCCTTTTCTGACGTTCTTCCCCCAAGGTGCCCCGGCCATCCCTGGGATGCCCAGCGCATCCATTGCCCACCAGCCCAGCAGTGCCTTCCACTGCCATGCCCTGTGCACAGCTGGTTTGCAGCGGGCAGAAGGTGTGGGGGTTTGGGTGGCAGTGCTGGGGAGGGGTGCCACAGTTGTCACCCACAAGACACGGCTTGGTGCTGTTGTGCTAATGCTCATCTGCCCCGAGCGCCAGCGAGAAGCCGGTGGGATGTGTCACTGCCACCCTAACACGTCCCCCAACACCCCGCAGGGGCCAAGTCCCAGTGAGGACCTTCTGATGCTTCTCTCCTGGCTTCCACGTGCGAAAAGGATGTCAGTTTGGTTTTATCCCAAGCCCTGTATAACTGTCTGGGTGATAGTTATGGGGTGCTAAAGGGATTAGCAGCCCCAGCCGTCTGCCACGCACGCCGGGTGGGCACGGCGCCTTGCTCCAGCAGATAACACAGAAAGCAGAGGCTGCAAAAATAATTACCTTAATTTCCAGACCAACTTTAGGCAGAGGAGAGGCTGGATACTACAGGGAGAGATGGGTGTCAGGTCTGGAGAAAGGAGTTTTTCTTCAAATGAGGGTGGGAGCTGGGAGGCAGCAGCTGTAAGGGCAAACCAGCTGGTGTGGGGTGGTTGGCAGCATGGCCTTGGAAGGCCTCAGGTTGGGCAACTTAACAGCTGCTGGTGGCTATTAATGCTTTGCTTGGTTTTGTGTAAAAACAGGAGGAATGAAGGATTTCTTTGGGGAAAGCAGTTGGGGGCTGGTTGGGTGGCTGGAGGGGCTGTGACCTGCTGTGACCAGTGCCAGCCATCTATTAAACTGTGCCAGTCGTACCCAATGGGCACCCACTGCCTGTCCTGTGGTGCTGGCAGGACTCTTGGGGACACACTGACTTGGCCCCATGGCTGTGCTGTCTGCTGGTCCCTGCTCGCTTCTTCCCCCATCCCTTGGTGCAGCTCCATCTGGTTTCTTTTCAGGTCATTCCTCTCTAGATGCTTTCTCTTCCTCATGTGTGTCATCAACGCCTTCGCCATGGGTGCCTGCAGGCGGGCAGTAACCAACGGCAGCACCCACCTAGGGTGGTCCAGAGGTACCCCTGGTTGAAGGGCTTGGTTGCAGGATGTGGCCAGGGCTAGATCCTGCTCTGTGGTTCCCCATGCTGTTGGGAGGGGGTTGAGTCACCGACCCTGGGTGTGTTTAACAGACGAGGAGATGAGGTGCTCAGGGATGTGGGTTAATAGAGGACAGGAACAGTTGGATTCAATGATCTCAAAGGTCTTTTCCAACCTGGTGATTCTGTGATTATTCCTTGGGGCTGGTGAGGACGCTGGGCATGTCGTGGCTTTTGCTCCCCTCTCAGCATCTCTGCTGAGCCCAACCCCATCAGTGCTTTTACATCCTCACTTGGGCCCCCACACCCCACCTCTGTCCTCCATGGGGTCCACACCAGCCTGTCAACCAGCACCATGCCCCCCAGGAAAGAGGGGCAGCAGCCCCCCTTTGCTTCGCCTCGCTGCTTCCACCCCACCTCCCGCATCGAGCCCCCAGGGGAGGCCATGACCGCCCCGGCAGGGCTCTCTCTGCTGAAAGACCCTTCTGGTGAGCTGGGGAGGGGGGACACAGACGGGATGGGGACATGACACACACATGACACACCGCGCTCTGCACCCCTTCCAGCCCCACCACTAAGCCCTCCCCTTGGCAGCGGGTTTAATCCTCGCAGCCACAGGGTCCAGGCCGCATTGCCATGGGCGCTGGATTAGGGACCGGCCGCAGCGCTCCCTTTGTCCTCCCTTTTGTGGAGCATTTTGCTCGCCTCTGCTTTAGACCTTGTAACCATTTTGCTGCCTTTTAAAACCGGCCTGAATAGGGGGTGGGATGGAGAGGGGTTTGGAGGAGGCGAGGGGGGGGGGGGGGGGGGCAGGGGGAGGGTGTGTGTGGGGTGTGTGGGGCGAAAGAGGAGCCGAGGCTTTGAGGTTGAAGAGAAGCATTCAGGCTGCAGCTGCCCCGTCTCAGCACATTCCCCGTGACCCCCACGGGCGCCGCGGCGGCCACTGAGCATCATTGGCAACTGGGCCGCTCGGGGACGATCCACCTGCTTGCTCAGGACAGGCACTTTCATGCCTATTGGGATTAGAGATTTTAAGTGTCGTTCCAAATTGTGTGGATAAACAGTCTTGTGAAAACTTGTTATCGTGGGGAAAAGGCCCCCGCCACCACCCTGCCTCCCTGGCCTTTTGTTCCAGCAATTTTTATTGCCGGATTGGATTTGATGAGGTTTAAGGTTTATTCTTAGGACTCCATTGAAGAGCTGATCCTTTGTCTCCCACCGTGGAGCGTGAAGAATCTGAAACGTAGGCCAAAATAAATCTGCTTTTCACACACATTAGCCCCCGGTACATGGAGGGACCACCAAACGCAGCTGAGAGCTGCAACACCCCCGGCACCCCCACCCTCACAGGGTCTGCTTCGGGCTCACCAGGCTCTGCACCCCTTCCTCAAGTCTCCTCGTGCCCCTGGGAGCTGGGACAGACCCTGCATGGAGGGTGGCCATGGAGAACTCCCTCCCCATGGAGTCTGAGCTGCGGGAGCCAGGTCTGGTGGTACAAATCATGGAGGTGTTGGGTCTGGAGCCCAAAACGTGGAGGAGAGGAGAGGAGAGGAGAGGAGAGGAGAGGAGAGGAGAGGAGAGGAGAGGAGAGGAGAGGAGAGGAGAGGAGAGGAGAGGAGAGGAGAGGAGAGGAGAGGAGAGGAGAGGAGAGGAGAGGAGAGGAGAGGAGAGGAGAGGAGAGGAGAGGAGAGGAGAGGAGAGGAGAGGAGAGGAGAGGAGAGGAGGAGAGATCTCTCCCTGCCCACCCCCTCCAAAAACAATCTGGCAGGTCAGTCCTTTAATCGCTTCATTTATCAGCAGTGACTTTGGGAGAGATTAATCAGCAGGGTAATTCCTGGGGAAAGGTTGCTCCAGGGGCTGCCTTTCATTTGAGAGAAGCTCCCTGCGAGTTTCACCTTTATGGCAGGGAACCTGCTCCAGCACGCTCTGTGCCTGCACGGCCGCGGCCGCCCAAGCACCGAGGAGGAGCCTGTGCCTGGAGCTCCATCCTCACCTCATCCCCACAGCCATGGGGCCACTGCTGAGCGTGGGCAAGGCTCGTGCCCAAGCTTTGGGCTGGTGACTCCTAAGAAGCCTCCGGGGAAGTTCTGGCAGCACTGGGAGCCGTCGGCAGGCGCCTGGCACGAGCCAAGAGGCTGAGTTTCAGGAGAGCTGGGAGCTACAGGCAGGAATCATGCAAAACTTGGTGGATTGAGATGGTTCCAAGCAAAAATAAACCCAGGGCATACAAAACCCACTCAAGAGCTGAAGCAGAGCAGGGGGTGGCCTGGAGAGGCATGGCCAGCTTTGAGTGATGTCTCTCCCAGGGGCTCCTGCTGTGGTCCCTGACCTCCCCAGCCACCAGGTCCTGCGTCTGGGAGATGCCACAGCCTCATCCTTTGCACGTGAACTGCTGAGGGGGTGTGTGAGCTGCTGAGGGGGGTGCGTGGCACGTCCCAGTGGTGCAGGCAGGGGGGCAGCCCTGCCCGACACACACCAGTTCACTGCAGTCTGGACAAACAGACCTTCAGAAGACCCCAGCTACCCATGGGAGCCTCAGGCACAGCAGCACATCTTTGTTCCTCACTTCATTTCTTCAGCCAAGGTTCATTCCTGAGCGGGTGGCCCTTGAATAAGAGTGAAAATGAAGTAATAAAGTTAGAGGGAGAGGGGAAAAATTGGGCAGTGAAGAGGGCAGGGAGGAGAAAGCTCTCCTCTGCTCTCCTCCAACAAGGCTGGGAAAGAGGAAGCATGTGAGTAAGGTGGGATATGAGTGTGCCATCTCTAAGCATTTAGGATGTCAGATGTCCTTGGTGGATGCCTGCTGCCTGGAGAGTTGTCCCACCATGTCTGTGGAAGGGACAGAAGAGGATGAGAGGGATGAAGGCTCTGCCTTCTGGAGGCAGGGGAAGCCTGATGGGATGTCCCAGCCAGCGCCACAGGTTCAGGACAGGTATTGTCACACCAGGCAGCCCTGGGCAGGGTTGACATGGTACTGCTGGGAAGGAGCGAGCATGTCCCCTGTCTGCCATATCAATTCCCACTTTGCATCTAGCGTGGTGATTCCCCAGATACCTAGTGATGTTCCAGCTCCTCCTGTTTGGATAAAATATCTGTAATTACACGCATGCCTAATTTGAATTATTTCCACAGTGCAAGCCTGGTGCTTTGGACCCTGCTGAGCAACTTGGCAGGAGGCTCCCTTGTCAACAGGGAGAAGTTAGGTGGTGGCACTTCTGCTCTGGGGTGGGTGACTGGCATGGCTGGTCATTGTGGCCATGGGGTGACCACCATGGCCTGCTAACAGCTCGTTCCAGCACCCAGAGTGTGCTTTAGATGTCTGATCCTATAAAGAGAAATAGGGAAGGGGATTTCGACCTCTGCTCTTAGACCTGCCGTGTTCATCCCTGCTTTGAACCTGGGAAGGGGCGAGAAGTTAATTGATGTGGCCCACGGCCTTGCTCGTAGCCACAGAGACGATGGATGCTTTCCCAAAAACAGCACTGCCAAAGGAAACTGTGGGGCTGGTGGAGAAGGTACTGACTGAGGTTCTTTGGCCCATACTGGGTGAGACGTCAGATTGGATTCTCATCACGGTCCCCCTTGGCCCCGCCGTCGGCGGGCTCAGGAGTGGGGGTTGGCTGGGGAACAAGAACTGTTCCATCAAGTGTTGAAGGTTTCAAAGCTTGGGTTTCTTCCAGCACACAGCCAAAGTGAGCCCTTCGGAAAGTTCTCCATATCGAGCCACCCCCAACACATCCCAAGAGCTGGGGGCTGCAGGCAGGAGAAACCTTCCCACCAGGAGCAGGGTGTCTGGGGGAGTGGGAGGGGGGGAAGGCTGCTTCCCAGCAGGTCGGCATGTCCCAGCAAGGAGCGTGTCCGGCCCCAAGACCCCCCCCATCCCCTCCCCACTGCCTGCCCCGTGCACCCCAGCCCGTGGGGTCCCTGCCTGCCCGCGCTGTCAGGCAGCATTGTCTCCGCATGGCAGGTTTCTTTCTGTGTGGGGGGAGCTGTGCAGCCCCTGGTAGCTGTGCTCAGCAGCCTTTCGCTGTCACATTGTGTTATGTGCTCGACGAGAACTGACTGATGAACCTTCCCTCCCTCCCCACCGCCTTGTCCTGGCATTGCCAGAGAGTGGGAGGGGGATGGTGGGCGAGGGGACCCCATTGCTGCCCCCCCCACCCCCTCAAGCCTGCCAGCATCCATGGAGGCAGCCTGGGTGGCTCAGGGCTTGGGGAGGGCTATGATTTGGGGCCTGGGAAGTAACATCTCCACTGGGTTTCACAAGCATGCCCCGATCCCCTCCTGAGGACATGGGGTGGGGACCTCCACACCTGGGCTCTCGACCACTGCTGATTTTGTGGGCGAGGGTCTGAGCCCCTCATCTTGGACATGCTACCCCCTCTCTCCCCATTTCCCCCAACTCTGAATTCGTTCTCCATCATTTTTGTCCTCCCCCCTCCTCCCCCCCCCTCTCTGTCTCAGCTGCCTGATGAATGAAGGATGGGTTTTTAAGCCTTTTTTACCCCCAAGGCCTGCAGCGCTGGCTTGCCTGCTATCGCTGGGATAAATGCAGGCTTTTCGGCCTGGAGCAGCATCCGGCAGAGCAGCACCACCCCCCTGCACCGGGTTATCAATCCCCGCTCAGCATCGCCAGCGCCGGGCTGGGTCCTCTCTCCATTGGGAGCCCTTTTCCTACCCTCTGGCCACAAGAAAGACCAGTGTGGCTTAATTCTGCACAGTATCAACACGGAACAGACTCAGCCCAACGCTACTGGCTTCTCTTAATTCGCCTTTCTATTCCTCCTTCTTCATGAATTTTTAAAAAGTTTCCATTTCTCTTCACGCCTCTGCTTTATCTGCTGGGTTTTGGTGGGGTTTGTCAGGGCACACGTACCCCTGTGCCTGCCTGGGCTCTGTAGCCCACCCCCCCCACCCAGCCCCCAGCCCCAGAGAAAACAAAGGAGATGATGGAAAATCAGCTTGGATCTCCTCACCCTGGGAAGTTTTTTTGGCTAGTTTGAGAAATAAAACCTTGGGAGGTGAAAGGGCCTGTGTGGTGATCGGATCCATGCCACACAGGTCCCAGCACAGCCTGGTGACACGGTGCTATCCCCCATCTATCCCCCTCACCTCACCGGTGGCAGCCGCTCCTCCTGCCAGCATCACTAAGGCATGAGCGGACAGATGGTGCCACTTGCGGGGCAGAGATGGAGCTGTGGGGTGGTGGGAGACTTTGGGAAGGCAGAAGGGCATCATCTGAGCCCTCATCAGCCCTCATCTGAGCCCTCCACAGGCTTATAAAAAGAAAAGAAATGCATTTCTTTGTCGTTTCGCTCTGGGGCATGAGGCAGCCTCCACCCAGGGAACTGCAGGCTGCCCATTCCTCCCAGCCCTGCCCAGAGAGCCAAGAAATTAAGGCAGGATGGAGAAATTAAGGCAGGGCAGAGGAAGTAAGAAAAGACAGAGAAAAACAGAGATTCCCAGTTGGAACACACGGACAGAGCCCATGAATGAAGCCAAGCTGGGGCTGGCTGGGGCTGGCATTCAGTTTGAATCTGTGCACAGGTAAGCTGGGAGCCTTCCTCTACCCACTCCCACCTCAGTCTTCCTCTGCTAGTCCCCCCAGGACTGCAGGAAGCTCAGCAGCCATTCTGGCCATCCCCATCCCCAGCCGGGCTCTGGGGCTCGGTGCCCCAGGGGTTAGTGTCTGCAGAGGGTGGTGGCAGCAATGCCACGGTCCCACATGTGTCACAGCTGAACTGGAGCCCATCCTCAGAGGTTTCTGTCCCTGTCCTGATGTGCAGCAGCCCCTGAGGGTGGGGGTACGCCCCACATGCTGTCCAAAAGGAGCCCTGGACCTTTGCAGTGAGCCCTGTTTGGGGCCAGATAGGTGTTTCTTGGCTATCCAAGCAGAACCTTTGTTTTTAAGCCCTCAATCAAATGCTTGTAGACAGCCAGCTTGCGTGGTGCTGGGATTATTATCCCCTTGGAGGAATAAAGTGCAGCATCGAGGCTTCTGGGATTCAAAACGATGGTTCCAGGGCTCCAGATATTTCAGTGCTGATGCTTAAAACCAGGAAGGCATTCCCTCCAGCAAGACAGCCACTACATCATACGGGGAACGCGCTATGAAATAATGATGTACAACTGGCCTTGAGGCACTCTTTGCAGCTTGATTGGCCTCAATGGCAGAAGAATAACGGAGAGTTTATTGCTTCTCTTCTAGGGATCTTTACTCCCAGCTGTTTTCTTGGGGAGGCCCGGATCCCTGTACCTCACCCCAAGATCCATAGGCTGTTGGTGAGGTGCTGAGCGCAGCCAGTTTGTGGGATGGGGATCTGTCATTGCAAGGTGGATCCCTGCAGGAAAATACCCTCCAACTGCTGCCCAGGGCAGGTGATGGGACCTGGGCACATCTCAGACCCCTTTGTCTCCCCTCTTTCTGTGGGTGCAGTAAGCCCCTGAAGAGGGTACCCTTAGCCTCAACACCCAACCACACCGAACAGAGAACATCCAGTATGTACCACGTCCCCTTCACCAGCACCCAAGCCACCCAGGATGCCCATAACTGGGCACTGCAACTGGGCAAAACCCCTGCAGCTGCAGCAATGCCCAAGAGCCGATTCCTTCTGGCTGCAAACCTGGCTGCCTGGGGGGGGTGGAAAGGGCACGAAGAGCATCTTCACACAGAACGTTGTTGGCAACCCCCAGCTCCCAGTGCCATTTGCAGAGGGCAAAGGTTAGATGGTTGCAGGTGATGCTCTTCCCCCCCGCCTCCACCCCGTGCCTTTTCTTTTGAGGAGCCGTGCTGCAAATAGCCTGATTCCTAAGATTTCCCTATCATTAAAATGTAAATGAAAACAGACACGAAAACAATCTGAATTTCCAGCCGAGTTGCTCTTGCTTAATATTCTACCCTGAAGGGGGATGTGCGGAAGCAACAACATTTCAAAGGGAATCATTAAAGAAGGCAGGCTCAAACTGCGTTCTCATCAGATACCGCGGCAGAGCCCAGCACTCAGGGTCTTGCCCATCTCCCTGCTGCTGGAAAGGATGAGTGGGAAACAGCGTTGGGAACAAGAAACATCCAAGCCAGGGTGAGGAGGATCTACACACCGAGCCAGGGTGGTGCTGGACTGGCCAGGCTGGATGGTATCCCGGTGTGGTTCAGCTGCAAGCAGGCAGGGATGTGGGTGCTCCGGGCAGACGCGTGAGGGTGCGCAGCTGCAGCGTGACGTGTGTGAGCCTGTGCAGTCAGGCTGGGACTGTGCCTGGGTTTTCACGCACCCTGAAGTTTTTAGAAATGCCCTGGAAGGGCAGCAACGTTTCGTGATGCGTCCTGACACGTCAACAGGGCGGGCAAGGGGAAGATGCCCACACTTCCCAAAACCTGCCTGCAATTAATTCCCTTCCACCCCAAGCTCTTGGCATCGGCATCACCGCTTCTTTCCTCAGTTTCAGGCAGGAGGGTGAGGTGCCTGTGTTTATAGCACCGCTGTAATGCATTGAAAATGAAGTACAGAACCATCAGGGAGTGAGACCAGCCTGAAAA
Source organism: Laterallus jamaicensis coturniculus (assembly GCA_022605575.1). Taxonomy (NCBI): domain Eukaryota; kingdom Metazoa; phylum Chordata; class Aves; order Gruiformes; family Rallidae; genus Laterallus; species Laterallus jamaicensis. The sequence goes on from JAKCOX010000028.1 coordinate 4,907,321, forward strand.
CCAGATGAGCCTTGGTGCAGCTGAGCACCTGGGGTGGGGAAAGGGTTGCGCCATTTGGGACAGTGCAGGATGTGGCCCCCGGTGCTGTCCCTGGCTTGATGCTCAGCCCAGGGAGGAAAGGCGACAGCACTGGCACAGGGCTGCGGGACAGCTTTGGTGTTGTCTTAGGACAGTCCCCAAGTGCTGCAGCAGATGTTGCTGGAAGAGGTGGGATGCACTGAGGGCCATGCACAAGCCCCCTGCCCCAACCTGCTTCTGGCCCTTGGTTGCCCACTGCTCAGTGCCACCTACCCCCGGGCTGGGCAAGGAGCATTTCTCAGCTAAGAAGCAGGAGCAGCAAAAGCATCCAACACTCAGAGATCTCTCCAGGCCTGTCTAGGCATCCCGTGAGCAACAGTCCCCAGGCAGGGGCAGGGCACATCCCCTCTGTCCCCTGCCCTGCCATGCACTCCCTTCTTTTCCCGAGTTCTCCTGTATCCTTGCTTCCCAGCCATGCTGAGGGGGCTGCAGGATTTGAGCTGCTCTGTGCTAGATAAGGGGCTGCTCAGATGCCCGGAGGTGGGACAGGCTGGCAGAGCCCAGGGCGCAGTGAGGACAGTGCCCTCTGCTCCCCACTGACCTCCCAGGCAGCAGCAGGTGCTCCCAGCACAGTGGCACATATGGATCCTATAAGGAATGAGGTAATCTCTCCAGGCAGCATCCCTCCTCTGTGCAGTGGGGAGGGATGGCAGCAGTGGGACCCCCGGGGCTGCCTGGGTAGGGGGGTGCAGAGCTCCTCCCCACACTCGGTGTTGCCCAGGTGCCGTGCTTGGAGCAAGGGGAGCAGCCTCTATCTGGGCTCATCCTGCCAGCCAAGAGCAAAGGAAAACCCTTTTCCCACCGCAAACTGAACACATGAGCTCTGGAAGTCTCCGAGACACAATAACCAGGGGATCCCAGGATGCTTTAATGCATCCCAGTCTGGATCTCTGGATGTTAATGGCCCAAGATGATTAATTTTCTTTTGTACTTTCCTGGCATTGGTTATCACATCATTTGATTTTATTTTTAAAGACTTCTTTTTAAGCCCACAAAATACTGGAAAGAGTTAGACCGGATTCGAATTACAAGGTAAAATATTTCCCTCCAAAGCTTCATAAATACTTGATTTATTTTTTTTTTAATGCTATTATTTTAACTTTCAAAGAACGGCAACCTTTGCCAAATCTTGCTTTGTGCAGTAAAACCAGCCCAGTGTTACAGGGATTTAATATAATAATAACAATAAACTTGCAGAGGAGACCTTAAAAACAAAGGGCCCTGTCTGCCACGCATGGAAATTCAAGCTCCATGCCCTGGGGTCTGTGGCTTGCTTTCCCCTGCGTGCTGGGGAAGGGATCCACATGTGAGCTCCAACCCCAGTGTGGCTCCCTGCTTCCATCCTGGTCCGGACACTGCTGGCAGTGTTCAGTCTTCCCCCTGACCCGGGCAGGTTTAGAGCTAGAGCATCACCTCTGAGCTGCAGAGAGCTGCGTTATCCATCTGCAAGCTGAGGATCCAGCCCCTTATTTGCCAAGGACTGGAAATCCCTGAGGATGGAGACACCCCTGGGGTGGTACTCGGGCACATCCCTGTCCCCAGCGCCCAGCCAGTGCCTGCCCGTTGCACCCATCCTGTGCAGGGCCGGATCTGCACCCACAGAGGGAGCTGAGTGCTGGGTGCTGAGGGCAGTTGCAGGGTTACTGTCTCCTTGGGTGCAAGTGCCTGGGGGGGCAGAGGAGGGTCCCAGTCCCCCCCATGCTGGCCCAGGCTCAGCCTAGCAGCTTTTTCTCTTTATTGTTGTTTTTCTTTTTGTCTCCCCTGCAGTTGGCCGGGTTTTTAATTAATTCCCAAATCTCATTTGGGCACCAGAACTGGGGGTGGAAACCACCCCCCCCCAACTCCCGACTCTGTCTGAAGTTGATTTTGCAAATCAGTGCTGGCCATCTCAAACCAGCTCTGGGGGCAGAAGCATCAGGGCTCCCAATAACTGAGGAGGAAGCCTGTTCCTTGCAGAGCAGATCCGCCACTTTGATGTGCTCCCACAGTTATTCTTTCATTTCTTGAGCAAATAATCCAGATTTTCTCAATATTTACCTTGGAAATAATTATTTGTGTAAAGCGTTCAACCAAAAAATAAACAGAGAATCGCTTGGTGTCTCTGTGGGGCTGGGAGGTCTCATGTTGCCCTAAAACCTTGCTGCAGTGTATGCTCTGTGGGGAGGAGTCTGGATGGGAATCAGGCCCCAAAGCCGAGCACAGGCACATCCTAAGGAACCCATCAAGGGCTGGGGACTAACCTCCTCGCAGACCAGCTGCAGGGCACAGGGTCTGACCCCATGATGGGGGGTTGGACCCAATGAGGGGGGTTGGACCTGATGAGGGGGGGGTTGGACCTGATGATCTCTTGTGGTGCCTTCCAACCCCATCAATTCTGTGATAAGGACAGAAAAATGCCGCTCTGCCTTCCCTGAGTCACTCAGCCACTGTGAAAGGGGCTGTATCGCATCCTTGAATTCCCACAGATTCGGAGGCTGTAAAGGAGATGCAGGATGAGGGGGGAGAGAAAAGGTGAAGGAAGGTTCAAAGGCCTGCTACAGCTTCGGTTTTTCATCTCTAGTTAATCTCTGTGAGGCCTGAGGCAAAGTCACCTTTGGGTCACCACTCAGGTGTTTTTATCTGCCAGCCCCATCTGCCCCGAGCTGCCTCCCCATCCCTCCCCATTAGCCAGGGCCGCAGGGTAGGTTGGCCAATGCCCTGGGAATTGGGGGGTGGAGGGTAAATCCTGCACCCGTGCCACACCCCCAGCCATGGGGAGAGAGGGGAAGAGCGTCACGCTTGAGTTTCCAGAAGCAAAAAGGCTTTTAAATTGAGTCTGGATTAGCTGCTGGTGTTGGTACAGCACGTCACCACCCAGATGGGGAGCAGGGGGTGCCAGGGCCTGTGTCCCCATGACCTGCACAGCAGGCTGGTGAAGGGAAATAGAGGAACAAACCCACCCAGGACTCAGTTCTTTCACCTCCAAGGCTTTTATTAGGGTGTGCAACATGCCACAAACACATGGCTGGGGTATGACACAGGCAGCAGGTGTAGGACACGAGCGAGCAGGAGGGCAGCGAGGGCAGCGTGGGCCTTGCAGGGATGCTCCTGGACTCTTCCAGCCCACATAGAGCCGAGTGCACCCCTCCACCACCAAAGTGTCCTTTTCAGAAGAGGAGTTTTGCGGATCAACTTGGGGGAGCAGCCCCTGGGTGGGAGCAGAGCCCAGCTGTGCAGGACGGGAGGAGGTTTGGTGCAGCCCTTGAGGCATCGGTGGGCTCGGCCGTGGTTATTTATCCAGGGTGTGGTAGCATCCAGTAGTTGGTGGAGCTGGGATCTACCCAGACTGCCGGGCTCTGCTCCCCAGCACCAGAACAGGGTCCCAGCAAAGTCCCAGCAGCCTCCAGCTCCTCTGATGGCAGGAAGTCGCTTGGCTGGGGCACGCAGCAACTCCAAAATCTCCCACCACCCTCCTTTGGCAGACAAGGACCACAATTAGTGCCTGGCTTTGCACAGCAACTCCAGGCAGGATGGGCAGCACAATCCCATCCCAGTTGAGCTCTTCACTTGCAGCTAATCTGCCCTGGCTACTGCTCTTCCTGCACCAGCAACTGAAACAGAGCCCATGTCACACTAACACTTAGCACAACACAGCCAACACACACAGCATCTCCTTTTCAATCTCTATTTCAGAAGACTGCTCTTTGTACTCACTACACAGCCCTCATCCAATAAAATGGAGATTAGGGAAAAAACACCCCAACATACTGTCTTTGCTTTTGAATAAATTAATACAAACACCAACAGTGTCAGTTTGCGAGCAGCTTCCTGACCATGCACCGTGTTAAAGCATCTCCTGGCAACAGGCAGATGTGTACACACACACACACATATACACACACACTGGCTGCAAGGGAAAAGCTAAATTAACTCTGCTCTAATGCTGAGTCTAAAAAAAATAATGTGCTGGATGTGAATAAGTCGACACTTGTGTTTATTTTTAAGCATTGTGAGGACACTGGTCAGAATGATGATTTCCCCCCCCCCCCCCCATCTGTCTCTCTGCATGAGTTTAGAGCTAATCTGCAAAGCTTTTAGGTGTGCCCCATGATGCACCAGAGGAACGGTTCAGGGCACCTTGCTGAGAGCATGACCCGTGTTCAGTGGTGGACACACTTATTTGGGCATGATGCAGGGGGATGAAGTGAGCTTGTGCTTGTGTCTGAGCATGCACTAAAGAGCTGAGCCCAGAGCTTCAGAGCTTCGCTGCCCCAGGGTTCTTGCTCACCGTCCTGGCACACAGTGAGCCCCAAGGTCCTGAGGTCTCCCCAGCCTGGCGCCGTGCAGTGCCCAGCCTGACAGCACACAGCGCAGGAGAGAATTAATGCCCATGCAGAGGGAAAACTGAGACAAATGCTTTGGGGCCTCTGAGCTACATTGGAATGATGGGAAGGACAGGGTAGCACCCAGGTTTCTGGCGAGCGTTCTGCACTGAGACGCAGCCAGCCAGCCCCACGCCGAGCGGGAGGGTGAGGGCTGTGACAGGGCAGCACCAGCGGCACCTCAGGGGCTGGAGGCAGCTGCGCCGGTGGGACACACTGGGCCGTGCTGCATGCAGCGGATGAGCTCCTTGCGGTTATCCAGGATGGTGTCAAAACTCTCCTGCAGCCGGTTCTGCTGGTCCACGACTTTCTGCTGGAGGCCATGGATCCAGCGCAGCAGGGCCAGGCGCCGGTACATCACCAGCTGGATGTGGTGCTTCTCCTTCTCCCGCTCCTTGAAGCGCTCCTTGTCCTGGAGGTGCTGCACAGCCTCTGCCAGTGCTGGGAAGAGGGGGCCCAGCTCAGGCTCAGCCATCCCTGGCTGAGGTGGGGTCCTGGGGACAGGGGCAGCGGCGGCAGGGTCCCAAGTGCTCCCGCAGGTGCTGTCGGGGCTGTCGATGCTGAGCGAGCTGCTGGCGTAGCCGTTGTCCTCTGCGGGGGAGCTCGGGGACTTGCCACATCCCTTGGCCGGCTCCTCAGTGGCTGTGTTTTGGCCCCCTGTCCCGCTGACCTCCGCTCCCTCGGGGGGGCTGCGCACCCCCGGCTCGGGGAGACACGGCTGCCTGGTGCCCAGGCTCGGGGCAGTGTCCCTAAGCCGGCCCTGGACCATCTGTCTCTGCATTAATAACAGCAGATTATCGGACGGATTTGTCGTGTTTTCGCTCCGGCTGGACCCCTCCTCTGGCAGGGACCCCGGCGCTGGCCGGCTCCAGTTCTCATTGCTGTCGCACACCTCTCCCACGAAGTTGGAGTTGGAGTCCTGCCCACAGCCAGCTCCTGGGATGGCTGTGCCCAGCACTGGGCCCCCCTGGCCCTGCCGGAATGGGGCATTTGCTGGGGCGCCGGGTGGGCAGACGGCAAACATCTCGCTGGTGTCCTGCCTGCAAGAGAGGCAGAGCTGTAACACGTCTGTGGCATACACAGGCTGACACACCCAGAACCCTCATCAGCTACAGCCGAACTATTCCCTCTCTTTATTTCCCTCTTGTTAAAGCTCCTGAAGCCCCATCATGGGCTCATCCTCTCCCAGTGGTGTTTGGCCACCGACCCCCCAGCAACATCACCCAGGGACAATTCACCTGACGTAGGAGCTGGGGGCAGGCACCCCACCACCCCCATCTCTCCTCCCTGTGAGCTCCAGCCCAAACCCACACTCCCAGGGCTTCCCTTCAGTGCCTGTCAGAGGGCATGATGGGGAGCAAGCACACGGCTGGCACGTTCTGCTCCAGCAGCGTTTGTGCTTGTGGTAGATGCAATTAATTGGGCACTGGTAGAGGTTGGCCACTTTTCCAACATCAATATAATTTATTTAAGCAGGTGAAACTGCCTGGGCTCCTCTGTATAAACTCTACTGTCTGCCCTGGGTTGGGCTGTGGGTCAGGTCTGCTCTCTGTCAGTGACCAAACCAGTAACCTCGCTGGGCTGCTTCCTCCTGTGCAGGGCTGGAAGCAGATGGGAGCAGAGAAGGTTAACGCAGCATTCCTGGCCAGGTCGTTTGCAGTGAGAGCCCATCTCTCAGCTCTCTCTCAGCAATGACACGCTCACGAGAATCACATGAAGAAAACCCATCGAGTGTCCTGGGTTCACCCCAGGAAAGCAGCACAGAGGCAGGATGGGTCCAGGGTGCAGCACGGGGTGGGGGACATGGGCTGCGGCCAGAATGGGGTCCCAGCCCGGGGCAGGGGAAGAGCCGTGAAGAGACACCGTGGTGTGTGCAGTACGATCCTGGTCCTACCACCTCAGCTACGTACCCCACGGCTGTGTACCCCATGGCTGCATACCCCACAGCTGTGTGCCCCATGACTGAGTGCCCTATGGCTGCGTACCCCACGGCTGAGTACCCCATCACTGTGTACCTATGGCTGCGTGCCCCATGACTGTGTACCCCATCACTGTGTGCCACATCACTGCGTACTCCATCACTGTGTACCCCATCACTGTGTGTCCTCTCTTGCAGGCAGGACATCACTGTGTACCCCATCACTGTGTGCCCCATCACTGTGTAACCCATCACTGTGTGCCCCATGACTGTGTGCCCCATCACTGTGTACCCCATCACTGTGTACCCCATTACTGTGTACCTATGGCTGCATGCCCCATCACTGCGTACCCCATCACTGTGTGCCCCATCACTGTGTACCCCATCACTGCGTACCCCATGACTGTGTGCCCCATCACTGCGTACCCCATCACTGTGTACCTATGGCTGCGTGCCCCATCACTGTGTGCCCCATCACTGTGTACCCCATCACTGTGCGCCCCATCACTGTGTACCCCATCACTGTGTGCCCCATCACTGTGCGCCCCATCACTGTGTACCCCATCACTGTGCGCCCCATCACTGTGTACCTATGGCTGTGTGCCCCATCACTGTGTACCTATGGCTGTGTGCCCCATCACTGTGTACCCCACAGCTGGCTATGCCCTGCGGCGTGCTCAATGCCCAGGGAAGGGGACCTCAGCCCCACAAGCGCTGTTTGCCAGGGGAAGGACGGCACCAGTGCAAGGAGGGCGAGGGCCTGCGCCTGGCCAGCGACCCTCAAAGACCTGGGACCCCGACACCTCGCCCCCCTACACCGGCACGCAGCCGTGCGCGCTGGGTGACACACAACCCCTCCCGTTCCCCCCGGGTGCTGTGCCGCCGGAGGATGGGTGCCCACGGCCGCGGGGCTCAGCCCCTGGGGAGGGCGAGCCGAGGAGCATCCCCGCACCCACCGAGCTCCCCTCCGCCCCGAAACACCGGCTGGGGAGCAGCGGGGAGAACCGGCGGCGGGTCCGCACCCGCACGGCCGCCCGGCCGAGCCGCAGCCGCACTGCGCCGGGAACCGGCGGGGGAAGGAGCGGGGCGGGGGTAGGGGAAAGCGGCACCGGGGATGGGGGGGGGGGGGGAATGTCTGTGCTGCGACCCCCGAGCCCGGCCCTGCCCCGCCGCGCCCCTCTTCCCCCCGCCCCGGCCCCAGCACTCACCGCCGCCCCGGGCTCGGTACTCCGCCGCCGCCGCTGCGGGTGGGAACGGAAGCGGCCCCGCGTGGGGAGACGTCACGGCGGCACTTCCGAGGCCGCCCCCGGCCCCCGCGCCTCCCCCGGGACTGCTCCGGGGCGGGGAGTGGGCTGCGCGGCCGGGACGCGTGTGTCATGTCTGTCTGTGCTGTGTCCGTGGGTCTGTCTGCACGCAGTGTGCACCCACAGCAGCAAACCCCCACCCGGGTCAGCCCAGGCAGGGAGAGGGCTGGGAGATGCTCTGAGGGGGGCAGGGGGCCGTGGGCTGGAGCCCCCCTGTCACCCACAGCCACAGCGTGGGAAGAGGGCTGTGCACCCGGCTGGGTGTGTGTGGGTGCATTCTGCCATGGCAGCCGGGTTTGGGACACCGAGTCCTTCCCAGCGCCTCCCCCATGGGTGCTGTGAGCCTCAGTGGGTCCCTGCGTGGATGAGGGGGGTGGTGGGACCCTCGCTCTCAATGGGGCCTTTATTCCCCTCACCCGGAGCCGGGGTGTCTGTGTGCTGGGAAAGGGAAAGGCTCAGCACCACCAAAGGGTTCCCACGGGCGCCAGGCCGGCACAGGGTGTCACATGGAGCACCACAAGCGTCTTGGGAGATAAAGAGGCTTTGTGGGGTCGAGGGGTGGGTGGGGGTGTTGAGGCGCGGGTGGGGTGATAGACTGCACGGGGTAGTGATGCCTGGGGCTGGAAGACAGTTGCTGGGGCAAAGGAAGACAGGGTGCCACAGGCGCCCTGTTGCCCAAGCAGGGATGGTCTCATCTGATGATGTGGTCTTCACCAGTGTCTGTGGCAGCTTTGGGACAGAGGTGGTGTGAGCATGGTGCCATCACCCCAAGGGCTCCAGAGCCCAAGCCTACCCAGACCAAAGTGAGTCTTGGTGTGAGCGCTCAGCACCTCCTGCCCACCCCGATGGGGAGGAAGGAAGGGATGAAGATACTTTCAGGGTGGATGAAGATCATCTCCAAAGTCCCGGCCTGCTGGTGGTGGGACATGGGAGAGAAACACCAAGAGCAGATGCTCCCCCATGACATTACAAAAGCTTGGAGCAGTGGAATAACACTAATAAGAGATAAAGAAGTTCTTTTAACTCCCCATCTCCCCGACAGATCCCTAGGCAGCTTCTCCTGCTGCAGGCTGCTCCAGCCCCAAAGGCTTCGACTCCTCTGTGGAGGAGAAATTGGTGGGGTGAGACTGAGAGCTGAAACTCCAGCTTGGGCTGGAGGACTCCTCCTAGGAAAGCCTGAGATTAAAGAAACAAAACCTTCCTGTCACACAGGAAAGGCAGAAACTGATTCAGGCCTCTGTGAATGGGCAGGAAAGAAAAAAGGATTTGGGCAAACAATGGGCTCAGCCCTGCTCTGCTCTGCTCTGCCTTGACGAGGGTTTGCTCGTTAGTGCCGGTGTTTCACTCCTGTTAGGGGCCGGAGCTTGAAGCAAAGCAAAATGTTTGTTCCTGGGAGCAAGGAGGAAAGTTTCAGCCCTCTGGGGACCTTCTCCTCCGGCTTGCAGAGAGGAGGCACAGTGGAAACTAAAGATTTTCCACTAAAGATTTGGGTCTCAGGGAGCAGAAGGAAGCTGGAAGTTCAGCTGAAGTTTGGCCATGGGGCAGGAGTGGGATTTGCTCCTGTCTTGGCTTTACTGGGTTTCCTGGGGCTGGTGGGTGTCCCGGAGCCTGCTGTAGAGAGAGAAGGTTTGGAGGCAGAGGGTGCTTAGCAATGGGTTTCAGAGTCATCTTCCCCTCCCCTTCCCCTACTTTGTTCCAGAAATAAATTAAAAGCTCTCCCTCCAGGAAATTAAAGAGCATTGAAGAAGCTGGAGCACAGGACCTGATGTGCCGGGGTTTCAGGGCAGGGTGTCCTGGGTGAGATAAGCACGGTGCACCTCAGGGCTCAGTGAGGAGAAGGGTGCTGGGGTGACACCCCCATCCCCCCAGCCTTCTCCCCCAGAGCCACTCCAGAAAGTGCCGGCACCAGATTTCTCTACCAAAGCAGAACCCTGGGTGCAACACCCTTCCCTGGACTCAGCAGGTGACACTGGAGATGGGACATCGGCCCTGGCCATGGTGGAAATCATCCTTCAGGCCCAGCTCTTGGCTCCCCACTCCCCACACTCGCCCCTTGTCACCTGCTTCTCATCTGCCGTGCGTCCCTCTAACCACTGCTGCATGCCACAGGCTTTGAACAAAATTGGTCCCAGAAGAGGCCCTCGTGTTCGGCCCCGTGCCCGCGTGACGTCAGCCCTGTGGCCTGGACATGGCAGCGGCTCTCCAGCCTCTCTGCTGGGAGGTGAAAGCTGCCTGCTGTGGGGTGGGTTAGGGGCTGCAGTGCTGGGGGGGACGGCCCCGCACACGGCTGTGTCAAGCCCCAGCAGCTGGGACTGGGCAGTGAGGGAGGGGATGGGGCAGAGACCCCACGGTCTTGCCTGGGAGCTGCAGGGTGCAGGGGCAGGCCAGTGCCAATGGTGCCACTTGCCAGGTTCTGCCTGCAGCCCCTCTGCCCAGCGCATGTGTGTGATGCGTGCCCACATGTCCCCACTGCATGCCCACATGTCCCCACTGCACGCCCATCATGCTCCTGCTGTACACCCACTGTGGTTCCATTGCACACCCATTGTGATCCCACTGCACACTATGGTCCCGTTGCACACCCACTGCACTCCCATTGCACACTCACTGTGCTCCCATTGCACACCACTGTTCCCCCATTGCACACCCACTGTGCACACCAGCACTTGGGCTGGAAGAGCAAGTGAGCGGTGGTGCGTGGGGAGGCTGTGTACAGGGGGGTGCTGTGCTGGAGGCTGCAGCACTAGAAGGAAATGAAACATGTTTTTTGGGAGATTTCCACATTCTTCTCCTCCCCAGGCTCCTGTCAGTTCCCATCTCCTGCCCTGTCCTGCACGGGGCACCAGTCTGACTGTGCATACCTGGAGCTGGGCAGGGCCCCCAGCCCAGCTGCTGGCCGTGGTGTGATGCTGGGCTGTATAGTGATGCTGGGATGGGCTTGGCTGAGCGCCATCATAGCCAAGAGCACCCAGGTACCAGCCCAGCCAGGCCACAGGTCACCCAGGAGTCACTGTCCCACCAGCCAGCTCAGCCTGGGACCCGGGCACTGGGATGAGGAATCCGTCCCGAAAGAGTTAAGGGTGAAACACTGGGGAAAAGAAAATAATTCCAAAAGAAAGAAGTGCCCTGAACCACATGCGACCTAACCTCCCCAGCGGCTCATCTGAGTTTAATAACAGAGCAGGGAAATCTCCCAAAAAGCCCTCAGAGAAATTAAAGTAAACAGCCTGCTGACCTCCAACCCCACGCTGCCCCGCCGCTGACTTGGCCCGGGCTGCAGCAGCCACCGGTGCTGTGGCATTCTGTGTAATTGTAAACACATTCGGGTAAATATGGGGTGGGGGGGGAGGTAGTGGGGGTCCCAGGGGAGCCCCTGGCCAGGCAGGAGCAGTGCTCCCCATAACTGGCAGAAACCAGGGCAGAGCATCAATGGGCTTAGCCAGGCAAAGCCGTGGCCATAGCGGATGCTGCAGTTCAGTGGCTCCAGGCTCCGTGGCTGTGCTGCATCCCTGGCTGCCAGGGGCTTGGCATGGCCGAGGCTTCAGGATCGGTGTTGCTGGTGGGACCAGGAGCCCCTGGGAGCGTTCTGCTGCCCCATGACTCTGGGGTTGGGGCTGCAGAACCTCACGTCAGGAGCACTGGGGGGTCCTGGCGATGGATGGAGAAGGATGCTGTAAGGGGTTTGTCCTCTTGCCTCACAGAAGTTAAAACCATGGCTCCTGTTTTCACAGATCCTGGTCATTTTTGTAGGCTGACGGAAAGAAAAGCATCCCCAGGCTGCAGGAGTGCTGCCACTCCTCTCAGAGAGGAGCCAGCAAAGCCACAGGCCTCCCAGGGTGGAAGCAGGAGCTGAGCATCGCTGCCAGCCTGGCCCTGCTCCATCCTCATCCCCATCACCATCCCTATCCCTGTCCTGTGAGGGTGTGTGCCCTCACACACTGTATCCCATCGTCTGTGCTTCCCATGGGATTTTCTGGGGAAAACCCCACTCAAAGGCAGGGGAAGGGGTCAGAGTGGGCTGGATCCGGGCAAACCCTGCACCCCTGCCCCGCTCCCCCAGCACTGACTCCGGGCTGATTCCCCAGTGCCTGCCACCTACCTGTAAACCCAGTGTCACTTCACCAAGCCCAGAGGCTTGGTGAGAAATGCTAGGAATCCCCAGCCAGGTTGGATTTCAGATCAGCCCTGAACTCACTCGTTTCAATGGGACCAGAGGTCAGAACTTATCCCAGTGGCTCCCAGCCCTTGGGATGCATCAAGGTAGAGAGGAGAGGAGGAGGAGGAGGTGGAGGAAGTGTCTGCAGGGCCAGGGAGCCCAGTGGAGGGCTGAACCTCCCTTTGGAGGGATGAGCGATGGGGACCCACCTCTGCCCTGGGACATACAGCCCCATCACCCAGCGGTGGGAGCTCCCCCCAGCCAACGTGCCCGCGTGCAGGGAGAAGCTTTCTTCCTCTTGGCTTTCCCCACTCCCAAAACCAGGGGTTATCTTCCTTTGGGAGAGGTGCTGTGCCAAGAGAGTGCACTGGCCTCTCACAGACGCTTCCTCTGGGGTTTATCCGCTGCCAAGCTACAAACAGGGAATGCTGATGCCGACTCCACCCCTCCCATCCGACCAGGGCCCAAAAAATCACCGTTTCCTCTCGGCCTGTGAATCACTAATAAACTCCAGACAGAAAAGTCTGATTAGGAAATTGTTTGGGAAATGGGGAGGAAGGGGGAGGGACTCATTCCCTGCTTTGCCCCTCGGCATCACCTCCCCATGCCGCGGGATGGGGCCCTGTCGCCCTGTCCCCACATCTGATTTGGCTGCAGGGAGCATCCCCAGCCCAGCCCGGGGGGCTCTCTGAGTCTGGCTGCAAACCAAGTTCCCCAGTGGATGGATGTATCTGTCTGCAAGGATTTGGGGATGGGAACCCTGTTCCCTTTAGACGTCTCTTCTTCCTCTTTGATCTCTGGCCATCGGCTGGGCTGAATGAACCCTTCCCATCGTGACAGCCCCGAGCACCGTGTCCTGTGGCACAGACCAATGGCACCGTCCCCTCCCTCTTTGTGGATAAACATAGTCATGGCATCGTGGCTCCCCACAACCCCCCCAAAATGCTGCTTGTCCTGAACCCCAGCAGCTCCATTTGGACCTCATCATGTGGAAAACTGCAGGATTTTTGTCCTTTCAACCTTGGACCAGAATCAAATACATCCCATAAATGATTTTAAATCCATCCCGGTGTCACAATACTCCAGGAAAGGTTCCTTTTTCAGCTGCCCTGCTTTGCTTAATAACGGGAACAGATTCAAACCCCAAGGAATTGTCTTATATTGCATTTGTGGAAATTAAATGCTTGGATGCACATAGTCAGGGTTCCCTGATGCAGGAACCAGAGCTCTGAACACGCTCTAATCAAAGAGCCCCGCTTCTGAGGGGTGGGGGGGTTCTTCTCCTCACCTTGAACAAACCAAACATCTGTTAGAATTCAATCCAGCCAAAAAGGATTGATCCAGGTGGGATGGCAGCATGCAGGGTGTCGAACCCTGCAATGGGGCTGGGGGAGCTTCCCACTGCCCTATCCTCTCCTGCCCTGGCTCATCCCTTTATTGCTGCACGGTCCCATCAACACCTGCCCAACATTCCTGGTGATGATGCTCACTGGAGACAGCAGGATGCTGGCCCTGGGTGAAATGCAGGGAGTTGCTTAGTGTGGAGGGATGGTGGATGTGTTCCACCCCCCCCAAAAAAAAAATGGCCTTTGGGGCAGAAAACACCTTTTGAACCAAAAAGGATGGGTTTTCTTCCCTTATGCTCAGCATCCTCTGCTTTTTAATAAAATTCCGGTGCCCAGCTGGTTTTCCTTCCTCCCTTTTTCCATGGGAGAGTAAGGGGTTTAAATGTCCTTAAACCGTGAGAGAAGCCACAGAAGGGGAGAAGTGAGAGGGAAAACCCCAAACCCTGCTGGCATTTGGGAGCAGGAGCACGGTTTGGCAGGGACGGTGTGAGCAGCTGTTGCTTTTCGGTGCTAATCCTGGTCAGGGTTGGGCTTCACTGTGCCGCAGGTGCCCCCCGTGCTGGATGGGGAGCGGTGGCATGTTTTTTGAGGTCAGAAAACAGAGCTTTGGGCAATTAGAGAGGCCTGCCAAGATAAATCTACCCCCCCTGCTTCCTGGCGGGTTCGTTCCCATCAGCTTGTTTGGGTCGTGGCGAGACGGACCCCGGCGAGGGGCTCTCCTGGCGGGAACAGCCCAGCAAATTCTCTCTGCATGGGTGAAATTCCCTCCGCTACTGAGGTTATTATCTCCGAGCAGGAACCACCAATATCCTTTCATTTAGGCACTAATTTGAACAATGTGCGTTGGCCGGGGGGAGGAAGGGCGCTCGCTGCTCTGGAGCCTTTGAAAAATCCAGGCAGGAGCCAAACCAGAGGGAAAACAAAACCCTGCAGGGATGTGAAGGGCTCAGGGATGCTAAGGGATCAGGGATGCAGAGGGCTCAGGGATGCTAAGGGATCAGGGATGCAGAGGGCTCAGGGATGCAGAGGGCTCAGGGATGTGAAGAGCTCAGGGATGCATAGGGATCCAGGATGCAGGGCCTTATGCACCACCCGTCCCAGTGCCATAAATTCTGGCTGTGCCACACACACTTCCAGGGACACACTGACACTGCTGGGCACAGGGACATCTTGTGTCCCAGCTCATGTCAGGGGAAAATTATCCTTCAGGCAGACCTGGGGCTGAGACCCCCCCCCAATCCATGGCCGGGGGGTGCTTTACCCATGGGGTAAATGGGCTCCTCTGTGTCACCGGCCCATCCAGCCTCATAGCTACCTTTTCCCTGGGGCTGGAGGGTGCAGTAAAACACTGTTAAACTTGTTTAATTGATAACTATAAAACCAGTTTAATTTCCGCTCTTCAGCAGCTGACAAGACAAACGAGGCAGCAGGAAGGGAGCACCTGCTGATGGCACCCACAGTGCCCCACACCACAGTTCCAGCACCCCAGGGGCCGGTCGCAGAGTCCAAGGGGCTGGAGCCACTTTGCCTCGTGCTGTTTGTGATGGGACTGGTGTGGTTTGAAACTGCTCCTCCACAGGGGATCTCCACTGGCACATGGCCGGCAGCATCCCCATCCCTGTGCCCAGTGGGATGCAGCATCCCCTTCCCAATGGCTGCCCCAGTGCTTGATCCCTGCGCCCAGTGGGATGCAGCATCCTCTTCCCAGTGGCTTCCCCAGTGCTGGGTCCTCCTGAGCAAACCCCACCTGGGTTTTGGGGGGGTTTATTGTATTTACTCTTCAAGTGCAGCCGTTATGAATATTCACACCCATGTGGGGAGAGCCAGCCCTTCCCAATGGGGATATCAGTTGGAGCAGCATCTAATTGATTACGTGGAAATTGCTCCTGGTGGAAAGGGAAGCCCTTGCCTCACTCTCAGTGAATTAATTTAGCTTGTGCCATTCTTCACTGTGTTCAATTAATCTTGTTAAAGTGATATAATTTTAGCTCACACTTCACACACGGGGGTACTGGGACAGGGGGGAGGGGGGGGAGACCTGGCTGATAACGACAGGAGGTTGGGTAATGATGTGGCACCGGGTGCTCTGTTCATGTGGGAAGGGCAGTGGTGGGACAGCATCTCCTGCCCCACAGCGCTGGTCCTAGCCCCCCCTGTGCAGGATCAGCCCCAGCAGGACCCTGGGGTGTCTTCGCTGCCGGGATGCAGGATGCTGGGTGCCGGTTGGGTTCCTGGGCTGTCCCCAGCTCCATGCTGAGACAAAGAGCGTCGGTTCCCGCGGCCCCCCGGCAGCTGGCGAGGGGGGACGTAATCCCACAAAAGTCCTGCTCAGGGGGGGATCAGCGGGAGAGGTGAGGGGCACGCCGCCCAGCCCCGCCATCACCATCCCTGCCCCTTTCTATCCCCGCTATTGACTGCCTAAACAGTTCTTTGGTGATTACAATGTAAATATAGCTTTTCATGGAGTAAAGGCCTTTCATGGGATCCGCACACACTTAACCACTTAACCCCGGCGACAAAAAGAGCAGTGAATTAGCTGTTTAGGGGCTGCTCGTGCAGAAAAGCGAGCCCTGAATAGGATTTGGGGATCTCTGTGTATCAATTGCTATGCTTCAGGGGCCCTCAATGCGGCTTTTGGCGTTCGAGCATGTGCCAAAGGGCTCCTCTGGGTATGGCTGGAGTGTCAGAAAAAAACCCAAGGAGAAGAAAAAAAGCAGCTGCTTCTCTTTAATAAAACAATGATTTATTCATAGCAACTTGGAAAAGGGGCGGGGGGGGGGGACACGACACACAGGGAAGTGCCAAAGCAATGCTCACCCTGCTCTGTGCCTGGGAGAGGCTTGGGGACCAGCCTACCTGGGGAGCAGGAGGCATGGGGACCCCCAAAGCAGCACATGGAGACCCCTGGAGCAGTCCAAGGGACAGAGCTGGGTCCTGCTGTGGCCCCAGCCAGACATTGAGGGGGTCTCTATGGCTCTGGTCCCTCAGTCCCAGGCACCTCTGAGGGCTGCAGGAGCTGGGGGACATCCCCCTGCACTTCCCCTGCCAGATGGCACCTCTGCAAAACTGGGTGCCTCCCTGCCCTGGGTGCAGCATGGGCACAGATTGCCCCCCCCACCTCCCCACCACCCCCTCCCCCCAGCCTGTGATGAGGCATTTTGGGATGGGTGGGGAGGAAGGCAGCTTGCCCTTGGTGTCCCAGATTAAATGAGCCTTGACTGCTGTGGCTGTCCCAGCTAAAGGATGCTGCAGCTGGGACCAGACCCTTGTCCTGGTTGGGGTGGGCTGGTGAGGGGTAGGCAAGCATCCGGGCGAGTGTTGCACCGGTGCCCACGTGGTGGGGACACGGGTCTTGGCCACCCCCCAGCTGCACCCACTGCTGAACAAGAGGAGCCTTCATGGAGCGGGGGGCCAGGGGGAGCGAACGCAGAGCAGATCTGAAATGAATGGGCTGGAATGAGGAGAGGCACCCAGACAAAGCTGGGGCTCAGCATGGGAATGGGGGTGCTGGGAGGGATGGGAAGACGGCAGCACACGGCCAGGAGTACAGAGGGAGCGTGGCTGGCACAGACTGGGCTCCTTCCCACTGGCATCCCACTGTTCCCAGCACAGTGGCTGGGTGTGTGGGGCCAGGGCTTGGGACAGGGGCTGGTGCTCAGCTCTTTGCTGAGATAGACCCTCGGCATCACTACTGTGTGGCAGGAAGGTGACCACAGGGATGCCCACAGGTCCTGTCCCCTCTGTGCTGAGCCCAGACGGGCTCTCACCGAAGCCACGAAGGGCTGAGGAGGAGCAGATCACATCAGGGTAAGGCCCTATTTTTAGGCGGGTGCAGATGGAAGGATGAAAGAGGAGAGGGGAGAGGCAGGGGAGGAATGGGAATGAAAGACAAACAAATGCCAAGCAGATGTTGGGAGCGATGCTCTTCCCCTCGCAGGATGTGTGTGCAGCTCCCAGCGACACTCACCCAGCCCTAGAGCCCTAGGGGGCTGCAGGGTACAGGGGGACAGAGGCAAAGTGGAGCACAATGTCCCCTCCTGCTTGTCCCTCATCATGGGGGTTCACAGTGGCACCCCAGGGCGGTGACACCACATCAGCCCTATGCTCTCGCTAGCAGCCCCAGGGACCCTCCCCAGGGACCCTCCCCAGGGAAGGGGGGGACAGCGTGCTGCTGGGCTCGTGGGTGACACGAGGGGGGTGTTGGGATATGTCCCCCCACTGCTCGCTGTCCACACTGGCGTCCAGCAGTGGGGACACACCTCCAGGAGATCCACTGACACCATGACCACCCAGGGAGCTGATCTGTGCTGCGGGATGACCTGGCAACACCAGCTCAGCAAGGTTTAGGTGTGGATCTTGCTGTCAAGTTCCTGCACTTTGGATAAAACTCAGCCCCCATGGCACAGCTCCAGGAGTGAAGCTGGTCCTTTCTGGAGCAGGGCCGGTGCCAGGTTCCCCCAGCTCTCCCAACAACCTGCAAGCATCACCCCAGCTCTGCCACCCCCGGCACATCTCTGCTCTGCCCTTCTCTGATGCCTGGCGGTTTCTCAAGGCCTTGCCCATGAGTGGGCATTGCCAAGGCCACAATGGGTTTGTTTGGACATCCCCAATTCCCACCCAGGCTGGTGAACACCAGCAATGTTGCTCACGGGCTTTTGGCAGGAGCCAAGACCCAACCAGTGCATGGCCAAATCCCAACCACACCAGACTTCAGTAGGATCTGGGGCCGCAGAGCTGGCTGATGAATATGGAATCCAGCTCCTCCAGCCCTGCCTGTGCTCCCTGCAGATGTTTGGGGGTCTTTGCCAACTGTGTTGAACCCCATCTAATCTTTCCTTCCTTCCTTTCCCTTCCCCTTTCCAGCAGAAGGGGACAGAGCAGGGTGCTGGCAGCAGGTTGGGTGGGGGTTGTTTGCAGCCCTGCAGCTGGGCAGCAGCACCCCAGGAGCTGTTATCATACTTTGAGGCTCACATCATCCCAGCTCTGAAGATCACACATGCTCAGCGAATCCGTAGGTGGAGCGAACGATGCTGAGCTGAGGGCAGCGCTGCCTCTGAGATCATCCCCCCGGATGCCTTGCTCAGAGCTTTGCATTGGAAGCATCGCCCTCACGTCATGCAAAATAGGGAACACATGGTGGGTATAATTGCCTGTTGCTTTAATTATCATCTTTACATCAGCAGGGCTGGCTGGTTTTGCATCGCCTTTGCTTGGAGTGTCTGCAGCTGGCGGAGCTAGGATGTGCATCCCGTGGGAGATGTTGGCCATGACAACCAAGCCAGGATGGGAAATTTGGTACTGGATGCCAAAACCCCGACACAGGGTGCTGCTGCAGGATGCACCCACCGGTTGGCAAGCTGAGGGTGCGTCAGTGAGCCACCTTGGAGAAGCCTCAAGCAGTGGCATCGTCCTTCACCGCCACCGTGCCAGCCTGGAGCCGGGCCAAAGCAGCAGCTCCACATCCCAAAACAGGGATGGAGAATGCACGGGGGCAGGATTGGGCCCCTGTTCCCCCCCATCCCAATCCACTGAGCTGGGGAGCAGGAGAAAGGAAAAGGCTTTTGCTTCTTTTGTAACTCTGATGTTTAATTGCAGAGGTTGGAGGGTTTCAAAGTCCCCTTCGGCTCCATGTACAACAGGAATGTGGAAATCCCACCTCTGCAGCTCCCAAGCAGCCAGGGAGGTGACGTTAGCACCTTGATGCCTAATTATTCTTCCAGCACAGACATTAGTCTCCATGAACTGTGGCAGCTGGAAATCAGGCAGCACAGAAGGATGCTGCTGCACCGGCCCATGCTGCCATGCAGTCAGGACCTTGGTGCTGAGATGAATTTAGGTGCTGCTGGGAGCTTTGGGGGTGCTGGGTGGGCACAAGGACACACACAAACATGTACACATCTCACCCTCCAAAGGGAACACGGGTCTCAGATCCTGATCCTCTGGCACCACATGCATGAACAACATCAAATATTGAAAATCAATGGGCACTGTGAGGGAAGCGGCACAGAGGATGTTGCATGAAAACAGCCTTGAGGAACAGCGAGAAAAAAATTAGCTAAAAATAAAATTAATCTCTTGCAAAGCTGCAAGATTTGCTTCTCACCCTTCCCCCTCGTCCTGCAATCTTTTATGTCGTTTTCTTTAATTACAGCTGGTTTAGGTCGCTGCTGCCTGGAGAGCCATAGCTGGAGTTAGCTAGAGATTGGGCTTCTGGATGATACCAAGGAAAATAATAACCCCCCAAGGACAGAACATCTGTCCCCACGGAGCCCACACAATGGCATAACTAGGACCAGCAGTTAATATAGAGTGAAACTTGTGCTTTACCCATCACCCAGCCTGCTGCAGAGCTGTTTTCCATACCCAGAGCTTAGCTGGACCCTGTGCAGCCAGGATGCCCCCAACTCTGCCAGGAGAGCAGGAGCTGCCATCAGTCATGGTGTCCCGACAGTGCCCAGCCCCTCACACCTGCCCAGTGGGTACCAGGGCAGGAAGATTTGCCAAATTTCAGTTTACCCATTTGATTGCAGATGCTTAACGAAGCACAAGCAGCCAGGGATGAACTCCAGCAGGATCCCAGTGCTGGTGAGATGGATGTGGCAGCCCTGAGCCTGGGGGTTGGGGCGCAGTGAAGAGGGCAGCCTGGCCAGCTACCCCCATTCCAGCTCTGCCACCTCAAGCTTGCTCTACCCACACAAGGGAGCACCTTTGCACCATCTCTCCTGCAGCGTGGGGCTGGTTTTTTCCCCACACTGTTACCTTTGGCTTCTCAGAGAGGAAAACACATGCCTGTAAGAGGGCTTGTGCTTTCCCTCACTGTATTTTTATGCTGCATCTCTGTGTTTCCTGAGTTACCTTCCCTGTGTGAGACCGTGGCTGTTCCTGCTGCTCTGGCTTCGGTTTTCTCTCCTAATAGCAAAGAGCCCAAAGGAAGAGAAACAGATACTGAAAACATCACCTGATGTGCTCCAAAACCAGGCAAAGGACCGTTTCATGCCCTAAACCTGTGCCCCATTCATCACTCCTGGAGACCAGGACGCACCAGCTAACGAGCAGGCCGAGAGCCAGCGAGGGTAAATAACTGTGACACGGCTGCTCTAGAAGACACCCTCCCCATCGCACTTGCATTGGTGCCTGGGGGTCTTTTTGTCCTTTAACCCTCATTTTAGGTCTGGGACAACTGATTAAAGGCCCAGGACAGATGAGGTGCAGGAGCTCACAGGGTAAGAGCACACAAAACATACAGCACGCTTCTTTTCACGTGTCCACTCCGACATAATTTTTCACATGTTGGAAATACAGATGATTTTAGCCTGGGTCCATCTGGTTTCCCAAATAACCTGTCTATTTGATAAATAACATAAATTAAATTAGACAAGACAAACAAATAGTTTTGTTGGGTTTTTTTTTTTCCCCTCCTCTCCCCCTTTCAGTCTCCTGGCAAAAAAAAAAAAAAAAAGAAAGAGAAGGGAAAGAAAACATAATTCAGTGACTGCCTGGAGCCCCTGAGGAGCTGCACGGTGGTGAAAGCTATGATTATAAACGTGTCTGCAATGTTAACCTTTAACACGGACCCAAGGCCCTTCCCTCCTGCTTGTAAGTTCTTTTTTCAACTTCTTCTCTCTCATTTAGGCTCCTAAGAGCTCATCCCCCTGCCAGCTGAGTGGGGAACACTGGGCACTGCACAGCACTCTGCTCAGGAAGGGATCCTGGGGTGCAGTCTAGGATCAGATCTGATCCAAGAGGTTTTATAGCTCCTTCCCCTCGTGAGGGTAAGGGAAAGTGAGGCATGGAGACAAGTAGTTATTACAGCCACCATGAACTCAGATGAATACCCTGGTGTTCTACCATGACACAAACCCCTTTGCATCCCCAGTCCTGACTCTGAGCTGTGACTCCTAGGAGTTAGACCAAGGTATGATTTGAAGGGAGAAGTGGCAAGTGAAGCAGATGGAAGTCTTCCTTCAGCCCAGGATGGCTCTGCAGGAACCACTTCCACAGGGGCTGGGATGCCCTGTAGCCCTGCACAGGACCCCCAGTCCCAGCCCCCCCACCTTCCTCCCCCCTCCCTCCTTCCTCTCCCTGCCTCCACCCTTAGTCCATCCTTCCTTCCCAGCCCCAGACTGCTCTTGGCACTTCCAGCAGCAACAGGGAGGGGATTTTTCTCCTTGTTAGCACAGCAGCAGCATCTCAGTGCCAGGAGGGGCGAGCTGAATCGATACTTGAAAATGAGAAGGCAAAGCCAAGTTAACCACGTGCCAGACAGGAGGTGGGGTGGGGGGGCAGGGGGGACCCCTGAGGGCGGGCTGGAGGGAGGAAGCTGAGGAGAAGGGGGCATAAGTGAGGGTCAGTCCCCATCCCACAGCTCAGTGCTAGTGGGAAGTTGGAGTCTGGCAGAGTTGGCCCATGCATCTCGACAGAGGGTTCAACCCTCCCCAGCTGGGGAGACTGCAGCTGCCTCAGGCCATGGCCTGCACCTCAGCACACACTGGGGTGTGTACTCACCTGCAAGGGGTTTTTGGGCATGATGTAGCACTTGCCAGCAGCATTTCATGAGCCTCAAGCTCTTGAAGGGTTGTTGCAGGACAAAGTGGTCACTCCAGTCAGAAATCTCCCTATTCTACACAATCCAATTCACAAGCTCCTCAGGCCCAAGGACCTTTATCCATTCCTAGCTCAGGAATAAGCAAAACATATTTTGAAGTGGAAATTCTGAAGGGAAAGCAAAACAAATGCCAGGTTTGTGGCTATCACATGTTGCAGAGAAGCCAACAAGACTACCAGGACAAAGCCAATGCTCTAAAGATGTTCTTCAAGCTGCTACATTCCAATGCAGAGGAGCAACAATTATAGTTCTACATAAATTTAATCCTTTGCTATGCCACTGAATGTGGAAAACGAAGAATTTCCCCTTGAGTCAGAGTATAGTTTAAGCTTTACTCATTCTTCCCTCCCCTTTTGGTTACAGGAAGAGCATTCTCTTGCTGCTCTCTAGTGGCAGGCATTACTGGCAAAATTAAGATGCCAAATTTTGCAGCTTTGGATCTTTTTGAACAGAAAATCTGTGCTGAATTTGTACAACTTACACATCAGCGAAACACCGCGAGAGAGCTAACTGGGTATTCAAATATCTTCTTTCTGTTATGTTGTTCTTTAAGAAAGGTCTGGTGAACGACCTTTTCTCCTTCATTCTCTTCCCTAAAGCTCCCATCCCAGATTTAGAACTGTTGGAATGAACTAACATAGGCATGCCTCAAGCCAGCAATAAAGCAAGTTTTGTCTAGGATCTAAAAAAACCCCAAAACTATGGCTTCAGTGAACAGAAACACAGCCTTAGGGCCAAGAATTTGATGCAAACCCAAGTGGAAGACTTGAATATTTACACTCCAATCAACATTGAGGAGGGTTATTTGTGTTGTATTCCACTATTATTGCAGCTGTTCATAGTGAAGGGCTTTAGTTGTGGCTACAAAAGAAAAGCAGCAATGAGGAAAACAAGACACAGAGATCAGAGACAGAAGAACAATTTGGGGGAAAAGCCCTCACACACAACCAAATTAAGTCCTGGAAATTAACTCCAACCACCTTCAAAATTAAAAGCACCTTTTATTGTCAAATTGCCCTCCAATTAGTACCAAAATTCTTTATAAACATATTATACAGTAAAATATTTTACACACAGCACACCAGGGGTATGCTTATGACCTTACAAAATTTACAGTTCAGGATACTTCTCCGACAGCATCGGCACCTTAAGGATGTCACAGTCCCAGAGATATGTTTGGCCTTGTAGAGCAGGTCCTTGTCTGGGCTCTGCTCTAACACATTCAACATGTAAACAAAAAGGCAGAAGTGCTGTATATCGTGTCTCAGGTTTCTTTCACACTATTTAGAATAGATGTGAAGGATGGTTCCTTATTATCCAGTTTCCTCCTTCTAGAGGAGGTCTTTCATTACTGGCTGGAGGATTTCTCTTGGATGAGTGCAGCTTATATGAAAACAACGGAATGGATGACTGAAGAAACTCTTCAGTTGGGCAAATTAAACCAAACAACTCTCCCCCCCTCCTGAAAAAGACCCAAAACAAATAAAAAACCCACGACACACCGTTTGTGAGTCATTCACACCCTTCCCTCTCTACGCAGGCACATTCAATATGTATGTGTAAGAATATAAAGAGTAAAACTTGGAAAGAAATCCCTATCACACTGCCTCATAAAAGACCAGGACTCTTCTTTTAAAGTATACATTTTAAATATAAATTAAGAGCTGCTTAAAATGTCAAGCTAATAAATGCTTAACAGTAGAGAAAGCAAGACAACAGAGAGAGCTGTAGCTACCTTCATACTGCAAGTGTAAACAGATATCCTGCCGTAGTTAACGCTGCTTTCTTGTTACTCCAAACTGCAAAAACACCTCCTGCCTCTGTGCTTTGAGCTAACCATGGCATTTCTGCATCACACCTGGCACATGAGGGGTATTTTCACTGAGACCCAAGAGATTCTGTGAGTGCAGCGTGGTAGTGTAAGTTTTTATAATGCTTGGGAAAGACCAAGTTAGCATCTCATTCCAAACCAAGCATGGGGTTTGTGCTCCTTTGCCACAGAGCACTGAGAAAAAACAACAAAAGGGGAATAAACAAGACTGCTGCCTGGAAATTGCTGGAATTTGTGAATGAAGAAGCAGCATGAGAATGTACAGCAGCTTGTTTACTTTCCTGATGACTGCAAAACAAACCGCAACTGGCAAGAGATGTGATACAACCTCCAGCCCTCAGCAGAAATATTCAGCTCTCCAAGTACTGGAATATGCTCCGGCTCTGACTCGTGTCCTCTGTGCTGTCCACCCTGGGCCGTTTGGCCAGAGAGGTTATCGCTGCAGTGGGACCTCTCTTCTTCACCTACAGAAGATTAGGATATAAGAGAGTATTAAAATAACCCCCCCTAAAGTTTAAATTCTGAATTATCAGAGAATTATTGGGTGTGAGAGCACGTACAAGAACTCAGAGAGTATTTAAACCAGCAATACTCTTAATAGCTTTGGGCCTGTAAGTTTGAATAAGCTACACAACTGGCAGCACAAAATCTTTACCTGAAGCTTTGATTTCTCCTTTGCCTCTGCACTCTTGTCTGGAGAAAGTGTATGAAAGACAAAGTTCCTTGAATTTCGAGGCGCATTTGGGTTAAGATCTGACATTGCTGCTAGTTTCTGAAGGACAGCTTTAGGTCTGTTCAAGAGAGACCCATTTTTTATCTGAAGGACAAAGAAATACTGTGTTAAACCACTCACAGGAACAAGATTAACTCTTCTAGTGGGTTATTCTTAATAGGAAAGAACTACTCCCTACTGAAGTGTTACCTGCTACCACACAGACCAGGAATGGTCAGAATCCAGAGTCAGCTGACTTTGGAGATACTGTTTTGCAGAACCTTTACCAACCTGGATGTTGCTGGCAGGTCTGAACGTTTCAAATGGGTTCCTGGGTAACAGTGTTGTGTCTTGTGCCACTGCTGCTGGGCTTGCTGGCAGAGAGAGGAGGAGAACATCTATTTCTGAACTTCATTCAAAAGAATGTGATTTTATATCAAACTGAACAACTTGGAATTGACAACAGACTGTAAATATTGTAGGGAAAAGAATCTGTATAAAATTATACAACTGATAGATGACTCTAGCAATTAGTTCTGTCAGTTAGGAGGGAAAATTTGAGTTTGAAGCAGCTTTGCACACTTGGAGTTGTGTTTTTACCACAACCGAGGAAAACTTATATTTATTTTCACTACATAGTTTTTCCTGAAGCCACAGATACTTGGAGAAACAGCTAGGCTGAAGGCCACTTACAGTCTACTCTGCAACTTCAAGGCCAGCAAATGAAGAATAAAAGACTAAAGAAAGGTGGAGGGGAATTTTTTCCCCCCTCTACACCATTTTTTCAAGCAGCAGCATACCTCATTATTAAGTAAACACACACAATTATCAGCAGCCTTGCAGAAGACACGAGCATGGACTCGGTAAGAAAACAAGACACAGGGGTTTTCAGATCTATGTCCTGCTTCACTGGAAGCCTCAAGTGACAACTGCAAGTCAAACTTGCTGTCTGGTTTGCTTGTCACTTCAGTAACAAGTGAGCTTACCTTTCTTCTGTAGGGACTTGGCAGTTACTTTTTTTGCTAGCTTCATGAACTGACTGTCTTCACCGATTTCTTCCTCCTCTTCCTCCTGCTCTTTATTTTTCTCCTTCTACAGCAAAGAGAAGACACTTCGTAAAATTGTTCATGCTAAGAATGAACAATTAATTATTTTAATTAGACTAACTCCTTCTCTTGTGTAAATTAAGACTATTTTAATTAACTTTCTACTGTAAGAGTTAATTGCTGCTTTTTAGAAACTTTATCATCCTCGTTCCATTAATGAGCAGCAAACCAATAGCATCACACATTGGGGGTTGGACCTGATGATCTCTTGAGGTCCCTTCCAACCCCTATGATTCTGTGATCACATTCAGCTGACCAAGCTGACCTAATGCAAAGTTGGTTTGTGTCTCACTTCTCTCTCTATACAATACTTGAAGAGAAAAAGCAGAATTCATGAGGAAAACCAAAGATACATTTACGAATGGTATTTCTTCCAGAGTTGAACTTGAGGAACTATCAGTTTCACACCTAGCAGTAGTATGAAGACTGAGCAAGATGCCTTTCTTGGAGCTGAGTAGTACCTGCTCACGAAGCCACTGCTCTCGTTCAAACCTCTCTTTCCTCCATTTTGCTTCTGTGTCAAACTGTTCATTTTCATCATCGTTATCAGAATCTCTCTGAAACAAGTCAATCTGTGAAGCATAATCTAAATGAAGAAAGAAAAAAACCATTTTGCTGTCAGTTTTAAAAGAGACAAAATATGTAGACGAGTTAAACCCCCAAAGAAATAAAACTCCTAAAAATAGCAATGAACCAAAACCCACCCTAGCACCTCCCCAACCCAACTGGTTTCTGAAACACTTTATTTACTTCTGATGGACTACTGAGTGCTGTTTCATACACACACACACACACACACAAACACTCTCCAATCTTTTACCCCATCTCTTAACAAGTATGGCTTGGAAAGGCACCTATGTTTTTCCATCTGAATTTCCTTGTTCTGCCAGGGCCATCACTGTGCAGGTCACCATCGAGGAGGTATCTCTCCTGGTACAAGCGTAACTGCCGCTTGTCATCATCAAGCATTGCTTTCCTAGCAACACAGGAGAAAGAGGAGGTTAGTCCAGATTATATCCCACAGATATGACTTGACACCCAAAAATACACACTAGTACTATCACTGACATGTGTAATTTCTGTATTTGACTTTCTAATTCCACTTCAGAAGGGAGTTCCTCATCAATAACCTCTTCTTCATATTCATTCAGGTCTTCGCCATCATATTCATCCTCGCTTCCCACATCACTCCCTGACAGCTCTGCCTCATCTTCCATGAAATCCTGCAGTTTTCTGGAAAAGAACATTCAAAGAGTTCAGTTTGGTAGGATCAATAATAATCTGAAATATTCTGAAAGTAGGATTTATCTTTTAGCATCAAATTAACACACATCCTAAGTGAGAAATTAGGATTCATCTTTAAGTTTTGAAGAGACTAAGCAATGTTGGGTCAAAAAAAGTAATCAGCATTGCATTGCTTTCATCGTGGAAATCAGATTATTTCCATTTATAATGGGAATTATAACAGAAATCCTCTACAGCTCACCTGCCACATTGTTAAACTCACATAATGTGACAGCACCAAAGCAAGAAGAAAAAACAAAAACCCCAAACCAACACTATATAAACATTAGCTATTAATGCTGGGGAGAGACCAGACTACATTTATAGTTCTCTTGATATTCTAATTCTGTCTGGCAATTAAGATATAAAAAAAGATGGACTTACAGTTTTTTCCTCAAGCCCCGTCTAGGTCTCAGCAGTTCTTCTTCTTCATCGCTGATTTCTGCTTCCTCAGGATCACTCTCTCCACTTTTTTCATCCTATCAAAGAAAAAGTTTGGGGTAATTATGGGTTTTCTGAAAACAGATTGCTTTGTAACAACAACTTCTTGTGCTCTGCATAAGATTTTTGAGGATTTCTGAGGCTAAGGTGCTCCATCTGGTATATTATAGCATGGAGTGGACATTTTAAGTGATCCAACCATTGACTGCTCTTGGATGTGTTTCAGTAACTTGTTCTGGAAGCCACAGTACTTTGCATTGATGATTACAGTAAAAAGCCAAGTAGGTAAATGGGAATTCTCATAGACAGAGTGCTGCAGCAGTTGCTTCCTTCCATCGGTTCGTACCTCGTCACTATCAAAGGCATTGTCATCTGTTACAAGCTGAAAATCACCAAGTTCTTCTTGCTCCCCCTCATCTTCTTCTTCCCTATGGGAAAAGTGAAGGAAAGAAAGGCATATTTTCATTTCACATCCAATGAAGGCTTCCCAAGAATTCAAGGCAAGACTTCCACTGTCACGATAGCTGGTCCCAGGCTATAAGTGTTTGAAGAGCTACAGTCTCTGAACAGCATTTAGCTTTAGATGCCCAACATCCCTATTAGCACTGATTTTTTTAATACCCTCAGGGCTTCACTTGCAGAAACCATGGGACAAGTGTTAAATTCTGAGTTTGTTTCCCTCTCAAACTCCTCTTGGATCCTCCCTGACATTCCCATTTGTGAAGCCTCATTACCTGTTTGTCAGGCAGTCATACACCCTTACAGTTTAACTCAAGTATCCAACTGACGTTTGGTGCTGGCACCTTAAGATTGGCAACAGCCCAGAACAGAACCTCAAAGTCCTACATTCTAACAATTTGCTCTCAGTTTGATGACAGTTCTTCAATGCTTCTTTCACTACCAGGGAAAGACAAGAAAGAATTCCCCTTCATAGTAGCTGTGGGAAACTATGTGCTGCTGATTTAGAGAACAACTGCTGAGCAATTTGTAGTATTCTTCACCTCCAGAACACACCACACTTCTGCTTACAGCATTTTGAATTGATGTTGAACAAGTAAACATGTATGAGTGAAACAAAACAGTCACTGCTCTAAGGTTCTGTAAATTGTAGGAGAAATGATACTCACTTGTCTGTGGAAAAGGAGCCAGAACAAAGTGCTAAAGCTTCTGCCATTGGATCTTCGATGTCACTATCCTTTTCTGCTTTGGAAAATACAGAAGATGCCCATGTTGGAGAACCTGCTACCAAAAAAAAAGTAATGAGATGGCAACTTATCTGTCTGAGAAGTAGATTTCTACTCTTGGAAGGTCAGAGAGCATCCTAGAAGTGACAGCGTGCTTCCACAAAGGCAGCACATTGTTAGAGCTCTCAGAACTTCCACATTTGTCATTAGCACCCAGAACTAAATGGTACCTTCACATAAACCTTATAAGTCCAATCACCATCAAAGCTGACAACAGAATTCAGGACATACCCTGAGACACAAATTTTCCTGAGCAAAGATTGAGCAATTCTTCCATGTTTTGCTTTTTGTCACTGCTGGTACTTGACACGTGCTCAGTCTGACTGCTGAACTGTCCAGAACACAAGTCCAATAATTCATCCATGTTGGCATCCATTGCGTTCTCATCCATGCTGGCCAGAGACAGCTGATGTTTTGAGGACTGATATTTATTCCTATGTTGTCCAACATTCAAGAACCTGAAAGAAAGTCTGTAGTTAGAAAAGTCTCACTGTTTTTTACATCCTCTTTCTGTTAAACTGCAGAAAACGTCATCCTTTATACCTATAACTTACCCATCTGCATCAAGCAGCTGGCTCTGAGTGTCATCTTCCAGAGAAAATTGGAACCGTGACTCCTCAGTCCCTGGAAATAAACTCTTTGGTTCAGGAGAGGCATTATACAGGTCCTGGGAATCTTCTATGGGAAGAGAGGGCTCAGACGTCTTTCCTGAGCTCTAGTCAAAGGAATGTAACAATACACAAGTTATTTGTTTTGCAATCCTAGAAGTCAAAAGCAAGAGCTGAATAAAATCTTTTAGATATTTCAAAGGATTAACACCATGCAGGTCTCAAGTATGTCCATGCTGGTCTGATAAATCACAGGAGTTCACTGATATCACATGCTGTGTAGCCCATGTAAGGATGCTTTAAAAAATATTTACAATGTATGGATTTTCAAGATCATCTTTTCTTTGATGTTTTAGTATTGAAGTTCCTATAATATCACTCTTATCCATTCCAAAGCAGAGACATTTTAAACCTCTGGGAGTTTGTTTTTCTGAAGTCTTACTCATGTAAAAGCATTTAGCTAGATGTCTTCTGCTGGTATTATTTTTAATAAATAAGACAGTCAGGATAAAATACATTTATGTAGTAGCCACTGTCTTATTTTATGATGAGAATGGGACAAAGAACCTTACCTTGGAAGCAGAGCTGATAAAGCTTGTTTTGAAAAAACCAGGGGAAGGTGACCTAAACCCTCCTGCTGCAGATATGAAGTTCCCTCCACGTGACATCTGTTTGTTACAGGGCTGATATGATGGAATCATGGAGCCGATCAACTCAAAGCTGCTGTTATGGCTGTTCTCTTTTGGTAGTGTTGTGAGGGAAAAGGAATCATCATCCTCTGGAGGAAGAGGAGGAAAAAAAAAAAAGAAAAAAGAGTGAATATGTTGCTTACACTTCTTTTGTGATCCAGTAAGCCCTTGATAATTTTCAACATTGACACTAAAAAGTCATTTATTTGTGCTCATGTTAGATTTCTTTCTCTCCAGAGGATGTGCATTAAACTTTTTTACTGAATTTCATTTTATTGATTACTAATGGCTTCTTTATTTATTCCAGAATCATTTAAAATTTTCCTTTCATTTCCTTAAGCCCTCCTATTTTTCTCACAGTCCAAACTTTTATAAGCCTACTGTCTAACTATACACATGATGAAATAACATACTGAATACCAAACTCAAATAGAAACTTCTATTTGAGGGGGAAAAAAAATGCTAGCTATGATAGTTCTACTTTACCTAACTTGGTAGGTCCTTTGTCTGCAGTTTCTTCCATTTCAAGTTTCTCATCAGGAAGAGAATATCTGTAATTTATAAAATAAAATGTATTTGCCAATATACACAAGTTGAATTGCTATTATCTGTCAAACCTAATCACAAAAACCAGGGTAAAACACATAAAATACATCTAGGAGACTTTGATTAAGAAACAAATTATTCCACTAAACAATTGCAGTCACTGGTTGGTTTTTTTTTTTTAAATAAAATGTATATGAACACACATATAACTACCAGAACAAGACAGAAGTGGTGTTTACAAGAAGTAAGTTAGATCAAAATATCTACATGTACTGATTAAAAGTTGCTCAAGCATCATTTTAAAGCTTGGTTTATTTACCCCATTTTGGAGGAGCTGTCCTTAAAAAGCAGCAACGTAGACTCTGTTGAAGGTGGTTTGGGAACAGAATCACAGTGCACAGATTTCTCAAGCTTTTCTCCATCAATTGATTCTTTGTCAGTTTCTTTATCAGCATCTTCAACCTGTTTCTCTTCTACATCTTCATTATCTTCCTCTGCTTCACCAAGCAGAAACTCCACATTCTGAAACACATCCCAAATCGTGGCAGAGACTTGCTGATCAGTGCTTTGATCTATCAGCTTCCTTGCATACTTGTCAATAAAACATTTTAAAATCTGGTGACCTGTCTGCCCCCTACTTGCCATGAGCCAAGGATATATAGCACCAGAATATTTTATATATGGGTTTAATATTGTTTAGACAAATAAAAATACTCATAAATTTCGTTTTAGACAACCCAAATACTAAACATGCCAATTTTTCAGCTTCTAGGAAGAATTCTTTAGCAGCTTTCCCAACATTAATAGTGTACAAGAGTAATTCCACCACGGAGAAGCGGCAGAATTGAGAACCTGACTTGGTTATGTAAAAATGTTGCATACAGACCTCATGATTATCGTCTTCCTCTTCCTCAGACTCATCTGTCATCTCGTCCTCCTCCTCCTCTTCCTCCTCCAACATGTCCTCGTTATCCAGTTTGAGCAAGGCTTGCCTCTTTTGGCGTTCCTCAGTCCTGCGGAGTTTCATGGCCTCCTGGAGTTTAGCCTTAAGCACTTGCAGCTTTTCACCTGGAGAGAAATTCATAAATTAATATATTAATATAGTTATATGCACTACAGTGAATCCTTAACTTCATTGCTTTCAAGCATCCAATCTAAAGTAACTACACACATGAAAAGGGAATTGAAAGGTTACTTGATTTAAAATGGTTTTAGGAATTGATCTGCCAGCTCTAAGAGCTAGAGCTGTTAGTTTCAATGGGCAAAATTTAGAGAGACTGTGCAATCTCATAATCCCTAAATGCCACAGGCGCAGCACTCTGAATGAGAATAGGGTCTGTCTGGCCAGTTGCCATGGACAGGTGTGCTACAGCACATGAAATAATTAAGAGCCACTAAAAACAACACATGCCCATAGAACTGGCCAAATAATCTATTTCTTTTAATGGATTCTATGAGAGTCACATCCCACAAGGATTTTTGTTTGCAGAGGCATACAACTCTCTAAGAAACTGCAGTACAGAACTAAGGAAGCGTAAGAGATCATACAAATGGCAATAGTTCTCAAGTTTGAGGCTTACAGTGAGAGGACTGGGAGGTAACAGCAGTGTGGATACATGGGTACATAAAGTGTATGCATGGGGAGAAATCCAGAGGACCAGTCACAAGGCTGCCCCACACTGGCCAGTGCTATTTCAGAGGTCTCTCAGGATTCTTTTCTAGAACACCACCATCCATCAGAGTGAACGTACATCCTAAGATCCATCTGTCTGTATCACAGGACAGCATTGGGAAAAGGGGAATGAGAGGAGGGAAAATAAAGTATTTTCCAATTCAACCATCACCACTTCTCCTCACCTGGCTTTGTGTGGACTCTCTCATCCAGGTTCTCTGCAGCTAACACTGCTGGTACCACATCTGCTTTCAGTTCCTCCTTTCCTTCTGACGTCGTCTCCTTACGAATAATGTTCATGTTTATGGTGCGTTCAGCTTTGGAGTTCGATGTTCGAAGAGTGTGCTTCAAGAAACGTGCTTTCAAGGCTTCCAGTTCTTTAAATACACATTCATTACATTTCAAAACACAAATTAATTTAATTTAATAGTATTTAAAAGCATTGAGTGCTAAAGTTGTATCAAGAGTAGGCCTTCAGACTTTTCTTCAAAGTTAATTAAAAACTCTAATTGCAAATCCATGCTATTTGATTAATCATAGAATGGCAAGGGTTGGAAGGGACCCCAAGGATCATAGAGCTCCAACCCCCTGTCACAGGCAAGGCCACCAACCTCAGGCCTGGAGCTACACAAGGTTGCCCAGGGCCCCATCCAACCTGACCTTGAACACTTCCAGGGATGGGGCATCCATTACTTCTCTGGGCAGCCTGTTCCAGCCCCTCACCACTCTTTCTGTAAAAAACTTCCCCCTAATATCCAATCTAACCCTTCCCTCCTTTAGCTTTAATCCATCCCCCTTGTCCTGCCAGTCTCTGCCCTTTTAAAAAGCTGATTCCCCTCCTGTTTCTCAGCTCCCTTCAGGCACTGGCAGGCTGCAATGAGGTCCCCCCACAGCCTTCTCTTCTCCAGGCTGAACCAGCCCAGCTCCCTCAGCCTCTCTTTGTAGGGCAGGTGCTCCAGTCCTCTGAGCACCTTCGTGGCTCCTCTGAACCCTCTCCAACAGTTCTACATCTTTCTTGTATTGGGGGCCCCAGATCTGGACACAGGACTCCAGGTGGGGCCTCACGAGGGCAGAGCAGAGAGGGACAATCCCCTCCCTGTCCCTGCTGCCACCCCTCTGCTGATGGAGCCCAGGATCCCATTGACCTTGCGAGCTGCAAGAGCCACTGCTGGCTCATGTTAAGTTTCTCATCCACTGTGACACCCAGGTCCTTCTCAGTAGGGCTGCTCTCAAGAAGCTCTTCTCCCAGTCTGTATCTATGGCTGGGATTCTTCCGGCCCAAGTGCAAGACCCTACGCTTGGCAGTGTTTAACCTCATTAGGTTCACCCGGGCCCATTTTTCCAGCCTGTCAAGATCCCTCTGGATGGCTTCCTTTCCTTCTAGGGTGTCGACCACACCACTCAGCTTGGTGTCATCTGCAAACTTGCTGATTGTTAATAAAACAATAAACCATGATGGAATATTTTCGCTGTAACTTATACTGAGTTAATGTGCCAACATAATTCACTACAGCAACATGGAAATAAACCACCCATCATTAGTTATTACTGAGCATATTCCTTCAAGGGATTGAAAATTAAGGACTCAGAACTTCCCGTTTAACCATCAGCTAGAAGAAAACAGATGCCAACACTGAGCAAAGAAGCCATCCTAGTAAGAGCAGATGCCAGGCTGTTCTATCACATGAACATTAATGGGAAAGTCTCTGACAAGAGTCAGATTAACTCTGCTTATGTGGACAGATAGGACAGGATTGTAATGATAAAAGTGATACCTTTGTTTGAATCAGACTCATCAAGGTTTATGAAGGATTCATTGCCAGAGCAGATTCGGGGCTGGATGGACAGGTCTATTCCCAGTTCACGAAGTTTATCCAACTTGGACTTCCTTGCTTTCTCAGGCTGTGCTACTGATACAGGCCCCGCTTGCTGATTGCTTTTTTCACATTCTGAGTCTGCTCCTGTTTTGTCCTGTTGCTCAACAGCATCTCCAACTGCCAGAGGAGTTTCCTTCTCTTTTTGTTCACTGCAATCAGTGCTTAGGGAGTCAGACTGCTGTTGTTCTCCTGTATTATTGCTTGTTTCAGTGCTAACTGCATGAGGACCATCACTGTCCTGCCCAGGCTTTTCAGCACAGTCTTCTGTCAAGTTCTCCCCTACATCAGTAAGGGGCTTGTTCACAGTAGTATCAAGATCTTTGCCAAGGCTTGTTTCTGGTTCGTTAGCTGCCGATCGATCGCCTTCTGCTTGCCCATCTTTGCACTCCTTGCTCAGGTTCTTAGTCTCTGCAGGTTCTTCTTCTAGGGATAGCTGGTATTTAGCAGACCTGATGATGGCAGAAAGAAATTATTACCATGATGGGAGAGAAGAGGTCAAGAAGAAACTGAGCAAAATAATTTTCTAGTTATTATTCTTAATGTGTAGGAAGAAATGAAGCACAGAAGTCTGGAAACTTCTTTCTGAGGAGACAAAATAACTGAAGTGTAGAGCAGGGTGAAGAGTTTGTACTAGTTAGTTACATTATAACATTCCCAAGAGGGTTGGGTTGTTGGGTTGGTTTTTTTTTGCAACAGTAGCATAAGTATTTTACTACATATTACTCAAAAGCAGAAAGAGTACAAGTAAAATGCTGTGGCCCAGGCTAAACCACATTAAAGTAACTTTGGATGAGCATATTACTTCCTCTGGAGTTACTATTAAACCCAGATTACCCTGGAGTTACTACTCCCAGGTGAGCTCAATAGTGAAGTGTGCTAAGAGGGAGCGTTGCCTTACATTAACAGTGACACACTCCAAATCTCCAGGAGTTCATGGAATTAAAGGAGCTTCAGAAAGTTTCTTAATAAAACTTTCCAGTCAAAGCAACAGTTAAAATTAAACCAGAAACAGGATGTGACCCTACACAAAGCAGGCCTGTACATCAAAGTCTGGTTACCCTTGAAAGCAAAGCTGAATTGCCTCAACATTTATGGAAACCATGAGGAAGGTTTGAATCCTTACTTCAGCAATGCCATGGCGTTTCCCTGGCATACCGGTCGAGGTCTACACTTGAAGAAGTCATGAATGCTTTTGGCCTCAGGCACGTGATATGGGAGAGACACAGATGTTTCTACCAGAGAAAGGAGGTGAAAGATTTTACAAGTCATCCAAGGTATTCATTTGATATGTCTGAAACGCAAACAAGCTTGACACAAGTATTTTGCACCAAAGACACCCCACTAGGAACAAACAGCAGAGTTTAAACTTGAATACAACAAACAACTGTTTGGGAAAGAGTTCCAAAAGCAGCAGTCTTGAAGACCAAATACGCAACACTTCCACACATTCATTAGGTAATGAACTGTGATGGGACTATCAGAATGGCAGGATCAGTTTCAGTTTTATGACATGCCTATCAAACCCTCCAAATATTCCACTAACTTTACAAGCTCAAGTGTTTAAACAATGATTTTTTTTCCCCATTAGTTACAAAGATGGCTTTGAACATGTCCTTGAATAAAAAAGGTCTTGCATCCTTCAATCCTAAGTAACTCACACTAGGTTAAAAGAAAGCTTTACTCTTTTAGGTAAATTCTTTCAGCTTGTCTCCTGAATTTCTTAATAGTTTAAACCCTTCTAAACACAAGGATTTTAAGTCTTACCTCTGATAAGTCGCTGGGTCTCACCATGTAGTTGTTTAATGGCTTCTTTACTTAACCTTGCTGCTTTCCGCTCCTTAAGGAAAGAAAAAGGCTTCTGAAGTCAGAAAACAAAATATGGGACTCTATACTTTCTTAATAGCTTATTTTCTCCTGAAAGGGGACAGAATAAAGCCACCAATTAAGTAAAAGCAAATCAACAAAAACACTGGACGGTATTGAGAAGCAAGCATACAAAACCCATTTGAGTCACTACAACAAACAATGGAGAGGTTAAAAAAGAAGAGTACTTCACCTTCTTTTTTGGCTCTTTTAAGACAGGTTCCTCATTCACATCATTAAATGCATGTTTGTAGCCTTCACCCTCAGAAAATCGTTCTTTGTTCTACAGTGCATAAAAAGAAAATCATTTATTTGTCCAGTTACACAGGCATTACCAAGGGCAAACAAGTCAAAAGTAAATAAATTGTATTGGATCATTGCTGGTCAGCAAAATGAACGTGTATTTCCATAAACCAACACAAATGCTACACAGTACTTATGGTAGATTTCCAAAGCTTCTACTGTAGCATCACCTTTGTAACTTCCAAGACAGCATCTCCCTAGCTTTAAGAGCAAGAAGCAGAGGGCTGTTCTCTCCTCCCTCACAGTAGAAGTGCACCATTGCCCAAAAGAGTTTAATACATACTCAGGCACAGTATTTCCCACTAACACCCAATCATCCATATCACTAGCAAACATTACCTTATATTTTTTAATTTTGTTTTTCACTGCTGCTCGTATTGATTCTATCGACTCTTCATCCTCTGGGGGGTAATCATTCTCCTCTTCTAAGCCATTATCAAAAAGTTCTTTGTTATCAAGAAGACATCCGCTGTCATTAAAAGGATACCTCTCCTCACCATCTACCTGCTTGCCATAAGAATAAAGTGTTGGTGTAACTCATTTCAGAAGTTCTTTGACACGTGTTTAAAGGTTACAGTCAAAAGGTCTTGATGAAAGAAGTTAGAAAAAGTACATCCCATCTTTAACCCAGCATCTTAAGCCAGTTCTATTCCCTTTAGAGCACTGCAAAGTTGATCATTCATGATAAGGTTATTCCTTACATCTATGATAAGTAGGGAATTCCAATATTTACCCAAGAGAATAAATTAACACTTGAAATGCACATTTTATAAACAGCAAAAATATGCAACCTCCCAAGTGGCCATTTGTTTAGACCAGAAATAGATGTGTAAATAGTCCAAAGCCACCTCCAGAAACTTGGATGCGATGTAGAGAAAAGCTGAAACACCAACCAAAGCCCTTTGCACACCTAACAGCCCCCAAATAAACCCAAATGTAAAGAAAAGCTGAAACACCAACCAAAGCCCTTTGCACACGTAACAGCCCCCAAATAAACCCAAATAGTTTCTGCCTGGCCCAATGCACACTGACATTAAACCATCAAATATTAGTGTTTGCACTTTCTTAGCAGAAAAAACCACAATTTATCTGGTGTTCTCTGGATCCCACACCCGAGGTAGGAATGCAGACACCAGCAATGCCAAAGCACTGAAACACAACAACCAAACACAGTTGAAAAACCATCTGAGATTTTTCTGCCAATATACCTCTTCTCTGGGCTTCTTTTCTTTTTTCAGCTGTTTAATGGACTCAGCTCTTCTTTCCTTCTCCTTTCTTCTTCTTGATTTTCCCACAGTGTTTTTTGCTGTGTCTTCTTCAAGATCATGTTTACGTTTTCTGTATTTCTTCCCAGATTTTAGGGGTCTCTCCTCTTTGAATTCATTCTCAGGCAAGCCAGACTTTCTGCTTTTTTCAATGTTTTCAATCTGGAATTGCTCACCAGTGTCACTATCATCACTGTCTAGCAGGCCTTGGCGAATCCGATGAGATTTCTTGTTCCTTTGGCCAGGAATATTCTCTTTTTCCTCTCCTTCTTCCTTGTCTCCACCTGGACTATCGCACACCAAAGAGCCACCATCCTCTCCATCTTCACTCTCACTGTCCTGAAGCACCTTCTTGCTTTTGGCTTTTTTACGTACAAAAATCTCTTCCTCTGAATCTTAGAAAAATATATTAAAGACAAGGAAATTACACATGCTACAGAGAAGAAAATTCCACAAGTTAATTAACGATCAACCGGTTAAATATGAAATTGCATCTCTCAATTTTCACAGACATCAACCTCTGTAAGAAATCAACTTGAACTCAGGTTTTCAAAATACAGTTCTCCCAATAGCACGGTATATAACTGACCCAAATTGATGTCAGAGGTTTGTGACCTTTAAAAAAAGGCAAAGCTCAAAATCCTTCAGTGACAGATTAGCAATTTGCCTTGAAATCAAGAAAAACCCACAGTACCTAAATAAGTACAAGTAAGTCATAAAAAGAAAAGAAATAACCAATTAACTCGCCTCCCATTTACTTTTTCCCTTCCTGAACCTCAAAAAATGCCTTTTTTTTAAACAGGTGTCAGCCCACATTCTGAGTATCAAAAAAAGCAGCTTGGATTCCTACAGATCAAGCGCTGACAACTGCCTAAAGAGGTATTTATAAAACAAAAAAGCACCCTTGAAGGGGATGACCACCACACATAATTCATGGAAACTTTACAGACCTCTGTCGTCAAGAGACGCTATCGCCTTGCTGCAGTGACCTGGAGAGGCTGTTTCACAGCTGCCCTGTCCGCTGTCAGAATCACTATCGAGGGTTTTCTGCAAATCTGAATTCAAATCTTCTAATGGAAACTACAAAGCAGAATAGAATTTTCCTTACAATGATGCGTTGTATGTGTAGCGATTAACTTTGCTCCAAAAACTCAGCTAACCCCTTACATGCAGTTATATGCACAGACACCACATTTTAAGAATTAAATGATATTTAATGAAGGGACTTTACACTACATCAACCTTTAAAATGTTGAGTATTTAAATATGTTTAAGGTAAGCCTGCACACACAAAATAAAAAAGAGAGAATCAACATCCCAACCGATCTGCACAGAAGAGGAGACTGAGGGGTGACCTTATTAAAGTCTATAAACATGTAAAGGCTGAGAGTCAGGAGACTAGAGCCAGGCTCTGCTCAGGGATGGCAACAACAGGACAAGGGGCAGCGGGTGTGAGCTGGAGCAGAGAAGGTTCCAGAGGAATACAAGGACGTTTTTCCCTGTGAGGAAGATGGAGCCCTGGCCAGGCTGCCCAGAGAGGGTGTGGAGTCTCCTTCTCTGGAGTCATTCAAACCCACCTGGATGTGTTCCTGTGGGATTTAGTCTGGGTGACCCTGCTCTGGCAGGGGGTAGGACTGAGTGAGCTTTCCAGGGCCCTTCCAACCCCTGATGCTCTGTGATTCTGCGATTATCACTCAAAATAATTAGGAGGGAATGATAACGCAAACGGCAGAACTTTATTCTCCCACACCCGCACCTCTCCTGCGTGAATTAAACCGGGAGCAGAGGCGCCTTTAGAAAGGCTCTTCCGTGACAGGGCGCCAAGCACCAGCCACCACCCCCCCTCCCCGGCATCCCCGGGCCTGCCACCACGGCAGCGCCGTAGGGACAGCAGGCCAGCGCGGCCGCAGCCCGGTGGTACAGAGGCGGCCCGTGGAGCGGGGACGAGCGGCCAGAGGGTGTTGCGGGGATCCCGGACGCCCGCCCCAGGGTACACTCCTGCACGGAGCATCCCGCCCGCCATGCTCCGCGCCCGCCCGCGCCAGGCACCGCCCTCCCGGCAGGCACCGCGCCCACGGCCGGTGCCCCCACGCCCCGGCATGCACCGCGACCACAGCGACAGGCCGGGCGCAGCCTTCCCGGGACATACGGCGGGCGGCACGGCGAGCCGCCGGCTGTACTGGGAAGTGGAGTCGGTACGAGGCGAAGGGGGAGCCCGGCGATGACACGGCACCGCCTGGGCTCGATGGAGACCGAGGAGGCGCCGCTGCCTGGCTCGCTACTCCTCCCAGCCCTCCACCGAGCCGCAGCAAGAGGAACCCCGAGACCGCTGGCAGGCCGGGGACCGCAGCCGCCACTCCCTGCCAGGCGGCTGGTGAAGCAGCAAGACTCACCTCAGCAGGAGCCACCACCGCCATAACCGCCGCACCAGCGCTCCCGCCTAAGAAACCGCTTCAAGCCTTCGCGCGCTGTCCCAGTCCCGCCTAACCCCGGAGACAGCCAATGGCTGCCCAGAACTGACCCGGAAGCTCCGCCTCCCGCTGGTTAATGGTAGGTTTTCCCATGTAGCCCCGCCCTCTCCCTCTGGCCCAATCCATGTCCGCGCTTCGAGGCCACCCGCACGCCTTATAAGCCCGCCCGGTGGCCGTAGCCTGTGGTGAGGTGGGCGTTTTGATGTCCTGTGTGTCAGGCGCTGGTCCTGCCGGCGGCTCTCTGCCCAAACCCTGGTGGGTTGCTGGGCGTGAGGAGGCACGCACGGCTCTCCGCGGCTTTCTCAGTGCTGTGTGGGGACCTCAGGTCTGCAGGCCCAACTGGCCCCCTGCGGTACATGGCCCCCCAGAGCTCAGGCTAGGCCATGTTGGGAGGGTGTGCTGGGCCTGCTCCCAGAGCCAGGGAGCTGACAGCAGTGCCTGAGGATACAGGCCTGTACATCTTGCATGCATTGGTTAGTGGGAGGTCAGAAGCCTTCCGGTGGTGTTTGGGGCTGGTGAGTACAGGCAAGTCTGAGTAGGGAGAGGTTTCACACCTCAACTCATTTCTCTACACCTGCTCCTTAGGATGTGCTGCCACACCATTAACACCTCCAAGCTGTACCAGAGGGGAAGGTTGGCAGGTCAGATGCTGGGGAGGCTTCCACACTGATCTGCTTTAAGTGGCTGTGAGAGGTATGTCATCTCATTTTCACCCCAGAGCTTGGCATTTCTAGAGTAGGTGTTTCCAACCCACAGCTGGAGGGAGAATGGTATGCTGGGGCTAGTGCCAGGGGCCTCGCTTTGAGTTAGAAATGTTTGGTGCTTTTTAATACTTAGATGTGTTTTGTAGATCATAACACTACAGTGATGTGCTTTCTTCCAAGTGAAACAGCAGAAATCTGTCACTGAAGGCAAGCCCGGGAAAAAAACTCAAACAAGTAAAACAAGTATGAGTTCTGGAGTGTTTGGTGCTGTCATGAATTTGCGGGGGATAAGGAGTAGATGGAGTAACCTGCTACGATAGTTCCCACAGAGCCAACAGGGCTGATCACAGAGGAAGTGAGAAAAGCAAATGTCCGTGAAACCCAATGCAAATGTCACAACACAGTTCTCATTTCCTGTAGCTGCTACAGGGGCTACGGTAATTTAATAATTGCTGTTTAGTAATGGGGAGGACAGAGACTGGCACGACTTAATCACCATCAATCCAATATTCAGACTTAAGATACTGTCTCTGACTGGATAGAATCAAGAGAAAAAGCAATCCTCAATTTTAGTAGCAAATTAAATTACCTGCTTTTAAAAAGGCACTAACTTTAAATCTTTGGAATGCTTAGACTGTTGTACAAATGTAAACAAAATACATTTACCCAGTATTTAAGGCCATTCATCCTTTCTCAGCAGACTGCTGTGTTCTTTGCTGAAGAAGCAGTAACTGCAGCCTTTTGCTTCACCGTGCTGTTCTCTACCTGGTAAGTCACAATACAAAAAGATGGTGGGATTTCACTAGAAATTCCTGGAATTTGAGGATCTTTCTAGGCAGTCTGCCATAAAAAAGCAAAATCTAGCAAGCAGTTTATTGTGCTTACTCACTTAAGCTTTCTGCTCTGTTAGGAACAGTTTTGAGAGTCAGCTCAGAAGAAAGGGGCAAAAAGATGCCCCTACATAACCTAATACACAGCCAACCAATGTATTAGGTTATTTCCAGTCCTGAGTTCTGTTACTTGTAGCTGCCACACAAAGGCAGTCTGGTGGAGTAGGAAATTCTTGGTAGATGTTTGCCACTGAAGAGATGCAAAGCTAAGTTAAAACAATTTTTTAGCCCTGGATAAAATATCACATTAAAAATTCATTTTTAAAAAAGTTAGTTTATGAATATATTTTTTTACTAAATAACATACTCTTTCCACACCTTTTAGCAGGTGAGATCATAGAATATCCTGTTGTTTAGAAGCAAATTTTCAGAACTAACTATTGTCTGTCATAACCAAATTAGGTCTTACTACTGGAAAGATGTTGCTGTTTTCAATGTAAGGGTGGGTTAACATATAGATAGAAGGTTCTGATTGTGTCGGCAGCCAGGATGTCTCAATGTCTTTGTAATATTTATCTAGTTAATTGCTTTGCTGACTCTTTTGATTGTATAATGCATTAAATACAGGCTTGAGATGTCATACTCAGCATACTACAGGACTAATGTATTGCACATTTCTTGAGGCAAAGATTCTATCTTTGGGGGGTTTTAAAGTACTATTTGCGTAGCCCCACGCGTATGGCTTTTATACCATATAGATATGGTGAATAATAGCATGGAAACCTTGCCTGACATCACGGGGTTTTGTTACTGGTCTTGTAAAACTGGTGTTTCCCTTAAGTATTCATCAACTGCTGTCAGGCAATGGTATGAGAATCGCAGATTGCATTTCATTTTAAAATAGGTTTTTGATGTTTCGACTCGGAAAATACCAACACTGCAGGTTAGAAAAGGCAAGTAAAATGGACTGGGCATTTATTATTTATAAAATGTTTTGACTTCCGACCTTCTTGCGAGTCAGCTGAGAATTGTTGGCTAAACAGAACCCGAGGGGGGTGAGGGGGAGGGGAGCAGCTCACTAAAATAGCAAAGCGGCCTAAAAAGGCAGAAAGTCATTAACCCCCTTAATTTAAGGGTACTTGCCCTGAAATACTAGCTTTTAGAAAGACAGATTTGTTGCCTGCAAGCCTGCTTCCATGCCGGTGCTGGTTGGAACCGGCTGACAACAGGGATGAGGGGGGTCAAGCAAAGAGGAATGAGGGGGGGGTCGAGTGAAGTGTGTGCAAGGCCACACCAAGCTGTGCCCTGGGAGCTGAGGGCACCAGCTGGTTGCCAACCCGGTGCTTCCCTGGCTGCTTGGGGCAATGCCCCGTGGTTGCCATCCATCTCAACCAGCTGACATGAGCGCTGCCAAAGCAGCCTGCTTCTGAGTCAGGCCATCTTGTTCCCACAGGACACCTCAGGGGACATGCGTGTTGGGTGCCCAGCGGGTCCCCTTTGACACATGCGGTTTTTTCAGGAGGTTTAAATGGCATGAGGGCAGTTCAGCGGGTGCAGGAGCCTCTTCAGGCTGTAATTAGTTATAATTTGGCCAAGTTCCCCGTGTCGGGGCACAGCCGGGACGGGTGGAAGCCAGAGCCAGAGCTGCGGGTCAGCTTCGGGGGGGCAGAAAGCGCCTGCTAAGCTGCCGTCGTGGAGCGCGTCCGAGTTGTCTGACCGTTCGGTTAATTATTAAACCTGCGAACAGATGTCGGGCTCCGGGAGGAAGCGGGGGGGGGGGGGGGGGACACGGACGGGGACGGGAGGAGCGCGGTTTCCCCCGGCCGCGGAACCCGGCACGGGGCCGCCCGCCGCTCCTGAGGCGAGGGGCGGCGCCGCGCGCGCGGGAAGGCGCCGCCGTCACCTGTTGCCTGCGCGGGGCCGCGCCGGCGTCGGAAGCGAGCGCGCGGCGTGCGCGACCCCGCTAGCAGGGGGCGGCGCGCGTGCGCGAGCCGGCGGCGCCGGGCGGCGTGGAGGGGCCTCGTCTTCCTCCTCCTCCTCCTCCTCCTCCTCCTCGCCCGGGCGGCGGGGGGCGCGCGCGGAGGGAGGCGGCGCGTGCTGGCGGCGGCGGGGGCGCGCTCGGGCTCGGCGGCGGCGCAGCGGGGGGATTGTTTGCGCCGCCGCTCGGGGAAGCGGAGCTCGGGGACCGCTCCCCGCCGCGTCCCCCCCTCCTCTTCTTCCTCCCCACGCCCCGCCGCCGCCCCCCCCGTTCCCGCGCCAGGCCCCCACCCCGGAGCCAATATTCCCGAGATCAAGCGCTACGCGGCGGCGGCGGGGCCGGCGGCGGGGCCCGGGGCGGTCGTCGGGGCCGGGGGGGACCGCAGCGAGGCCGCCGCCGCCGCCGCCATGGAAGCGCTGGGACCCGGTGAGAGTCGCGGGGGCGCGGAGGAAGGGGGGCGGCGCGGAGGGGGCGGCGCGGGGGCCCGGCCAGCCGCGGCCTGGCGGGTCGCGGTCAGCGCCGGCCCTGTCAGGCGCGGCCCGGCAGCGCGTTGACCCGGCTCTGGGGCGGGCGGGCCCGTGTCAGCGGGGGGAAGGAGGCCGCGGGCCCGGCCCTGCCCCAGCGGGGGCCGCCTCCGCCATCCTCGGGCGTTCGCGGCCGCGCCGGGCCGGCTGCCGCCGCGGCCTGGGGCGGGTGGTCCGGTCTGTGCCGCAGGCCCGGCCCGGCGGGCCCCGGGGCTGCTGGTGACCCCGCAGCAGGCCTCCGGCGGCGGGGTGACACGCGAGCGGGCTCGGAGGCGGCTTGGCAGCCGCCGGGCGCTTTCCTTTAAAGAGGAACTGCAGCAGGTCGCTAAACTTTCCGAGGAGATTTGCATGCGCCCGTGCAGCGCTGCCGAACAGGTTGCTGACTGCGGTGGAAGTTTTCTGCTCGGGCTATCGGGTGACTTTTCCCCCGCCTCCGCCCCGAGAGTAAATAGGACGTGGCCTCCAGAGCGGCTTCTCGGCCGGAGTCAGGGAGCAGCACGTCTGGGCTTGTGAGCGCGGCAGCGAAGAGGTGGGGAAAGAAGTGTAGGGCTTGGGATGGACATGGCAGTGTGCTCCCTGCACGCCTGTCCTGGAATCTGAATCAAACAAGTTGTATTTTTGACGTCGAGCCATTAAGAGTTTAAGCTCATACCTTCCAAAATTGACGTTGATTTATATATTTTTATTTTAACAAACCGTGGTTAAACAGTGGTGGAACTTTGCCTGTGGCATTTGTGACAGTTCTGTCAAACGTCTGCAAGGTTTGTGTTTCTTGACAGAAGTGCTCTTCACATCTTATCCATCAAGTTCCCTTTCAAACTACTGGTATAGTCGAGGTAGCGTTGACTTTGATGCAGTAGGAAATGTTTATTGACACAGAGGTGTGGTTCCAGAAGTATCCAGATGTTAAGAAAGTGGAGGGCTGATGTGGAGAGTCTGCTGTATGATGTAGCCTGTCCTCCCTGACTTCGAGCTGTAGGAGTAGATCCTCTTTTAGTTTTGTAAAATTGCTTCCTGTCTGAAGTAACTCGGGTGAGGGTGCACTTAATCGACACGGAACAGAAAGAAATTAACAGC
Source organism: Laterallus jamaicensis coturniculus (assembly GCA_022605575.1). NCBI lineage: Eukaryota > Metazoa > Chordata > Aves > Gruiformes > Rallidae > Laterallus > Laterallus jamaicensis. The sequence continues at coordinate 4,952,114 of JAKCOX010000028.1, forward strand.
ACATGTAACCCTAGTCAGGCTGATCAGGTAAAAATCCTGATAAAGTCAGTGTGACTTGCAGGGCAGCCTGTCTGGAAGTGGGAAAGCACTGCTTAGCTTCTCTGGAAACCTCTGTGAAATAACTTTAGAGAGGGGAAGATGTGAGTTTTATCTCCTTTGATCAAAACTGACTGCGGTCAGTGTTGCCATGCCTGTTTACAGAAGTTGTCAATACTGAGGGAGGAAAATGGGTAAATATAGTTGTCATTTAATCTCTTGCGGGAGGTCAGTGCCTGCACTCCCTTCAGACTAATTAGCACGGGATTAATGGATCATCTCTCGTGTATCCAAATAAGCACGCCAAACTTTGATTGCCCTTGATGATTCACGCTTGTCAGGACAGCTGTAGTTTTTTTACAGTACTAACTGTACCCCACAACCGGTTTACCACATTGTGAGCTCCTCCTGGATGGCTGGCAGTCAGTAGGGTGTGGAGCTAGTGGTGTGTCGCGTGGGATGTCCATGGCCACCCTGCTACGGCTACGGCAGCTTTGGGGAGCTGACATGTGGAGTTGGCCAGAGCTGCTTGCATGCTCCAAGTATTACTTCTGCTATAAAATATGCTGGGGTTACTGTCCTTGGAGCAGTGATTTTAACTGGTAAGGTAGTAGCCATTGGACAGTTTACAGGTGTAGAAGGCTGCTTAGATTTGGGCCTGGTTTTAATTTAGGATTCTGTGGAAGTTTATCACTGCCCCCTGAAGTGTACCCAAATGTGAACTTCATCCTCCCACAGCTTATCTGCTGCTCTTCTGATATAGACTGTGAGCCTTTGACTTAAATGAATACTGGCAGGTTGACAAAATCTAAGTTTGCCTTAAGTTTTATGATTGCTTTATTTTTTTTATTCTTGTATTGTAGTGCATTCCCTCCCCCCCTTGTTACTCTACAACAGGGGGAAGAAACCCTGGTCACACTAAGCACTGGCAGATAGAGACAAACCCCATGAAAATATAGTAATTCCATGTGCTTTATGTGCAGTGTCAACTGGGGCTGCGATAGATTTTTTTGAAAAGTCTCTTTTAATCTTGTTAACATGGTATCTCAGACCTTAACACTTTGAGGAAGTTAACTAATGACTTAACTAGTGACTAGCTTGTGCATGAGTAGTTTCTCAAGGCTTTAATAATTCTCACCTTAGAACTGTTCCTGAAGCATCTGTTTGGAGTCTAAACCTGTCTTTCTGCTTTCTCACCTGCTCTTCCCGTCAGAAGAAGGCCTAAACCTTTCCTCACTCTTTCTTTGTGTTGGGATTTTAAGTTGGTTCAAATCGTGCTCTGGGCGAAAACTGTTTGGCTATTCACAGAAGTAATGTGTTCATGATGTAAAGGGAATGGCAGAACTGTTTTAGCTTAGATCCATATAATATGTTTTTAGTTTAGAATAAAAATAGCCTTTACCCATTTCCAGATAATATCAATTTTCAGATAAACATTGGGGAAGTATGTCCTAAATATGCCAAGACTGACAACCATTAACATTAGCACTTTAAGCCTATAGTGAAAACATTGAAATAAATGTGGCTTGGTTGGTTATTGGCCAGTTCTAGAAATGGCACTAGGGATATATTTATCTTTGCATTATAAACATACAGGATATGCAAAGCATTGCATTCCACCTCAGGACTCTGTTAGGTTCACAACCAGAGTCATGAATAAATGTCACTAAAATTTTGAGACCGAATGATGGCTCTAACCTATATGTGCTTTAGGGAATGTGGGTTGTTTGGTTTTTTTTTTCTGGAAGCAGCTGGAAGGCTGTGAGCCCCTTGGAATACCTCTGTTTGCAACCTCAGAAAGCTACCTAATATTTCTACCCCTTCAGAAAGATGTTTTGGCTAAAGTTCACCTGAAAGGACACCCTGCTGAATGACCTTGCAGCTCACTCGTATCTGTTTGACTTCCTCAGGGCCCCCGGCCAGCCTGTTCCAGCCGCCCCGTCGCCCAGGCCTGGGAACTGTTGGGAAACCCATCCGCCTCCTAGCCAATCATTTTCAGGTTCAGATCCCCAAGATTGATGTTTATCACTATGATGTAGATATCAAGCCAGAAAAACGCCCCCGAAGAGTGAACAGGTACTGGTTGTTCCATAAAAAAAGTATGTGCCTCGATTTCAGAACATGCTAGAAATTCCTCATCGGCTAAATGCCGGTTTATGTTTGTACTGTGGTGAACAGTTGGTTAATTTTGCAGTAAACTATAATACAATATTTTCCTTATTTTTATTAAGAAGTTTTGCGGTTGGCCTATAATCTGGAAGGTTCTAGGAGATGTACTAAGCCTTGAAGAGCGTGTTTTACTTTCCAATCTACAAATGAAAGTCCCCGGTAATTGTCCCACAGTCTCTCATACAAAGTCAGCTGAGGGGAGGGGATTCAGCTTGCAGACCAGTGCCAGTGTTTTAGAGTCCACATGTGGATATTTTGTCAGTAGCATCGATCCACGGAGCACCCCCCCTCACCCTGAGGCAGATATTTGCTCCTGTGATTGAGCATCTCTCCAGATTCCCCTCTCTGTACTGACAGCATGAGTACCTGCATTGTGTATAGACACCTGTATGTTGAAACTCGGATGTCCTAATTGAGAGGTGCCTTTCAAAACTCGGGGTGTCTGCTAATGACTTGGCTGTGGGCTGGTTCACGTGCTGTTCTTTCTTCTGCCTGGCTCGTTTAAGGAAATGTGAAAAAGGAATTTTGACCTGTTGTGTGAGACCATTGCTGGATTTTCTGTTCTTCAACCTAATTCGAATAAATCCCTGTGCAGAGAGGTGGTGGATACTATGGTGAGACACTTCAAGATGCAGATATTTGGTGATCGGCAGCCTGGATACGATGGGAAGCGGAACATGTATACTGCACACCCGTTACCTATTGGCCGTGATAGAGTAAGTGGATAAGCAGTTTTAAGTGTCTGCTCATTGACATAAACCCAAAATGATGTCACACGTATTAGTGTAGACTTGGGAATGTCAGGCAGTGCCAGGCAGGGATCTCTAGGAACTTACTGGTGTTTTACAGAAGTTTGTCATCTTTGGGTTTTGAAGTCCCTGCTCCTAGAAACTTCCTCCTTCTCTGTCCTAACCCTTGTTCTATCGCTGAATGGTGAAGTAGCTGGCAAATGTGCTGTTATGGCTGCACTGTTGTGATACGTCCTCCTGTTCCATTAGAACGTGTGGCATGAGTAATGTCAACAACTACAGCAGCTGCACTGACCCTTCGTTTTCTGGGCTGAGCTTGCCAGCAGCCTGGCTCAAACAGATTGCAGTCTGTATTAACCAGTCCTGGTAGAAAACTTGAACCCAGTTCCATGCTTCTCCCCAGGGATCTGGTTATTGCTGGTACAGTGCCGTGAGGAATACATGAAATTAGTTCACATTTATGCTTTGGGCTGATGGTGTGTGAGAATAATCACAGACTTCTAGAATAGTTTGGCTTGGAACAGACTTTTAAAGGTCATCTAGTCCAACTCTCCTGCAATGATCTCAAGTGCTGTGCTAAAACTGCAATTTGTGTTTCCCAGTGAGTCGTGTTTTTGCCCAAAAGGGTTGGGTTTTTGTAGGTTTGTTTTTTCCCCTCCTGTTTGGTTCACAGGACATGTTGCTATTAATTGGCTGACTTAAAAAAAACCCCAATGAAAACAAGTTCTCCAGAGCTTTGATGCCACCATACTAATTACTACTTAAATTTACATTTAAAGATACCTCCGTGCAGCTTCTCAGGTGAATAAATTACCAGCTTTCAAAATCCTGAGGAAGCTAATTGAAATATTTAAAAAGAATTACACAAGTTAATTGCCAAAACTATAGGTTCAGAGGATACCTGGGAGAAAAACGTTACATTGCTTAGTGTTGTGGTAGTCTAATCTGTCAGATAAATCCGTGCTTCATTCTGTTCTGTCAGGTGGATATGGAGGTGACACTGCCAGGAGAGGGGAAGGACCAGACATTTAAAGTATCCATTCAGTGGGTGTCAGTCGTCAGCCTTCAGTTGCTGCTGGAAGCTCTGGCAGGGCACTTGAATGAAGTTCCAGAAGATTCTGTGCAGGCGCTTGATGTAATCACACGGCACCTTCCCTCCATGAGGTGGGTCCTTCTGGTGCCTTCCTCCTGGCTTAGTCTTGTATCTGTCATAGTGTTTGCATCAGTTATTGCTTGCTGCTACTGCTGTTACGCTTCCCTGCAGTGGAAGGGATGAGGGATGCAGTTGTGTAATTCAACTCCTGCCTTACAAATTTGCACTAGAATAGGGAAATCTGATCTGAACTCAGGACTGGTATCTGCTGGTCATGTTTCTAACAGGAATTTGCTGTAGCCTTTCTAACTGCACTGTCACTAAAGCCTTGTATCCTTGCCATAAGTTAGCTCTAACAGTTCTAACGCGCTGTAGAGATGTGTTTTAAATACTATAGGCAAGAATGTAAAGAGGTGCATCGGGAAGGAATGAGCAAAGCCTTAATTTTCTGGTATTTCTCAGGTACACTCCTGTGGGTCGCTCCTTTTTCTCCCCTCCTGAAGGTTACTACCACCCCCTGGGAGGCGGCAGGGAGGTCTGGTTCGGTTTCCACCAGTCGGTCAGACCTGCCATGTGGAACATGATGCTCAACATTGATGGTATGTAGGAAATTCTGCCTTGCTAATCTAAGAGAGTTCTTTCTGCTTCTAAGCTAAATATCCTTTCTTTTTTAATCTTAGTGTCAGCAACTGCTTTCTATCGTGCCCAGCCTATCATCGAGTTCATGTGTGAGGTCTTGGACATTCAGAACATTAACGAGCAAACCAAGCCTCTTACAGACTCCCAGCGTGTCAAGTTTACCAAAGAAATCAGAGGTAAAAGCTTGTTGTGAAGCTGCTGCAATGAAATACTGGAAACCTGCTCATATTACATTGTCATGAAAATTTGCAAGGCACTTGAGAAGCTGGCCTGCTCCTTTTTGCCCTCATCCTTCACAAAGGTGACTCCTGTACCTGAATTTATTTAGATGACTCTTGTGTTGGGTTTTCAGGTCTAAAAGTGGAGGTTACCCATTGTGGCCAGATGAAGAGAAAATACAGAGTTTGCAATGTTACTCGTCGACCAGCCAGTCATCAGACGTACGTATACAAGCACTTCCTGACAACTTTAAAAGGCTTCAACCTATTATGTACACTAGGAGGAATAGTGAAGAGGAATAGTGTGGGTTTAGACCTCTGCTTTATTCCATTTGACACAGGAAAATGGAAGCTGTATCCTGACTTCTAAATTTAGTTATCAAAGGCTTTAATTTTAAAAATAGCTATGAAAAATTCAGCATATAGTCTGTAAAATAATTTCATAAAGAAGAGATCCGGTAGCTAAGGAAAAGAGCTATTACCAGCATTTCTAGTCTGGAATAGATTTTTTCCATGCCATTTTTTCCTTTTAAAAAAAAAAAAGAAAAATCCAGACAAGTCTAACCAGAACAAATGTCCTTTATAGGTTTCCTCTGCAGCTGGAAAATGGGCAGGCTATGGAGTGTACAGTGGCTCAATATTTTAAGCAGAAGTACAGTCTGCAGCTAAAATATCCTCACCTTCCCTGTCTCCAAGTAGGACAGGAACAGAAACACACATACTTACCGCTTGAGGTAAGAACCTCGCTCCCTTGCGTTGCAGTAAAGCCTCTATTGAACAGTCTCACACCACCTCCCGCTGTTCCTGTGTAGGTGTGTAACATAGTGGCAGGCCAGAGGTGTATAAAGAAGCTGACGGACAATCAGACATCGACTATGATAAAAGCAACCGCGAGATCTGCCCCGGACCGACAGGAGGAAATCAGCAGACTAGTAAGTGTTTATTGCCAGCTAAGCAGTCCACCTCTGTCACTTCTCACTCCTCTTCCTGAAGAATTGTGGCATGTAACAATAAGCACAATGACCAAGGACTGCAGGAATTAAAACAAGTATCTGACTTCTTTAAAACAAATCCTTTTACATAGCCTATTCACAGCGCAGAGGACAGAGCCACCTGAAGCATTAGGTGTAGTTACATACATGCATCTTTTGTCACCAGGTGAAAAGCAACAGTATGGTTGGTGGGCCTGACCCATATCTGAAGGAGTTTGGTATTGTTGTCCATAACGAAATGACGGAGTTGACAGGCAGAGTTTTGCCAGCACCGATGCTGCAATATGGAGGCAGGGTGAGCTTTTTCTGTCTTGTACAATACCTTGTCCTGAGGTTATTGAAATTCATGAAGTGTTCTGTGTATCTTCTCACAAAGCTTCCTCTATATCAGCACTGTTCAGCTATAGACAAAATGAAGCAGTATTTTATTTTTAGTTTGCCTTTGGTTTTTTGCCTAGAACAAGACTGTGGCTACACCAAACCAAGGTGTCTGGGACATGAGAGGAAAACAATTCTATGCTGGCATTGAGATTAAAGTTTGGGCTGTTGCCTGTTTTGCTCCTCAAAAACAATGCAGGGAAGATTTACTAAAGTAAGTATTTTCCTCTTTGTTCAGGACACTTATTTTAAGGTTTATTTTCCTCATGTTTCTAAAAGGTGATATGCAACATAACTTGATTTTGATGCATCTAATAATAAGAAGAGGAAACGACAGTTCTGCAGTGTCTTAAATATTTACAGCTTGGCAGCAGACTGCGACAAAGTTCATAACCTAGCTAGGAAAAGCATTAATTCCCTTACTGCAGAGGCTGTGTTTCCTGCTCTGAAGGAAAGTATTCCTGCATTCCACTCGTGTTCTGTTGCTTTTACAAATTACTGATGATGGCTTTTCATTCTGAAATTTCAATTTCTTTTCCCTAATTTTTCCTTAACCTTTACTGCCTCCCAGGCAACATACTCTGCGGGGATTTTTTTTCCCCACCTGTCCTTCAAATTGCTCCATGAAATCCCAGAGAGGTTTTGTGAACTGCTGAAATGTTTGGCAACAATCATGGTTGCGATAAAATCATGGTTGCAATAACGCTCAGCTCAGTTTGGAGAACTAGTGAACAATCTACTACAGCATCAGTACTGGTTTGGGAATCTGCTTCAGAATGTTCAGCTTGGGTGTGTGTTTGTTTCCCCAAGACTCCTAAAAGTACAGGAACAGAGAGGCTCATGAAATGTCCTCAGACGGGATTAGAATCCTCTTAGTGAGTTTCTTAGTGTGATAGAACTGCTGCAAAATAATTACTCTGCTGTTTAATTGGAAGTGCTGTGAAATAGCTGAAATAGCTTAGACCTTCTTGATAAAATTGACAACAAAGTGAAACATAATGTGAAGGGCGGGACAAATCTATTTATATTTCATTTCCAGGAGTTTTACTGACCAGCTGCGTAAGATCTCAAAGGATGCAGGGATGCCCATCCAGGGCCAGCCCTGTTTCTGCAAGTATGCCCAGGGTGCAGACAGCGTGGAACCCATGTTTAAACACTTAAAGCTGACATATGTTGGTCTGCAGCTGATCGTGGTGATTCTCCCTGGAAAGACACCTGTGTACGGTACGGAGAAGAGGCTGTGAAGTGTTAATTAGTTGTACAGCAAGTGGGCATCCTACTGTGCGCTTCAGTGGTAGGAAGGAGACAGAGCGGGCACTGGGTTCTGTTTAAAAGGGGTTTTTGGAGATAGGTTTGTCAGACCTAATTGGAGTGTCTGTATATTTCCAAAGGGCAAACTGAACCTGTGTCAGTCAGCTCTTAAGCATCTGAATTACAGCAAGATTTGAAAAAAATATAGAAGAGAAATGGGGTGTAAGTGCTGAGTGTTTAGGTAACTGGAACCACTAACTTACTTTCCTGTCACAGCTGAGGTAAAGCGGGTTGGTGACACTCTTCTGGGAATGGCCACTCAGTGTGTTCAGGTAAAGAACGTGGTAAAAACCTCACCACAAACGTTGTCCAACCTCTGTCTGAAGATAAATGCGAAGCTTGGAGGAATCAACAATGTGCTTGTACCTCATCAAAGGTGAGATTACATTTAAAGCTCTCCTTGAAGTTTGGATTGTCAAGCAAACCTATGTCATTTTGTTATGATTGCTAAAATGATACCTTTCAAAATATTATGTGCTTTACAAGTACCCACAGTCTGAAGTGGACAGAAAAGGATGCTTCAGCATTCAGAATGTGCCTGTGCCAAGGAACATCTCTAGTGTTAGAGCTATTCAGCAGCGTGTGTGAAAACAAGCTCCCACGGGGGCTTTTTTTTGCCAGGTCCCTTTTTCCTGCCTGTGAGAGAACAGGAGTGAGGGGGAAGAGTCACTTGTGATAAATGCTTGGAACTCTTTCTGCCTTTGGTCCTTTCCTTTTCACTTTCTGTTCCCCCTGGACTGTGAGAGCTAGAGGCAGAGAACTTCATCCTTAATGATTTTGACAGGGTTTTAGTTCTCTGGAGTGGTTTGGATATACGTTCCTTGGCTGTAATGTTTTGTTGCTTGGGGTTTTTTTCCTTCTTCACCCCCCTTCTTTACTTTGTTTCTATTTATTATTAAATATACCTTACTCATATTAAACAGGCCCTCGGTGTTCCAGCAGCCAGTGATCTTTTTGGGAGCAGATGTCACTCACCCTCCTGCCGGGGATGGAAAGAAGCCATCCATAGCTGCTGTGGTAGGCAGCATGGATGGTCATCCCAGCCGGTACTGTGCCACCGTGCGCGTACAGACCTCCCGTCAGGAGACCTCCCAGGAGCTGCTCTACAGTCAGGAGGTGATCCAGGACCTGACTAACATGGTGCGAGAACTATTGATCCAGTTTTACAAATCCACTCGTTTCAAGCCCACGAGGATCATTTACTACAGAGGGGGAGTATCAGAAGGGCAGATGAAGCAGGTATTGTCCAGTGATTTCTTGTTGCTTGGGAAAAGGGATTTGACTCTGAAAATAACATCTGTTCGTGGGGGTTGTATTTGTTAAGCAGACAATGAACAGTTTCCCTGAGTTCACCTGGGCAAGCACAATGTACTGTGTCACTGTTCCTTACAAAGTGTTTGCATGTGGGAAAAATGAAAATAGTTTTGCACGTACTGAAATTAGCACCTAATAGTTCCATCTTCTACCTCTAGGTAGCTTGGCCAGAACTGATAGCGATCCGGAAGGCCTGTATTAGTTTGGAAGAAGATTACAGACCAGGAATAACCTACATTGTTGTGCAGAAAAGGCATCACACCAGGCTATTCTGTGCTGACAAAACTGAAAGGGCAAGTACTGTTGACTACATAAGAAGGAGGTGATGGCAACAGGAAAAGAAGCTTGTTTGGTTAAGTGGGGTGGAATCCATCTCGCCCACTCAGACAGAATTAACCTGCTTTAGCAGCAGCAGTTCTATGCGTAACATGCTTTCTGTACCAAAATAGCCCGTTCCTCCCCTTTTTTATAGCTCTAGATCGAGCGGTCAGATGGAACAGCTTGTTCCCAGCCCCTCTTGGAGTAGGCGTACTCTACATCCCTGTATTTGTGTATCTGGAGCTGTAGCTGGGGTTTTTATAGACTGGGGTTGCTGATTATAAACTGCACTAGTTGTTCAGTTTGTCGTCTGTTCTGTCTCCAGAGGCATCTGTAAGATTTGCCTGTAGCACAAATCCGTAAGCCAACTAAGGAACCTTCTTTGGGCAAGTCCTTGATCTCAGGTTTGCTTAAAAAAACCACAGATCTCTGGGATGTGAGTAAGGGTATGAAATGAATTTATTTCAAAAAGCCTGCAGTTTCAGATCCTGAATTACTCGTGTGGGCTTTATCCCACTCTGCAATTTTAATGGCACTGGCAAGTATTTTCTTTTGCTCTGATGACACACCAATTGGATCGGGTAAGGTTTCTAAAAATGAACTCACTGAGAACATTTTCATTCCTCCTGTGTAAATGACCTTAATATTTTTCCACCTTTTTGAGCAGTAAATTCTCAAGCAGCTTTAAGTAGAGCCTACCTTAGGAGGTATTTTTGGGTCACTTCCAAAAAAAGCCACAGGCTAATAATAAACTTTCCTCAATAGGTGGGGAAGAGCGGCAATGTACCAGCAGGCACTACTGTGGACAGCACGATCACACATCCTTCTGAATTTGACTTTTACCTCTGTAGCCACGCAGGAATTCAGGTAACACTTCACCTCTGATGCGCTCAGGCTGTGGGACTGAATCCTCACAGCTGTCCCCATGAGAATGTTGCTTTTGTTGGTAGCTGGGCAGACTGAGTCACGTCAGTCTGGTGCCCGTTGGGCCCTTCAGTGCGCTGATGGAAGGTGCAGCCTCTGTTTTTGTCCGTGCTCTCCAGCTGACCACTCATCTGTTCCCCACAGGGAACCAGCCGGCCCTCCCACTACCAGGTCTTGTGGGACGACAACTGTTTCACTGCAGATGAACTACAGCTGTTGACGTATCAGCTGTGTCACACGTACGTCCGGTGTACGCGATCAGTCTCTATTCCGGCTCCTGCCTACTACGCCAGGCTGGTAGCGTTTAGGGCCAGGTACCATCTTGTAGACAAGGATCATGACAGGTAAGGAACTGCACCTCGACGTGGCTGTCACCAGATAACAGACCTGAATTATACCCCACTTGTCCCAGTTGTTCACGGTTCTCTGTCCCTGTCTGCATTTTTACAGTGCTGAAGGCAGCCATGTGTCGGGACAGAGCAACGGCCGTGATCCTCAGGCACTGGCAAAGGCAGTGCAGATCCACCATGATACTCAACATACTATGTATTTTGCTTGAGAGCATCTGGGAAGATGAGACAAAACCAACAACCCCACGCAGTCCTGAAATGTTTTGAACGCCTCCCGCTATCGCTAGGGCCTGGTTTATTTCAGGCTGCCCACTACCAGCAGCTCTGAACAGTCGCACTGAATCTGTACTTCACAGCAACGTCTGATGCACCGACACAATTGAGCCATTTGTTTCATTATTTTATCTCATAGAAATTCACAGACTTGTCTTTTCTGATGCATTGGACTGAATTTTTACCTCAAAAGCGCAAAAGGCTGATCATCCTGAAATTTTTCAAGGACTTGACACGAAAGGTTTCTATCAAACATTTTGCTAGCTGTCTTTTTCCATTCTCATCCTAATTAGTTTCTCCTAACGACCGACCCCCCCCTCCCTGTCTCCGTGCACTGCTTAGTGAGTATGCGTATTACGGCGAGATGTTTTACTCCAGTTAAATGTAACTGTTCTATTGTGTGGGGCCATAGATTTTTTTAATGGAGATTTTAGACTTCACTACTGTAAATGCCTTTTAAGAAACATAACTTTCACAGGTATTGGCAGTTTTTTTTGTCGGTTTTACTAATTATCTTTTTAATCTCTGCAGACTTGGGCTGCAAAGCAATTGCACTATACTGCGAGTTCAAATAGGTGGTTCTTGTTCTGTGAATGTGTAATATAACCAGATAGTGATGCCTGTCAGTAGATTTTAATTATAATGGTTACAAATAATACTGCCATGGTATCGTAACAAGTGCTGAACCATCATTTCCCCCCTCTAAAAATGATAAAAAAACAAACAAAAAAAAATTAGCTTTTAGGTATTTTGCAGACTTTTACAAAAAGTGCCCACTTTATGCTGCTGTGTGGTTTGATAAATCTAAGTGATTTTAAAACTTTTTTCTCATAGAGGGTTTAACTTTGGCAATAAATATTTGTTTTTTAAGCCCCCCTAACAGTGTAATTTTCTAGCTGAGGATTGTGCATGAGTTTAACCAACATTCTCGTGTCGTTTTCTGAACACACAAATTTGGCAGTTTCTGAAACCAATTAGAAAAGACACACTTCCATGCTTTTTTTAAGGATTATTTTTAACTGTTTTATATTCACCGTTGGTGTCCTGTCTACAACATTTTTTATAAGCTTGGAAACTGGGTGTTATGTGTAGGAAAGGCTTGCCAATCTATACAGTTAAATGTGTTGTGTGACAGGCAACCTAAGGACTTGTACCAGCATTTTAGACTCTTTTTTTCCCTGGGAATCTAGGTTGCACACACACCTGCATTCAACAGCATGTTTATCCGATGTAAGTCGCATATACTGATTCTGTCCCAGCCTAGAAATTCGGGGTTGTTTTAATCTGCTTGGTTTATCTTCAGCTGCAATGTGTAATAAAGAACAGGGGCTTGGTTTCACTGTTGGAATCTATGAACATAGTATGTTAAGACTCGATTCCTCTTAGTGTTAACCTGAGTTAGTGCAGATTAAAAGCTTATTCCTAAACTTGAGTAGAGCCAACACCGCTACTTTGAGAACAGAAGTTTGAGAAGTCCAATGATTGCACTGTGGTCTCTGATGCTCGTGTGGGGTTTGCTGCTAAGTTGTCTGCTGTTCCAAAGCTTAGGAACCAGCCCCCTCAAAAGCTCAGCAATATGAAATGCTGTTTCCTTCAGTCGTTAAGCTTGTAAATAAATTAAAGTTTACATTTCTAAATGCTGGGGGTTTTTTTTGTTGTTCCAGTTGTACCATGGTACACTGAACCAGTTTTATAACCTTTCAAGTAGTATGTCTCCTTAAATTAAGTTTAAACTTTTTTCTTTTTATTTTCTGTTAAAAATGGGACTGAAGCAAACTCTGCTCCTGGCACGTAGTGTGGACAGGTCTAGATTGAAAAAAGGAAAAAAAAAGGGGAAAAAAAAAGGTTCTTTTTAGGGTTTTTTTTTCTTTAATTTTTTTTAAAGAATACCTCACTTGTGTAATAAAATCAGGACATGTGGGTGGGAGACTGACCGCTGCTTCAGCTAGATGGCTGCTTTTCTCAGTACTCGTTCAGGGAGAAAACAAAAAAACATAAAAAACAAACCAACCCTTTTTGGAATGAACTCTGACTGACCCAACACACGTGGAGAACTTTGGCACCTTGAAAAGAAACTGAGCACCCTCCTTAGTGATAGGATCCACAATCGCTGGTTTGGGATTGTGCACTAGGGGCAATGTGACTGGTTTAATCAAGGGTGTGTAAGAAAGACTTTAATTTTCTCACCAGTTAGTTAGCTGTCCAGTGCCAAGCACTCCCAGTTCCGACTGAGCGAAGTGAGAGCCTCTCCTTTGTTTGCCTCCAACTGGACTATTTCACCTCGGACTATGCGGGTTGTTAGGCCGGGACTAGCCCTGGGCTGCAGGGACGGAACCTTCATCTCGCGTTTAGACGCCGCTCAGCGTGCGGTGCTGTTGCTTTGGGGACGAGCGTTGTGGTTCAGGACCACGTTGTGGCCAGAACGCTCAGATCAAAAGGTTCAGCAGTGCTGGTCCTACGCAGGTCCGAGTCCAACTCTGGAGGTTTGGGCTCGAGGATCTGGATTAACCCCTTGGGACTGACTGAATCGTTATGCATGTGTCAATCAATGGGAAGATGTGCATTCTGTAGATGTAGTTCTTTAGGGTGTTTTTGTTTGGTTTTGGGTTTTGTTTAGTTCTTTTTTTTTTTTATAAATAAAGCCTGTTGGCCACTGTTTAGCTATGTGGTGTGAAAGATTTTAAATGTAGCAAAGTTTTAAAAGTTGGGGAAGGGGGTGGTTGACATTTAAAAAAAGAAAAAAAAAAGGAAAAAAAAAATTAAAAAAAATAATAAAAAAAAAGGGGGCAGAAATCCCATTTCCAACCCAGTTCTGCTTGCTTTGTGAACAGCTGAATTCTGAACAAGCTCTGGCAATCACTAGTCAGCCCGCCTCAGACATCCCAACAGCCCTAAGTACCACGGTTTAGCGTAGAGCCTGGAGCGGCAGGGTGCGGGGAGGCCGTAGGGCCCGACACACTCAGCGCAGTGCGTCTCACCCGCGCCCAGCGTCGGAGTCCCTTCACCTCCGTGGCCAGCTTTGCTCTTCAGGTGGGGAAGGGCTCCTTTGTTCAGAGGCAGAGTTTTACCGAATCCAACCCCCCAGACTACCTTTGTGGATGTGCTGTAGGATTTTTCTTGCTCAATAGCAAGGGAGTAACCCTGCTTTCATTTTAGGAAGGCAGGGTTTGGAGGGCATTGTATCAATACTGTTTCAACTACAAGGTTTTTTCCTTGTGCATTGGAGGAAAGATCTTGTAATATCACTTACAGATTTTCTTATACCTTGCTATTGACGTTTTCATATTTCTATGTCTTAGAGGCTGAAACTTCAGTGTAAAATGTTTGCATTTGTTCATTTTGACTTAATGATGTAATTTTTTGTTTCTATATTGTTAGACTTGTAATGTTTAAAATTGTATTTTATTAAATTTGGACTGGATGTATGTCTATAGCAATACGAGGTACTCTTTCTAAACTGTTATGGGCGGGTTAGCAGACCCATGTTGCGATAAGATGCTGGTCGTGTACAACTTGCAATGTATTTTATTATTTTATTTCATTTTTTTTTAGCCTGCAGGGATATTTTGTGTTCATGTGTCCAAAAATAATAATAATAATAAAAAAAAAATTGGCATTCTTGTGCCAAATGTTCTGGTTTTCCTTGTTGATGTCTAATAAATGCAATGTACAGAGTGAGCAACTGATAACTGCTGCCTGTAAACAAATGTCTTAAATTATTTAACTTTTAATTAAAACTTGTACACAATGTGCAACCTGTGGAGCTCATTGCCACAACAGATTTCTTTCTGAGGGGCCAGGACTGAGGAATTGACAGCGGTTTGCCTGGGTAACACCTCCAGGAATGACCCCATTCAGTGCTAACCAAGGGTGGAGGTTTTGTTCAACCTTGGAAATTACATAGTGCTGGCTGGAGAAAATACAGCAGCAGCGGGCTTTAGGGAGCCACAAATTAGTAAGTGGAAGAGCTGTTTGCTTATCCATCTTCTCTATTTCAGGTGAGGGTCTCTCCTTTCCTCAGACAGCGGAGCTTCACTAGAAAGCTTTGGAGCTTTATGCTCCTCGGGGTCCCTTCCAACCCTTGCCGTTCTATGATTCCATTCTATGAAATGCTGTGGACAAGGCCACGGGGTGATGAAGATGTGAGTGCAGACCTGAACCTAGGTTTATCTTCATCACACCTTGGCTTACGCTAACCTGTGTCTTCAGCAAACCCCAGTGCTGTGGTTTAACTCTTCTGGCAGTGATGACCCTGTGGGTTTGGGACCTAAAAGAACTCTGCCTTGCCAGCCAGAGGACCTAGAAAGGGAAGGATGGTCTAGAGCTGTCCGCATAGTGGGCAAGGACAGCAGGGTTTGGCTGGGACAGCACAGTGCCTGCAGCCCCCAAATCTTGAACTGCCCCACCATCTGCTGCACCCACAGCCCCTCATGCTCTGTGTGACCGTGCTGGGCTGGGATGCCTGGTGGGTTTCTCCCATGTCCTCACACCGTCCAGACTGGGCACACAGGCCCGGTGGCACGTAGTGGGGGCTGGAAGCAACGCTCCCGGGCCTCTTGCCTGACTTCTCGGTGGTGCCCGGCTCGGTGCTGGGGTGTGTGCACCCAGGGAGGGGGAGGGTGGTGGACACCGGGGAAACCGGAGCGATGCTGACCAGCTTCGCTGGTTTTGGGGGTGGCGGGGCCAGGGCCGCCCCGAGCGCCTTAGGGCCGGCTAAAGGCTCCCCCCGCGGGACCCGCCGCCTCCCGCTCTGCCCGGCGGCACCAACCGAGTCCGACATCGTCTCAGGTGGAGGCGGGAGGCCAGGCCCGACCACGGGCGGGCAGTGCCCGACGCCGCTCGCGGCTCCTTTCCCTCCCTTCGCGGGGCCGCCCGGTTTCCCCCCGCCGCGATGCCCGCGGTGCTCGGGGTCCCGTTCCTCTCCGCCCCTCCCCGGTGCCTCCGGGAACGACCCCGGGCCGGCCGCGCCGCCTCGCACGGGCCCAAGATGGCGGCGGGCGCGGCGGGCGCCGCCTTTGTTGGGCGCGGGGCCGGGCGGCGGCGGCGGCGCGTGCGCGTCGGGGCGCGGCGAGAGGCGGCTGCGGCGGGCGGCGGTGCAGCACCGGCCCCGGCCCTGCCCGGCCCCTGCCCGGCCCCGGCCCCTGCCCGCGGCCCCCGGCTCGGAGCGGCGCCCGCGTGGATGGGATGGAAGCGGGACCCTCGGGAGCGGGTACCGGTAGCGGCGACCTGCGGGAGACCGGGGCGCAGCGGCGGAGCGCGCGGCGCGTGGTGGGGGGAGGGGGCTGTGTAACGGGGGGCGAGAGCGCGCGGAGGGTCTGTACAGCGGGGGAGGAGGCGGGGTGGGGGTAGGGGGGGTGCCAGCGGGGAACGCGGGGGTGCGAACCGGGGAGCCCCGCTGCGGGGCCGGCAGGGGTCTGTGACGGGGACCGGGGCGCGTGGGGCCCGCGCAGCGGAGGGATGTGCGGCGGGGGGCGATGGGTGTGCGGCGGGAGGGGGCCCTGCGGGAGGGTATCGGGGTGCTGGGGGGGTGGTCCGGGCACTGGTGGGTGAGGGGTACGCGGGCCGGGTGCGTGGGGAGCCCTGTGGGGAGCGCTGCTGCCCGGCTCTGCAGCCCCTCTGGGGGGTGTCTGGGGCGGTGGGGGGGTGGGCTGCAGGGCCGCCCCGCCTCAGGGCGGCGAGGAGACGGCAGGTTTGTGTGTGCCCCCCCCGGTGCTCTGGGGAGGAGCGGCCACGCCAGGGCAGGAGGCGGCGGAGGGGCCCGTGGGGCAGAGCTCCCTCCCGGGGCCGGGGTGCCCTGAGCCCCCCCGGGGCCGGGGTGCCCTGAGCCCCCCCGGGGCCGGGGTGCCCTGAGCCCCCCCGGGGCCGGGGTGCCCTGAGCCCCCCCGGGGCCGGGGTGCAGAGGCTCAGGGGATGTGTCCAGCCACGGGGCTGGGAGCCTGAGACCCCCCAGAGCACTATGCGAGCCCAGTGCGGGGCCTGCTTTGCACAGAGGAGCTGCAGGAGCAGCATCCCCCCCAACTCCCTGTCTTCCCCAGCGCAGTATTTCGGGGTGCAGGCTGAGCCTGTGTGAGGCCGGCGATGCTGCACACGGTGACAGCACGAAGCGGCTCCGCTCCCCACGCAGGGGCATGCGCGGAGCCGGGGCTGTGCACAGCTGCCCGATGACAAGGGGCTGTGGGGGCCCCAGAGTCACCCCTGACTCCCCACATCCTACCTCCCATAGCAAGCTGGGCACGGGAGCAGCTGCTGGTGCTTTCACTCTAGCCACTCGTGGGGGTTTGGACCCCCCATTCCCTAAACCCCATTTTGGCAGACACTCATTCCTGTGCTCAGCATTACGAACTTGCACTCCTCCAAGTCCTGGAAGGATTTTGGTGCCTAAAATAAGGCAGGAAGAGAGGAGGCAGCACCAGGCACCGCTGCCCCTTCGCAGCTCTTGTGCCAGCAAGTTTGCTGCCCGCTGTAACGCAGCGGCATGGTGACATTTTGCCATAAAACCACCACACATTTGCCATCAAACTCCTGCCCTTCCTCAGTGTTTCATGTTAAGCGTGGCACAGACATCTCCCTGTGACTGCGTTACCTTCTGCTTGCCAGCGCTTTGTGTTTGGGGCTGATTTATTGGCCTCTGGAAGCTGGGATTTGGTGACTGCACGCGGGCGATTAGGCTTCGCCGGCACCTTGGGGCTCACACCCACCACCCCTAACTCATTCTGCGTTAAAATGGTCTCTGGGGTGGGATGGAGCCATGCTCAGGTTCTGGGTTTGGTGCCATGGGTGGTACTGGGATCCCCAGGGCGGTGGGGGCTGTGTGGGGAGTAGGGCTCTGGTGCTGCGCTCCTGGGAATTCCTCCATTCTTCCCCAAACCTGGCTGGGGACTGTCTGTTCCCACCCGGGCTGCCCTATGTGCAGGACAGAGGTTTCCCCCATGTCGCAGGAGCTGCCACGGATCCCACCGTGCGTCGCGTCCCTCTGCCTGCTGAGGGACCCCGGGCCCAGTGCTGAGCCCCACGCACAGAATCCCAGCCCATTGCCTGGATGTGCCCAACGTGAAGATGCTGGGAAGGGCAGCAAGGGAACCTGGGACATCTTCCGACCCGCAGGCATGGCTCAGGGAGGCACCCGTGCGCTGGTTTTGAAAGCTGCAGTTGGTTTCCCCCCAAGTTTTAGTTTTTCTTTATCCTTCCCAAACTTCCTAAGAGCCGTTAATCTGAACCGTTGTCTTCATGCACTAAACCCTGCAAGAAACCCAAAGCTGTTCCGTCTGTTGGATCTCTTTATCTTCAGGAAACATGAAATCACACAGGCCTGTTTCTGGGACTGGATTATATCAAGAAACAAATCCGGGAGAAGCCCCTTGCCTGGAGACACGGCATGTAGGATTCCTCTCTGAACCCCTAGAAGAACAAACCAGGGATGAGTTAAGATGGCAGATGTTAAAAGGAAGCCAAATCGGGCAGAAAAATGCCGCGGGGTGCTCTGTGCTGAGCTCTGCATGGGCTTTAACCTCACATGGAGCCCCTGGATGGTGGATCTGTGGGGCTGTCTGTGGCAGTGGGATGTGGAGAGGAGCCGGCATCGCCTTTGTCCTGTCCCCTCCAGCATTGGGGCTGCCTTTGTCTGCAGCTCCTGGCTCTGTGTGTCCCCGGCTGCTGCCTGGAAGGGCTGTGGGATCGATGGGAGACCCCCGTGGGCAGGCAGGGCAGGAGGGGTGTCAGCCTCTACCCCGTCTGCAGGGCAGGAGGGGCGTCAGCCTCTACCCCATCCAGGTCCCCTTAGTGGGGACCCTGGGTGTGGGGTAACACGGACTGGATGAGCTGCCCGATGCATTCAGCGGATGTGGTGGCACTTGCCATGCAGGGTGCTTCTCACACCCCATCAGAGGGACCAGAAAAAGGGACGCGGAGCTGCAGGGCGGACAGAGCCAGCTCAGCAGGACCCTTGTGGGTCAGCTCACTCCATGTCCATGCCTCTGGCATCACCACCCCCGCTGACATCACCGTTTCGCTCTCCCTGGAGCCTAAGCAGATGGTTTGCCCTCCCTGCAAACGGGTGCAGCAGAGAGGGCGATGCTTTTGCCGCTATTTGTGATGCTCCATCGCGGCATCCACGGGACCCTGCGTGCCAGGGTGCAGACCACTGGCCTCCATCTTCAACTTGGAGGAAAGCTGAGGCTGACACGTGCAGTGAAGCCCTTCGCAGAGCCTGGCACTCGCTGTTGAGGGCTAACCTGCTCCCAGGAGTAACTGCTGTAGTAAAACAGTAGCGAGGGGCAGGAGCAGCACTGGAGCAGCTCAGGTTTCCCTCAGAAGATGAGCTCTGGTGCATGGGATGGGTTTAATGCCATGCGTGGATGGCTGCAGCTGGAGCCCTCTGTCCTGCATGGACAAGATCTCCTTAAATCCAGTTTGGTGTTGAACTGAGAAGAGCCCAGAGCTGCAGGGGCCTGGTTCTGCTCACAGCGACTCTGAAAGGAGCAGGCTGTGGAGGCAATGTCCAGGCTGGCAGAGGTGGGATGGTGTTTTTTGAAGCCCGGGCTTTGTCGGATGGCGTCGGTCACCTCCAGCCAGCAGTTCTCAAAGTGTTGAGCCTGGAGATGGGGATATCTTGCTTTGCCTCCCGAGGAGGGATTCCCTGCGCAGGGGAGGTTCTGGAGGTGGCTCAGACCACACCATGTGTCCAGTGGCGTTTGGCATGCTGCGGCGCCGCCGGCTGCTCTCCCATTCCCTCTGTGTTTTGGTGGGGCCGGGTGTGTGGGGAGGGGGCTGTCGCAGACCCGCTGCCACAGTGAAACTCCCTTTTGTCTCAGCCTGGTTCCCGTGGCCTCTCGGCTGAATGCGGCGCTGGGGAGGATTTAAATGACATGGTAATTTCATGCCGTCCCACCGGCGGCTCTGTCCGGGTGCAGGCAGCTGTTGGGCAGCGGGTCGCGTTCCCCAGCTGTTCCAATAAATAATAGAAGCAAAACGTTTTCCAGGGCTAATTACTCCAAACAAACTTTCACCTTGGCGGTGCTGCCCAGTGGTGCTTCACGTGGTCCCACCGTGGTGGCAGTGGCGATGCTCCCGGCAAAGGGACAGTCGTGGCTGCGATGCTCCCGCCGCCAGCCTGTCCCCAGGGCACGGCTTTTGTGTGTGAAAGTCTGTGATTTCTCCCGGGCCGCTGAATTTATAATGGCAGGCAGATTTCATCCCGCTCACTGGCCGCATTGTGCTGCAGGAACAACACTCCAGCCCTCCAGCCCCCCCCCCCGGCCCCGGGTGCTCACATTTACATGACAAAGTGGGAGCCTGCACGGCTTTGCCATGGAGAGTCGAGGTATGCAGAAGCCCCCCTGTCTCAGGGAGGTTTGGGTCGCTTTTTAATGAGGATTCTTCTGTGGAAGGGGAACCGTTTTGGTACTGGCCCCTTTTCTGCTGCTCCAGGGTAGCGGGCGCAAGGTGCCTGTAGATCCCTGGCACAGGGCCCTCTGAGCCGGGCAGAGGGTGGCTTTCAGGAGGATTTGCACTGAGGCAAATTGGGTGGTGACCCTGAGAGTCCTGGGGCAGGGATGTGGTACGGGAAGGGGTGAGCCCAGCCTGTGCGTTCACCCTGAGGGCTCTGGGGTCTCTCCCACAGGACTGAAGCAGCCAAGGCCAGGTGAGAACCCACCTTGCATGTTGGGGGGGGCAGATACCACAGGTCATCACCCCCAGTCCCTGTCCTGGCTGTCCCCATGTTGCCGTCCTTCCAAACAGCTGTGTCCCGGGTAGGTGCTGCTGCCCCAGGCTGGGCATGGGCACTGGAAGATGCAGCTGTATAAAATACAAAAACCTTTGGATCTCAAAGTAAATTAGAAAGGAAAAGTCGTTACTGCTCCCTACATACTGGGAACAGCCCCTGCCAAAAGCCCGAGGGTCTCCCTGCCATCGCGGTGCTGTTCCCTCCAGCCTGGTGATGTTGGCTCATGTTCCCAATATTTCGTGGCTCACATCAAACTCCTGAGCCAACTTTGGCGTTGCTGGAGGCTGGCTCACTTCCTCCCTAATTCACGAACCTAATTGGGAGGCTTTAACTTTCGTTGATGCATTTGGGGATCCTCTGGTGAGAGGGTTGGTTTGTGTGATAAAGCCTTAATTTTTGGGCTGACCTGTGCAGGGCTGGGGGTGGAGGATGGGTGTGGGATTGTTCAGTCACCTCTCTGCAGTGTGGCTTCTCCCAGCGACCCCAAACCTGCTGCAGCTTCTCTTTAGCACCAAAGTGCTGTTGGGCTGTGGGTGCTGCCCTGCATCCCTGGGGATGCCATGGGCACCCGGAGGTGCTGCCCTGCTCACACATGGCTGCCAGGATGGTCTTGGGGGTGAGCAGGTCCAGAAGAGGAGAAGCTGTGGGTGCTGGCCTTGATGTGGTTGTGGGGAAGACAGTGGAGAGCTGCTGTCCTCGGGCAGGTCTTGAGTGAGTGGGCTGCGTGGTTTCGCACTCGGAAGGCGCAGAGCAGGGAGCGGAGGCTCCAGCAGCGCTGGCAAATACCTCTTTGATTGCAAACCATGATTTAAAAACGCATCAGCTTGCAGCCAGGGGAGCTGGCGATTGCCAAGAAATGTTTGTCATGTGGAGACATGAATTACGCCGCGTGTAGCTCGCCTGAAAATCGGTTACTTCAAACGAGCTGCCCCTGGAGCGGAGCCGTTTGTCCCTGGGGGTGCTGGCAGCCACCCTGCCCCAGAGAAGTGTGAGCGCTGTGGGGGTCTGAGACCTGTGTCGGCTTCAGAGATCCCCGTTTTGCTCATCAGACTGCTCTGGGCCCCATGCTGCCTTCTCTGAGGAGGTGCTGGGGCCAGGTTAGCCCCAGCCTGGAGGCTCTCAGCAGAGTTTGGAGCTCCTGGGTTTTGCAGTAGTCAGTGCCATGGTTCGGTCCCTGGGTGCTTGCAAGGGTTGTCCCATCCCTGGGAGTCCCGTGGCAGGAAAAGTCCCACAGAGATGGGGCACAAAACACTTTGGGTTTTCTGCTTCCTATGATTTTGGCCTGGAATTGAAGTTTGGATTTCAAAAGAAAGTGGCTGGGAGCAAGGGGTGCTAAGGGCAGCATGTGCTCGGGAGCCAAAGCGGGGGCCAGCATGCTGTTTGGGGGTGGAGACCTCCAAATATCCCCTACTGTGCACTCCCCACACCTGGCCCAGCTGTCTGGGACCTCATGGTGCTGGAGAAACATGAGATGTGAACTGCAGCAGAGTGGGAACAGGGCAGGAAGATCAGATCCCTTCTCAGAGAGCAGTGGCATTGGGTGCCTTTGGAAATAGTTTTAAGACACCTCTGAGGATGCTGCAGCCAGCCCCATGCCAGGGCACTGGTGCCCATCCCTCCAGGGCTTCGTTAGCACGGCTGAGTAATGGACTTGGTGGAACAACTGGTGCCTCCCTCTTCAAGGGCTGTGCTGCTAGAAGTGGGGGTTTGGGATTGGTTTTCTTGCTTCCTCCCATGATTCAGGGGAGGGTTTCCTCAAACTGGTTTTATTTCCCCTGGGGTTTATCAGCAGCTTCCCCACAGTTTGCATTCCTCCTCGATGTGGATTTTGGGTTCTGTGCCTGATCCTCAGTTGAGAATTACCCTGGGCAGGGGTTGGGGGTGAAAGGAAGGTTCAGGCTCTGGGACCTGGGTTATCCTGGAAACATGGTTGTTAATAACCAGTGTAAAACAAGCTGTTATCCTGCAAAATCTGACAGTTAAATAATCACATAGTGCAGATGCAATAACGCCTTTCCTGTGGTATCCTCCCTCCGGCACCGGCTCAGAATTTACGGGAGGCTGGAGGGGAACACGCGGTCTGTGGGGCCTGGGGGCTTCCGTCCCCCGGAGAGGTGCAGACTCACAGCTCTGTGCTGGCAGAGACGTGCTGCTCTCCCATTGGAGCCTGTGCTGTGTGAGCCGGTGGGGAGGGAGGCACTGGGGCTGCCTGGGGTCTCTCCGGGGCTGTATTTCTCTCCCCAGAACAGCTGCGGTCCCTCACCCCCTCCCCATTGTGCCAGCACTGGCTTGTCCATCAGTGGGACAGGAGCTGACCTGGCTGCAGGACAAAGGCTGCTGGGGCATCCCACCTGAGCTCCCCATGGTGGGACCGGGGACAGAGGGTGTTGGCAGACTAAATCAGTGTGCCCACCACTCCCGGGTGCTTCAGGGGCAGGCGGCTGCTGTGGCCCCATGGCAGGCTCCCAGCGCAGACTGGAGGCTGCTCTGGTTTTTGAGACCCAGGGCTGGGGAGTTTCTCGCTGCTTTTCTGGCTGTTTGCACATGACAGTGTTTCTCCTGTGAAACAGGAGTTGCAGGTGGTGTAAGCAGGTGCTTACAATGCTCTTTTAATGTGGACGTTGGGTACAACCTGTTCTGTTGTGGCAGGAGGACAGAACGTGACCTCCTGCACCCATATTTGGTCAGGGAACTGAGTGACAGGTACCGGGGAGCGCGCCAGGACGTGGGTGCACCCGTGCTCGGGACAGGTGGTGGGAGACCCTTTGGTGCCGTGAGTTCCTTTCCCTGAGACAAAGCAGAGATTAATTGTCTGCTGGTGAAGGGTTTGGCATCATCACAGCGGACAGTTTGGTGCTGCCCATCGATGGCTCAGCTGGTGCTGGCTGGATTGTGCCCAGGGCCATTCAGAGTTCTCCTACCACTGCCTCCAGCCAGGAGCATGAGTAGTAGACCTCCCTGGTTCGGGATATGGTGATGGAGAGTGCTGCGCCTATGTTGTCTGTCTGTCTGGGCAGGGGGTTCCTTCCAGCCCTCCTTACCCAACTTCTCTCCCCGCAGCTGCAGGCGCATACCTGCCACCGCTGCAGCAGGTGTTTCAAGCGCCGCGTCGGCCCGGGATAGGAACCGTTGGGAAGCCCATCAAGCTCTTGGCCAACTACTTTGAAGTGGACATTCCCAAGATCGATGTGTATCACTATGAAGTGGATATCAAACCCGACAAATGTCCACGCAGAGTCAACAGGTAAGGCAAGTATTAGCGGTTTTGGAGCTTGTTCCCTGCTGCCAGTTTCCTTGTGGAGGCTCCATTAGTGCCTGGTTCGCTCTTCACTGGTAGAAGCCATCAGGGTAGCACAGTGGTGGGGGTCATGGCACTGCCCAGTGCCCATGGGTGGCTGGGGCCCACCAGCAGTGCCGGTTCCTGGCCCTGACAAGTGCAGAGGTCCCGACCCTCAGCACAGCCCCCTGCTTCCTCAGAGCAGCTGTGCTATTTTGGCAGCCCTCCCGTGTTTAAAAATAGCGATCCCCGACCTTGGGCCATCGTGTCCTTTTCTTTGTTTCTCTTTTGGACGTTGTGCTCAGTGCCTGTCCCCTCCTGCCCCAGCAGCCAGGGCAGCTCAGTGCCTGTCCCCTCCTGCCCCAGCAGCCGGGGCAGCTCAGTGCCTCGAAAGCTGGTGAGGAGATGCCATAGCTGCTGCTTCCCCTGCTCCTGGGCAGCACAGTATTCCCTCTCACCCTCCCGGCACATGCCGTGAGTCTTCAGACAGGCAGCTCCAGTGGGCACATGTTCCTGCATGCCACATAAACTCCTCCTGCTGAAGCTGGTATACTGAGCTGTGGGATGAGGCGTGTGGCCATTTCGCTGGGAGCTGTCTTGTCTGTTGGGACCTGGCTCTGCTCTTGGTCACCCTGCGGCTCCGAAGTGCCCAGGGTGGAGATGCTGGAGTCAGGACAGGTCATGGGAGGTGAAGAAACCAGCAAAACGAACCTTGTCCTTCTCTCCCCCCGCCCCTCTTTCTTGCCCCACTTGCCTGCATAGGGAAGTCGTGGAGTACATGGTACAGCACTTCAAACCACAGATCTTTGGCGACCGAAAGCCAGTCTACGATGGGAAGAAGAACATCTACACTGTCACGGCCTTGCCCATTGGAAACGAGCGGGTAAGAGGGGATGGAGAGTCCTGCACAGGCAGCATCACTTGCCTCCCACCAGGGCATGGACCAACCTCCTCCCCTTGCGCCGCCCTGATGGCTGCCCCTTCCCTTCCGCACCCAGGTTGACTTTGAGGTGACGATCCCAGGGGAAGGCAAGGACAGGATATTTAAGGTCTCCATCAAATGGATGGCCATCGTGAGCTGGCGCATGCTGCACGAGGCCCTGGTCAGCGGGCAGATCCCCGTCCCCCTCGAGTCCGTCCAGGCACTGGATGTTGCCATGAGGCACCTGGCTTCCATGAGGTACCTGCGCCAAGGGCAGGCACTGGGGCTGTGCTGGGAGCACCCAGCATTCTGGGGAGGGGTCCAGCTGCCCATGGTGGGCTGTTGTGGCTGGGACTGGTGTCAGAGGTCTTTTGGAGGGTGGGCAGCTGTGCCTGCTGTGCTGCTCAGTGCCATGGCTGTGAGTGCTCCTGCAAGGGAAAGGAGCAGGAGGGGATGGCGTGCTTGACAGCGGCTGCTACCTAGATGTCCCATTTGACACAGTTTGCCCTGGTTCCTAGGTACACTCCTGTGGGTCGCTCCTTCTTCTCCCCCCCTGAAGGTTACTACCACCCCCTGGGAGGCGGCAGGGAGGTCTGGTTCGGTTTCCACCAGTCGGTCAGACCTGCCATGTGGAAGATGATGCTCAACATTGATGGTGATGTATTTCTCATGCTGGGGAACGGCAGCAGCGGGGCTCAGCACGTGTGGGGAGGCTGGATCAGGCTCTCAGCCTGGTCCTGCTGCCGGGAAGGGTGGAGATGGATCGTGTTGTCTGTCTGCAGTGTCGGCCACTGCCTTCTACAAAGCCCAGCCCGTGATCGAGTTCATGTGCGAGGTGCTGGACATCCGGAACATCGATGAGCAGCCGAAGCCCCTGACAGACTCTCAGAGAGTGCGTTTCACCAAGGAGATCAAAGGTAGAGCCCTCGGGGAGCATGGAGGGGGGTCCCATCCCCAGCCCTGGCCAAACCTTGACTCCCACCCTGCCCCTGCAGCAACGTCACACATCTAAAAGGTCTCCTGAGGCACCATTGCCTCCCTCATGCGCTTCCTTCCCAGTGTGTCTGCAAGCACCCCTGCTCTGCAAAGGGTTAATTGTTCCATGAAGGTGTCGATGGTGTCCTGGGGCGACTGGGCCAAGGGAATCGCCCGCACTGTACCGTGACTGCCCTGTCTTGTCTTGCATCAGGTCTGAAAGTCGAGGTTACCCACTGCGGGCAGATGAAGAGGAAATACCGCGTGTGCAACGTTACCAGGCGTCCGGCCAGCCACCAGACGTAAGGCGGGTGTGGAGATGCCCTCGGAAAAATCTGAGCTGTTCTTTTTTAGCCAGCTGCTGGTGTCGTTAAGGGAGAAGCTGGCTAGGAACCTCCAGCCTGCCTATGGCAAAAGGAGACGTGTTGGGTGCTCTGCAGCCAGTTTGAGTGCAGCCGCCCCGTGTCACGTGTGGGGAAGGCGAGCGGGATGCAGGGGTGGGAGTGCAGAGGATGCTTTGTCTGGCAGGCAGCGTGTTGCAGCGGGCGGGAGCGAACATGCCAGGAATTGTCCTAGTTTTTACCTCCGAGTTTGGCTTTCTTCTTTCTTAAAATAGACGCTGCCACAGCAGAAGCTTTGTCAGGGGATAAAGCAATTCTCTGCCTTGAAATTATTTCCATGGGCCTGGGAGCAGGCTGGGCTGGGGCACCCCTCTGTGTCAGGGGGGCTGTCCCACTCCCCACAGCCCCCCACAGATGGGGACGGCAACACTGGGAGAGGAGGGGGGCAGTGGAGGTACCCTCAGCCCCAAACTGTGGGCAGCCACAGTCCATGGGCTTTTCCAGGGCTCATTGCTGGGCTTTGCCCTGGGAATTGCCCCTGGAAGCAAAATGGGGTTCAAACAACAGCTGAGGGGAGCCGGGGGACCCTCCAGGTCTGTCGGGTGGCAGTGCTGAGGCAGGAGGTACTGTGCTCATGCTCTCTGCTGGGTCTTTGCCCAGTGGAACTGGGGGGTGGGCGAGTGTTTTTCAGTCCCCATCCCATTGTGTGTGGTGTGTCCTCCCCCCAAAAAAATGGGTGTCGGGTAAGAAACCCAAGAAATTTTGGCTGATTTTGGTACAAACCTGGGTGCTGGCAGAAAATCTCTGCTCTGAGTTGTTGCCCACTCAGGATGTGTGCCGGGCTGCAGAGCCCCCACTGAAGGGCAGCACCTCCCTCACCACAGCCATGTTTCCTCCTCACATAACCCCATCTGCAGGGGTATCTCATTGAGGTTCACGTGCCCAGAGCTGCCTGTACCACTCACTCCAGCATCCTTGGTCCCCAGCCCTCGGGCTTGGTGAGCGCAGGAGGAATGTGATGCCTTGCCAGGGCATTTGGGCTGGCTTGCCTGGCTAATTTTGGCTCTGTAAAGAATATCAGGGTCAATTCTTCGTTTTCACGGAGCTCTTTATGGAGCTGGGAGCAGCTGGTGCTGGGTAAGGCTGGGTATCATGCGCTCTGGCTCCGGACGGCATGGCACCCCTCAATCCTGCCACCGGCAAGTTCGATTTGGTTTTTTAACTTGTGGTTTTGAAGGGAGATATACCCTCTCTGCCCCCCACCCCGTGCTCTGCCCACCCCGGAGCCGCTGCCCTATACTGGGAGACGCCGGTTAACCTTTGCCTGGAGCTCAGCTCAGCTCTCCAGGAGGGCACGGAGCACAGAGAGCCCTCCTGAGTGCCAGGGCTGTATTTATGTACCTGACGGTGGCATGCATGGCATGTCCTGCAATAAACATTTGCCCTGATTAGCTGGATTAGCGAGGGAGAGCTTTATTTAGGGACCTCAGTCCCACACTGGGATCAGAGGATTCCTGCCCTTCTGCTTCTTACAGTCTTTTACAGTGGCTCAGAGCAGGAGCCTGCCCGTTCCCCCTCTTCCCAGCCAGCGTAAGCATCTCAAGGTGTGGAAGCTTGTGTTTTTGGGGAGGTGCATCCTTTCGTGTCCTGCCTCTGCCAGGTTTCCCCTGCAACTGGAGAGCGGTCAGACGGTGGAGTGCACAGTGGCTCAGTACTTCAAGCAGAAATACAACCTGCAGCTGAAATACCCACACCTACCCTGTCTCCAGGTCGGCCAGGAACAGAAGCACACATACCTGCCCTTGGAGGTGAGTGTCAGCTCTGCAATGTTGGGCTTTGGGGCACCATGCAAAGCAAAGGCAAGTGGCCTTCGCTAGCAGATGCACGGCAATGTTCTGCAGCTCACACACCGTGGGTGCTGATCACCTCCATGCTGACCTGGCAGGAGCCACTTCTAATAAAGGAGGGAGGAGAAATGCTGCTTCCCTGTAGCTGCAGGCTCAGCATCTCCGTCCTCCATCTCCAGCTGCAGGGCCATGGTCCCCTGCATCTCACCCATCCCTAACGCATGGGTACCGTTTCTCCCTTGCTGGGCAGGTGTGCAACATTGTGGCAGGCCAGCGGTGCATCAAGAAGCTCACAGACAATCAGACATCAACCATGATAAAAGCAACAGCCAGGTCTGCCCCAGACAGGCAGGAGGAGATCAGTCGCCTGGTACGTAGCACAGGTCTCGGGGTGATGGTGTCGGGGCAGTGGCTGCGATGACAGGTCATGGTGTCATGCCCGTGATGGCCCTTGTCGTGGTCCTCTGCACTGGAGAGCTGGGACCTCCTCAGAAGATGCTGGGTGAGGGTAGTGGCTCAGGTTTATCCCCCTCTTCCCATTGCATCCCCGTTTGGAGCTGCCTGCGGGCTGTGATGCCCACACACAATCTGAGCCAATCTGAACCTTCTTGCTCAGCCTTAAATCTCAGGAGCGAGTTCTGCTCTTGGTCAGTGCATCCAAAAACCAGGTCCACTGTGGGTTGGCTCGAAGGACAGGGTTTAGCCCTTTGTGTTAACTGCTTGCAGTCCTCTTACAGAGAGGACTGCGGCTCTGCAGAGGACAGGACTTTAGGTGGCCATGTTTCCCAGGCAGCTGAAGCCCTGTGGGATATGGCAGGTGGTCTCGCTCCCTCTTGTGACCCTTCCTGACCCTTCCGTCTCTCTGCAGATGAAGAATGCCAGCTACAACCTAGATCCATACATCCAGGAGTTTGGAATCAAGGTGAAAGATGACATGACAGAGGTGACGGGGAGGGTCCTGCCGGCGCCCATCCTGCAGTATGGAGGCAGGGTAAGCAGGGCTGCATCATGCAGAGATTCTGGTGCAGCAGGAAGACCCAAACTGGTGCTTCCTTCAAGTTTGTAGGCTAGGGCTGGATTTTTTAATGGGAGTCCTTTGGGTTGTGGAGTTTTTTTGGCAATATAACTGTTCTGAAAGTGTGGCTGAGTCATTTGGTGACAAGTGAGCCAAGGAGTAAGGCAGCTCAGGTGAATATTCCATCACCTCTGAGGAGCTGAGAGTGTGACCTGCCCATCGCCATGCGTCGCAACAGGCATTGTAGGGAGCCGGCTCCGGCGCGGTTGTACGGCTGTGTGATGGGGAGCACAACCACGGCACGTGCCGATGGTCCCCCGGGGGCTGCCAGCGTGGGGCTGGGCAGGACATGGCAGCGCTCTGACTGTCTGTTTGCCTTGCAGAACCGGGCCATTGCAACTCCCAACCAAGGCGTGTGGGACATGCGAGGGAAGCAGTTCTACAACGGCATTGAGATCAAAGTCTGGGCGATTGCTTGCTTTGCCCCGCAGAAGCAGTGTCGAGAGGAGGTGCTGAAGTAAGGAAAGGGGGAGCCCATGAGGGTGGGGTGAGGTGAGGGAGCGGTGTGGCCACCCCACTCCTCCCAGCCCAGCGTTGCGTGTTCTTTGTCCTTAACACAGGATCTGAATTGCTTGTGGTATGAGTTTGAGCCGGGTTCAGACTAGGTGCTCAGTCTTGTTTCTGTCAGTTTATCCAGAGTGCCTGACTGTTTATCCTGGCTGCGAGCAGGCCCTGAGCCATGGTGAAGCCTTGCCAGGCTGGAGCAAGCACCTCGCTGCAGCGCTGTGAGCTGACATCCAGGCTCGCACCTCAGCCTGCTCGTTGCATCAAGTGGCTGCGGTGCCGTGACCTGGTACTGCTGGCCCTGAGGCTGCCTTGAGCTCTCGGAGAGATGGGGTTGTGAGGATGTTTCCTTAGAAGATTCCCCAGTCCCCTTTTCCAAAATAAGGTGATCCACATAGGAAGCAAAGTCACCACAGGTTTTTATGACAGGGAAGTTTTAGGCTTTCTGGAAAGCTCTTGTAGGTGAGAGATTCTCTGCTCCAGTAGCAAAGTGATGCAGAGGGGACAGTTTACCTGCTTTAGCGAAATGGTCACTGTGGGTTTGGGTTCTGCTGGGGATCAGGTTGCTCCTGGCCAAGGAGGCGAGAGTTCTGTGTGCCTCTGCTGGGGATGGTTTGGAGTAGCTCGAAGTCTCTACAGCTGCAGTAACTGGGTGGAGGCGGGAGTGACACAGCACTCCTCACCCATTTGGAGTAGAGTTGGGAGCCCCCTCCCTGCATTGCAGCTGTCCTTGGTGACCCAAAACCTCAGAGCAGGGCTGAGTGCTTTGTCCAGGTTGGTACACAAAAGCTCACATCGGCTTTCCAAAGCACTGGGAGATCAAGTGGGACTGCTCCCCCCTTCCCCAGCTCTAATGCAGAATGGCTCACAGCTCCCTCACTTCCAGAGGAGTCAGTGCCTGGGCAAGAGGGCACCGAGAGGGGATGGGTCAGCTCTACCATGTGTCTTGTGTTCCCCACGCTGTGTGCTCACTGGATGCTGTAAAAGCGGCAAGCATGGTGATGCCATGTCCCAGTCTGTCCTGCTGTGGGTCCCTGCTGGGTGGCCGGGGGGTGTGGCAGGCCTCAGGGCTCACTGCTTCTCCTCCCGGGCACAGGAACTTTACCGACCAGCTGCGCAAGATCTCCAAAGATGCAGGGATGCCCATCCAAGGCCAGCCCTGCTTCTGTAAATATGCCCAGGGTGCAGACAGCGTGGAGCCCATGTTTCGACACCTCAAGAACACCTATTCAGGGCTCCAGCTCATCATTGTCATCCTGCCAGGGAAAACGCCGGTGTATGGTGCGTCTGGGGCAGGGGCGGGTGGGGAGAGGAGAGGGGTTTTGCTCTGGCATGGCAGGGCTGGCTCTGCTCCTGCCCTGGTTTCTCCGCCCATACCCAAGGATGCTGCTGGAAGTGGTGCTTTGCAGCTGGCCTGTCTGTTCACCTGCTTGCTCTGCCTGCAGCCGAGGTGAAGCGTGTTGGGGACACCCTCCTGGGAATGGCCACGCAGTGTGTCCAGGTCAAGAACGTGGTGAAAACCTCCCCACAGACCCTTTCCAACCTCTGCCTCAAGATCAACGTCAAGCTTGGCGGGATCAACAACATCCTTGTGCCTCACCAGCGGTTCGTATGGCTGCTGCCTCTTGCGGTTTTGGGGCTTAAGTCCCTCATGGTGCTACCTGCCTGGGGAAAAGGGGGTCTGGAGGCAGCTGCCTAAAGCAACCTTTGAAATGGGCGTTTGCAGCCCATCTCGGCCTGTTGATGTGCCTGGGGCCAGAGATGTGGATGATCTCCCATTCCTCAGGCTGTGCATCACCCTGAGATGGCCCCGAAAGGCTGACTGCTGCTTTCTCCTCTCTCCTGCCAGCTCTGCAGTCTTTCAGCAGCCTGTGATCTTCCTCGGGGCTGATGTCACTCACCCACCGGCTGGAGATGGGAAGAAACCCTCCATAACAGCTGTAAGTTCCCCATCTGGGGCCGGGCTTGGTACCTGATGGCGCCGCAGGGAGATGGGAGCTGCAGCAGGACCTGTGTGTCCATAAAGGGGCTGTGGCACTGCTGTCCCCAGGGTGACATTCCCGGGGTGGCCTTGTTCTCTATCGGGTGGGTCCTCAGTCCCCCATCCCTGCTCTCCGGAGAGGAGCTGTGGTTTTGAGGAGCCGCTGGAAGAGCTGCCAGCTGCCAGCAGATGGGGCTCGTGATGTGCTAGACCCCAGGAGTGCTGCTGGACACAGCGTGCCAGGAGCTCGCCCAGAGTCATCCCCAGGCATTGCCATCCTGCAGCGCAGCCCTAGGAGGGAGAACTGGAGTTTTGGAGATGGGGGAAACTGGGGTGACTGGGCGTCTTCTGAGCCTTTTGGGGAGGCAGGTTTCTCTTCATCCTGAACGAGCAGTGAGCATCCATCAAGTGAAGTGCCACTCATGTGCCCATGAGGCCAGGTGGCAGCTCGAGCCCTCAGTGGGGCTCTGAGACATTGCCTTGTGCTCAAGGAGAGTGTCGGGTTCTCCTAGCGTCTGTTTTAATTAAGCACGTCAGCATTTTCCTATTAAGTTCTTAACTTTCCAGGACTCATAGCTCAGGTTTTCCTTGGCATGCAAATGTGCCTTTGGAGGAATGTTTTTTTTCTTAATTAGAAGGGGTTGGGAAACGCTTTTGGCTGTTTGCTGGAGGTGTGGGTGGGACAGAACAGTCTGTTTCCTGGCGGCGGCACTTCCACTCCGAAAACATTTTCTGTGGTGTTTTGTACAGGTTTGGGGGTTGGTTTTTTTCCTTTAATTTCTATAAAAGCTTTTTTGAAGCCACAGGGGAGGAGAAGGGTCTCAGGCCTGCAGGTGGCCTGGAGCTCATCCTCGGTCCCTGTCCTGACGCCAAAGGAAATGTTTCTGTTGAGCGCGTCAGCTGCACTGGTGCAGCCCAGACCCTAAAGCTGAAGCAAAGTGAAAGTGGGGTGCTGAGGGCAGGGGCAGGAGGCTCAATGCTGCTGAGGATGTGGGCCCTGCCATGCCTTCCACCTGCTCAGGGCAGGGGGGATGTGGGGCTCAGGGTGCAGCAAAGCAGCCAGGCATTTGCCTCCAGCGTGGGCAGGCACCTGCTGTGACTTGCGCTGTACCCCCAGCTCTGTGTTACTGCCCAGCCCAGCTGCTCTCCCCCTCTTTGCCCTGACATCTTTGTGCTCACCCCTCCGCAGCGCCTGGCTGTGATGGGAGCTCCCTGCTTGGCAGCTGCCGTGCAGTGACTCAACCCTGCCATGTCCTCAGGAGGTGGCAGCATCAGCAGGACAGACTGTGGGGCAGACTGTGCCTGTCTGGGGCAGCTCCGCTGCTGGGACCTGATGCTGGCAGATGCTTTGGGCAGATGTTGAGCTGGTTCAGTCACCTTTGGGGCAGAGGGTCTCTGGGCACCCCAGGCAGGCAGTTGGAGGGGTAAGGATCAGCTGAGAGCAGAGCTCCAGGGTGCTGCTGCGGTGCAGACCTCGTTGCAGCTGCAGGCTGGTGGGTTGGAGGTGTCACCGCCCTGGTGAAACAGCAGAGCGGGGTTTGAGGTCACACAGTCCCTTGTGGATGCCAAAATCCTCTGAGGGAGAAGGGCTTACGTGGGCGGAAAGGGCAGCGCTGCTGAGCAGGAGGGGTGAAGTGGGGGCAGAGCAGCAACAGCCTCCACAGCCACCTTGCTGAGTGGCACCAGCCAGATTGTCTTGCTGGGAATCCCCATAAACACCACAGAGGGCACAGCAGATCGTGAAACCAGGACGTGGGCAGGACCAGGGATGTCCTTTTTGGGTGCTGGTTGCCTGCACAGTATTTGCTGTCCCACCTCCCTCCCGCTCTGGGGGCTGGGTGCTCTGCCAGCTGGGGTGCTGGGAGCAGGCAGGGGCCAGGAATGTCCTGTGTCCCCTCTGTCCTGCTGTAACACGTAGGCCTGGCCTGTCTCTGTCACTACAGGTTGTGGGCAGCATGGACGCCCACCCCAGCCGGTACTGTGCCACGGTGCGCGTGCAGCGTCCTCGCCAGGAAATCATCGAGGACTTGTCCTACATGGTGAGGGAGCTTCTCATCCAGTTCTACAAATCCACCCGCTTCAAACCCACCAGGATCATCTTCTACCGTGACGGTGTTCCCGAGGGGCAGCTCCCACAGGTGAGGGTCCCTGAACTGCACCAGCTCCCACAGATGCCCAGGGACAGCAGGTTGCCAGCACTCTGGATGTGTCCCCTCACTCTGCATGCTCTTGTCTCTCCAGATCCTGCACTATGAGCTCCTCGCAATCCGAGATGCCTGCATCAAACTGGAAAAGGATTACCAGCCTGGCATCACCTACATCGTTGTCCAGAAAAGGCATCACACCCGTCTCTTCTGCGCAGACAAGAACGAGAGGGTGAGTGCCAGAGGGTGCAGGGGCTGGGGGCGACTGATTCATCCCCAGCCTTTTGGAAGAGCCAGCCCAGCCTCAAGGGAATGCTCACTGCTGCCAAGCAGAGAGCTCTGTCTGGAAAGAAACGTGCTGCTTGGTGGATCCCACATCCGTGGGGATTAGGCTGCCGCTAGACCAGCCGTTTGCTAGGGATTGCTGGGTGCTGATGAGCCTGGTGCCTCTTGAAATAGCTTCTGTCAGCTTGGAAACCTCTGTGGGTTTGGCAATAGCCGTTGCCACTGGTGCGATAGGGTGGATAACCCCTTGCTTGCTCCCAGCCCCTGCATGCAGTGCAGTAGCATCGATTGCTGTAGCTTTTCCTAGATCAGATCTAAATTCAGTGGTTACATCTAGTCCAACCAGCCTCTGGCTTTACCTGAGCATGGAGATTTAATTTTGGGACCTGAGGACAGTTTGTGATCAGGGTGCAAAAGCCCCAGAACCTTGTTGCAGAGTGCCTGGTGTACGCTCCAGAGCCCAGCCGTCACCTGGCTGCTTTCCTTCTGATGCTGTTTGCTTTAGCTCTGTGTCGTGCCTGGTGTTGATGCCCACAAGCCTGTTTGGGCATGGAACAGAGCACGATGAGCTGCTTGTCCCCCCTTAATAGGGCACAGACGAGGATGCTGAGATGGGAACACTGTGCTGTGGCTCTGGCGTGGGGCTGGTGG
Organism: Laterallus jamaicensis coturniculus; assembly: GCA_022605575.1. Lineage (NCBI taxonomy): Eukaryota > Metazoa > Chordata > Aves > Gruiformes > Rallidae > Laterallus > Laterallus jamaicensis. Next base: position 4,986,604 of record JAKCOX010000028.1, read on the forward strand.
ATCACAGACAGTGCTTTGGGCAGCTGGAAATAACCCAACATTGCAGTGCTTGGATCTCTCTTTCTATTCCCTGTAGATTGGGAAGAGCGGGAACATCCCTGCAGGAACAACAGTGGATACAAATATCACCCACCCCTTTGAGTTCGACTTCTATCTGTGCAGCCATGCAGGCATTCAGGTACCGTGCTACGTGTCTGGCTGTTGTGATGCTGCTGCTTGTCTTCGGCTGTTGTTGTGGAGCGTGCTGTTGTGCATCCAGCCCAGCCCTCTCATTGCCTCCCCCCAGCACCAGAGTTGTGGGCAGCTCAGTCCAAGCTGCCCTTGCAGTGGTTTTGGTGAGCAGGTGCCGGGCCAGCGCTGCTGCGTTGTGTGGCACATACTTGGTTTCTCTCCTAGAGCCACGAATCTCTGCTCTGAGATTTTTCTGCCTTCAGAGCAGCCAATTCAGCAGCTCGTCAGCTGGTGTCTGAGTGTGCCGGACTCGCTGGGGCGCCTGCTCCTCAGCAGGGACCTGTTGTCTGGCCGTGGGCGGGAGAGCTGGGGCCAGCCGTCCCTGGAGCGGGCAGATTGCTTCGCAGCTGCCTTTCTTCAGGCAGCCAAGATTAGTCAGAAACTGGACTGGAAAAAAATGACACTCATTTAATCTACAGCTGCTTCTGCGAGGGAGGTTTTCAGGCTTCCTCTCCTCCTGCAGGGCCGGCAGGGAGCTGGCCCGGTTCAGTGGGGAGCCGGTGCCATAGGAGATGCAGCAGGGCTGCGTAGTGCTGGGAGTGGCAGTGCAGAAGCTCCAGCAGTGCCTGAACATGAGGCAGCTGCCTGGAGGCTGGTTTCCACCTCGGTGCTGAAGGCTTTCCGGGCTTTCCTGCCTCGCAGCGTATGTGCACATGTGGGGTTCTGAACCATAGAATCACAGGCTGGTCTGGGTTGGAAGGGACCCCAGGGATCACAGGGCTCCAACCCCCTGCCACAGGCAGGGCTACCAACCTCCAGGCCTGAAGCTACACAAGGTTGCCCAGGGCCCCATCCAACCTGGCCTTGAACACCTCCAGACATGGGGCACCCACCCCCTCTCTGGGCAGCCTGTTCCAGCCCCTCACCACTCTCTCTGTAAAGAACTTCCCCCAATATCTCATCTAACCCTTCCCTCCTTCAGCTTCACTCCATCCCCCTTGTCCTGCTAGTGTCTGCCCTTTAACAAGTTGATTCCCCTCCTCTTTATAAGCTCATTTCAGGTTTCTTCCCTGAAATTAGGGAAGAATGGATATCTCCCCTGCCTGGCCTGTCCACTGGGTTTTGATCAGGGTGATGAGGATGCAAGGCACCTGCCTGCATCTGGGTGTAGACGCACATCTCACGCTGTGCCCCCCTCTCCTTCCCAGGGTACGAGCCGGCCGTCCCATTACTATGTGCTCTGGGATGACAACCGGTTCACCGCGGATGAGCTGCAGATCCTCACGTACCAGCTGTGCCATACCTATGTGCGCTGCACCCGCTCCGTCTCCATCCCAGCCCCCGCCTACTACGCACGGCTGGTGGCCTTCCGAGCGCGGTACCATCTCGTGGACAAGGAGCACGACAGGTGAGGGGGCTCTGCAGACCCCGGGGATGGGCAGGGGCAGGAGCACACCCTGCCTTGGTGTCTGCAAGTGCTGCTGTCAGAGCAGCACTACGGCACGCCCTTTCTGCGGGGAGGATGCGAGATGCACATAGCTGCATCCCTTGAGGCCTCAGCCTAGGGGGAGCTGGGGAGGGGAAGGGGGCGGTCAAGGAGTGTTAAATCCCTTCCTGAGCTTATCCTGGGCCTTGAGCATCCCTGGAGTGTTGGAACATCACCAGCCACCTCAGGGTGCTGGAATCTTGGCTGTGCCAGGCACGGTCACTGACACGTGCAGTGTCCCACAAGTGGGATGCCTCCCCATGCTGCCACCGCTCACAGACCCTGATCTCCAGGGGGGGTTTCTTGGTGTTCCACTGGGAGGGGAAATACAGAATACAAAATAATTACACAGTCATCTCCTTGCTTTTTCAGCGGCGAGGGCAGCCATATATCTGGACAGAGCAACGGCAGAGACCCCCAGGCCTTGGCAAAGGCTGTGCAGGTTCATCAGGACACTTTACGTACCATGTACTTTGCTTGAAAGCCTAACTTTTGTTACCTCACTCGAAAGCTTTCAGATTTGTAGGAGCCATACAAAAAAGGAAGCATTGGGACACCTTGTGTTGTTTTTTTTTTTTTCCAATGAGAAATCACTGCAGGGCAGGCAGCGTCGATTCGAGGCAGGAGACCAGCACCACGGGACAGAAAAAGATCCAACACTTTTTGTAGGATTGGAAGAGACTGATGATTATTTTTTTAATTTTTTTCTGGCTTTGCAAAATTTTTTGACCTGACCAAACACATGAAGGCATTCAAGGAAAAGGGATAAAACTCCCAGGAGGCAGAAGCAGGTTTTAATTTTTAAGATGCAATACTATAGACTCCTGACTGTGAAAAGGCGGATTTGGTCCTCCGTTGCCAACCAGGCGCTGGTAGGTATTTTTTGTGGGGGTTTGGGGGGGGGAGGGGATTTTTAGAGCCTTAAAACAGAAGACTAGATTTATAAAACTATTATTTTAGAATATGAGATGCTTTAATGGGTTAAGGGGGAAAAAAAACAAACCAACTAGTTTATAGGAGAATTCTAACACTAACAGTTCCCCGCCCCCAAATAATTCCCCCCCCTGTATAATGTAAGGCACCCTAGCACTTAGCTCAGAACTGAAAACTGTCTTCCTTGTGTTACAAGCTAGTTAGCTGCTGCCACTTGAAGCAACAGTCACAGACTTTTCCATGGGTGAGTGCCTTACTACGATGCTGCAGAATTTCAATGTTTTTAACCTTGTAAGGAAAACAGTAATCTCGTCTTGATGGTGGTCCATGTTTCCATCGGAAAGGAGTTGATTTCTACGGTCCTAAGTTGCAGTTTGTGTTAGATCACGACCTCATGGTGGTTTAAACTCCATTTGAAAGATGTGCACTTTCATATAGGACACGTTTAATGGCTGCTGACCCGGTTTTGTTTTCCCATGTGCTACTTGTTATTTAAAACTCCTTCTGGCGAACGGAGACATCTTTGTCCCACAGGGACAGAAATCGCTACCCTTTTTTTCCCTTTTTTTCTTTTTTTTTCTTTTTTCTTTTTTTTTTCCTTTTTCTCTTTTTTCCCCCTTTTTTCTTTTTTTTTTCCTTTCTTTTTTTTCCCCTGAACTTTTACAATGACACCGGGATATTATTTTCTTTTTTTAAACTAAACGTTATTTTTATACGATACTGAGTCTGTTGCCAAAATACACAAGTCATTAACATTCTCAGAGTTTACATCCCCACACTTCTCACGCCTGAGATCTCTAACCTTTCCTGTCTGATGAGTGTTACCAAC